>JAHTLZ010000122.1:38463457-38487097 GCA_023846285.1 Phrynocephalus versicolor | reverse complement strand
TTTTTTTTTTAATACTCATAAAATTAAGGAGAGGAATGTGCAGTAGCTGATTCCCAGAAACCATGGGATATGAAGCTGACTAACTTATAAAACCTCATTAATCTCTCCCCACCCCCTATTTTCCCAGAAGTTTTACAGCTATTTTCAGAATCTCTTCTCACTCTCAGCAGCTCCACTCATGGCCCTGAAAAACTGTAGGATATTTCAAATATCCTACACTGACGGTTAGGGATTTAGGCAAGCTTTTTAAAAAGACACGGACCATTTAAATGGTTTTTGTAAAGGAGACATCCTTGACCAGTTCTCCTTCCCCCTTTTTGCAAGGAAAAAAAATCACTTATGCTATTAAAATTTTCTGACTGCAGGCCCCAGCTCCAATTTAGAATCAGATTCATCTGCAGGCCAGCCTTCCTTGCTGCTGCTCACCTGGTATCCTTTCTCAGAAGATGGGAGTTTTTCTTTCAGAACTGGGAAGGAAGCACGGGAGAGCTACCAGCTACCAGTTAAGAAGAGTTTGTGAGGCCAGTTTTAAGCTAGCACATAGTCCAAGGCTTGTGAATCAAACATTGGTGCTGCTACAGCCCAGATGTTGGAAGCGTTCTCCACTACTCCAGAATGACCTATGCCCTGGTGGGTGTAAGATTAACTCTGAGTAGGATATAAAAGCAATACAGGTGCACCTTTATTCAAGCACTTAAAAATAAGATGTGGAAACCCTGGCTTTCAGTCTATACCAGTCTTCACCAGGCTATGAACCAAAATATTGTAGATAGTGCCGAAAAATCAAAACAAACATCCCAAAAGTCATGGCAGATGTCCATGCCAGGTCTGTTTCTTAATGATGAGTTACAGCAAGCAGCCTGCAAACACAATATTGCGGCAAAAAAAATCAAAACTTTATCTATCAACTCATGGGCTCTGAGTTATCCGTGACGGATCAGGAAAGAGATCTTGGTGTGTTGGTGGACAGCTCCATGAAAGTGTCTCCCCAATGTGTGGCAGCGGTGAAGAAGGCCAATTCCATGCTAGGGATTATCAAAAAGGGGATTGAAAATAAAACAGCCAACATTATAATGCCATTATACAAAACAATAGTAAGGCCACACCTGGAGTATTGTGTACAATTCTGGTCACCACATCTCAAGAAAGACATAGTGGAACTGGAAAAGGTGCAGAAGAGAATGACTAAAATGATTACTGGGCTGGGGCACCTCCCTTATGAGGAAAGGATAAAACATTTGAGGCTCTTTAGTCTGGAAAAAAAAGGCGCCTGAGGGGGGATATGGTTGAGATGTACAAAATAATGCAGGACATGGGTCAAGTGGATAGAGGGAATCTCTTCTCCCTCTCACAAAATACCAGAACTAGGGGACATCCACTCAAATTGAGGGTTGGGAGAGCAAGAACAGACAAAAGAAAATACTTATTTACCCAGTGTGTTGTTAGTCTGTGGAACTCCCTGCCACAGGAGGTGGTGTTAACATCTGGGCTGGATGCATTCAAAAGGGGATTGGACAGATTCCTGGAGGAAAAGTCCATCATACGTTACAAACCTTGATGGAGATATGCAATCTCCAGGCTTAAAACCTGGGTACTTCAAGGGCCAGATGCAGGGGAGTGGTTGCAGGAGACAGATATCTAGCCTCATGCACTCCCAGAGGCATTTGGTGGGGCCACTTTGAGATACAGGAAGATGGACTAGATGGATCTTTGGCCTGATCCAGCACGGCTCTTCTTATGTTCTTATGTTCCTACAAGAGTTTAGATTTCAGATTCCACCCTGATGGCCATTGGTTGGATTCTGTCTCTCAACTCATCACACCAACAGCAATGCAAGAAAGAAGGCTTGTCCTGCATCCTCTTAAAATGCACTCACTGGTGAAGCACAGAGGAGTACCTCTGTAGGAGATCTCAGACATGAATTTTGAGAGCAAATACTCCCTTAATAATACACTATAGCGCATTTTCAAATACTACTTAGGGAAAGCTTTTAAAAATTGTTAATGCAGAAACATGTTCCTGGGTGAAATTAATTATCTAGCTCCATTTCAATCTGGCTTCAGGCCTGGTTATGGGATGGAGACTTCCTTGGACAACTTGGTGGAGGACCTCTGAAAACAAAAGCATTGGCAGCACTGTGTGTATGGGAGACTGGCCAGTGTGGACCAAAAGAGTGGAAAGGATCAGTATTTATTCCAATGCCAAAGAAAGGTGACCACAAAATACTGTTCTAACTACCACACCATCGCCTTAATACCACATGCAACTAAAATTCTCTTGAAGATGATCCAACAATGCATGAACTCAAACACTGAAAGAGAGTTACCAGAAGTACTGTACAAGCTGGATTCCAGAGAGGAAGAGGAACACGTGACCACATAGCTAATCTTTGACAGCTGATGGAAAACGCAAGGGGGGGATACCAAATATAATCAATTTTTCATTGACTAAACAAAAGCTTTTTACTGTGATGATCATGATAAGCTCTGGAAGTGCCTGCAAGAAATGGGAATTTCACCACGCCTCATCCAGCTGATACAATCTCTCATCTAGAAGCAACAGTAAGGACAACTTTTAGAGACACAGAATGGTTCAGTACTGGAAAAGGCACTTGCCAGGACTGTGTTCTATCGCCTTCTCTGTTTAACATGTATGCAAAGCAAAGGGGGGGAAAAGCAAAAAGTGCTCTGCTTATATACTGCCCCATACCACTTTAAGTAGTCTCTGAGTGGTTTACAGTTTTAATTACAGTATGCAGGCTACACATTGCCCTCCCGCCCAGCAAGCTGAGTACTCATTTTACCAACCTCGGAAAGATGGAAGGCTGAGTCAACCATGAGCCGGCTACCTGGGATTGAACCCCAGGTTGTAAGGACAGTTTTACCTGCAGTCCAGACATTTAATCACTGCGCCATGGGCCATCTTGCTCCTGTTAGATGCTGAGATAGATAAAGTGATTATGAGAAATGCACATCTGGAAGAATCTGTCATTGGGGTAAAAACTGGTGGTAGAACATTTATTTATTTATTTATTTATTTGTTTGTTTATATACCACCCGTCTTCCTGAAAGAACTCCAGGTGGTTAAGAAAAGGGATAACAAGTAATCCCAATACAACAATCAAGACAGAATAAAAAGGAAAAATAAAACGAACACGACAGAACAAAACAAAACATCAAGGAAGATCTGGAATGGTTGATCCTAATAGCTAAAGATGAAAGTGAAAAACCTGGAGTGAGCGTCAACACCAAGAAAACAAAAATAATGACAATGACAGACAGCATGCAAGTCATTGTTAATGTCAACAATGGGGTAATTGAAGCAGTAAAGGTGTTTAACTTCCTTAGCTCTAAAATTAACCAAAATGGTGAGAGCAGCAGCCTAGAAATCAGAAGATGTAAAGCATTTGGAAGAACAACAATGATAAGTATGAATACCATCTGGAAGAATAAAGATATCAATCTCCCAAACAAAGACATGCTAGTTAATTCAATCATATTTCCAATTGATCCATATGGTTGTGAAACTTGGACAAATTCTGATGCTGGAGGCGATGGCTATGCATCTCATGGACAGTGAAGATTACCCAACAAGGAAGTTCTACACAGAGTAAAAAAAATATTTGGAAGCCAAGGTCTCCAAACAATATCTGTCATATGATACTGTACTGATTCTTTGGTCATGTTATGCGAGGCAACTCAAAAAGACAGTTATGCTGGGATTGGTCAGTGGTGAAAGAAGAAGCAGACACTCACTGGCTTGACACCATCAGAAGGGATTCTGGACTGGCTTTGAAGGAACTAAAAGAAGATGGAAGAAATAGAAAGGCATGGAGAACATTGATACACAAAGTGACGGAGAGTCAGACACAACTGAACAGATAGAAGAAGGAGTCCTCTCAGTATTCTAAGGGGTCTAGGGGGCATAGAATACTGTACATCAGGTATATCCAAACTTCAGCCTTCATGATGTTTTGGACCACAACTCCCAGAATTCTAAGCTTAGATTCCCAATGACAAAGGACTGTGAGAGTTGTGGTCCAAAATATCTGGAGGGCCAAAGTTTGGACATGCCTGTTGTACATTGTGTGACACATATAACTCTATCCATGCATACTTGTCAGCATGGGCCACCTGAGGCAGCCACCTCACTCTGTCTTGTGGTAGGACTTACACAAGGTGGGGGGACAAGGAAAAGAGCTTAGTGAGGAGGACTGAGGAAGAACTTCATGACAGTTAGAGTTGTTTGGCAGTGGAATATGCTGCCACAAAAGGTGGTGGAGTCTCCTTCTGTGGAGGTTTTTAAACAGAGGCTGGATGGACATCTGTCAGATTGTGATGGGGTTCCTGCATGGCAGGGGGTTGGACTAGATGGCCCTTGAGGGGTCTTCCAACTCTGTGATTCTATGATTCTATGATTATATGATATCCAGTGGTTACAGGGAGATCCAAGGGAGGGAGGGAGACACATACCTGAAAGCAGGTAAGGTGAAGGAATAGAAGGTGTTGGCTTGGAGAAAAAACATGGGGTATGGACTAGAATGGCGAACAGGTGCCCTTCATTCTACCAGCTATTTAAATCGTGTAATTACTATTGATAGTTACATTTTGCTCAGCTTAGAGGCAGCCCAGAGAAGTTCACATCTGGTCTCCGGAGCAAACCTTGTCCATAACTACATCTGCTGAAGCTGAAAAAAATGCTGCCGCCAATTGAGCTCCCAGTCTAGCCTTGTATATTCTGATACCCAACATGTGAAATGAGCAGCTCATTCACCACTCTTAGACTTCTTGGGTGATAAGCTTCTCCCAACAACTGAAAACATATGTCTTTGCCTATGGGTTTTCCCCACTGCTAGTATGGCCAATTATCTCACCCTCTGACCTTGATTAATTGAAAGACTGCACAGTATATCTTAATTTTGCTCTGCTTTTTTTTAAGTTACTGGTTTTGTGACATTTTATTTTTGTTTTGTTTTATGAGACTCTTGAGTGTTCAGATTTTTTTTGTGTGGGGGAGTTAAGTGAAAAGTGGCACGGGACATTCTGAAAAATAAACAAAAATAAGTACGACTACAAGGCGAAGTGGTGGCAAAGAGAGAAATCTTCACTAGCAGATAGGCAAGCTACACAATGTTGAAGTACATTGTGTAGAATCCAGAGTATTGTAGGTTGGTACTGGAGGAGCAATTGTGAACCTGCCTTTGCAAGGCAATTTACTGAATTAATCCAGCTTCTAGGAGTCAGTAACCATTACCCCTGGGAAATCATGGGAAGAGAATTCCTTTCACTGTTTGAACCGGCTAGGCCTAATGTTTTTCCCATTAACCACAGAAACTTTAGACACAAGTTTGGAAGAAAGTTAACAATCTATAGGCTGTCACAGTAGATTCCTTCATTGAGTTATTGTCACAATTGTCATGGGACATTGTAGGAAATCTGAGGTAACTCTGAGGCGAAGTGGTTGACATTTGATGCTGTTGTAGTCCTTAGTTCACTTTCTTTTAAACCAATATATGTTGCATTTTATATTCAGATACCAAAGAACATCTCTGTTCTTTCTTAGCCTAAGGTTATCCTCTTTTTTAAAAAAATTGTAAAATGTAGTGCACATCATGGCAAATTCATTTAATTGATTGTTTTCTTTCAACATTTTCTGCAGCTTGAAAAAAAAGGCATTTCTAATCTAGGTAAGTGCCATTTGTCTGTGTCAACCTTTTTAAAATCTGTAGATGAAAAAGGGCACAGTTCTGAACTATGCTGAGTCTTTATTTCCTAATTAAATGATTAGAAGACATGTTTTGACATGATTCTACTAAGCACCCAGACATATGTGAACTTTCAGGAAGAGGTATTTTCTTATTCACTCCCCCCCCCAGGAGATGTTGATTTGTCTGTGGACAAACACTGACATCTTGTGACCACACTGGGTTATGAACCACCAACACCCTTGCTTCACTCTGCAGAATAAATACCTTGAATAACATTTCAGACAAAAATGAAAACAATCAAATAAAGAAACAAAATAAAAAATAAAAACATAGAGGTTGTCTTTGTTGAAGGTCTGCAAAGAGATCCTTGACTGTCAGTTCACTGGGATCTCCTACATTTAGATGTGTTACATTAAAAAGAGCTGGCGTATTGGCTTGGAATTGTGTAAATGCATTTCTGGTCACTGCTAAAATCTGGATTACAGATGGAGACAAAATAAGAAAATTGCATTTTATTTGCTATTTCATCATCAATGATTTTTTTTAAAAAAAAATCATAACAAAACAAAATTGTTTTTTTTACAGTACTATATGGATCTGTTCCCCTGGATCCTAGAATCATCCAATTTCGTGGGCAGCTCAACAATCAGGGGAACACATTAGAAATTATAATATATGTGCAGAGAGGTGGGACCTAGGAATGGATGAAGTACCAGTAAGATATAGTGATCTGTTTGGGAAGTGATGGGCTGTCAGATACTATCAGTGTGGAGGATAATTTGATGGTGATTGGGAAAAATCCCATGCAAAAATCATATGGATATGGTAAGCTCCTGCTTCTTTTACCCATGAACCACTTTTATTTAAATTTAAAGAGAGAAGATTGGCTGGTGGCTACTTAAATTTAAATAAAAGAGGTTTATGGGTAAAAGAAGCCAGATCTTACCATATCCTCTTGAGTTCATATGATTTTTGCATGATATCTTTCCCAATCACCATCAAATCATCCTCCACACTGATACTAGTCTGGCTGACTCCAGACACGTGCTGATTGGTCAGAATGCTAAGATATGCAAATATAATGTTTTGCTCTTTCCAAGAAAGAGCATTTAAACATAAAGATACACATATAATAATGTAATGTGCCATTATATACTTATACACTAACAATCTCAATCAACACTTCTGAGCGAGCTACGGCAGGCTCCGTCGCTGGCGTCGTTTAAGAAAAATCTTAAGACCTTACTTTTCCGGGATGCCTTAGGCATTGATTAGCGATTCAGGTTTTTGTTTTTTTTTCCTGCCTGGCCCGCTTGATCGCCTTGCCATCCCGTGTCTTGGATCGTTGATGTTTTAGCTGTTTTAGTTGTTTTATCTCTTCTTGTTGTAAACCGCCCTGAGTCCCCTATGTGGGAAATAGGCAGGGTATATAAATGTGAAAATAAATAAATAAAATAAAGACCAGGGGATAATATGCTTAATTATGAGCAGAAATGGGCGTGAACCACCAGTTCGGTATCTGGAGGTTGAGTCATGGCAACTGGACTTCTTTTTCTTGAGAGACTGAAACATTTCGCTGCTCATCCAAATAGCTTCATCAGTCTGAAGAAAGCTCGTTGCGAGTCCTCCATTTTATAGTCCTCCATTTTATAACGTGAATTATAAAAGTTCTTCGCGTTTATAGTTCACTTTGGCCGATATCTCACCTGGGGAAGATCCTGATCTTCTGAAGGTCCGGCTTTTCCTCTTCCTCTGATCATGTGACAGAAGATGTGGGATAGCAGTTCCCACGAAGAAGGAAGTTTAAAAAAAATAAGGCTAGCTGAGTAGTGCGCGGGGGGTGGGGTAAAAAGAAAAAGAAAAGAAAAAAAGCACCAGACCAGCTGGAGGACCAGCTGGCTGGCGCTGATGGGAGGTTGGGAATAAAACCAAAAACAGCGCCGACCGGCCAGCTGGCTGGCAATAGGGGGTGGGGGGAATTAAAAAAAATTAAAAAGTGCCAGACCAGCCGGGGGACCAGCTGGCTGGCGCTGGGGTTGGGGGGGAGTAAAAAACAAACAAACAATACCAACCAGCCAGCACTAGGGGGTGGGGGAAGGAAGGGGCAGAGAGATGTGCTGTCAAAGGTATATGTAACACATGCGTGGAAGTTCCTGAATAGAAGAGAAAATCAGTGACATCACGTTGGCAGAAATCCCCTTGGTCAAAAGTACATCCACAGAAGGAATGACTGCATGGGCAGAGCTGATTTTCAGTCACTAAAGATTTACTCCTCCCATCCTGCAGCTCCCAAGGCTTCCACATGATGCAAGCAATTAAATGGCATCCTCTGGAGCCAAGGCTCAGAAATAGGAAGTTCTTAATGTCTAAACATCTACCTTGGGTGATGATATCATCAGACTTTGGTGGGTGTAATTTATTTACCATATATACTCAAATATAAGCTGAGTTTTTTAGCCCTTATTTGTGCCTGGAAAAAATGCCCTCAGCTTTATATTCAAGTGAATATAAAGTTACTACTGCTCCGCTGCCTCCCGAGCGCTCGGCCAGCTTTATGAAGGATTGTGGGAGTTGTAGTCCACAACCCGATGGCCATTATCACGCTAATTAGCACCCTGGGTGAACTCCTCCCCAGCTGGATTGCCTCCCCTGGACTGGCCACAGGCTCCTCCTTCCCGTGGTACCAATTCACTGATCTGAGGTAGATAAATTCATAAAAAACATGATTTTTGTTTACACACTTGGGAATAACTATCCAGAGTAGGCTAAGTCCTAGATGAGCAGTATATAAATCAAGTAAATGAATAAAATAAAATGAATAAATAACAATTTTTAGGTGGTGTACAAGTATACATTTTCCCCATGATGTAATTTTATTGGTATCCATTTTTATTTTTGAAATTTACCAGTAGCTGCTGCATTTCCCACCCTAGGCTTACACTTGAGTCAAAAAGTTTTCCCAGTTTTTTGTGGTAAAATCAGGTGCCTTGGCTTATATTCGGGTTGGCTTATATTTGAGTATATATGGGCTTATTTATTTATTTATTTATTTATTTATTTATTTATTTATTTATTTATTCCTCCTTGCACCACCGTGGCGATGTGATTGCCCCGCTGCTGACTTGGCCCATCCCAGCTGCACAGCGAATATGGCAGAAGTGAGTGAGAGCTATGGGCGGCGGCAGCAGTGGCAGCGAGGGGGCTGGAAGGGAGAAGGGGGGAAACAGGAGGAGAAGTAGAGTCAAGTCAGGCCCCAGGCAGGTTGGGAGAGAAAGTGCACCTTTTTTAAAAAGTCTTCCAGCAGCCTGGGCAAGCGGAAGAGGCAATCTGCGCAACCATGCAGGTGCCTCCCTTGCACCCGTCCACACTGGCTTCAGCGAGTGTAAGGGAAGCATGTGCATGGTCAGCCTTACCATAGGAATACATCGAAATACGTTCCCTCCAAAAAGGATTAACTGATTCTCAATGCATTCCTATGGGAAACCACTGCTCTACTTACAAACATTTTTACTTATGAGCACATGCCTGAAACAGATAAAATCCGTAAGTAGAAGTTTTAGTGTAATAGCCCTCTGGCACTTTCATCCGGAAAAAGTAGACCTCAGCCTGTTCAAAGTTGGACAGCCCTGCTATAGGTGTTACCTGCAAGATAGCCTTGTCTTGCATTTGTATTTTTTAATGGCCACATGGCTTAGAATCATAGAATCATAGAATCATAGAGTTGGAAGAGACCTCAAGGGCCATCTAGTCCAAACCGCTGCCATGCAGGAACCCCCATCACAATATTTCCGACAGATGGCCATCCAGCCTCTGCTTAAAAACCTCCAAAGAAGGAAACTCCACCACCCTCCGTGGCAGCATATTCCATTGCCGAACAGCTCTAACTGTCATGAAGTTCTTCCTAATGTTCAAATGGAATCTCTTTTCCTGTAGTTTGAAACCATTGCCCAGAGTCCTAGTCTCTGAAGCCATGGAAAACAAACCTGTTCCCTCTTCAATATGACATCCTTTCAAATATTTAAACATAGCTATCATATCCCCTCTCAGTCTTCTTTTAGAAAGGCTAAACATTCCCAGTTCCCTAAGCTATTCCTCATAAGACATTTCCTCCAGACCCTCAACCATCCTGGTAGCCCTCCTCTGCACCTGCTCGAGGTTGTCAACATCCTTTTTAAATTGAGGTGCACAGAACTGGACACAGTACTCCAGGTGGGGTCTGACAAGAGCAGAATAGAGTGGTACTATCACTTCCCTTGATCTAGACACTATGGTTCTGTTGATACAACCAAGAATCGCATTGGCTTTCCTGGCCGCCGCATCACACTGCTGACTCATGTTCAATTTATGGTCCACCGAGACTCCCAGATCCCTTTCACAGGTACTATCCTCCAGCCAAGTATCCCCCATCTTATATTTGTGCAATTCATTTTTTTTACCTAAATGTAGTACCCTACATTTCCCTCTGTTGAAATCCATTCTGTTAGCTTTGGTCCAGCTCTCTAGTCTGTCAAGGTCTTTTTGGATTTTCATCCTATCCTCTAGGGAATTAGCAGCCCCTCCCAATTTGGTATCATCAGCAAATTTAATTAGCATACTCTCTATTCCTTCCTCCAAGTCATTAATAAAGATATTGAACAGCACTGGACCCAGAACAGAAGCCTGGGGCACCCCACTGATCACGTCTCTCCAAGCTGAAGAGAGGCCATTTATGGTCACCTTTTGGGTGCGATTAGTCAACCAATTACAAATCCACCTAACAGTAGCACTATCTATCCCACTTTCTACTAACTTCTTAGCAAGAATACCACACACACTCCCCCCCACACACACTTTTTTAAACTACTCTGGGTGGTTAAATTGAAACAATAAATTGCCAGGACATCCCACAAAAAACAAAAAGCAAAACCCATAATATATGACATTCATAGAAAAGAATTAAGTGAGATAAATTGAAACTCCAACAAATAATCCAAAAGCAGATGATGGTGATGTAAGGTGAATCTTGATCCCATACCTACCTCAGGGGAAGGATATCTTGAAATACTTCTGGTTAGTTGTATCAAAAGGGTTTCAAGCAGTATATCTTAGGCTGCAAATATCCAATGGGGAAAATGGCCTGGGTTCCATGGATTAATTCACTTCAGCCAAACGAAGGAATAAGCAGAGAGGGATGAAATTTGGCCTGCAGCCTTGCATGTAGCTTGTTCAGCTAGCTCTTCTCTGGCTGTCCAGATTTGGAGGAGGCATGGTTAGTGTACGGCTACTTTAGAAAGCTGGAAACAAGTTGGACTGAGAGCTTCCTTCTCTCTGCGTCTATGCGGATTTCTTTGCTCTCTTTTTTAATTCCTCTAGTTACTCTGCTGCCTTAGTGCCAGGGCAGCACATCATTAAAAGAAAAAAGAAAGTCAGAAATGGAACGAAACTGGAAGAGAAGAGGAAAACAAGCAGACTCTGGCACAAGGTTTGAGGAGGAAATGATTCAAAGGGCAGACCCTGGCTCTCTCACTGCCCCTGGCTCTCTCACTGCTGTGGTGCCTCCACATTGGTTCACGAGATTACAGCACCTGAACCAATGTCAACTGTTTTGATTCCAAGAAAAAGAGGAGGAGGAGGAGGAGGAAGAAGAAGAAGCTACAGGTCAAGGTGGGGAGCTGTGTGCTTGTTTTGATTTGTATTCAATGGAATATAACATGATTCTGACTGTCCCAATTCTGGAACATTTTCCACTCTGTTTGTCCATGTAGCTGCCCCCTTATTTAGCTGAGGAAGGGTATTATTTCTTCTCCTTCCCTTCACTGGCCACTGTACAATTGTTTTAAGGCACTGCTTGATCCTTTATATATACTTGGCATAACATCTGGGCACATGTAGGCAGGTGCAGGAATCCGGTAGTGGGCTTAGAACTTTCCTTTCATTTGCTTCCAACATTCTACACACACACACACACACACACACACACACAGACCAACTTCTCCAAGAAGGAGGGCTTCCAGCAGGCTGGCTCAATATTAATTAGGCTTGATATACATTGGATGCGCAGACTGAAACGTGATACGGATCACGTCAATACCTGCGGCTTCTATCTTCAGCACTGCGGAAATGAAGAACCTCGTTACTCTAGGAGAAGAAAATGGGGGGAAGTGATTTCTCCGAAGGAAAAATTATCTTTCTCTGTAATTTTTAGAAGACAGTCAAATTCTAGGTTACCTATAATATGAGGCTTATTCTACTGTGCGTTTGAGACTGAAAGAATAACATGTGCATTAGAGATGGGCACGAATTTAAAAAATGGCATTTCGTTTCTCGTTTGTCGTTTGGAGGGTCTGTTTCGGTTCATTTCCGATTTTCGCAATTTTTGCAAAAAAATTCGTTTTTGTTTTTGTTCATTTTGTTACCATTTTGTTACCACTTATTTCAATTTTTGTGATTTTTTAAGATTTTAAGCAATTCACTCATATTGCAGTAACGGAAATGAAACACACGACAAAATTTCCAGTGTTTCTGTTCGTTTCGTTTCATTTTAGAGACAAAATTTGTTTGTCATTTCGTTATGTAACAAAACGAAAAAACAAAAACGGAAATGAAAAATTGTTCGTTTCGTGCCCATCTCTAATGTGCATAGTGAAAGTCCCTTAACTATGCTTGTCATATAAGGGACTGAAGGGGTTGATTGCTTGCACACACAAAAAGATGGACCATGGGATTGGAACAGAAAGCCACTTAAATCACCCCAAGAACCCACCAAACCTTGTGAATCTTTGTTCCTCGTAAGGGATCACATTAACTTCAATGGGATCATTTGTAAGGAAACTTTAAAGAAGAGTCTACTTGCACACTACCCTTGAAGCAAATGGGAAAGTAGAACGTACCCATCTTTTGGTGATGATTCTCAGTGCTTCGCCATAAAATGACGACAGACCCAAGGGGGTTCTCTGCACATGAAAAAAAAATCCAGAGGGACGTATAATGAAATGCTACTTCCTTGCTTTTCAGAGTAACATTAAAAAAAAAAAGAGTGGACACGGGCCACAAGTGCACATACTCTACCTGCAACAGTCATGGGTTATGCTAGAAATGGCATTCCATCACCTTCTCCACTTCTGCTTTGTATGTGAAACACTCTGCAAACCTATGTTAGCTCCCGGCAATGGCTTGATTGAATCACACATAGGACTAACCTGACCATTGAACACACACTTGAACAACCACAGCCCCCCAAAAAACCCTTTTTCCAGCAGTGGCTTGAATGTGTGAATGGGACTCCTATCATGTTAGGGACGGAGGCAACGTAAGTCCTGCCTGTCCCAACCTCCCACCACTACCAGAACCAAATCAGACGTGCGCCTATTCTGCGTGAAGTTCTGAAGAGGAGCTGGTGCATCTGTATAGCCGAGCATGCTTAGACAGATTGTTCCCTGTGATCACGGCTTAAAAGAAGGGCACTGGTGTGAATCATCTGGCTAGATCCTCACACAGTGATTTGCCAAGGAGCATAAAGGATGGGGAAATTCACACTAATTGTATTGGCTGTTAGTGTTTGTTTCAGCAAATTAACCTGCAAGCCTACGGGGACTGCATGATCACCCGAGAGAAAGCGAGTGTCTATTTTGTGCGCTGGGTAGTTAGTCTGACCTCCTCTTCCTCTCTCTGACCAAACTAACACCTCTTTGTTTGGCAAGCAGAGGTAACCTCACCTTTCTCGATTAAATCGTTTACTGCCTTTGTTTAGGCACAAGCACAAATGTGTTCCAGAAGGTTTGGGGGATGCTGCTCTCAGCGTCTCCTCATGTCCACCATGTTTGTTCCTCAAACACTGAGGGCTGAGAGGCCCCATTTGTGTCTTTTTACTATTTTGCTTTTTTCTTTCTCCTTCTTGCTAACCTCAGAAGTATCTGACACTGTTTAGTACTATAACTTTCCGAACCATGTTTTAGCCAGCTCTTTGCAAGTTATATTCGTGAGCATTTTTTTTTCTTTAAAAGCAATGGCTGGGTGATCATTTAAGCTAGTATTAATGCTCTGCAGCGAGTGTATATTTTGTGGTACTTGCTGAACTGAATTAAATCCAAACTATGCTAACCTTCCTTTAGCTGCTTTTACACGAACCCTAAAATCCAAGGCAAAGAGCTCCCAAATGCGGAGCTTAAAATTGTTTTCCCACCAGCTGAGACCTTTACAGCCACACCCACCTAAGCACGCCCCAGCACACTTTAGACGTACCTGGTCTCCGGAGGTTAAAAAAAATTTCCGATGCGGATTGTAAATCTGTGGACGCTGGGCTTCTGTTTGTTTTTTTGTCCCCGCCGTCCCTTTAAGAGACAGGAATCACTACGGGGCTGTTCGGGGTTACTCGGAAGGCAATTGGAGTTGAGCGGAGGTGAGCCTGCATTCTTTTCTCCCTTTTTTTCTCTCTCCCCTTGCCGAAGACAGGAGCAATGGAGGTTGGAAGGGTGGGAACACAGGAAGAGGAACAACACCCCACGATCTCTGGTCCAAATTTAATTTGCCAGCGGATTTTAGAGGTCGTGTAAAAGCGCCCTTGCTATCCAATTAAGGGAATTGATTATACTGTATTCCTCTAAGCTGGGACTACACATCCCATTGTCCTTTTCTAAAACTAAGTAGAACTGAAACCAACATTGCTTTGTAGGAAGGATGGAAGATTATAGATTTTTTTAAAAAGTAAGAGGGGAAAGCCTGCCTGTCTCATAGTATTAACAGGGTTGTTCTGTTCCACTGGTGTCAATGGCCAAGTGAGTCTTACAAGATTTGAGGGCAAGAGAAGAAGAGAGATCGGCATGATTTGCTTGTTCCAGATAATCACAAAATCTGTGCAGCTGGGTGCAGAAATAATAACCGTGAAAAGGTTACCACTTTTCATCTCCAGACTCAGCTTCAAAACAGCAAAGCTGAGGAGACTACTAAAAATTATACCCCCCCCCAAAAAAAAAAAATTGACACACTGGAATACATGTTTCACTAGGACCTATAGCTCTTTGATGCCTGCCAAAAATATAAATGTAAATGCCCCTCACTGAGATTCTTATCTTATGACCCAGTCCTGGACTTTGGCGCTGTACAATCATTTAATTGGATAATCCTATGGACATTATGATTTCAAACTGTGAAGAAGTCTTTTAAAATATGTAATTGGTTATTTCAGCCCTGGTTCCTACTGTTTTCTTCTAGTGACACAGTGCTGTTCTTAACACATTTCTCCTGTAAATCTAAAGGCTTAAGCCCGAAACAGACATTAAAGATTGTCTGTAATTAGAGCTGTGCTACCAAATGGTGAATGATGCCGTCTTTTTCTGGTTTGTGAAATTAGGGTTCAAAGGAACCCATGCTTAATCCTGAAGATCAAGCCTCAAACAAAGTAACCTATGCTGCATACCTCCAGAGGTGGGAGAAACTCCTGCTGTGAACCAGAGATTCTTGCATTCGTTAAGGATTTTCCTTGTCTAATCACGGAACCCTTCTAACACATTCCTAGTCTCAGTGCACTGCAAAAATGCACGTGGTTTTAACTGCCCATCTTAAGAGGCACTTTGAACAATTGCTGGGTCAGCTTCACTGAGGTTCATTCTGAAAAAACTGTAAGGCCAACAACATACCCGAAAAACCCAACTCAGAAAAGGTGAGAGAGAATGTTTCCAGATCAAGCAAGAGTTGGTGGCCACCTGGGTCATAAAATCTGGCAGAGCGAATCTCCAAAAGATCAACTGAGGCCCGACCAACCAGAATGTCGCGGGCGCTCTCACTTCAGGTGGCCACGCCCAGAGAGGCTCAGAAAATTGTGACACATAACCAAGCCTTCTCTTTGGCTGGCCCTGTCCTTTGGAACCATCTCCCGAGGGAATTGCACCTTGCACAGTCCCTGCCAGCCTTCAAAAAAGCCTTAAAGACCTGGCTTTTTTGTGAGGCGTTTGGTGACAGTTATTTTCATTCTTTCTTTCCCTCCCCCCCTGCCATCACGTTAATGACTCCTTTTGTAGTTTTATTATGTGTTATTATGTGTGCTATATAGTTAATTTTTATTATTTTCCTCATTTTCATTGTTTTTATTGTTTGTATACTTTTTGTAAAGCGCCCGGAGTTCTTCCAGAAGACGGGCAGTATATAAGTATTAAAATAAATGAATAAATAAATAAATAAAACCTCTTTTGAGCCACATGGCCCGGACTCCGTTTCTGCCACTGCATTCTAGTTATGCAAAGGAACAAATGATAGGAACAGAAACACGAGCATACAATAGTTTAACGCCCATGCTGCTTTTTAAAAAGCCATAAGGGAAACAGCTCAGTTTTTCAGAGGACTCCATATAAAATCTTAGAAGCCACAGATCAGTGGTGTCATGGGGAATCGCACTCGAAATATCTGAAGAACATCAGAGGGACATCCTGGAGACTTAATGGGAGGGGGTGCAGATTGAGCCTCATGACCTGAATACCCTTCTCCTCCGTAACGTATAGGTTCTTCAGGGGAAACGAGAGTATTAGCCATAGCCTCACATGCCTCTCGTCAATTTCCTTTGGTCACGTACCTATCTAACCTAAGTGTGTAAAGTCTCAGGTTTGCATGCCTTAGCTGCCCGCAGTCCCCTGTCCTATCCAGAGGTGGGCACTTCATGTTTTGTACAAATTTGTAGAAAGCACAACTGGAATCCCAGGGGCTGCATCACTAGCCTGGCCAGCCCATTTGCTGGCCTCTGTATGTCACCAGGGTCCTTCTTCAGGGCCAACATTCCAATCCAGTAAGTGAAGGATGGGCGTTCATGACACCCATGCAAGTTTGTACAAAGCATGAAGTGCCCACCTCTAGTCCTGTCTTTTATGTGGGGATATTGATTTCACAAAATTCCAAATGGTGGATACTGCATTTTTTCCATCTATAAGTATTTTTCCAACCCAAAATTACAGTTTCGCAATTGCACAGTTCTCTCCTCAGCTGACTTCCGTGCATAAGATCACCCTCAAGTTTATTCTAACAATTTAAGACAAAATATAGTGCGTAACTGCGTATGTAGAGTTGAGATTTTAGAAGACAGAATAGAAAAACAAGGGAACACAGTTTGCAAAAGAGAATCCTGTAGAAGGGCATGACTGGCTGATTAGATAAGAGTCCAGAATATGAAAACACCTTGGTGCAAGATTTTTTATTTGTTTGTTTGTTTTGCAGCTCACATGACAAACATTGTAAAATTCAAGCAACAATTATGTTAAAGTTTGAAGAATTTATTAAGTGCCTCATAAGTTTCATAAACACACTGCACACTGCTCGTTGTGTTTATGTAAAAGGGGGGACATGTTTATAGGCCACCAACGAGCTTTTAACTGTCTCTATCAGTTATTGCAGGTATTTGCTTCCATTATGTATGACTCTTTTCAAAATAAAACAAATATCTCTGGCACATTTGCATCCATGCAGCTTTTCCACATTTAATCAAAACCATGCAGGCGTCTGCTTTCAGAAGTTCAAGAGAATTTCCACCGTTCCAATCATCAAACTGCAGTCCTTCAAACACTCTTGTGAAGTCACTTTAGGCACGCAGGACAACACTTCTGGAGAGGGACATGAGCAGGATTTTGAAGAACTGGCTGCCACTAGCCACCATGAGAATGCTGGGAAGAGAGGGATGACAGTCACTTTCCATGAGACCTATAAAAGAAAATGCAGAGACCATAATGACCTGGTCAGACGGTTGTAGCCAGGGTGGTGGCTTAGGCCATTCCCACCACGCTCAATGCTGGCTTTGGTAGCATACCGATCTCTACATGTTCCCCTCCAGCCAATGGGGGTGCTGTGAGGTCCACTCCCAGGATCACAGAGCAGGCAGGCTTCTCATTGGCTAGCCCCTGCACTGGGTGAGGATTCCTTGAGGGTGGGTTACCCTGACTGGAGCAGGCTTCAGTCTGGTCCGTTTCTATCACCCTAAACCCTATTGCTTAGTGCAGGGGTGTCCAAACTTTTTGCAAGAAGGGCCAGATTTGGTGAGGTGAAAATGTGTGGGGGCTGACCGTTCAGCTGCATTTGGGCCCCGGGCTGGACTTTGCACAAGCCTCTAGGACAGTGATGGTGAAACCTTTTAGAGACCAAGTGCCCAAACTGCAATTTAAAACCCACTAATTTTTTGCAAAGTGCCAATACAGTAATTTAACCTGTATACAGGTGGCTATGAAGAGGCGATGTCGGGTGCCCACAGAAAGGTCTCCAAGGGCCACCTTTGGCACCCGTGCCATAGGTTCGCCATCACTGGTCTAGGACATGCAAGGCAGTGGGGAGGATGCTGCAGCAACTGAGCCAAGGGTGGGTAGGCTGGGCAGGTGAACGGACAGAGGCAGGGAAGGCAGGCAAACCATAAAACTGCAAGCGGACATCTCCATGCAGTATGGGGAGGGGCCAGCTGGCGGGGATGCGCAACAGGCTGAGCCAGTGGGGAGAAGAAGCCGCGGGCCGCTCAAAATTTGAAAATAGGCCACATTTGGCCCCCGAGCCTGACTTTGGACATTCCTGGCTTAGTGCAACAAGTTCAACTCATATAAGTGGGTCAGTGGTAATCTGGTGAGTCAGTTCCTCTTTTTTCGTTATATACCCATGACTGTATCTCAAAGGGTCCTTTTGTTAAAAGAGTAAAGTTTGCAGATGATACTACAGTGATTGGTCTCATTCGAGACAATGATGAATCTGCATATAGACGAGAGACTGAACAACTAACTTTGTGGTGTACTCAGACCAATATTGAATTAAATACATGTAAAACTGTTGAAATGGTGGTAGATTTTAGGAGATGCCCTCTATACAACCACCTCTTATAATATCAAATAACTTAGTGTCAATAGTGGACTCCTTAGGTACTATTATATCTCAAGATTTAAAATGGTCATCTACCATTAGGAGCATTATTAAGAAATCACAACAAAGAATTTTTTTTTGCCTCAACTTAAGAAGTTTAGATTGCCAAAAGAACTGTTGATTCAATTTTATAGAGGTGTTATTCCATGTATTATCTGTTCCTCTATAACTGTCTGGTTCGGTTCTGCAACTAAACAAGACAGATATAGACTTCAATAGATATTTAGAACTGCTACTAACTTACCATCTATTGTGGAATTGTATACCGCACGAACTAAAAAGAGGGTGATGAATATATATACATATCCCACACATCCTGGGCATAAACAGTTTCAACTTTTACCCTCAAAATGATGTTTTAGGGCATTGCATACTAGGACAACTAGATATAAAGATAGCTTTTTCCCAGTGCTATTAATTTGCTGAATAATTAATCCTTTTAATATGTCATTTTATGTTGTTGTATTGTGTTGCTACTGTTGACTATATGATTCTTTTTTATTTCTCTTTATGTATATTGAGAGCATATTTACCAAAGACAAATTTCTGGTGTGAACAATCACATTTGGCCAATAAATGATTCTATTCTATTCCAGTGTATATGTAAACAGTCAAATAAGCATTATTGGCCATGATGTTTCTGCATAAATAAGTGCATTTTAAGATGTTTAAAACTCAGCACACTCTCTACTGCTCATATAATGGGACAGAGTTTTCCAAGGGGTGCCAGCCATTTCTTTCTAGCTCGGGTGGAAAGTAGGCTTTATTTGCGGTGGCATTCCTGGAACTCTGAGGGACATTTTTCAGATGGGCCAGCAGCCCCACCACGAGAAAAGCCTTTCCAGATATCAAGGCCAAAGAGACTCTCTCTCTCTCTCTCTCTCTCTCTCTGTGTGTGTGTGTGTGTGTGTGTGTGTGTGTGTTTGTCTCTCTCTCTCTCTCTCTTTCTCTGTGTGTGTGTGTGTTTGTCTCTGTGTGTGTGTGTGTGTGTGTTTCTCTCTCTCTCTCTCTCTCTCTCTGTTTGTCTCTCTCTCTGTGTGTGTGTGTGTGTGTGTGTGTGTGTGTGTGTGTGTTTCTCTCTCTCTCTCTGTGTGTGTGTGTGTGTGTGTGTTTGTGTGTGTGTCTGTCTCTCTGTCTCTCCCTCTCTCCCCCCTCCCTCTCCTTCTCTTACTCTCTCTCTGTAACATTTGTTTCAAATACAGTGGCACCTTGGCCTACCAAATTGATCTGCTGCGAATTTATTTTTGAAAGACAAAAAATTCATAAGTCAAAATGCAGTTTCCCATAGGAGTGCATTGAAAATCAATTAATCCATTCCGGAGGTTGAGGGGAAAAGGCAAAAAGGGGGAACAGATTAGTTGGTTTTCAATGCATTCCTGTGGGGAAACCTGCCCAGACCCAGCAAACCAGGGGTAAAGCTTCCCCCCCCCCTTTGCTGGGTTGAGGAGAAAGCCCCAGAATCAACTGGCATCTGAAGGCTGCTCCAACACCCACCTGATTTTGACAGCTGTCAAAATCACCTGTCGGGCTGGGAGGAGCAGCCTTTGGCTGCCCATTGATTGTGGGGGTTCCTCCCTAACACAACAGAGGAAAACGTTTCCCTTCCTTTGCTGGGTTGGGTCAGGCTTGTGCGTGTGTTTGGGTTACCACATCTTCTGTTGTGGCGGGTTCATGAAAAAGGAAAGGCAGCCACTGCCTTTCCCCTTTTGTACGCCCACCACGACAGAAGGTGGGGTAACCCAAAGAGCCTCCTGCCCACACATTAATAATAATAATAATAATAATAATAATAATAATAATAATAATAATAATAATAATAATAATAATCTCTTTGTAGATTTTATTAATAAGTTCTTTGTAGATTTATTATTATTATTATTATTATTATTATTATTATTATTATTATTACAGTCCTGCTTGCCTAGAGTTAGACATGAATGAAGAGACTTGAAAGGGAAAAGCCAAGTCTGTGCATGAGAAATCAGCAATCAAGGAGGAAAATGAAGGAACGTCCTCCAGTGCCAAAACTCCAAGAGGATAACTCGAGGCAAATTATTTGTCAAAGACAGAAGACCATTTTCCCAGCAAGACAGTGATGTGCAGTGAAGAGAATAATGGCTGTTAAGAGCAATTATGGCAAATTACTCCAGTGGGGATAACGATCTAGTAGGCCTTGACAGACGTCATGTTTGTGAATTTATCAGAGAGTTTTGCTGCTCTTGCATAAAATAAACATATCTTAAGCTTCAAATTGAAATGCTTGTTCCGTCTGTTTATTAAAAAACGGAATTTTAAACTATTGTCCTTAAGGAAAAATAACCCTGAGAGTACGAGGCTCTGAGAATATTAATGACAGGCAATGTTAGGGAGGTGCTTCTTAACTATTATATTATTTTTGATTGTTAACCTCCTGGAGTTCCTCTGGAAGATGGGTGGTATAGAAATATATAAATAAATAAAATAAATAAATATTGATTAATGGTGGGAGCAAGGGAGTGGAGGAGATCTAAAGTAAAAAGTGTTCTGCTTATATACCGCCCCATACCACTTCAAGTAGTCTCTGGGCAGTTTACAGTTTTAATTATAGTATACAGGCTACACATTGCCCCCCCCCCGACAAGCTGGGTACTCATTTTACCAACCTCGGAAGGATGGAAGGCTCAGTAAACCCTGTGCCAGTTAACTGGGATGGAACCCCAGGTCGTGAGCACAGTTTTAGTTGCAATACAGGCATTTAACCACTGCGCCATGAGGTTCCATAAACAGATGATACCACCATCACTGCCGGACACCGTAGGATCAACTTGGGTGCAGTTGATCTGCCAGGCCCTGAAGTTTTGCCAGAGAAATATTATTAAAATGAAAAGGAAACTTTTTTAAAAAAAATATCTCACAAAACCTCACAAACATGGCAAAATCATGAGGCCAATTGCTTGGTAGAATTTATTGACAGTGTGTTCATGACTAGAGGGACATATTATAGAAAAATGTTGTGGCTTGTGCCTCAGCAGCAAGAGCTGGGGATGAAATGAAATACAGTCAGCTTTATCGTCTGTCAAAAAGAGGGGAAAGAAAGAGAGAGAACTGTGTTGTGGAAATGGCAAAAGTGTGATGCTTGAGAACAAACTGCCCAAGGGAACCAACAGAGGTCAGTTCCCATGAGATAAATGTGGCTGATCTACCGGTATCTACTGCCAAAGTTATACTGTATTTTGCCTAACATTTCAGATCATAGTTTTACCTCTGCCCAGTTTAATGTAAAATGCTACGAAGCACCTGAGTCTCAAATGAGCTTTCCTAAGTCCATGTTATTTGAAGTTTCGAAGGTAACAGCTCCTGGTGTGGATATCTTGCAGTCTCCCCCTGCTTTTGCAATTTCTCTAAACAACTGGGTTTTGCACCACCTTTGGTGGATGAAAGTTCTGCAGAACTCAGAAACTTGCCATATTTGTATTTTTTAAAAAGGGATCACTGGAGGTCCTTGCAATGGGGTGAAAGGTCTGGGGTTCAATTGCCACAGTGCCTCTCTAGGAGTGGTGGTGAACCTTTGGCACTGAGTGTTTTGGATCTCATCTTACATAGTCCTTTTTCATTAGCAATGTAGACTTGGAATTCCGGGAGTTGTAGACCAAGACATCAGGAGTGGCAAAGGTTCACCACTAGAGAGCAACATGAAATTTAAAAAAATGCATTTCATTTTATTTCATTATTAATGACTTTAAAAAAAAATCCATTATAAAACATTATACTCTGCGGGTCTGCTCCCTTTGGTCCTATAGGCACCCAATTTTGTGGTTAGGTCAAGAGTCAAGACAGCAAAGTAGAAATTGCAATCTAAGTGCAGAGAGGTGGGACCGAGGAATGGATGATGCACCAGAAAGTTATAGTAGTCCATCTGGGAAGAGATGGGATGTCAGATATATCAGTGAGGAGGATGATTTGATGGTGATTGGGAAAGATCCCATGCAAAAATCATATGAAATCAAGAGGATATGGTAAGATGTGTCTTCTTTTACCCACAAACCTCTTTTCATATAAATTTAAAGATAGGTATATAGCCACCAGCCAATCCTCTCTCTTTAAATTTAAATAAAATAGTTTTATGGGTAGAAGAAGCTGGATCATACCATATCCTCTTGATTTCATATCTTTCCCAATCACCATCAAGTCATCCTCCGCAGTGATATATCTGACAGCCCATCTCTTTGTAGCACATCATCCATTCCTAGGTCCCACCTTAATACATGCTCCTTACAGTTTCTAACCTGCTCTCCTGATTCTCCTCGGGGGTCAGCAACCCGCGGCTCCGGAGCCACATGCGGCTCTTTGGAAACCTTGCTGCGGCTCTGGGAGGTTCCCCTCGTGGAAGGGGTCCCGCGGCATTTAAACTAGGATCGCGGGGGAGACTCCAGCTCGCCGCCGCCGCCGTCCTCCTCATCTTCATCTTCCTCCTCCCTCCTCCTCCTCCTCCTCCTCCTGGTGCTGCTGCCGCCGGTACGCAGCCGCCTCCTCGGCCATGGGGAAGGCTCCTGGGCCGGCCAGGGCCAGGATGGCGGCGGCGGCGGCGGTGGCATTGGAGGGGTGGTGGGGGTGGCATCGGTGGCCGCCGGGGTCTCCTCCCGCCACAGGGGTCAGGGGCCGCTCAGCAGCAGCAGCAGGAAGCCACGCGTGTTGGTAATCCTCCTCCTCCTCCTCCTCCCCCTCCTCCCGCCACCAGCCCAACCGCCAGCAGTGGAGGAGGCGGAGGCGGTGGCGGCGAGGGGGACGCGTCCACAATGGCCGCGCCCGCCCCGGAAAAGGGCGAGGGGAGGTGGCAGCGGCCAGGCCCAAGCAGCCGGTCGGTTCGTGGTGGTGGTGGCGGCGGCGGCGGCGGCCTGGACGGACAAAAAGGGGGTCCGAAAGCAGAATGGAGGAGCGGACCGGGGAGATCCACGGTGGCCCAGCACGCCACTCACCCTCCCGCTTCTTTCAGCCTCGGCATCCCTTGGAAGGCGACGGGGGCGACCGCAGCAGCGCCTGGCCGGGCCTCCGCCACATCACCCGCCCCTTCCCTCCGTCTCCTTCACAAGCCAAACTTTGCC
>JAHTLZ010000122.1:38419662-38463447 GCA_023846285.1 Phrynocephalus versicolor | reverse complement strand
ACCCGCCCCTTCCCTCCGTCTCCTTCACAAGCCAAACTTTGCCCACATACGCACACACACCACGGCTGCAAGAAGGGTGTGTGTGTGTGTGTGTGTGGAGAGAGGTCGCCGCTCGCCCGCTTCCAAAAAAAGGGACCAGCCGCGGGGTCACAGGCCCGTCCTTTCAACCGCTGAGGCGGGCGCCGCTCCCTCGCCTCCGGCTGCGGACTGTGGCGGCGGCGGCGGCGGCGGCGCTGGTAGGCCCGGAGCGCGGGTCTTCGCCTCACGGAGCCTCAAACGGCGGCTGGCCCGGCGCCTGGTTGCTGAGGTGGAACAGCGAGAATGGCAGCGGCGGTTGTAGATATTTGTTTTAAATGTCGCAATGGTTTTGCGGCTCCCAGTTTTTTTTTTTCCCGTCGGAAATGGGTCCAAGTGGCTCTTTATGTCTTAAAGGTTGCAGGCCTAGATGGTATTGATATACAGTGGTACCTTGTATAAAGGAATTAATTTGTTCCAAATGAAATTATGTTAAGCAAATTTTCCTTTATACAAATCCCCATAGGAATGCATTGAAAACGGGGTGATCCCATTTTTATGTTGTACGGATTTTCCCCATAGGCGATTATGTTAAGCAAATTTCCCCTATCTCCAGAATTTTTATGTTGTACAAATTTTATGTTATACAAGCTGTTTCTTATACAAGGGTCCACTGTACCATGATAAAACAGGATGAAGCATTTCATTTCCAAAATAGAAAATGGTGTGTGTTTTTGTTACTTGATGGAATACTTGCTTGTGTTTTGCTTTGTCTTGAAACATTATATAATCTTATGATATGACGAGACAGCATGTCATTTTTCATTTTGTGCCTGTTTCTATTTGCTACAACTACTCTGTAGCCTATGAGACATTGCGAAAGCTGTATTGCCCCAGAATGTCTCTAGACAAAGGAAATGGTAAACCATTCCTGAGGACTTTACACTCTGCAACCCTGGGAAGAGTAGTTGCACATCAATTTGGCTTGATAGTACCCATGTATTAGTAATAACTGTCTAATCTGGAAATTTATTTATTTATTTTATTTTTAATATTTTCCCCCACCTTTCTCCTTGGTAAAGGACCCAAGGTGGCTTACAATAATGAGGGACAACATACATCCCAGAACATTCAAAACCTAATAAAGTTAAAAATATGGAATTAGAAGAGGCATCTTACAACATTAAAAGGCAACTTTAAAGCTACCAAAAACACCTAAAAAGAAAACAAAATCCATTATGAGGGATGGAAACTAGCATGGAAGCAGTGGTTTTCTTATGAGTTCAGTCAATGCAATCATTCATGGTAATCCATCACATAATAGGCAGGCCATCACTCAGGGAAAGCTTGCCTGAAGAGAAAGGTATTTGACTGTTTCCGGAAAGATAACAGAGATGAGGCAGTCCTCAACTCTAGTGGGAGGGAGTTCCAGAGTCTGGGCGCAGCAGCTGAGAAGGCCCTTTCATGGGTTCCCACGAGACGTAGCTGTGAGGGTCGTGGGATGGAGAGAAGGGTCTCTCCTGATGACCTTAACACCTAAGGACTTAGAATTTTGTTTCTATGTCAGGATCACATGGCTATTTTATTTCTTTCTTTATTTCTCGTAGCCTGATTTTCTTCGGTATTACATGTCTCACGAATCAGAGAAATTTGAAAGGTTACTCTTCTTATATATTCTTACAAAGACCACCAACCACATAATCTGACAATTGTCAGGTAAAGGAAACAGAGAAAGTTCTCTCCGTCCAAAGACAGTACATGAGTTGTGCCACCCAGTAACTAAATGACTGAACTGCACTTCCCTCCCCATGGAAGCAACAGTGGTGCTTTTAAGATAAGCTTCCAGCCACCAGCTCTGTCTTCACTGCAGACAGAGCCCTTCTTATTAGAATACTTCATTTTCTTCTCTGCAATTTTTTTTCCAAAGAAGTAGCATCCTATGGGGCTTAGCGATTGACTGGCACGCTGCCAGCATAAAAGCTTTGGCGTGCGAGGATTAATTAGTATGGCGAGGGCACTTTGAAGATAAAAAAATGTGCAATGTACATGCTCAAAGGCTATTATACTTAACATCTCTTTTTTTAAAAAAAAAATCCTAGCTAATGACTCTGGGAAATTTCAGAAGCACTCTCAGCAAAAATTAAAGCCGAGGCTTGCTTATGGTCGATAATATTTATATATGTAGGTTGTGAGTCCTTCAAGAAAGACTTGAGACAAGTAAAATTTTCTTCTAAGCAAGAGTTCAAAGCTGAAATGCAAGGGAGTCATTAGTCGCACTCTGCATATAATTTGAATACACCGGACTTACTGGCCTAGCCCCAGACTTTGAAACACAGCTAGAAGAGAAGTATGAAACAGCTGTCCACCTTAGAGGCAATAGGGCTTGTCAAATTTCAGATAACTGAGTCGGCACAGGAAGCTGTGACATACATTTAAATGTTCACTTTTAAAAATAAGAATTGCCAATAACATCTTAAATGTTTGAGGAGAATCGGATGGAAATTTGCATGGTTGTTGTCTCTTACCTTTCAGAAGAAAAGGCATATGGGAGTGTCTCCAAGATCATTCTTCATACTTTGTGAATTTCAGAAAGAGGTATTTTTTTGCAGATTCCTTTCTTAGGGATACGGTGGTGTTCCTACAAACTGCTCAGACCAAATCCAAAAAGGAAAGCGAATGAGGGCTATGACCTGGGGCATGACACAATACCATCATATTTGGGAATATTGATGGGCCTTCCGAGATGAGCACGAAATAAAAAATAAATGGTAACGTTCACGAAAAATTGCTAATTTGCCAATTTGTATACAAATTTATACCCTCCAATGAATGCACATTGATATTTTTGTGATTTTTTAAAAAATTGTTGAGCTATAAAACACACAGACACCCCAGGAACCCAGCAATACCACAACTGCAAGGAATCTTCCCCTGACACTTCTCTACAAGACCTCAAAATCTGTTGAACGTTGAGTTTCTCCAAGCCCATTGCTAATAGACAATTTCCTGTGGGGGGGGGAGATTTGTGGGTGTATAACTCAGGTGTCTGAAACCCGATTTTCACCAAACTTAGAGGGGTTGTATAGACGAGGTGTGAGAATCCTCTCTGCAGTGCTGGCATTTCTAGCTCTCTGGTAGGAACCTTTTCGGGGGACCGGGGGGGGGGGTTGAGCTGCATCAGAACATAAACTTCATCATACTTCCGGGCTTGGGGGGGGGTCAGGGGAAGCTTCTCTGTGATTTTGATATCTCTAGATGCTTGTTGGAAGATCTTATACAGTTTTAGGGGCAAAGGAAAATCAACAAAAATATTCATCCATACATCAGGAAAAAAATTAAAAATCTGTGATTTGCGCTTTACTGACCATGACAAATCATGAGTGAAAATGACTCACTATTTTTCTGAATCATGCCCACCTCTAATGTAAATGCAAAACTCTTACTAGCTTGCTTAGGGCGCTTTTACACGACCCCTAAAATCCGTGGCAAAGGGCTCCCAGAACCGGAGCTTAAAAATGTTTTCCCACCAGCTTTGGACTTTAAAAAAAATTAAGTATGACCACGCCTACCTAAGCACGTCCCAGCGCACTTTTCAAGTACCTGGCCTCCAGGAGGTAAACAAATATTCCGATGCGGATTGTAAAGCTGTGAATGCCGGGCTCCCTCGCCTTCTGTTTGTTTTTTTGTCCCCGCTGCCCCTTTAAGAGACCAACAGGCACGGAGGTGAGCCTGCATTTTTTTCTCCCTCCCCTCCCGCAGACAGGAACAATGGAGTGCGGAGGGGTGGGAACACAGGAAGAGGGACAAACCCCCACGATCTCTGGTCCGAATTTAAGTTGCCACCTGATTTTAGAGGTTGTGTAAAAGCGCCCTTACTTGCCTGTCTGCCTGCTTCCTTCCTCACACATCCAGGGAAACATACTTAAGAAATATGTGAGCTGGCGATGTACAGGTTGTCCCTTTGTGTGTCCCTAATGGTGTAGCCCAAATCAGAGTCTTTCACCCTCACCCACTCTGCAACACACGTAGGAATACTGTATCCTCTTGATTTCATATGATTTTTGTATGGGATCTTAACCAATCACCATAAAATCATTCTCCGCACTGATATATCTGACAGCCCATCTCTCCCCAGATGGGCCACTATATCTTTCTGGTGCATCATCCATTCCTAGGTCCCACCTCTTTGCATATACATTGCAAGTTTTAACTTGGGGTATTTGTACACAACCCCTAAACTCCGCCGCAAACGGCTCCCAGCTCCGGAGCTTAAAATTGTTTCCCCACCAGCTCCGGAGTTTACAGATAATTAAGTGCGGCCACGCCCACCTAAGCGCGTCCCAGCACACTTTTCAGGTACCTGCTCTTGGAGGGTGAAAAATCCCAGGTCCGCTTGTAAAGGAGTGAGTGCCCGGCTCTCCTCGCTTCTGTTTGTTGTTGTTTTTGCCTCCCGCCCCTTTAAGAGAAGGAACGACGACGACGGGGCTTGTGGAGGCTTGTACCGGCAAACGGAGGTGAGCCTGCATTCTTTTGTCCCCTTTTTTCTCCCTCCCCTCAAGCAGACAGGATCAAGGAAGTGCGGAGGGGTGGGGACGCAGGAAGACGAACGAACCCCCAAGATCTCTGGTCCAAATTTAAGTGGCCAGCGGATCTTAGGGGTTGTGTGAAAAGAGCCTTGCTATCTTGATTCTTGAGCTATCTGTAAAATTGGGTTTCTCTGGAATCAAGGGGAGCAGACTGATTATGATTTTTTTTAAAAAAAATTTAACAATATACCGTATATACTCAAGTATAAGTCGACCCGAGTATAAGTCGGGGGTC
Source organism: Phrynocephalus versicolor (assembly GCA_023846285.1). Taxonomy (NCBI): domain Eukaryota; kingdom Metazoa; phylum Chordata; class Lepidosauria; order Squamata; family Agamidae; genus Phrynocephalus; species Phrynocephalus versicolor. Next base: position 38,458,611 of record JAHTLZ010000122.1, on the reverse strand, counting down.
CTAATTTAAACCCAAAAAACTGGGAAAATTTATTGACTCAAGTATAAGCCTAGGGTGGGAAATGCAGCAGGGCCGGGCAACTCCTCCTTTGTGAGCTGGGTGTGTGTGTAATGTTTAAAATGACTTTTAGCCACCGAGGCAAGTGCTTGAGTTGGTGGCTAAAAGTCATTTTAAACATTGTTTTAAAATGACTTTTTAAAAAATCATTTTAAGCATTGAGGTCAGGAGAAGTGGCGCACAATGTTTAAAATGACTTTTAGCCACCGACCCAAACTTGTCTCAGTGGCTAAAAGTATTGACCCGAATATAAGCCGAGGACCCCTTTTTTCAGCCCAAAATTAGGGCTGAAAAACTAGGCTTATATTCGAGTATATACAGTAATGGATCAGCAAATAAAATGCTATATTTCTGGTTCATGCTCATCTCTATAGGGAGAAATACTCCAACAACAAAGTCCCAAGCCATGAAGGGCTTTATAGGTTCGATGACAAGAGGTTTAATTGCCTGAGAAGATGTGTGCCTTACATATTACATTTTTAAAAGTTCCTTAAAGAAGGCTTGTACCATTTGAGTGCAACTGGCAAGCAGTGTTGATTACCACCAGAAGGAGAATTGAATCGAAATCTCAGCTCAATTGGAATAATACAGGCTTGTGCCCTCAAGATGGTCTTAGTCACAGACTTTGACTGGTGTTTTTATATAGAATCTGTCAAATTTATGGACAGCAAGCTTTTGGTATGATTCCGGCTGCCTTTCTCTCCATTTGTCAGGAAAACACACTCAGAGTGATTTAATTTGATGTTGAATTTCTACTGCCAGAGAAGGCAAATACCACCATAATTTGCCTGCCTGAAGATGCTTTCCTGTTTTTACTTTTGGATGTGTGTGAGCTGGGATGTCTACTTAACAGTTCTGCCCCAGAAAGCAAAATGTCTTGGGGTGATCTCTGAAAAATTAGAGATGCAGCATTAAAGCCCTATTTTCTTCGCAGTTAGCCAGACAGTTTTCATTGTTCAAGACAACAAGTTAGGGACTTTTGTGCTCATTACATACACCAAAACATCACACTATTCTAGGAACAGATCACTGAGGATGACTGTAAAATCTTATTAAAAGGTAACACACAGTTACCATGCTTCACAGAGGAAAGTAAGGTGATAAAATGGGATAAAGCAGGTCCCCTCCTTAGGGTAAAACAAGCCTTTGAAACTGTTGTCCAATTACCTTGATTATATATATAATCTAATGCTCAGTTCACAGTTGGAGAAATGTGTGTGTGCGTGCGGCACATACGTGCTCTAAAAATGCTGAAACCAGTACAGAAAGTGTGACACACCCTCAACTTATTACCTTACCTTCCTCCTTTCACGCTCAGGTGCTTCAGTGAGGTAACCCATTAGTCTTGTCCGGCAACATGATCTTGTTGCAGTTTAAATGCAATTAAAATGTATTTCAGAAGGCTAATCCCACTGAAGTTCGCTGGATCCCACAAAAGCCAATAAAAATCCAACGCGAGAGAAATCCGAGGAAGTACTGAGTTTATTGGAACCAATAAAAGCAATAGGTGGACACCCGCCTTCCAACCGGGCTAAGATGTCCGACCCAGGACGCACGAAGAGCCCCAACTTTTATTGATTTTTACCCCCCCTCCCCTCCCTGGGTGGCGCCAGCCCAGAGATTGGCTGAGGGTATTTTCAAATGGTCCAATTAGAGTGATCCGGGGGTTGGCCGAGGGTGGTCTTGGGTGGCCCCTGGCCGGCCGAAACCAGGTGCCTATGCAAATGTTAATAAATCCAGGTGTTCCTTGATTGAACCATCCGGATAACACAATGGGGAAGGGGAACAAGGTATTGTCCTTTGGGTGTAGGTAAACTGAAGGAATCAGTGAATCAATAGCAGGTGAGAGGAGATCGTTGTCAGAGTCAATAGGGGGCAGGAAGAACCGATGGGATTACATCGGGGTGTCTGGACAGTCATAAGAACACAAAGGCATAAGAACATAAGTCCTTTTCAGGTGTAGGAATGCAACAATGGAATGCTTCCCCAGGTGCTGTTAATCATCTACGTGACAGGAGTGTTGATCCTTCGAGAAGCAGCTGCAAGAGTACGTGTTGGAAATCCTGGGAAGGATGGAGTCTCCTGGATGATTCTGCCAGCTTTGCCAAGTCGCCATGATGAATGGTCTTCTTCATGCCATCATTTTCCCTTGCCCCAGATGGTAGAGTGTAGGAATCAGGGGGTAGGATAGGTACATGTATAAGCATATGCAAGGTAGAGGAATGGTTGGAGAATAGGAGACATAGAAGCAGAAAAGAAAAAGGGAGAGGAAGGGAGGGGGGGAAGGATGAGATGAGGGTACCCTGTTGGGTTGAGATCTTATGCCAGGCAGGGGCAGTGGGACTAGGTCTTAGGGGGTAGGGAAGCCCCTGATCCGTGAGAATGATGGTTGATGGTCATTCTCCTTGCTGGCCAGAGCAGAGAGTAGATAATCTCTCAACTTGGGATCTATCTCGCCTAAGTTGTGTCTCTGGCTGCAGTTTTTGGGGTTTGAAAAGGAATGAAAGGGCAAGGGAAGGGTTAAAGCGGTGAGGCAAAGCAAGGGTTAAAGAGGAGACAGAAGGGGCTAGGTAACAAAGCTGGGATTTTAGGGGAAAAGGAGCGAAGGACGGGTCGAGGAAGAAGGGTAGGAAAGGGTTAACGAACCATGAAAGGGTTAATTTTGGAGTCTCGGCTGCGAGCCGGTCGACTTATCGGATTTTCGAAAAAGGGGTAGTGGACTACTTGCATAGAAGAATACGGGAATGGAGAAGTTCCGATAGGGAATCATTGAGACAGATAGGGGAAAAAGGAACAGAGGGGTGGGCTACCGCCATAGGAAAAGCCTGACCGAGGAGAGGCACAAATTGCCTGGAACTGTGCCTCGGTAGTGAGATGGGTCGGTCTCTGGTTTACCTTCTCCAGGAAGGGTTGGTCTACCTTCATAAAGAGGCTCGACCGAGGGAAGGCATGAAACTTGTGGAACTATGGGGCGGTAGGGAAAGTGGATTTGTCCCGGGGAAATTATTTCGGTTCTTTTTCAGAGGGGCGGTCTACCTAGCCAATTCAGCGAATTAAGGGTTCTCCACTGCGCCCTCGTCCGGCCATAATTAATTTGACAGTGATTGATGGGACGAGGGTGCTGATTGGTCAAAGCGCGCAGGAGAGCTTATCTCGCTCCCCTGCCGCTTTGCCGAGTCCCTGCGGTGATTAACTGCCGCAGATGGCCTGATACTATGTAAACTTTGTAAGTAGGTGCGAATTTAAAGCTTCCGCTCGCCGATTCCTTGGCTCACAAGGCTTTTCCAGCCGCAGCAAGGGGCGGCTTGTATTTTGCCCGATATCTCGGGAATGGTTGGGAGTTTTTGGACGCGGGAAAAAGTGTGGTGCTTATGACGGTGTGAGGGCCATCTGGACGGTACCGGTGGGTCTCAGAACCGGTCCGGTTGCTTTCAAATTTTTATTTTTCATTGTGTCTCTACAATCTGCATAGACTTCTCAAAGGAAACATGATGATATGTTAGCAACGGAGCAGATTTCACAATTCCGCAGATATATAGATTTTGACTTCGCCCCAATATCCCCAAAATGTACAAGCTACGAGTGTCTGCTTTCTTGCCCAAGAGGTCCCCTGGAAATGGCAGTAAACATGTTCTGAAGGCAGTGTCTTTTGGCTTTGGGGCTTATTGGGAAAGGAAAGAAAAACAAGGTCTTGCCTCGGAGAGAATCTCTGGAAATTGAAGGCATGGTGGTGCTGTGCCTTCCATTCCTACTCTAGCCTGTATCTCTGGCCATGCCATCTTGGCTGGGAATTCTGGGAGTTGTTGTCTATCAAAATAATTTCTCCAGTTCTAAGTCACCTTTCTGTTGGAATGCACCAGATGTGCTCCATCGTTGAACGTTGCTAGTGATGATCAGGCATCTGTAAAGCCTGTTCACAACTCTGGTAAACAGAAACAATGTCTGTACTAGCAGCTGCTGAGACAGGACTTGGGCAAAATTCCAGTCAGCACCCAGTAGAGTCAAGAGGGGAAACCAATTGGCCTCATCCTGCAACAAGATCTCCACAAACTTCTCAAAGGTAACATGAAGATATGTTGGCAATCGATCAGATTTCACAATGGCCTCCAGATGTTACTGGACCAGTGTCTACCACTTCCTGCTCAATCTACTGACTTCAGGTGTGACTACATTGGCAAATCAAATCAGCATGATTGGCCTTGTGTCACCTTGGTTTGCAGCTGTATTCAGTTTAGGTGACCACATAAAGGCCCCAGTCTGTTTCAGTGCTGGTGTCCATCCTGACCATTCAATGCAATGTTGTTCGATCAACACCCACAACTCCCCTTCCTTTGATACCACCTTCCTGCCGATCCGGTAGCAATGCAATGATGACCTAGCTCTAGTCTCAAGAGTCTGTTTTTACAAAAATGTTTTGGACTGACCAGGTGGGAAAATCATAGAGGTGGGATATTTCGCATTGTTCCAAAACACTACACCCCTACATACAATGTCAACTGTTGGCAGTTAGTAAAAGACCTCCACCGGTGGGGGAGAAAGTGCCACATTGGAAGCGAATAAACATGGGCAGACTTGCATTGACCTTGACATCATGTGATCATTGAATAATACTTCAACTTCATCTGTACCGATTCTGGAACAAACTGCCAAGTATTTCCAATGTAGTCACACACTTTGATAGCTAGAGCAATTGACACTCCTATGCGTCAACATCTGCACACATCCTTCCCTCTCCTGCAACTGCCACCATAGATCCCATATGTGTACCCACATCTCTCAACTGCAGCTTGTAACTGGGGATGAGCATCAATGAGACATACATACATAAGTTTGCATGCAGATCAGGGAGAACACCGCCACTGATCCCATTCTCAGTCTGCAGACAGAAGCTACAATCACACACCACACACTGAATTTTTAAAGTAACATTTCCATGTGGCTTACCGAGTTATATAGGGAGGGAAATACTCCTTTCCCGCCCCCTCCTGCTGAAGAATGAAGCTATCTACTCTGTACAAGTTGCTCCTTGCTGGTCTCAGATGTGGAAAAGGAAAGCTTCTGGGCAGTCGATAACACAGACTTCAAATAATCTTTCAGGCTTACTGATCCCCCTGTTTATACTTAGAAAAGTGGAAGTCTGAGATGTTAAGAGTGGGAGGGAAGGAGGGAGGGAGGGAAGGGAAACCAGAAAATATGTTGACTGGGGAACTTGATTTAAGGCTGTGTACTGGCAGTGCTAGTTAGGATCTCTTAATAGAGCAGATGGTCTGTTTAGAGGGATGGGAAGCATTTGTTGTGGTGGTGTTGGGTAGAGTCTGAGGTCACAGATCCAACCTGCCAGAAACAGCTAATAGTCAAATAGGGGTCTTCCTAATTACCCTGCCTCATGCTTCGTTTTCATCTTTTTGTACTGCTCTTGTTTCTACATTCAGATGTGACTTCTGGCCTCTGATTCCCGCCCCCCAATCTTTTTTCTATAAAAACTGGTATGAGAGCCTCTAACAAAAACAGTACAAGTCAAGCTGACAGGATATCAGGGAGATTTAGAATAGAACTGATGTCCAAATACTGTATCTGGAACTCCTCTTAATCTGCAATCTGGGGTGATAGTTAAAAAGATACAAGCACTGATGTGTGCAGAAGGGTTTGAAGCAGTGCATTCCCTATCTCAGAATCCTTAATCTATTTAATTGTGTAATGTACATGGATGGACAACCCAGGTTACGATAAAGTATGCTAGGCATGCAGAGTATACTAATGCATCACCATGCAACTTTCCCGCACTCCTCGCTGTAAAATTCCTGCAAAGAATCTCAGCCCAAAATGGTGAATTGAAATGAGGATTCAACTTTGCTTCCTTCAGAACTGTAGGCTATAACCACAGTCATACCTGCGTTTTCTGCGTTGTTTCCCATCGGCGAACTATGCAGTAAAAGATTGCGTGCTAACCAGGAAGAAAAGCAAATTCTGCTCTCGGCTGACCACGCCCCTCGAACAGCAGTTTCAGCGAAGTTTCCTAAACCACTGCCAGGGTCTGGATTTAGAAACTTCGCTCAAAAATGCTTACTTCTTTGCTTCTGTTGCAATGACAGGGCACTGAAAATACGCAGTACATTCAGTTTCGCCCCTTTCTACCCGGCTTAAAAGACGGAGCCTTGGAAACTGGAGATGGAAAGTAGGACAAAATGCGTAGTACACAGGTTAGGACAGAACCAGAATAGGAAGGTACGACGCAGAGGAGAGGACACCAACTGCTCATTTAAAACCATGTGACCGCTCCTGAAAAAAATATGCAGGAAATTTAAATACGAAGGAAACCCAGGTATGACCGCGGTCTATGTTACCACTCTGCCTCTGAATTTGTTTTACTCATGGGAACTGCCTGTAAGGCTTGAGGGGAAAAAGACTGCGGGGAGGTATGATAGCTCTTTTCAAATACTGTACTTGAAAAGCGGTCCTACTAGCAAGAAGCAGGATCTCTTCTCCATCATCCCAAAGTGCCAGACAGATAATGATAGGCTCAAGCTACAGAAATCCAGATTGAGGCTGAATTTCAGGAAAAAAAAGTCCTAATTTTTAGAGCAGTATGGCAGTGGAACCAATTACCTCAAGTGGTGGTGAGTGCTCCGATGCTGGAGCGTTCAAGAGAAAATTGGACAACCTTCTATCAGATGTACTTCAATTTCTATTCCTGCATTGAGTTGGGGTTGGACTCCATCATACCTGTCAAGTGTCCCATATTCACTGGGAAATCCTGTTGTTGTTGTTTTACCCCTATTTCCTGCTGTCTTCCCAGATATATTATTTTCCCAGAAATGTCCCAGATTACATAATTTTTTTTTAAATCCTCTGAATGGCACGGGAACCACCATGTCAGGGACAGCTACTGAGCATGCTTGAAGCATCGAGTATGCTCATTAGGTGGTAGAGGTGGGGGTACTGTGACCATGATACCTTATTTTCAGATCCAAAACTTGACAGGTATGGACTCCATGGCCTTATAAGCAAGCCCCTTCCAACTCAATTATTCTATGATTCTGTGGATTCGTGGATTTGCTATGGCTACATAAGTCTTGTGGGCTGGCGTGACTTCCTTCAGGCTCACATGACTCAACTTCAATACAGGATCCATGTGATTTATTGTATTGCATAGACAAAGCTGAGTGCCTGCTTGACATCTAAACAGAAATCTCCTTGTATAATTCAATTTCAAATGAATTCCTATGAATCACATAGGCTAGGAAGCCACTAAAAATAAAATAATGTGTAGCAGTAGATGTCATGTCCTCTTCCGAGGCTGAAGTCATACCTTCTGTGGCAACAGCTTGCTAGCTCAAACAAAAGGCCATCAAGCTGCAGGAGGGAGCTATCAACTTGCTGGCTACAAGCAGCCAAGTTGTGTCTATTTGGCAAACTTCATAAATACGACAGGCAAACATAGCGATCTGAGGCAGACGACGCCAACAATGGCAGAATGGGGAAAGGAGGAGGAGGAGGAGGAGGAGGAGGAGGCACATGGAAGGGGACAAATGGATGAAGAAAGAGCCTCATGAGATAAAATGAGCAGAGAGAAACCCACCTCACCACCCGGGCCCATTGTTCTCTCTGGTATACATTAGGAAGCTATTTTTTAAATGGCTGAGCTGCCCGTAGACAACAGGACTGGAAAAATCCAAGGTTTGGATAGAGATGTAACCGAGCTGACGAAAGGAACTGAGGAGGCAATGCTCTAGAAAGAGAGAACATAGGGAATTACAAAAGGAAAGAAGGAAGACATGGGGGCCTACAGAATTGCTGACAGAGAAGAAAAAAAGCCTGGAAAATTAGAGAAGCAGCAAGGGAACACAGCGAGAGCTGGGGGAGGCAGCATGGGGCCTCTGTGGCTCACCTGAGGAAGCCAAAGCATTGTTTTATTTGTTTTATTTATTTTGAATATTTTTACCCCACCTTTCTCCTTGGAAAGGGACCCACGGTGGCTTACAATAATGAGGGACAATATACAGCCTGGTACATTTAAGACATATTCAAGTTCATCATTGGCATCCTTCAGTCTCGAAAGACTATGGTATCATGCCTGGAGTAGAGATCCTAAAAACAACACCTAGTGTGACTAAATAGACCAATTCGGGAATGGCAGTCTCTACCGCACTGGGGGCAGATGTATTATGTTTCTTGCCCGGTCCTCGAGTTTCGTTCTTTCCGTGCCTGCCTCTTGTCCTCTGCCTGTTGGACAAATGCCTCTTCAAATTTATGTAGACCATGCTGTATCTCTTGCGTCCAGACAGTGCGATCGGAGGTCAGGGTTTCCCAACTTATTCAAGTTAAGAACAGGGAATTAGAAGAGGCATCTTAGAACATTAAAAGGCAACATTAAAGCTACAAAGAGCATGCAAAAAGAAAAAAAATGCATTGTGGCCCAGCACCCAAGCCCTGTTGTCTGTTAAAACCCACTGAGTACGCCAACACTCTTTAACTTATGGGGAAAATTGTGAAGGCCACAGCTTTATTGGTATGGTTACGCCACCGCTGCTGGAACCAAATGGCGGTGTTCAGAGGCTGCGGGCTCCTTTTAAAGGGCGGGCACCAGCGGATCCTCTTCACCTGCGCGGGCCAGCCAGTGCCTGGATGCCCACGGCAGCAAAGCCCGCTGGGCACCCGTTATTGGCCCTGGCACCCGGCGCGGCGTGCATACCACCACCTGGATGGCCCCTGGCCAGCACCATCTTCCAGCCCTGCGTCCCACAACTCTGGACCTGGTAAGTCGGGTCCTCTATTTTATGAGGGGTGGAAAGTAATATGGAAAACACAGCACTGGCACAGGACCGAGGTCCTTGCGTGTCATCTTTCTAGAGAGGGACAATCAGATCTTTTGCGCCTCCACCAGAAAGAGAGAAACAACATCTTGTTGCAAGAGACCTGCATCTCACACACTGCTGTTGAGGAGTGTCTTTCCATGACGGGGCTTCCTGCTGGTTACTCAGTGAGCAACCATTTGTTTTTAAGGGGAGTTGCCGTGCTCACCCTGTATGCAAGCTTTCTTCCCACTTACTGAAATCCCTCGTTCTTGGAATGAGTCAGCAACAAGTTTTCTATAGAAATGGCATTTGGAGAGAAAGCCATGGGGTCAGGTAAGGTGGCAGCGAGGTCCTGACCTTTGGCAGTTGGATTAGCAACATCCATCAATGGCTTCATTGTCACCCTAGAGAACAGAAGAGCGTTCCTCAAACTGTCATTATTTTTTGGAAAATCAAAAAAGCCATTTTGGGAAAAATGAGGATTTTGATCCTCCAAGTGATTACAGATAACTTTGTGAACATAAGAACATAAAAGCATAAGAACATAAGAACAACCTTGCAGGAACAGGCCACAGCCCATCCAGTCCAGCATTCTGTCTCATACAGTGGCTCAGTGTTTGCTTCAGGGTATTCCCAAGCAGATGTCTTCAACTGCTTAAGATTCCCTGCACATGGCATTGAGATATATCCTGCATCTCTCTCCAACCCAGAGGTTGTCCTTAGGCATCCATCGTGGTAGCCATTGATATACCCATTCTCCATGAACTTGCCTGATCCTTTCTTAAAGATGCCAAGGCTGCATGGGGGTACAGCTCAACCAAGCTCATTCTAGATGTGAGTCTTTAAAAATATATTTCAGGCTCAATAAAAGGATGGACTACTGTTTCATGAAACTCCCATTCTTACTTTATAAGTGGAAAGACTGGTGTTTGAAACATTCTTCTATTCTTCAAATTGTGCCTGGAAACGGTTCAGCAGCCAGTGGAGCAGAGGGGATATGGAGTCCTTATAACCAGGCCTGGTTAGCAATCTGGCTGCAGCAGTCCTTCTGAAGAGGAGATTTAATATTCCCACATCTTTAACATAAGGCACAGCTAACTCCTCTATTTCAGAATACAAGCATTTTGAACCTTTCCTGATCACAGGTGGTCAGTTTTAGCCATACTTACCTGAGCTTGGGGTGTTGTTAAACGGATTGCTGCATAAGAGCTTTGAGTTGCTGCTAATTAATTCTCCCTGCGGCATCTCGAAATACAGCTTCCCTCTGACCAAAGGATTCCTTAGCTCACTGCAGCCTAGCATTAACTCATGCTCTGATCTGGCAGCATCAAGAGGGATAAAGCATCCCTGTCTCCCAATTTCCAGCACGGAGGTTGTGGACAGAGAGATATAAGCCAAGACTCAGGAGGCTTTATCTTGAATCCATGCTCCTCCCATGCAGGGGTGGGAGTGGGATGGGGGGTGGGGTGGGGGTGGAAATCCAAAGCCACTCCATCAGTTTCTCACTTACTTTGAAAGGACCTACTAGGGCCACTATAAGTCAGCACTGCCTGGAGGGCATGTCACAAACCCACCTTTTTGTCTTGATGTGCTCTGCAGTTAGAGCTGTTCGGCAGTGAAATATGCTGCCACAGAGGGTGGTGGAGTCTCCTTCTTTGGAGGTTTTTAAGCAGAGGCTGGATGGCTGTCTGTCGGGAGCATTGTGATGGGGGTTCCTGCATGGCAGGGAATTGGACTGGATGGCCCTCGAGGTCTCTTCCAACTCTAGGATTCTATGATTCGTTGATTCTATGCTCCCTGTGAAAGTCTGTGGGCTCCTCTGGATGATGGGGCATCTGTCCCTCTTTAAGTCTCCCTTCAAGCTTGGGGCTTGTTGGAAAGGGACCCAACCCCCAGAACATGTTTGCCTGGCCTTGACAATTAGGACCATGCTACCCCTAAATGCAAGCAGAGGCGTAGCCAGGATTTGGAATTGCCTAGGGACCAAGTTCATTTTTGCACCCTTCCTGCGTGCGCCTGGGCGGACAGGGATGTGCGTGCACGCCTTACACCTCTCCCACCAAGTCGAGGGCGACGAGGGGGAGGGTGCCGCGGGCACCACACTCCTGCCTGCCTGCCTGCTTTGCTGCTTGTCTGGCGTGCGGCGGTGGAGGGGGGCGGAGGGGGTGCCGTCACCAAGCCTTAGGGGAAAGGAGGACTGCTGGGTGGCAGGATGGCGCACGGCTTCCTCCTTCTGCTCCCCCTCCAGGCACCCCCAGAGTGCTGCGCCTGGGGGCAGATGTACCCTTCTGCCACCACCACCACCCCAGATACGCCCCTGAATGCAAGGGGATGATTGCATGTGGGAAGCTGCTCACACTAAACACCCACTGACAATGTGAAGATAACAGATTCAGGGGAAGACTCTGCTGGTCTGTTTTTCTAAAGGCAGGCAATCAATTTATTTATGATCCCCTTAGAGAGAATGGGGGAGGGAGGTCTTTAATTATTTTCCCCAAAGCTAAAGGTTTCCTTTCGAAATCTGTTTCTCCTGTTTATTTTTCTTCTCTGTTAGGATTTCAGTTAGACTAATCCTCGGTGTTTGTTTTGTCTGTGGCTGAAAAAGATATCTTGTCCTTAAGTATGTGATGATGTATCTGGCTGGAATCATAAACTGACAAGAGTTATCAGTCACCAAACAGGCTGTGTTTGAACTGGGGCTGGAGTGAAACACACACATCACTGAGCAAGGACTCTTATGTGTTACACTTTGGTGGTTTTATCATCATCAAGATTAATTGACCACTCACTTAAAGGGCTATAAAAGAGGAAAATATATCCAGTTTCCCTTTACACTCTCACACTCGTAAAAGGTCTTTAATCTATCTGGGTAATTGGTGACTCATATGTTTATTTTCCCCCTTCACTAATTTAATATTATCAGAATGTGACCTACATAATGGATATGAGGAGTGTTCCATTTTATCACACAGGTTCCCTAGGGAAGTTCCAGAGGTTGTCAAAATGGCTGTCAGTGCTTAGATCTGCTTTGGAAGTGAGAGTTAAAATAGAGTTGCTGTGCCATGAAAAAACCACAACCACAACCAAACTTTCACCAGAAGGGGGTGTTGCTGTTGTTATATGCCCCATCAAGTCACCCTCAGCTTATGGAGACCTCTTGAATGAGCGGTCTCTAAAAGGTTCTGTGACCTCCACCACCCTGCTCTACTCTTGCTCTACTCTTGCAAACTCAAGACCTGTGGGTTCCTTGAGGGAGTTCATCCATCTCATATCTCTTCCTCTTTTCCCTGTCTTCAAACGGTCCCAGCATTACTGTCTTTCCTAGCGAATCCTGTCTCCGTGTGATGTCATCAAAGAAGGACCCCAAGTTTCAACATTTTTGATCTAGGACCCACTTGTTCATCTTGCTAACAGTCCAGGTTATTCACAAAGCTTTCCTCCAGTACCACATTTCAGACGAATAACATTTTGAGTGTTCCTGACTGTCTAGCTTTCACACCCTTACAGGGTGATTGGAAATACAAGATCGTGGATGATCTTGGTTTCGATCTTCAGTGACACATCCTTACACAACTTAAAATACAGTAACCATGGTTAGATGTATGCATTTGCACCTGGGTCTGGTGCAGGCATGTCCAAACTTCGGCCCTCCAGATGTTTTGGACCACAACTCCCACAGTCCTTTGCCATTGGAAATACAGGCTTGGAAATGTGGGAATTGTGGTCCAAAACATCAGGAGGGCTGAAGTTTGGACATGCCTGGGTTAAAGGCTCACAGGGTCCTAGTAATCCATAGAAGTAAAAAAGTGGGTCGAGCCGTGTGACCAGAAAAACAAATTCCAAAGTAGGCTTGGCGATACCTTTATTGGTCACTACTAAAACAAAGGATATATAAGCTAAGCTTTCGATAGCAACTTGCTATATCTTACAGACAAGCAGTAAAACTGACAAGGAAGTCATTGCTTCCTATGGCTGGTATAGCATAAGTAGCATAGCTTTTGGGAGCAAACTGCTCTGGGTTAGGAAATCCGTGGAGAAACCGTCTGTTGTGTATGAGCCATACACACAATGGATCATGTTTACCCTCATTTCATAACTCCAAGCTAAAAGCTACGCGGTACGTGCTACCCTGGCAATAGGAATCCAGTCAATATATTATAGATGAGAGGTAAAACTTCAGAGGCTTGGCTGTGTATCTCTGGTTGAGAGAAGAGTCAGGGAAGCCATTCATGCATGCGTATATTGAAAATTCCTCTCTCAACAGAAGTGGGGGACTCAGGCACAATCTGTCTGCCATTTATCATGCTGCCCCAGGAAAATCAGAAGCACTTCACGCCTCCATCAGGAAGGCCAAGGCTAACGACTCATGCTTAATGGTTGTTAGGAAGGGCTGAATAGGTGGGGGACTTTCATGCACCCCAGGCCACTGCACATCTAATGAATCGAAGCAAGACCATTGTCCACCTAACGAGCCTATTCAGGTCACTGTCCACCTGATGAGCCTGTTCAGACCAGGGTGGCATGGAAGCAAGGTGAAATATAAATTGGAGGCCTCACTACCAACTTTTCTTAGACTGAGGAAGCTGCTTAGACGAGTAGCGAAACGTTTCGATCTCACAAGAAAAGAAGTCCAGTTGCCATGTCTCAGCTTTCAGATAACCTCACCTGGATGACTGAGAATCTTCACAGACATCACACATATCTAATCTCCTGAAAAAGTGGCCTGTAAAATGGAAAATGACACTTCCAGGAGCCTATAAGGTACAGCTTACCATTTTTATGGAAATTTTAAAAAGTTTAGATAATGTTGTTCAGTCGTTCAGTCGTGTCCGCCTCTTCATGATCCCATGGACCAGAGCTCGCCAGGCCTTCCTGTCTTCCACTACCTCCCGGAGTTTGGTCAAATCCATGTTGGTTGCATCGATGACACCGTCCAACCATCTCATTCTCTGTCGTCCTCTTTTCCATTTGCCTTCGATCTTTCCCAACATCAGGGACTTTTCCAAGGAGTCCTCTCTCCTCATGAGGTGGCCAAAGTACTGGAGCCTCAGCTTCAAAATCTGTCCTTCCAGTGAACATTCGGGGTTGATTTCTTTCAGGATGGATAGGTTTGATCTCTTTGGAGTCCAGGGGACTCTCAAGACTCTCCTCCAGCACCACAGCTCAAAAGCATCAATTCTGCGGTGATCAGCCTTCTTTATAGTCCAGCTTTCACTTCCATACATCACTACTGGAAAAACCACAGCTTTGCCTATTGACCTTAGTTGGCAAAGTGATGTCTCTGCTCTTTAGGATGCTATCTAGGTTTGCCATTGCTTTCCTCCCAAGAATCGGGTGTCTTTTTATTTCGTTGCTGCAGTCGCCATCTGCAGTGATCAAGGAGCCCAAGAAAATAAACTCTGCCATTGCCTCCATTTCTTCCCCTTCTATTTGCCAGGAGGTGATGGGACCGGTGGCCATGATCTTAGTTTTTTTGATGTTGAGCTTCAGCCCATTTTTTCACTCTCCTCTTTCACCCTCTTTAAGAATTCCTCCTCACTTTCTGCTATCAGAGTAGTATCATCTGCATATCTGAGGTTGTTGATATTTCTTCCAGCAATCTTAATTCTGGCTTGTGATTCATCCAGACCTGCCTTTCGCATGATGTACTCTGCATATAAGTTAAATAGGCAAGGTGACAGTATACAGCCTTGCCGTACTCCTTTCCCAATTTTAAACCAGTCAGTTGTTCCATATCCAGTTCTGACGGTTGCTGCTTGTCCGACATATAGATTTCTTAGGAGACAGATAAGGTGGTCAGGCACTCCCATTCCTTTAAGAACTTGCCATAGTTCGTTGTGGTCCACACAAAGGCTTTGGCATAGTCGATGAAGCAGAAGTAGATGTTTTTCTGGAACTCTCTGGCTTTCTCTATAATCCAGTGCATGTTGACGATTTGATCTCTGGTTCCTCTGCCCCTTCGAAATCCAGCTTGCACTTCTGGAAGTTCTCTTTCCACATACTGCTGAAGCCTGCCTTGTAGAATTTTGAGCATAACCTTGCTAGCGTGTGAAATGAGTGCAATTGTGCGATAGTTGGAGCATTCTTTGGTGTTGCCTTTCTTTGGGATTGGGATGTAGACCAATCTTTTCCAGTCCTCTGGCCACTGCTGGGTTTTCCAAATTTGCTGGCATATCGTATGCAGCACCTTTACAGCATCCTCTTTTAAGATTTTAAAGAGTTCAGTTGGAATGCCATCACCTCCACTGGCCTTGTTGTTTGCAATGCTTTCTAAGGCCCACTTGACTTCACTTTCCAGGATGTCTGGCTCCAGGTCAGCAGCTACGCTATCTTGGTTATCATGGACATCCAGATCTTTCTGATATAATTCCTCTGTATATTCTTGCCATCTCTTCTTGACCTCTTCTGCTTCAGTTAGGTCCCTACCATTTTTGTCCTTTATCATATCCATCTTTGCATGAAATGCCCCTTTAATATCTCCAATTTTCTTAGATAAGGTATATCCCTTTAAAAATCTGAAGTGATTGACGATGTTGGGACACTGTGTGGTAACTAAATGACTAATCCGTGATGTAGCAAAAGTTTCCAACATCTGGGGCAGGGGGTGCAGGTAAGGGGCATGACCCACAGGGGCTCTGGCTTCTCACCTGTGTCCAACCAGCCCCCAACATGGGGGGCGGCGGCTCTGGAGAGCATCATTGTGGAAAGGTTCCCAGTTAAGCTCCATTCTTCACAAATGAGTAAGTCTTTACCTGTGATGCCTTTTCAGTCAAAATGCCACACTTTGAATGACTCCCAACACCAATTTGGGAGCATATTGCTCATAAATTGAGCAAATATAGGAGCTTCCCCCACGGAGAGATCCCACAAATTACAATCCTCAATGTTACATCTTGGGTCCTTCAAAACCAATGCAAAATCATGGTTTGCATTGTAAGACGGAGCAGGTGTGACTCATCCATTTCAACCTTCTCTCTCCTACCCTTATGTAGCTGCAAACTGTAGTTTGCCCTTTCCTTTCAACCAGAGAATCAAGAATTTCTACACCTAACAAAGTGCCAGTAGGCTGGGATTGCATAAACTGGTTTGTTGTGATTGGAAGGCCACAATGAAAGAGTAAGTTCCTGTTTGCCAAACACTAAACACTCAAAATTTCTGATATTGGTATATGTGAAGGAAGGACATGAAAGAAGATGGTGTATGCAGTGTGAAAGTCATTTCTGTTCAAGCTTACAATTTCTGAGTGGTCCACACATTCTGTTTTACTTTTCATGTTTTTGCTTTGGAGGTCTACCTTACGTTTTCTTTGAACTGAAAACAGTGTTTCAGCTTCCCAGCGACCTGTGAATTAAGGGTATTTATACACGACCCCTAAACTCCGCCGCAAATGGCTCCCAGCTCCGGAGCTTAAAATTGTTTCCCCACCAGCTCTGGAGTTTACAGATAATTAAGTGCAACCACACCCACCTAAGTGCATCCCAGCACACTTTTCAGGTACCTGCTCTCCAGAGGTGAAAATTCCTGATGCGGATATAACGTAGTGACTGCCGGGCTCTCCTTGCTTGAGTGCGGAGGGGGTGGGAAAGCAGGAACAGCGACAAACCCCTAAGATCTCTGGTCCGAATTTAAGTGGCCAGCGGATCTTAGGGGTCGTGTGAAAAGGCTCTAAGAGAGTGATGTTCTCAAGACATTGTCTTGTCTCGTTAGCTCCAAAGTTAAGCAGGTGATGTCAATTTGTGGTGTCCCCATTCAAGCCAAAAGAATATAGCCATTGTGCCACACTGGATACCTATAATAATCTCGAAAAAGAAAAAGAAACTACACGAAACCAATACAAAAAAGACCAAACGCAACAATCAACACTAAATAAATCCGGAAGTATAACTCAAAAGAACCCTAATAAGAGAATATAAGAGAATGTATCCATGACTATTCCACCGTTGTCAGTTCACAGAGGCCCTCTGGGTAGACCCGTGAATTCACTATGGGATAAAAAGCAAACAGTGAGGAAGCTAAGCAAGTCTCCCTTAGAAAGGAATCCCATAATGAAGTTTTCATGGTTGAGAGGACCCCCTGGCTTATAATTACTGGGGGGAAATTGCCACAGTTGTCCCATGCTTCTATATAAACAGATGTAGGACTAGAGAGCACTGAATTTATCCACCGATAACACTGTAGAGCTGTTCCTACCCAAAGAGTTTTTTTTTTAAAAAAATATCCACTTACATTGTTTGGAACCACTGAAACAGGCATATGTAGTTATCTATTATTATCCTGTGAAAGATAGGATATTCTAGGTTTGAAAACATAAAATCTCATCGCATATACTAATTGTGTATAATTGACTCATCTGTTTGTCACATGCATGAACCTACTTGCATTGTGCATTCAATTGTACAACCAGTTAGGTTGACAGATGGCCAGAAATGTGTTAACACCTGGTTATTGGCACCACTTATTCATACGGTATTTTTACAACAGGTTTTTGGCCATGCTCTGTTTAAAAAGAAAAATATCCGAAGGCCAAACCTGCATCCCCTATGAAAATGTTCCCATTAGATTTACATCACATATGAGATCCCATAGCTTTCTTGGGTTTGCAGAGTTAACAAAAATTGAGAATACTCAGTCTGTATATATTCATTAAAGTGTTCAGCAAAGCATAAATGAAAATATCTAATGTCAGAGGTATTTTGGTTTCTTTTTCTTATCCCAAGACATGATATCGCATTACTTGGAAAAACAGCACTCAGAACCTCCCACTGCAACTCAATTTCACACCTATCAGTACTTCAAAACACTTCAATATGCCAAAAGTGATCCCTAATTTCAAAATCCATTTCAGAAATCACTGGGAGCTGTTCTGATAAATTATTTTCCTCTGGAACCAAATTTGCCTGTCCTATTTCCCCGAATCTGTCAGCAATTACGACAGTGACATAAATAGTGTCAGGCTGCACCAGGGATACCTCTCCTCAGAAACAATGACTCGCTGAAAGCAATTTTAGAGGGTGAGGGGGAATAATAAGAGATGGCAGCAAAGCCTGCTGAAGGCTAACCTGCACTTCTTTATTTGAGATTTGTATTTGCATGATTTCACCCTTAATCCTTACCATAGGTTATAATGTGCAAGACTTGGTCTGGAATTAGGAATCTGACATGACAGGAAAAGCTTACAAGACAAATCAATTAAAGATGATGCATGAAAGTACAGGGAAGCCAGGTTCATGGTTACTTTTCATACTGTCCTTTTAAAAATAAATAATACTGTTCTCTGCCATATTTATTAATAGCTTGACTACTTATTGCTGCCCACAATGTTGAAAGGATGAATATCATTGACTGTAATTCCAGTACTGAAGGCTGCAGAAGTGAGTCACATGAACTGCCACATAAGGTGACACAGGAAGTTCTTTTGGTTTCTTTGCCATTGTTGTTATGATCAGATTAGCACTTGGCAAGTTGGATATATGGGAGTGTAAATTCTTTCTTCCGGTCCCAAGGACCTGTTGTAGACGGTACCCACTCCCACTGGATTTTTGCAACAAGCTGGGGGGGAACGACCTTAAAACAAGCATCCTGCATGTGATTACTGCAAAAATTCAGTGGTGAATTGGGGGTGGGGGAGCTACCAACACAACCATTGAGGCCAAGCCCCCCCCCCACAGGCCACTAGATACACAACCTGCTGTAGAGGTTCAAGTTTCTTGCAATTAGCTACTTACTCATTTGCTTAAAGAAGGCTGGATTTCCATTATTCCATCCAGAATGGTCTAGTCAGACAATAGGCCTTAGGTTGCACCACAATGTAAATTTAATTAATCATGTGCTGTCAAGCCAATAATGTACTATGGCGACCCTTTTAGGATAATGAATATTCCGGACAATGGCCTGAATTTGGTTGTTAGGTGGACAATCCCCTAAGGTATGTGAAATACCCACCTTTAACCTTCTTATGAGCCTATTTCAGACCAGGATGACAAGAGGTCAAATGAACTATAAAATGGAGGACTTGCAACTAGCTTTCCTCAGACTGATGAAGCTGTTTGGATGAGCAGCAAAACATTTCAATCTCTCAAGAGAAGAGGTCCAGTGACCATGACTCAACTTCCGGAGCAATTGTTGTGATATCAAAATGTTTCCACATCTCTGCAACTTGTCCACCTCATGTAATATTTTTAACTGGAATGTTTAAAGTTAGGAGACCGATACGCTCATTTTGTTAGTTGGTTTTCCAAGAGATTTAGACAAAATAGAGGACAAGTATAAGGTAGCGCTGGCTTGAAAGTGTGAGGTTCAACGTCTAATCTTTATTGAGCCTGGCCTATTTAACAAAGATGCTGGAGTTAAAGGGTGGAGAGAGCCATGTTACGCTGAGGAGTGAACACTTCCTTTCTACAGCCAAGATGGAAGACTATGAGTATATGTACACATCGCTACCTGCAGTAAAAGAGAAGGGAGGGGCAACAGAGAGGAAGGAAGAAGGGCAATAAAAGGAGAACCCAAAACAGAGGAGGGGGACGAAGGCCAGAAAGAATAGGGAGATAGAAAGGAGGAGGAGGAGGAGGAGGAGGAGGAATACAAAAAGAAGTTCACGATCCAGGTTGGAAAAGTGGATTTGACTGAATGGACAACATACATCTACCCAAAGGGGAAAGTGTAGGGATATAATGGGAATATTAATATGCACAGATATTAAGGATCCAGCAAGCTTCCTGCAAAGCATTCTGGGGGGTGATATTGACTCTCTCTCCTGCACGGGAAAGCCCTGGAAGAAGGGAAATGGAGTTCCTAAGATTAGCGTGCAGGAAGCAGATGGCTCTCATGTCATGCCCAGAGGAAAAAACAAGGACATCCCTTATGCCCTACTCAGGCATGAGATGGTAGGTCAGGAAAGCAAGCTGCTGGGTAGCTATCATTTCCATCCCTGGCTAGATGGCATGTCCATGTCACAGAAAGCCCTCCCCGGGAGTCCATCAAGCCAATGACAGGCTGACACATAGGATACCACACGATATCTGTAACTCCGCCTCTTACAGCTAAAAAAGGTGTCCCTTGCAGCCTGCTCAGAGAGAAGAGCATGGCGGCCTGACACTGTTGAACCCAACCATACGTGTTCGTGTAGGTTATTTCCCTACAGAAAAGGTCCTTGGAGGAAGGGGCCACAAATTGATCAGGCAACGGTGGGAGCAAAGGAGAAAGCTGAGTGGGCACAGCAACCCTGCTGGGGAATGATCTGTACTGGAGGGGGCCAGCCTCTGTGGAACCTGAACTTACCCATATTGAGGAGTTCATTTGAAACACCCATTTCAGGGCAGTTGAAACGCTGAATGTTCAAGAACCTGTTTTGCCTCCTGAAAGTAATGGTGAACGCGACTGACGAAGTGTCCAATAAAAGTTTGTTTTCTGTTACTCGGTCTCCAATTGTGATGGGTCCTGGTTGGGAGGAACCACCCTGGGGAAAAGATGAACCTAATCACATTCGTAAGTGTACTAAACTCCACCGACAATATGCTTTACTCCAGAAGTGCCTGGTACTGACATGAATGTTCGTAGTACTGGCATGAAATTATCTGATTTTGCGTGTTGGTTTTGAAATGTGAATGATAAAAAAAAGAAACAAAGAAACTGGTGTTTGTGTTTGCTTTGTGTGCCTTGCTGTAGCTGATTATAATTAACAGGTGTCTTTGTTGGGTGCTCAGTTAAGTGTCCAACTGACATGTGCCTTAGCACTTTGGCAATAAGCAAAAATTACTTGAAGTAACACACTTATGTGGATACCCACAGGATTCTAGGTACATTTTATTAATCCAGTGTATTTCATTTTGTTGCATATTCCCAAGTAAGTGCAACTTTTATATCATTATCTTTTTAAATCAATAAATAAACCAGTATCCCTAACACGGCTTTTCCCTTAAGATGCACTGTAGAACAGAATCATGGAACTAACCAACATGTTACCTTTTCTGCTTTCACTCAAACTAATCCTATAGGTTCCCCATAGAAGGTATTCATAAATATCCAAAGTGCAGCTGGAAAGCATAGACACAGGGATGCACATATTTAATTTTTAATACGAAGACATTGTCTTTACTTATTTCATGTGTACATACTTCATGCTATAAAGCATACTCATACATTTCTCATCTAGTTTTGTATAAATGAACCAATTAGTAAGGCAACCTTAAAAAATACCAGCAGAACGAGATCAAATCCATGTTGTTCATAATAAATGCATAGCAGTTGAAGAGGTAATATATTTTTGCATTGCTTTATTCCGGAATACAGTGGACCCTCGTATAACAAACGGTTTCTATAACATAAAATCTGTACAACATAAAACATTCCGGAGATAGGGTAAATTTGCTTAAACGAATCGCCTATGGGGTGAATCTGTACAACATAAAAATGGTCGAGATTAAGGATTATTCTGTTTTCAATGCATTCCTATGGGAAATTTGTATAAAGGAAATTTTGCTTAACAGAATTTCCTTTATACAAGGTGCCACTGTATCAGAAAAGGAATCCACCCTTCCTTGAATGTTTCAGTCTAATTGATTTCTACATCAGAACTGCATACCTATAGCTATATAACCATAATTCCACAATGGGATCTTGATCCATTTTCCAATGTTTTAGTTATCAAGATTCTTGCAGTGACAAGCAAATGAAGTACAATTATTTGATGAGCTGGGCAAGCGAAAGGATCTAATAATTTCAGTAAGAAAATCTGTGGTTCATCATAAAATTGCAGTTCCACATGCAAAAAGTGCATCCCCCCCCACACACACACCTGTTACCTGTATATTTCCTGTTAATGTACCTAACTGACACATAATTTATCTGAGGTTAAGCCTGATTATTTCAATAAATTGCATGTGAAAAGGAGCCTTTCCCGTCAGTAACGACTGGAGCCCTGGATAGTTGTGGGGTTGGGGCTTAATTTTCTTGGGATACCTTTCATGCTGCTTGGAGCTACCCTTTCATGATATATAAATAATTAAGAAATGAATACAGTAGGACCCAGTATCCACTGGGGATTGGTTCCAGGCCTTCCCGTGGATAATGAAAACCGTGGATAAGAGAGAACACTTGTCCACCCCCCCCCAAACTGCTGTTTCCCGACAGTAGCTTACTTTATGACTGCGGTTTTGAGACAGTAGCTTGCTTTACAGATGCCATTTGTGATGGTAGCTTGCTTTACAGCTGCTTTTTGTGACAACAGCTTACTTTGTGGCTGCTGAATTAATTTTTTTCCTCTGCCAACCGTGGATAACTGAATCAGTGGATACGGGGGTCCTACTGTACTCTGAAGTGTTATGTTTGGTTCCTTCCAGGCCTATCTAGAGGACCGGGTAAACAGAACATAGGGGGGAAACTCACTTCATGCTCAAGAGACCAAGGACATTTTTCACACAGCACTTGAGAAATAAATAACTACAAAAGCTCTTCCACATCTGTAGCTTAAGCCTCTCTGCTCTCATCTAGGAACTGGCTGGCCTGACATCAACTATTTGTATTTCATGAAAGAACAGCTAGAAGTTCAGATAGCATGCATTGCCATTAAAAGATGGCAAGAAGAAAAACACCCATACTTATCGCTGGGGGAAAATATGGGTAGGAAAAGGTCTTTTTTCCCATGCAGAAAACAACAGATAATTCATGTTACTTGCACAGACGTCTGTCTCCTGCTGATATGAATGCCAATCTACTACCATACTTAGATCCAGTTTAGTAATTACATTTAGCAGCAAATATGTTTTCTTATCAGACTTGAGAAAGGGAATGTATGTGTATGCATGTCTGTCTTAGCTCGGTGAATTATGTTTTTGCTGACCCCAGATCAAGACTGGTATTTTTAATTTAGATGAGGTGAAATTCCTTCATTTTCCAAGAGAATACTGTGTTCTTTAAAACTTTTCTCATCTGTGTTGTGAGTTGTGTCAGGCTGGATTGTTTCCAAAATATTATTTTGTGGTTGGTTTTTTAAAGGGAGGTCATCAAATAATGTTAAAGGATCCGCATGCCATTCTGCTTGGGTGTTTGAATCTTATTACTTCATTCTACCAAATTCAATCATCAAACTTATTCATCTCACGAGACTGTAATGTTCTAGCAAGTGCAATTATATTTCACAGCAGGCCTGCTGATTAGGCAGATACAGAGAAATAATTCATCGGGAAATTACAAAAAGAATTAATCGTCAACAACTTGTAGAGCGAAAATCACTACATGTGCCAGTTTTGCTGAATAATTTAACATCTTCATCTTCACCAAATCCTTATGGTGAGTATTTGCATGTGCTACAAATAAAGATCACATAGGTCATAATTAAAGTTTACATTTCTAATGGTGCTGAAAAGATGCAGTTACTTAAATATTTTTAAATGTTGATGTTGAAGATATCACCAACTATGATGCTTCATGAGTTGCAACATTAAAAACCTAAAAAAAGAAAGGGGAAATCACATTATATACCAGAAATAACTAACAACGTCTAATTAGTCCATCTTCCTTATTCTTCCTACAGATTTAACTGTCCTGCGTTAAGCCCTATATCCTGCTAGATGGCCAAAATCCTGCTGTGTGTTTTCTCTCCTGCCTATGGTAGGACAATCATGGAAGGCCCAGGAGCTAACTGAGGCTAATTAGCAGAATGCTAATCATGTGCTTGGACACATGCTTAGCATCTTCTTCATTAGGCTCACTTAACCACTGAAGTTTCTGAGACTGCACTGTTGCATGCAAAAGGGTTTTTAAAAAGTAAAAAGGCATTTTGACCAAAGAAAGGTGTCACATTGTTTAGGGCTATCCTAGTAAAATCCACAAATACTCCCAGAATTGTTTTAGGAATAAGAGAATATGCAGTGAAGGTGATCAAGAGGCAATTATGTACCTGCACCTTGATTGCGAAAGTGAGTCCTAGCATCTCCTCTATACTACTCAGAATAAAACCTTAATTAATTAAATGGGGTATACTCCCAGGTAAGTGTCAGAACAGTAGCTTAAGGCTACAATCCAATATCCATTGGGGTAGTATTAAAAGAAATCAGATATTACTGGTTTATAAGACTTACTGTATACTGAATAGCTGCAATATGAGTTGCAGTGTTGCAATACTGCATGTTGTAATACTGCATGTTGCAGTGTTGTAATAAGTTGCAATATAAGTTGCATATACACCGTGCTGTGTACGTATATGTGACTGAATACATTTACCGGTAATACTCATAATACTGTAAGAGAATACCTTTATATTATACCTTTAAAGCCACAGATGATGAGGAGTTCAAAATAATCCCTTTAGTCATAATCGTATGCATCAAAAAACTCATTTGCAGCAGAATGACTCTTCTCTTGTTCGTTTGCATCTCGCTGTTTTGTATCTTCTTTCAATCCATCTAAATATAAGGCACATGTTTTTCAAGCATTAGAGAAAAGCATGCACATTTGTATTATGCTTCCTAATGAAATGGAACCTGGAACTTTAAAAAAAAAGTCATGTGCTGGACATTATTTCTTAACTCCAGCGTTATTTTAATAGTGAAAAATTAGCAACGTTGTCCCTTGTATCTGATTAATTACAAGCTCTACTATTATTTATTTATTTATTTATTTATTTATTTATTTATTTATTTATTTATTTAGCTTGTATGCCACCCACTACCCAAAGGTCTCTGGGTGGTTCACAATCAAAATAGACAATTAAAAGATCAAAATTACAATACAATTAGAATAAAAACATATAAATACAATACATTAAAAACACAACACTATAAGTGTCATCAGGACCCACAATCATCAGCTAAAAAGCTTATGGAACAGGAAGGTTTTTACCTGGTGCCGAAATGTTATCAACGTCAGTGCCAGGCGGGTCTCACTTGGGATGGTGTTCCAGAGTTTGGGGGCAGTTGCTGAAAAGGCCCTATACCTGCAAGCCATCCCTTTCACCTCCTTGAGGGATGGCTCTTTCAGGAGGGCTCCCTGGCTAGATTTTAATTGTCAGGTAGGTTCACTACGTCAACTGCTCCCAATTGTTCTGGTGCTTAGATATGTATTAGCTTCCGTGTTGACCAAAATGAATCCCAATTTTTTATTAATTAAAAAAAGTCAGAATATCGTACAACACAATTGCAATATTATTAGAACATGGTCCAGACAAACATAAGAACATAAGAAGAGCCATGCTGGATCAGGCCAAAGGCCCATCTAGTCCAGCTTCCTGTATCTCACAGTGGCCCCACCAGATGGGTCTGGGAGCGCATGAGACTAGATATCTGTCTCCTGATACCACTCCCCTGCATCTGGTCCTTGAGGTACCCTGGTTTTAAGCCTGGAGATTACACATCTCCATCATGGTTTGTAACCTGTGATGGACTTTTCCTCCAGGAATCTGTCCAATCCCCTTTTGAAGGCATCCAAGCCAGATGCCATCACCACATCCTGTGGCGGGGAGTTCCATAGACTAACAATGCGCTGGGTGATAGATTGGATCTGGTGTGGCTGTGATACCACATTGTCATGGGGCCTCCTTTCTTTCACTTCCCCCATTGCCGCCTTTGGGGGCATTCCAACACTGGCTTCCGGGGGGGGGGGTGCCCCAGTGCTAGACAGTGGGTTTTAGGAGGAGCATGCAAGGTTGCCCTGGGAAGCCATTAGCCATCTTCCCATTTCCGTTTCCATTGGGAGACCAGCACTGCATCCCAAACAACGGCCCTCTACTCTGGAGATTTCTTTACAGACTTTTACAACATCTACTCCTTTCATAGAGAGGTGTGGCAAGAATTACTTTTCCCCATGTTAGTAAAGAAGCCAGGTTGTTCATCTGATTTCTATATATCTTTACTCCTCGGAGACTAAGACAAACAGGTGACACGACAGACAGCTAAATGTTTAGCAGCAGCAATTAAAACGAGGCCAACTATGATTTTAAAATAATAATCATTTATGGATTACTTGTCCAAATCTGATATAGGAATATTGCATGCATATTCCTATATTGCCATCATACGCTTTAGTTGATGAGGTGCCACTAGGTTTTACTGTTCTTAAATTTATTGTTGTAATTTTATTTGTTTATCCTTGTACTTGTACGGCTAACATAGCCCTTGTAAGCCGCTTAGAGTTCGTTTGAAGATAAGCGGGATATAAATGCAAAAATAAATAAATAAATAAAATAAATATAATAGGAATATAGGAATATTGCATGCATATTATCTTGATTTTAGTATGATATAGGAATATTGCATGTATATTATCTTGATTTTAGTATGCCAATTTTATATCTACGTAAATGTTATCCTTTTTTTGCTAAGCCCATGGCTAAAGCAAATAAATAAAATGATTGATTGATGTGCTGCGAGCACTATTAAGACAGAATACGCTTCACTTTGTGCTTTATGGGAACTATTTATAAGTATTGATTCCCAGGGCGAACCTTTCTTTTTCTAATTGAGGTAATTATAAGTTTATTCTCAGAATGGGAAAAAAAACAATTAATAAGATTATTAAAGGAGAAGAAGTCCCTCAGTCATGGAATCAATCTATGGAACTATTTGAAGGGCTGAAGCGGGCTTTATAAACTGAAATGCAGTTATCTGGCATTTTGAGATTTATTCTTCCCCTGTTTCTTGCTTACGTTATGGTTGTAACATGGTTGTAACTGTTCGTGAAATCTTCAGTATTTATGTATCCCTCTATATCCTTTTCTAAGTTTACAGAGTCTGAGAGCAGAGCAGGCGGATTATCATTCGTCAACAGAGGATTGTTCTGGGCCCAAGAGCATCAACAGGCACGCTCCTGCACAAGGCTGAGAGAAGGCGCCTTGGGTCCCTCCGGGGAGAAAGGCGGCATAAAAATAAAGTTATTATTATCATCAGAGTGATGATACAGCAGCCTGGGTTACACTGCATTACCTGGCACCACAGATACAACCCAACAGAGTAGGTTTTTTTTCTTAAATGGCAGCTCTGCCCTGGCTAGCTAGGTGGGTGGTCTAAATATCTCATTTCCTTCACAAATTATTACTGTACAAACATAGAAGCCTGGGTCTCTGTAGCCCAACATTATTCACTTCGCCAGACTGGATCAGAACAGAATGAAGGCCTGGGGATTTCAATACTGTTCTGTATGATTTCACTCATATCCCTGGTCCATGAACTCCTCTACCTGTGCAGTATCTTATTTCATTTGTCACATGCCATCCAGCATATGGCAGACTCTTACAACTGACTGGTCAAAACATTAGATCATTCCCAGGTAACAATCCCAACATACTGACATGTCTCTCAACTGAGACTTACAAATCACCACACTTCCCCATCTATAAGACGCTGCCATATATTAGACGCCCTCCACTTTCAAGACCCCAAATTAAGAATTAACAAATCTTCCTTGAGTTCTCCTCCTCCTCCTCTACCTCCTCCTCCACCACCACCACCGTTTCCTTTTGTCACCCCATTCTGAACACTTCTCTCCACTTTGTTGGGGTGGCCGACAACCCAAAGTGACCTTGCTGCTTCCCTCCTCTGTGGTTTGGTTTTTGCAGAATCAGCTCTTTTTCAGCAGGGTAGTGCCTTTTCCCACTGAAAAGAAGGCATGGCTGGAAAGAATCCTTGCAAGAGCAAAGCAGAAAGAAGGGCAATCAAGCATTCCTGGGGAGGAAGTGAAACAGCGAAACAACGAGGTCAGTTTGGATTCTCCTCCACCCCAATCCCTGCTGTTTTCTTTTCTTTCCGAGAGTGCTTGATTGCCCTTGGTTGTGTGAAAAGGCATTTCTTAATGGGCTGCTCAATCCCAGTGCTTTCCATGCTGAAAATATGGAGCCGATCCTGCAAAAAACAAACCACAGAGGATGGAAGCAGCAAGGCCAGTTTGTTTTTTCTGCCCACTCAGGAAAGGCTTACTTCTGTGTATACAACGCCCCTTGATTTTAGAAAAAAAAATCATGTCATATACCAGTACATGGAAAAATAAAGAAACATATTACATATCCATCCATCCATTCCATCCATCCATTCCTTCATGAATGCATCCATCCATCCATCCATCCATCCATCCATCCATCCATATATAGTTGGCATTCTGATATCTAAGTACATTTACTCTGTAGTTAGGTCTCACATATTTCCCTGAGACTTACTTTGTAGTAAGCAAGCAGAGTATGGCAACCTTGGGGTACCTTGGGCAGAATATCAAGGGTGTAAAACGGTATTAGAAGTTTCTTTTTAAAATTGCAGTGTGCTCTAGGGATTGCACAGTCTACAAAGTTAAATGAAAGAAATAACATCCCTGATTCAATACGTGGAAATCTTGGAGCTTGGAGGAAAGAAGTCATCTGCCCATCAGGAGGAATGGCACTCTAGAAAATCACATTCCTTGAAATGGAAGAACTATTGTTGAAATTTTCAGCCTGGGGAAGACCTGAAATGTTTCTGCAACATGATGGCGGAAATTAAAACAGGAAGTTATAATGGGAAGCGTTAAGCAGTTCTACTGGCACAGTCCTCATGCTACATTTACTATATAAACAAAACAATAATAAGGGGAGGTATATCCTTTTAGCTCCTATAATTGTGTCTTTTCACAATGGAAAGTAATTGAAAGCACAATGCATTTTTCTCATTACGTTCATGATACTCAACTATCCACCTAAAGTTAATCAACCAAGAAATGAAAACTTTATGTGAAGAAAAGAGTAAATAGGTTGTTGTCATTATTTCACAAATTCTAAAGTCACAGGGAAGGTTTTGGGATTATAAAATTAACTTCAGCATCTTTGCCTAAGCCTATGGATCTGACAGTCTAATTATCGAAAGCAGACAAATTTCAAGGAATGCAATAAAAAGAACGTACCAGAACACTATTTCACGGAATATATGTGTGAATTTAAGTTACTTTTTTGGACTACCATTCCAAAAAGTTTGCCAACAGCACAACGACTCTCCCCCAAAGAACTTTGCCCTTCTTTAGTATGTTCTCATTCACTGGAAGGACAGATTTTGAGGCTGAGGCTCCAGTACTTTGGCCACCTCATGAGGAGAGAGGACTCCTTGGAAAAGTCCCTGATGTTGGGAAAGAATGAAGGCAAAAAGAAAAGGGGACGGCAGAGAATGAGATGGTTGGACGGTGTCATCGATGCAACCAATATGGATTTGACCAAACTCTAGGAGGCAGTGGAAGAAAGGAGGGCCTGGCTTGCTGTGGTCCATGGGGTCATGAAGAGTCGGACATGACTGAACGATTGGTCATCAACAACAACAAGTATGTTCTTCCCCAGAATAATGTGTTCAGAGAGTCATCTGTAATAGGACAACCAAGATTTTTAGCTTTATCATGTTGTTCCCAAACCCATCATCCTTATATGCTGTCTACTCAATTCTGATTTATAATGACCCTTTTCAGAGTTTTCCAGGTAGAGAATACTCAGGAGTAGTTTACCATTCCCTTCTTCTGGGGGTGCCCTAGGACTGTACAGCTTTCCCAAGTTCACACAGGCTGGATCTCTCAGCAGAAGGCACAGTGGGGAACTGAACTCTTGACCGCTGGTTCTGCAGCCCGATATGAAAACCACAGAGCTATCTAGCCAGTTTTCATTGTTGTTGTTGTGTTGTTATAGTCGTGACTTTCGTGACCCCATGTCCATGGAGTTTTCTTGGCAGGAATACTGGAGTGGTTTGCCAGTTCCTACTCCAGGCGCCTACAGCACCTGGTATTTCCCGGTGGTCGCCCATCTAAGTGCTAGCCAAGTACGACCCTGCTTAGCTTCCAAGATCAGGCAAGATCGGATGTGCTCGTAGCCAGTTTTCATACCATCCTCTAATTTCTTAGTGGACCTGCTGGATTGAAAACATGGCCCGGGTTTTGGCACGGGCTGCATCACTTCCCAAGCTACTCTTGAAATATTAAGACCCGACCCAAAATTAGTGGATGAGAAATGTGTACAACATTCCCCATTGTGTGTTAGGCAACGCGAGGATCAGACAGAATCAAAGCAGAAACCGAGCAAGATCATTAAAACAGATTGCATTATGAGTCATAAGAATATTAGCATTAGCAAAAAGAAAGTTTATTTATTATTTATTTATTTATTTATTTTTACAACTTATATGCCGCCCACTACCCAAAGGTCTCTGGGCGGCTTCCAATCAAGGAATTAAAACAGTTAAAAAACATCAAACAACAATAAATAATTAAAACAACAATAAAACCTTATACTAAAAACATCACACTAAAATTGCCACCAGAAGACCCACAATCTAAATTGTATCAATTAAAAAACTTCTGGAACAGGAAGGTTTTTACCTGGCGCCAAAATGTCATCAGTGTTGGCGCCAGGCGGATCTCACTTGGGAGGGCATTCCATAGCTTTGGGGCAGCTGCCGAGAAGGCCCTGTGTCTGCAGGCCATCCCTCTTACCTCCTTGAGGGATGGCTCTTTCAAGAGGGCCCCCTGGCTTGATCTTAATTGCTGGGTAGGTTCATATGGAAGGAGGCGGTCCTTCAGGTATCCAGGTCCTAAGCCATTTAGGGCTTTATATGTCAGAACAAGCACTTTGAATTGGGCTCGGGCAGCAACTGGTAGCCAATGTAGGCTACGTAGAATCGGCGTGATGTGATCCCTAGCGGCCCCACCACTTACTAGCCGCGCCGCACGATTCTGAACCAGTTGCAGTCGCCAAACCGTCTTCAAAGGCAGCCCCATGTAGAGCGCATTGCAGTAATCAATACGGGATGTTACCAGTGCATGTGTAACTGTTATGAGGCTCCGTTCATCCAGGTAGGGGTGTAGCTGATATATTTTCCGCAGCTGGAGAAAGGCACCCCGGCCACCGAGTCCACCTGGGCTTCCAGAGTTAGACCGGGGTCCAGGAGCACCCCCAAGCTGCGGACCCTGTCCCTTAGGGGGAGTGCAACCCCGTCCAGAACAGGGAAGTGGCCCTCTAACCTGCCTGGCGAAGCACCCACTAACAGCACTTCCGTCTTGTCTGGATTGAGTTTCAATTTATTAACCCTCATCCAGTCCATTATCTGGCCCAGACACGAGTTCAGCACAGAAACCGCCTCACCTGGATTGGTGGAAAACGAGAGGTAGAGCTGAGTATCATCAGCATATTGCTGAGTCCTCAGCCCAAACCTCCTGATGACCTCTCCCAGTGGTTCCATGTAAATGTTGAACAGCATGGGAGACAGTATAGAGCCCTGAGGAACCCCATGACATAAATGCCATGGGGCAGAGCAACTGTCCCCCAGCACCACCTTCTGGACACGGTCAGCCAGGAAGGAATGGAACCACCGCAAAGCGGTGCCTCCAACTCCCAACCTGGCCAGCCTATCCAGAAGGACACCATGGTCAATGGTGTCGAAAGCCGCTGAGAGGTCCAGGAGTATCAACAGGGTTGCACTCCCCCTGTCTCTCTCCCGGCAGAGGTCATCATACAGGGTGACCAAGGCGGTCTCTGTACCAAAACCCGGCCTGAAACCAGATTGAAATGGATCCAGAAAATCCGTTTCATCCAGCAGTGCCCCCCTCCCCGACCCTTCAAGCGACACTGGTGCTGGACCGAGTACCCAGGTGGGCATAGTTGGGAGAGGGAAACACCACCCTCCTCTCCCACCCAGGTCTCAATAATACATGCCAAGTCGGCACCCTCATGCCGAGATATCAAAGTCTGGATTATAAGTGAACTTGGTTGGGAATCCCTCCTCTTCAGCCCCTCCCTTCTGTTAACAACAATAAACTGTGTCCCAAGGGCAATTAGCCCTCAACAGGCTCCAAAGCAGCTCTTTAAAGTGTGCTGTGTGATGTGTACGCTTATTCCGCTAAGGGCAATTTTAGTTGTGTTGGGGGAACTCCTCCTGACTCATCCAGCTGCTTGGTCAGCCAACCTACTCTATAGCAGAATGCAGAGGCATCAAACCAGGGTTGCTTCCCTACTTTCCCCCCTAAGGTTGTCCAAATCCTGTTTTGGACTGACTGCTTTGGGCAAGGAAAAGCATGCTAGGATTCTAACTGGAGATGGGCACAAATCGGTTCATCACAATTCATCAAGGCGGTGGCACATGTGTTGCTACTCCTCTGTCTCAACCAGCCACTCCCCAGGGGCTGGCATGCCAACTACCATTTCAACTAATCTTCCAGCCCTGGCAACAGCTCAAGCTTCTCTGCCCTGCCCTCTTGGCCGATCTCCCACTCAGGCAAAAGGACAGGGCAGAGATGTCCGTGCTCTTGCTCGTGACTGGGAGATTAGCCGAGGAGGTGGAAAAAGCAAGCAAGGTGGGTTGAGTAAGTGGCTTATTGGCTGAGGAGGTGAAGGTTGGGAGCAGCAGCACCTGTGCGGCCAACTTTACAAGCCGGCATGAACTAGAATGAACCTGTTTGTGCCCATTGCTAATGCTAATCTTTTTAAAGTGGCACTCTGGAAGTAGGTCTTGCCTCCACCTAACATTATGTTCCATATAAGACACCACCCTTCTAAGTAGTATCAAAAGAATGTACCCAGCCAGCAATGGTCTGCTCCGATTACCAAGTTATCCATAACTGCTGCACTACATTTCTGCCATTGGCTATCGGTTGCAAGTAGAGATGGGCACGACTCAAAAAAATGGTGTTTCATTTGTCGTTTGTCGTTTAGGGGGTCCGTTTCGGTTCATTTTCGTTTTTCATGAATTTTTGCAAAAAAATCGTTTTCGTTTCGTTACGTAACGAAACGAAAAAACAAAAATGAAAAATTGCTCATTTCATTAGCATTTATTACAGTTCAATCTATTTGCGCAATGAAATTGAAACGCACGACAAAATTCCTGGGGTCCGTTTCGGTTTGTTTTCATTTTTCGTGAATTTTTGCAAAAAGATTGTTTTTCGTTTCGTTACATAACGAAACGAAAAAACAAAAACGAAAATGAAAAATTGCTCGTTTTGTGCCCATCTCTAGTTGCAAGAATGTCTGCTGGAAGCATGCTCTTTTTAACCTTTTCATTACATATGTAGTTTCTGGCACATGTACGTTAGAAACACACCAAGGGATCAGGTAATCCAAATCAGAAGGAAAACCTGCATTAGATCATGTATTTAAATACCAGGCATTTAGGAAAGAGATACATTTATCCAATCAATTTATTGGGATTTTGCAGCAGTTTGTCCTTGGTGCCACTTAACAAATACCATCAAGACAGCAATACATCTCCTCTTTTCAAATGGATATTACAGTGTTGAGCTTCCAAGTTGACAAAATGGATTTTAACAGCCATGACAGGAACGAATAATTATTCATAATTATCACGAATGAATGAAATGGCTGGTGTAAGGCGAATGTCAGTAGACTTAATGTATTACAGGAAAAGATTCCACAAGAAATAACACACATTAAAACTGTCGAAGCAATGCAGATTCATTCACAAAGGCCTTGCATTAAGGACGAAATTATATGGAATGGTTGTTTAAACCACGGGTTAACAGGTACACTTCCTCTCCTCTTTCGCGCAAGAGGCAAAAGTGAGATGTTGACCTGAGAACTTGCATTACATAGCAGAGTGCTGCAGTGGGCCTTGGCTTATCTAGGTTTCAAGTATCCATTGAGCCATGGGACATAAAGGGTGGCCTTAGAGAAGTGCTTCTGTCTCTGTCTCTCAGCCTGACCTATCTCACAGGGTTGCTGCATAGATAAAAAAGGAAGGAGAATTATGTACACCCCCTTGATCCCACTGGAGCAAAAGCATGATGAGATTGATAGCACTAGCAAGCAGCTGTAACACACACCTACTCAGAGGTACAGCAACTCAAGCAAGACGGGATTTACTCTCCTACATGACTGCAGCCTTAGTTATCTCTATTTCTTATCTGTTCATTACAAAATGATATTTTTTTTTAAAAATTAAGCCTTATATTGGGATGAGAGTAAATCCTGTAGTGGAACAAATCTTGAGCAAACCGGTAGCTTGCCTGACCTATGTGAACAGCTTGTATAACATATGGGAGGCATTCCTGCATCACACCAGAGCTTCATGCAGTCACACACATACAGCAGGACCCCAGTATCCACTGGGGGTTGGTTCCAAGCCTTCCCGTGGCTAATGAAAACCATGGATGAGAGAGAATGTCCCCAAAACTGGTGTTTTGTGATAATAATTTGCTTTACAGCTGCTGTTTTGCAACAATAGCTTGCTTTACAGCTGCTCTTTGTGACAATAGCTTGCTTTGCGGCGCCTAAATTATTTATTTATTTTTTCCTCTGCCAACCGTGGATAACTGAATCAGTGGATAATGAAACAGTGGATATGGGGGACCTACTGTACTATAATACTGCCACCTCACTTTTGTAATGTAAAACTGCTGCATAAAAACATGGCGATGCTATAAATATGTGAGGTTCAGAGGGCTAATACAACTTTCCTCAGATAATGTGGGATCCAGATTTTTTAATGTAAAAAAAGAAGAGAACACTATAAAATCATCCCATTGATGACAGTTTTCAGAAAGTAGAAATGCTCCCTCCTGTCTCACAGTTCCCAGGGCTTCATGATTATGAAAGGGGTTACAGGGGAGCCAGGGGTGCCTCAGGACAGAAATATGGTTTTTGTAATTATTTTCAAATCAATCATCCCTGCTGATGTTGTCACCAGGTGTCCCGAGGCATAGTTACACCAACATTTTCTTCCACTGTCTAAGCCCAACTCAAGATTCAATGCAGCACATACTAGTTATTGTGGTGTTCACTTGTAAAAATCTCCAGACTGTTTTTCTTTTCTTTTAAGAAAATATCAGATCTCAACAAAGCAAAGCAAAGCAAGGTGTTCTGCTTATATACCACCCCATACCACTTCAAATAGTCTCTGGGCGGTTTACAGTTTTTAATACAGTATGCAGGCTAAACATTGCCCCCCTCCCCAGCAAAGCTGGGTACTCATTTTACTAACCTCGGAAGGATGGAAGGCTGAGTGAACCTTGAGCTGGCTACCTGGGATTGAACCCCAGGTCATGAGCACAGTCTTAGCTGCAGTACAGTCATTTAACCACTGCGCCAAGAGGCTCCTACAGTTTGCCTTCAAAATCATTTGCATACTATACAGAAAGACAACCGGAACCTAAATTCTAACATATTCAAGTGGTCATGAAGATGGTAATGAAACACAACCATACATTACAAAGGAGCCTGTGTAAAGCAAATGAGAACACCAAAGGGGTCATCCAACGGAACAGAAAAGTCAAGGAGTCAAGTGGAAAATGTAGTACAGCACCTCCTCCAACTGAATGGCCCTGTTCCCATTCATAGGGGCCACAAACTACCAAGATGGGAAAGGGAGAGTGATAGTGATAGAAGAAACATAGATTGCAGGCTTTGCAGCACCTGCTCCAGCGAGCATAAGAACAAACTGACACTAGCTGCCCTATGGGAAGAAGACTATTCAGATATTAATTACAGTGGTTCTCAACCTGTGGGTCCCCAGATGTTCCTGGACTGCAACTCCCAAAACTCCTGGCCAGCTCAGCTAGTGATGAAGACTTCTAGAAGTTGCAGTCTAGGAACATCTGAGGACCCACAGGTTGAGAACCACTGAAATATTACATTTCCATAGCATCCTAACTTCAGTTTTTTGGTTTGATATGACTTGCAAGGCAGTTTGGAAGGCGTATTCTGAAAGGTGGAACACAAATAATGTAAACATATACGTAACCTTGTGGTCTCACTCACAGATAGGGATTACTGCTATTTCTTGTCTGTTTTCCTACTAAAGGAAATAATTCTCATCTGCCAAAGTTGGCCTTAATCATTACTCTCCCCTTTAGGTGACACTTGAGGTCGGAAAGAGATGTCGCAGCCCGTCTTGATTAGACGAGGGAAATCCTTTCAAAAAGCGTCGAAGTAGAAGTTTTTTCTCATCTCCAGAAGTATGTAAATTTGCTTGCT
The DNA here is from genome assembly GCA_023846285.1 of Phrynocephalus versicolor. Taxonomy (NCBI): domain Eukaryota; kingdom Metazoa; phylum Chordata; class Lepidosauria; order Squamata; family Agamidae; genus Phrynocephalus; species Phrynocephalus versicolor. The sequence continues at coordinate 38,422,854 of JAHTLZ010000122.1, read as the reverse complement.
TTGTCAGGTGAGGGGTTGTCTGGAATTTAGCGTAGAACTCCTTTGCTGTCTGATTTCACAAGCCTAAACAGACTATCACAATCACCTCACTGGAACATTAACGTGCTTTCCGCTCTAATCATGAGCTATCTTGAATGTCTGTTTCTGCCGCTCCTCCAGTCATCATGTCCTTTGCCTGAATCCCAGCCTTGGCAGTTGACCCAGAAAAAGACCTTTTAAGTAATCCTATTTGGACTACTTAAATTTCTCTGCTCTGATGTCACAGAAGAGTTGAGTGCCTTCCCAAATTATTATTCTAAAACATGAAAATGATTCCATCACTGCTCCGCTTCCAGAGCTGTTGTCGATTATGAAAGAAAATTGAATCCAGGTGAGGTAGTTAAAGGGTAACCAGTGTTTACAGATGAAGTAACTGAACTCAGGTCAAATTATGTAGTCAATTACCATTCTACCAAAGTCACTAAAACATAACCTACAAAGACAGACATAGAAGGCAGTTACAGGACCCAGATTACTTTGTAGATGCTCATTTTCAACTAATATCCAGTGCAGGACTGCTGTCTCTGGGTAAACGTATCATAATCTACAACAGCTAGGGAAACATAACAGCAGTGGGATCTTTTCCACATCAAAGTAACACAGAAAAGACACAACTTCATTTAAATAAAATCAAACAGAGAAGCAAATGTGCAAATAGAAGTTGAGTATACATATGAAGAGATGGCTAAAGAGATTTTTCAGCAATAAACAATATATTGGAGGCATGTTGATGTAACAGTTGTTACGTGCCATCAAGTCAATCCAACTTGTAATGAGATTATGAATAAGCAAACTCAAAAATGTCCTGTTCTCAAACAGCCTTGCTTAGCTCTTGCAAACTCAAGCTTAAGAACACATAAAGGGACATCAAAGCATACTGTTATAGGATGAAAATCCAAAAGGACCTTGACAGATTAGAGTGCTGGGCCCAAGCTAATGGAATGGATTTCAACAGAGGGAAACGTAGGGTGCTACATCTAGATAAAAAAGAATGAATTGCACAGATATAGAATGGGGGATACCTGGCTGGAAAATAGTACCTGTGAAAGGGATCTGGGAGTCTTGGTGGACCACAAATTGAACATGAGTTTGCAGGGTGATGCGGTGGCCAGGAAAGTCAATGTGATTCTTGGTTGCATCAACAGAACCATAGTGTCTAGGTCAAGGGAAGTGATAGTACCACTCTATTCTGCTCTGGTCAGACCCCACCTGGAGTACAGTGTCCAGTTCTGTGTGCCTCAATTTTAAAAGGATGTTGACAACCTCGAGCAGGTACAGAGGAGGGTGACTAATACACTTTGGTTACCAGCATGCCGGGTTTCTAGTTTTACTTTTGGAAGGCATGACAAACATTTTTCCTGCACCAGTAATCCACGTTTTATTTTAAAAAGCAAATAAATTTAAGAAAATACCAATAAGTCGAGCAGAATAACAAAAAAGTGCACTAACAACGCCCCCACTTACTTTTGAGTGGGTACAGAGGAGGGTGACCAGGATGGTTGAAGGTCCAGAGGAAATGTCTTATGAGGAACGGCTTAGGGAACTGGGAATGTTTAGCCTTTCAAAAAGAAGGCTGAGGGGGGATATGATAGCTTTGTTTAAATATTTGAAAGGATGTCATATTGAAGAGGGAACAGGTTTGTTTTCCATGGCTTCAGAGACTAGGACTTGGAGCAATGGTTTCAAACTACAGGAAAAGAGATTCCATTTGAACATTAGGAAGAACTTCATGACAGTTAGAGCTGTTCGGCAGTGGAATATGCTGCCGCGGAGAGTGGTTGAGTCTCCTTCTTTGGAGGTTTTTAAGCAGAGCCTGGATGGCCACCTGTCGGAAATATTGTGATGGGGTTCCTGAATGGCAGGGGGTTGGACTGGTTGGCCCTTGAGGTCTCTTCCAACTCTATGATTGTATAATTCTATCACTTCTCTTTTGTGAACCTGAACAAAGCCTTGGCTCAGGATTTCAGACCTAACAGCTAAGCCTCCTCCACTTTAAACAAGTCACAGTAATGTACAGAGGTAAGCAAGTAAGGGAGGAAGACATTTGCTCACATATATCTGCTAGGACTTCCTGCACTTCATTTAGGGCGCTTTTACACAACCCCTAAAATCCGAGGCAAAGGGCTCCCAGATACAGAGCTTAAAATTGTTTTCCCACCAGCTCCAGACTTTTAAAAAAATTAAGTACGACCACGCCCACCCAAGTGCGTCCCAGCGCATTTTCCAAGTACCTGGTCTCCGAAGGTGAAAAATTTCTGATGCGGATTGCAAAGCAGTGAGTGCTGTGCTGTCCTCACCTTGTGTTTGTTTGTTTTTTGCCCCCGGCCCCTTTAAGAGGCTGCAATGCTTCCCGGGGCAGCTCCGTAGGCAGAGCGGAGGTAAGCCTGCATTCTTTTCTCCCTTTTTTTCTCCCTCCCCTCACGCAGACAGGAGCAAGGGAGTGTGGAGGGGTGGGAACACAGCAAGAGGAGCAAACCCCCAAGATCTCTGGTCTGAATTTAAGTTGCCAGCGGATCTCAGGGGTCGTGTAAAAGCGTCCTTAGATCTAAGTGGTTAGCATGTCTCATCTGAACTATACACTTTCTTCTTCCAATGATAGAGAACAGAGTGCCCCTACACAAGGGTAGGCCACACATCCCCACATCCCATACATTTTCTTTTGACAAAGTCCAGACTGTTCCATGCCACTAGTAACAAAACCCTCATGAGCTCTGGACCCCACAGGATCACAGTCAGAGTGTACGACAAAAATAAACTGCCACAGATTGCAGCAGAATACTCAAGGTCAAAGTAGGTAATGGGTTTAACATGCATTTTAAAAAATCTTCCCCTTTAGGTAAGGAGGAAACAATTATAGAAAAAATCTTAGACTGTGCCGAGATGGACAGAATGACATTGAGAATTAAAGTAAAAGAGGATTCTGTGTATTTTAATTGACATAATATAGATTGTGGGTCCTGGTGGCAATTTTAGTGTTTTGTGTTTAAATGTTTTTATTGTTTTAATTGTCCATTGCCTTTTTAACGTTTTAACTGTTTTAATTGTTCATTTTAATTGCAAACCGCCCAGAGACCTTTGGGTAGTGGGCGGCATATAAGTTGTATAAATAAATAAATAAATAAATAAATAAATAAATAAATAAATAAATAAATA
>JAHTLZ010000122.1:38394243-38413039 GCA_023846285.1 Phrynocephalus versicolor | reverse complement strand
GCAAGTGCTGCTCCAAACGGACCCTGCTTCAACCACCACCCCTTTGTCTCCACCTGCTTGCTGCTGGGTCTCCTCGTGAGTGAGAGGCACGAGAGGTAACCTAGCCAGCTAGACAAGATGGCGGGCGGCAGCGTTCCCTGTTTGCTTCGACGTCCCAGCGCTCTGTTTATTTTTTGGGAAAACGCTGCCTTGGTTTTTTCACTTTTTTAAAGTTTTTTGTCCCGCCAGAGGATTTGGTGGGGGAGCTAGTTTAGGGGTTAGTAGGGATTAGAGGGCTTGGGGGGTTCTAAGGGGGCTCAAAGGGGCTCAGCGTGCTTGTTGAGTAGACCGGCTTATTTGATCCATTATGTCCGGTAAGGCTGAGTGCTCCCTCCCCTTCCCCTCCCTCCCTTTTTTCCTTTCTCCTTCTCTTTCCCCTTGCCTATATTTTCTTTCCTCGTTCCTTTTCTCGTTCCTTTTTTGGGAGGCTTTTCCATCCCGCTTTTGCCCCTTCTTGGCTTTCCCCTCGCTCTTGCCAGCGCCTGTTCCCGGGGTTCGCCGTTTGAGCAGGGGCTTGTTGGCAGCCCGGATCGCCCCCCCCCCCAATGGTCTGGAAGACTCGGGAGTCTTCGGTCGGGGCTGCTACCGGATTCTATCCTACCATCTGTGGACTGCCGGGTGAGTGGAGGCGGTGGCGTGCTGTGAATACCATTCCCGGGCAGCGTTCCGGTTGTCGGCGTTTGAGAGCTTACGCCATGTTGGCGGTGCCTTCGCCGGAGGTCCTCTATCGGGCAATGTGTCGATCGTCGGAGAGGCTTGAGGTTCGCGCCTGCCTTGCGCCCCGACTCATCTGGGCGGGGACGCCCTTCTCTCCTGCTGGCATCTCTCTCGGGCAGCGTCTCGGCTGCCGGTGTTTGGGAGCCGACGCCATTTCGGCGGCGTCCAGGCTGGTGGGTCTCCATTGGGTGGCAGGCCGGCCGCCGGAGAGGATTGGGAGGCGGCTCTGTTTCCTTTTCGGGTTAACCCAGTTGAATTCGCCCCTCCTGCCTTTCGGCTTGAGGGAGCTGCGACTGGCTGTCGGCGGGCAGCGTTTTGCCGCTTTTTCCAGTATGGCGGCGGGCCGGGTTTGGACACCGGCCTTGGCAGTGCTTGGGCCACTGGCCCTCTTTCGGGCGGTGTGTCGGCCGCCGGTGTGGTCCTGTGATTCGATTATCCCTAAGTATCCGGCCCTTATCTTACATCTTGGGCTGTGGGTCGGCCGACGGAGACGCCCAGGGTGGTGTCCTGTTTTTTGTTGCCTATCTTCATCTATGGCCCTATTATGGCACCACCCAATCCAGCTTGCTCAGCGGGTCATCAATTTTGCCTCGGGTGGCGACTCGGCCACCGGCGATGTGGTAGCCGCCACTTTATGGACGGATTTCCATCGGTTTAGTAACCTCTCTTTTCCCCACTTGATCCCTAGATTCCATCTCCCCCTTTCATGCTTCTCCCATCTGGCCTCTGGCGGGTATATTGCTTCCTGCACTATCTAATTAGCATTTTATTTTCTATTTTTATTTATAATTTTTGTATTTTTCATTTATATTGTATTACAGTTATTTGTACTTAATGGTCTGTTAGAACGTTGCTTAGAGGGTTTCGTATTGTGTTGAATCGTATTTTTAATTGTATTGTGTTTTTTTTTTTCCTTTTCCTCTCGCCATGCTTGCAGGGACTCACATACCAACTGTGACGGGCCGTGGGCGGTACGCTAATAGCCGTGGGGTTCGTCAGATTAGAAGAACGCGGGTCAGGCATCTTGTGCCTGTCCCGCGTTCTGACCCCTCGGCTAGCTGCCACGTGTCCGGGAGTCACTTCTCCAGCGCCTCCAACCTTTCCTGCATTTTGTTGAATGCCAGGTCAGTCCACAATAAAATCCCCATTATATTTGATTCCATCCAAGATGGGCGGGCTGACCTGGCCCTCATCACAGAGACCTGGGTGGGTACGGAGGGGGGGGCTTCTCTCTCCCTCCTATGCCCGCCCGGATATCTGGTTCAGGGTGTGGGAAGGTTGGAGGGCCAGAAGGGAGGAGGGGTCGCAATCGTCCATCGGGACTCTTTTTATGTCTGCAGGGCCTCGACATTGGTCAGCCAGGGGTTAGAGTGCCTTCACCTGTTGGTGGGACAGCGGGACAGATTTGGCATTGTGCTGGGCTACCGTGCTCCCCGCAACCCAGCACAATCCCTGCCGGAGCTGTCCGAGTTCATCGCAGCGGCGCTGTTGAAGTCCCCGCGCCTTTTGGTGGCGGGTGACTTCAATGTGCACGCCGGCTGTGAACTTTCCGGCGCAGCTCTGGAGTTCATGGAATCCATGGCTTCCATGGGTCTGTCCCAGCATGTTGTATGCCCCACTCACAGGTCCGGCCACACCCTGGATCTGGTTTTTTCCTCCATGTCGGGGAATTTGAGTCTGGAGGTAGGGGGCATTGTCTCCCTGCCTGTGTCATGGTCAGACCATCACCTGCTTTCTTTCCCCCTGGCGATTCTGGCCCCCTCTCGCGGGGACCACCGGCCTCCTGTTTTGGCCCGTCCCCGAAGACTTATGGACCCTTCTCGGTTCCAGGAGGTCTTTGGGGCATTTCCTGGAGAACTGACTGGCGCGCCGGCCGAGGTTGTGGCTAACCACTGGTTTGATACAGCTGCCCATACCATCGACCGGATCGCCCCTAAGCGTCTTCTCCGGTGCCGAGCTCGGTCCTCACCTTGGTTCACGCCAGAGCTCCGAGCAATGAAGCAGGTGAGGAGAAGACTAGAACGCAGCTGGAGAAGATCCCGGACGGTTATTAATAAGGCTGCCATTGTATCCCAGACTAGTCGCTACTCCATTGCGATCAGGGAGGCCCAAAGATCTTTTTTCTCCCTGAGAATTGGTGAGGCCTCGAACCGCCAGGCGGAGCTCTTCCAGGTGGTTCGGGACCTCACCAATCCTAGTCTGGCCAGGCCTCCTCCTACTGATTTCAGTAGTGAGAATTTCGCAGCCTTCTTTCGATCAAAGATTGAGGCCATCCGGGCCGGTTTCGACTCCGGTTGTGGTGGTCCTGTCTCGGCATCCCCAGTTGCTGGTCCGCCTTCGTCGCCTCGGTTGGATGCGCTTGGGCCTGTTTCTGCTGTCGAGGCCTCCAAGGCTATGGCTTGCTGCCGGCCAGCATCCACTCCTTTCGATCCCTGCCCTGCCTGGCTTATAAAAGCTGCCAGCGGGACCATGGCCGAATGGGCTTCGGTCATCGCCACCGCCTCCTTCAGCGAGGGGGTTTTTCCCTCCCGTTTGAAGGAGACGGTGGTAAAGCCCATTCTTAAAAAATCAGGCCTTAGCCCGGACGATTTAGCCAACTACCGTCCTATTGCTAATGTCCCGTTTATGGGTAAGGTGATCGAGAGGGTGGCGGCGGTCCGGCTGCAGTCGTACCTGGAGGATCGGCAGTGCCTCGATCCTTGCCAGTCCGGGTTCAGGCCTCGTCGGGGGACCGAAACAGCTTTGGTCGCACTGCAAGATGACCTAATCCGGGCGGCCGACAGGGGTTGCTCTACCCTGTTGGTTCTCCTGGATTTGTCAGCGGCCTTTGATACCGTCGACCACGGTATCCTGTTGGATCGGCTCTCCGAGGTTGGAATCGGAGGCACTGCTCGCAGTTGGCTCCGATCCTTCCTGGAGGACCGTCCTCAGTACGTTCAGCATGGGGGGGAGTTGTCGGCTCCTTGGATACTCCCTTGTGGGGTTCCACAGGGGTCGTCGCTGTCCCCTATGCTGTTTAACATCTACGTAAGGCCGCTGGCTGGGGTCATTACGAGATTTGGAGTCTGCTGTCATCAGTATGCTGATGACACGCAGCTCTATCTCTCCTTCTCCACCTCTGCAGTGGAAGCTGTGAGGATCCTTGATGAGTGCCTGGACGCCGTACTGACTTGGACCGGGGCGAACAGGCTTAAGCTCAACCCCGAGAAGACGGAGGTTATGTTCTTTGGGAGTTCACCATCTGGGTACGGTGGCCCTCTTCCCTGTCTGGGGGGGGGGGTTTCCCTCCAGCCAGTGGAGAGGGTGCGGAATCTGGGCGTGGTCCTGGACCCGGCGCTGACCATGGAGGCGCAGGTGGCGTCGGTGACCAGGGCCGCTTATTACCATCTTCGCCAGATTGCCCAGATCCGCCCGTACCTGGATGTTGCCTCTCTGAGAACAGTGGTCCAAGCACTGGTGATCTCGAGACTGGACTACTGCAACGCGCTCTACATGGGGTTGCCCTTGACTCTTCTCCGGCGTCTGCAGCGGGTACAGAATGCGGCGGCCAGACTGGTGGCTGGTGTGCGTCGTTATGACCACATCACCCCAGTTCTGGCCCGCCTGCACTGGTTGCCCGTTGCAGCCCGGATTAGATTCAAGGTCATGGTTTTAGTTTATAAAACCCTCCATGGCTTGGGACCGGACTACCTGACAGAGCGTATCGTCCAGCGATCCACCTCGGCCCGTCCTGTTCGGCAGGTGCGAGCGCACTCGCTGCAGGTTGCCACTCCACGAGAGGCCCGGAAGATGATTACTCGGAACCGGGCCTTCTCAGTGGCAGCCCCCTCCTTATGGAATTCCATCCCTAGCGAAGTGCGCTCTGCAGAGTCCCTGCAGGCCTTTCGGAAAGCTTTAAAAACTTTTCTGTTCCGAGAGGCCTTTGGCGATTTTAGTTAGGTTTTTTCCCCCCTCCCCGCCATCTGTTTAATTCTAATCTGCTAGGATTTGTCCCTCCGCATGCTGGGATGCTGGAGGTTTTTTATATGTTTATGATGTTTTATTGTTCATGTTGATTTTGTTTTATTTGATGTTTTTTGTAGCTGATTTGCATTTATTGCTTTGTTAGCCGCTTAGAGTACTACATGTAGTAGATAAGCGGGATATAAATACAAAAATAAATAAATAAATAAATATCGAGATAATAAGCCGATACATTTGCCTAGAGACAATGTGCGGGCAAGACAAAACAAAGCCAATTCAAAAATAAATGTATTTACTCGATTTTTTTCCCCAGCTACAAAATTTCAACTGAAAAGAAAATGCCTCATCCAATAATTTATCCTCTATGCTGTCACTTTTAGCAATATTAATGAAAGACGTTTTCTCGGCTTCTGGTAGATGGCTGGAGTAAACAATGACAATAAATTATTCCTATAGATTCTTTGCAAGCATTTTACTCTCACAGCTCATTTCATTCAATAGTAGGAACTGATGTGTTGTAACTGTGGACACAGCACTCTCACATGCTTTAGATCTAGCCTTTAACTAACAGAACAGTTCTGCTTTCCAAGATGGGCTTTCAACCTTTTTTAAAGCAAGGCTTAATGAACCTCTCTGATTTCTGTCACGTTGAGTCCAGTGTCTTCTATTCCCTACACTAATCTTACCTAGGCAACAGCTGCCATAGGCTGCTATTTCTACCCCTTCATAAGAACATAAGAACAGCCTTGCTGGAATAGGCCAGAGCCCATCCAGTCCAGCATTCTGCCTTACACAGTGGCTCACCATTTGCTTCAGGGTATTCCCAAGCAGATGTCCTCACCTGCTTACGATTCCCTGCAAATAGCATTGAGAAATGGCCTGCCTATCTCTCCAACCCGGAGGTTGTCCTTAGGAATCCAGAATGATAGCCATTGATACCCTTGTTCTCTAGGAACTTGTCCAATCCTTTCTTAAAGCTGTCAAGGCTGACAGCTGTCACCATTTCTTCTGGCAGGGAGTTCCATAGACCAGTGATCCTCCAGGTGAAAAAGTGCTTTCTCTTATTTGTTTGAGATCCAGCACCCAAAAGTTTCATGGAGTGCCCCCTAGTTCTAGTGTTGTGCGATAGGGAAAACAGCTTTTCCTTATCTACTTTGTCCACCCCATGTATAATTTTATAAAGTTCAATCAGGTCACCTTTTAGGTGCCGTCGTTAAAGAGTGAAGAGGCCAAGCCATTGCAGCCTCAGATGGTAAGGAAGGTGTTCCAGTCCCCTAATAATTCTGGTTGCCCTCCTCTGCCCTTTCTCCATTTCCATAATATTCTTCTGGAGGTATAGTGACCAGAACTGTACACAATACTCCAGATGGGGCCTCACCGTAGATTTATAAAGAGGCAAAATGAGACACTGACTTATTTTCTATGCCTTTCCTAATGATCCCTAGTATTGAGTTTGCTTTTTTCACTGCTGCGGCACACTGGGTTGACACCTTCATTGAGCTGTCCACCAGGACATCAAGGTCCTTTTCCTGGTTTGTTGCAGAGAGTTCAAACCCATCAGTTTATAAATGTAATTGGGCTTTTTGCCCCAACATGCATCACCCTGCACTTACTAATGATGAAGCTCATTTGCCAGTAGTTTGTCCACTCCCCCAGTGTCAAGAGATCCCTCTGGAGCTCCTCACAATCTCTCTCCGTTTTTACTATCTTGTATAATTTAGTGTCATCGGCAAATTTGGCTACCTTCTTATTTTCTCCTACTTCTAGATCATTTATGAAGAAGTTGAAAAGCAGGGGTCCCAGTACTGAACCTTGGGGGACCCCACTCTTTACCTCCCTTCACTTGGAGAAGTGTCCATTTAGTGCTACCCTCTGTTTCCTGTCCCTTGGCCAGTTGCTGATCCAGGACAAGACCTGTCCCTTGATTCCATGACTGGCAAGTTTATTCAAGAGCCTTTCATGTGGGACCTTGTCAAAAGCCTTCTGAAAGTCCAGATAATGTCAACTAGATCTCCCTTATCCACATACTTGTTCACAATCTCAAAAAAAAACCAAACAGATTAGTGAGGCATGATTTGCCCTTGCAAATGGCACGTTCTCTCTCCTTCAGCAGTGCCTTCACTTCTATGTACCTATTAATTTTATCTTTTAGGATGGTCTCCATCACTTTACCTGGGACACATGTCAAACTGACCAGTTGGTAATTTCCTGGATTACCTCTGGATCCTTTTTTGAAGATTGGTGTTACATCTGCTACCTTTCAGTCATCAGGCCCAAAGCCTGATTTGAGGGAAAGATTATATATTTTGGCTAGGACATTATCAATTTCATCTTTAAGATCCTTGCGAACTCGTGGATGGATGCCATCTGGTCCTGGTGATTTGTTAGCATTTAGTTTAACAAGACATACAAGGACCTCCTCCCTGGTTATTTCTATCTGGCTTAATTCTTTGGTTTCCCTCCCTATGAAGATAGGCTCTGTTTGTGGCATGTGTTCTCTTCTTCAGTGAATACTGAAGCAAAGAATTCATTAAGTCTCTCTGCAATCTCTCTTTCTTCTTTAACAATCCCTTGCCTTCCATTGTCCTCTAATGGTCCAATGGCCTTTCTAGGTGGGCTCTTGCTTTTAATGTACTTAAAAGACGTCCTTGTTATTTCTTTGAGAGTTTTTAGCTATACGCTCCGCAAAGTCTTGCTTCAATCTATGTTTACCTCAGGCACTAACCGTTAATTGCACATGAAGCTGACCCTGTCTATGGGGTTCTATTACCAGCAGAAATACCATAGAATCAGTTGCCCACAGCCAGGGTAACAATGGGGTTATCACTGTTCTCAAGCTCTGTTTCTCTATTAATAATAGTGACTGATTTTGAGAATGGAAGTTAGTAAACTCGTTCTCTAATGCTTACCCATATTTTTCCATCTATAAGACACCCCTATGTATAAGACGGCCCCCACTTTTCCAACCCAAAATTACCGCTTCGCAACCACATGGCTCTTTCATTGTCTTACTTCTGTGTATAAGACAACCCTCAGTTTTTAGTCTAGCAATTTTAGAGAAAAATATAGTCTTATACATGGGAAAATACTGTATGTGGGAAAGCTGACAATAAAGGCACAGTATTGGCAGAAGAGGGAAACGAGCTTCGGCCCCCTCCCCCTATCCTTACAGCCTCCTCAGTGCCATCTCCCATACTGCTATGAAGGTTCTTCTGACTCCCCAAACATACAGTATTTTCTAAAGGCGGACCGGGCAATTAGCAAAGGTGCCTTCCATGCTTCTGTCAGCTGGAGAGCCCCCTGAGCAGAACTGAGCTCAAGGGGTGCTGCTAAAAGGCAGTAAGGAAGACTGTATCCAATGCCATACTGAACTTCTGTGTCAACAGGGTTACCAGGCATCTGCGATGGTCGCCATTCTGTGCCGTCAGGTTGAAACCGGCTTATAGTGGTCCTAAGAGAGCCTTCAAGGTATGTGAGATATTTAAGGTTTTACCAGTTCCTGAATGAGTTTCCATGTCTCAGAAGGGATTCAAACCCCTGTCTTCCTGAGCCAGAGTCCACCACCCTATTCACTACACCACACTGGGTATCCTAGTGCTTACATTTTATAAGGATATCCCAGTGTATGATTCGATTTAGGAAACACATATCCCAAGATTTATGCAAAAACAGAAAGAACGTTGTTGACTAGTGTACTTGGACCAACTGGTGAGTAAAGTAAATAGAGGGATGCTCTTCCCCCACTCACAAAATACCAGAACTAGGGGATATCCACTCAAACTGAGGGTTGGGAGAGCGAGAACAGACAAAAGAAAATATTTTTTTCACCCAGCGCGTTGTTAGTCTGTGGAACTCCCTGCCACAAGATTTTATGATGGCATCTAGCCTGGAGGCCTTCAAAAGGGGATTGGATTGATTCCTGGAGGAAAAGTCCATCACAAGTTACAAACCATGATGGAGATGTGTCATCTCCAGGCTTAAAACCGGGGTACTTAAAAGGGCCAGATGCAGGGGAGTGGTATCAGGAGACAGATATCTAGTCTCGTGCGCTCCCGGACACATTTGGTGGGGCCGCTGTGAGATACAGGAAGCTGGACTAGATGGGCTTTTGGCCTGATCCAGCATGGCTCTTCTTAGGTCCCCTATACCCCTCCCAAGGGTTAATAATGCTGTGCTGGCCTATCAAGAGCCTGGTTTCACCGCCCTGCACCCTTTGCACAAGAGTCACTGCAAAATATGCAGTCTCCATCTTCAATGTTTATCTGCCTAACATTTAAAAATATTATTTCAAAGGCAGTTTTTCAAAACATTTTCCATCCAAAGAATGAACATGCTCACATCACCCTGAATTTACCTTTAGTAAAAACACGAGACTACTGAAGGCAAAAAGGAGGAAAACCTCACTGAGGGAAGCACCCTGAATTAGAAATGCCCTCCTCAGGTTTATTGCTTTGTCAAGGCTGGTTTCACCTGAGAAGCACCTGCGGACGGTCCCCCCGAGAGAAGCCCGCAAAGCGAGTACTCGCGGTCGGGCTTTCTCGGTGGTGGCACCGGCAATGTGGAACAAACTCCCAGGTGAACTTCGGCAGGCTCCCTCGCTGGCGGCCTTTAAGAAAAGCCTTAAGACCATCCTTTTTCGAGAGGCCTACGGCGAGGGTTAGGGACCCTGTTGGTTTTTTTTTTCCCCCCCGCCTACTTAATCTTGGACTCAATCGTTTTTAGGAAATCTGTTGTTTATTGCCAATTTTGATTTTATCTGTATTATTCTTATGTTGTTAACCGCCCTGAGTCCCCATTGTGGTGAATAGGGCGGTATACAAGAGTTAAAAATAAATAAATAATAAATAAATAGAAATATTTGTACTCATTTTGTTCCTAATTAGTTTTAAAGTGGGGTGTGGTTCTAGCTGGTTCTTCATTACATAGACTTTCAAAATTTCTTATTGTATTCCATGTTTCTTTCAACAACCCATTTGTATTTGCAGGTCAAAGGTGGCAACTTTAAGAGTGATAAGTAGGTATGTTAATCCATCAACCAATCTATAGCTGCCTATCTAGCTTGTCTGAAAGAAAAGTTAAATTAAAGTTAAATCTTCACCTCATTGTTGTTCTACTGTGGATGATATATATATTTTTAAACCTTCCAGCAGGAAACCTATGAGGTCCTTTTAGGTATAAAATCTCACATAGTAGACTACTATGACATTTGATTAGAATTTAGATAATGAATTAGAAAATAATTTGGGAATATGAAAGACACTTGGAGCAGCACATTTAAGTACCATTGATTTCAGTAAGAAAGTGTACCTAGAACTGAAATCAATGAGCCGTAAAACAGATTCACTTGACTGAACAAAACAGGTTTTTAGTTATTCAATTTCCACTGCCTTTTCCTTTCTTGTCAGGAAATACATTACATTTAGCATTGCTTCTTGAAGTGGTGGCAGGGTGAGGCAAGAACCTGGACCCTTGGTTTTCATGAATGAACTTCCAATTATAGGATGTTCCTGCTCCAGAGGATTTTAGAGCCCTAAAGAATAATGTAGGATAAAAGGCTAAGGCCAGGAACAGAAACCTCTAAAAAAAACCTTTCCCTCTGATTCTGTCATCAGATCCTGCAGCGGAACACTGTGGTGGACGAGGTCAGAGGGCAAGTAGCTTTGCTTCTGGTCATTTCCCTCTCTCTGCCTCCTCCCCACTACTCTGATCTCAACCCTGGTAATTCAAAACACTACACAGAGATGAGAGATAAACCGTATACAGGTTTCCATTACATCTGGGCAGCTGAAGACAGACAAAAAATATGTTCTTATTCTCCCAAAGCAATAGTCCCAATGAATGAATCACTGTTACAAAGAAGCAGGGAGAAAGCAATTCTTTCTACTCATTTCGTCTACTCATTACTTCAGATGTTGTTTTTCTCTAGTTTTTAAATACTGAGATGTTCCACACAAACCTCTTCCTCCTCCTCCTCCTCCTCCCCCTCCTTTTTTCCTTCTTGTCCTCCGTCTTCATTGGCATCTTCTTTCTTATCTTTTTCAGGCTGCAAGGGGAAAAAAAAGAAACAAAAATTAACCCTTTATTCCTTTCAGTATCTAAAACAGCAACTGAGGGCTTGTCTACCATGTGACAAACGGGACAGGCTCAATGGGGATACTAGAGTTTGGATCAAGGTTCAGTACAACATTTGGTGCTATCTTCACGGCATATACATCTCAAATGACCCTACTTCAGGGCAGCAGGAGAGGCCCTTCTCTCCATCCCGGCCACCTTCACAGGTACATCTTGTGGGACCCCATGAAAGGGCCTTCTTGGCTGCTGCACTCAGACTCTGGAACTCCCTCCCACTAGAGGCCAGGACTGCCTCTTCTCTGTTGTCCTTCCGGAAACAGGCAAAGACCTTTCTCTTCAGCCAAGCCTTCCCTGAATGAGGGACTACCTACTATGTGTCTTTTATATGAATCTACAGGATCACATAGACTTTGTGTTTATAACTACAGTGGTACCTTGTATAAAGGAATTAATTTGTTCCAAATAAAATTATGTTAAGCAAATTTTCCTTTATACAAATTTCCCATAGGAATGCATTGAAAACAGAGTGATCCCATTTTTATGTTGTACGGATTTGCCCCATAGGCGATTCTGTTAAGCAAATTTCCCCTATCTCCGGAATTTTTTATGTTGTACAGATTTTATGTTATACAAATCGTTTGTTATACAAGGGTCCACTGTACTTATAACCTTATGGGTTTACATTGACACTATGTTTTCAATGTTAGTTTCCATCACTCATAACTTTACATGGACCTTTACTCCCCTTTAACTGCTCGCGTTCTCTTGTAGCTGTAATGCAAAGTTGTCTATTAATGCTGTAAGATGTCCCTCAATTCCCTTGAACATGTCTTAATTGTACTGAACTGTATATTATCCCTCATTACTGTAACTTGCCTTGGGTCCTTTTTCCAAGGAGATAGGAGAGAGAAAAGAAAAAAATACCGTAAAATAAATAAAACAAATACTTGGTCTGGCTCCTTCTGCTGTCAATTTGCCATATCCTGAAGTGGCTTAAGAAGACAGCAACTTCAGGATACTATTAAACCAAGCAATTCTTCTAAACTTCAATGGAGGTGTACAGGAAGTGAAAAACAGAATCAATTAGGGAAGCTGAATCCATGGTGTGGATAGATGCAGGGCAGTTTGGTTCACATCAGCCATCACATCATTTGATCGATCACTGGGAAAAGGAATAAACCAACCCATCCCTGCAGTGGACCAAGCAGCAGGCTAAATGCCCATCTGATCACAGCCTAAGATCTACAGCAGTTGCCATGGTTTACAGATAGGCAGGGCCAGCGCGTCCATTAGGGTGAACTAGGCAGTTGCCTAGGGCGCCAAAATGGAGAGGGGGCGCCACCCCCCTCACCGCCACAGCTGGCTAGCCTGCTGCCCCCCCGCGACCACCCCTGCCGCTGGCCACCGCCGCCATCCCCCTGCCCCCGCCCACCCGTCCCCCCGCCGCTGCCCCCCTGCCCCCGGCGGGGGGCCCATCCCCCCACCGCCTAAGGCGCAAGAAACCCTAGCGCCGGCCCTGCAGATAGGCCAAATCCATGAGAACCAACATAAGCAGGAATCTTTATAAAAATATGACCTCAAGACGCTTTGAATCTGAACTTCGAAATAAAGCAGCCAAAACCTTATGCCATCCTTTTCCTTTTACCTGTTAATCCACTCACAAACCTAATATATCTGCAGTCTAAGTATCTCTGGTTTTCGGTATTAATTTGTACTTTCTGTTATAACTATTGGAAAACCAGATTTAGGATCAAGACTAGAGATGAGGACAAATCCCAAAATGGTGATCTGTCATGATTCGCGATTCATCAGGGCTGACAAATGGACCAAATGACCAATTTCCAGTGATGAAACAATAAATCCAATTCATCTCCCATTTAAAATGCAATGAATATACTCCCCTGGCTGCAAAAGCCCCAAACTTGCAGGGGTGAATCTTCTTTACAAGCCCTGTAGGTCTGGTGAGGATCAGGGTTCAGACATTTGAGCTACACACCCCAAATATGCTTCCCCAGGAGAGTGACCCCCAGGAACCTAGAGGCACCAAACCCACAGAGGCCCCTCCCAACTCTACTCTACAATCCTTCCGACCTAGGTGAAGACTGGGTTTCAGACATTTGAGTAATACACTCACAAATTGCTCCCTTCCCAGGAAAACACTCAAGCAATTGGGTTGGGAAAAAACCATCTTCACCAAACTTGGAGGAATGGTATAGGAGGGAGTTTGGAGAGTTTGGAGCCTCTTAAGTGCCTGGGGAGAACTTTCGGGGGCGAGGGGGCTATTTGTTGCCACGTAACTTAAACATCAAAACACCAATCTCCACCAAACTTGCAGGGGTTATAAAAGAGGGTTGGGGGGGGGATTCTTCCCTCCATTTTAGGTGACTCTAGGTGCCTTGGTGGACAATTTATAGCCCAATGATTTAACAAACCAAAATTTGCTAAAATTCACCAATTTGTATTTGTCAGGGAATTCCATTTATGACGGATACAAACTGATAAATTTTGATGAATCAGCCAAATTCATCAGAAAATGTTGGTTCATTTTTTTCAATTTGTCCTCATCTCTCATCAAGCCCGATTTAACTATCAAATATTATTTTCCAAGACTGTAAACAAAACAAAACTAACCTGCTCTTTTATACTCCCAACATCTGAATAAATGTCTTCTTCATGAACAATCTCAGCTGGAGCCTTGAAGAGATAAATTTCATTTAAGATTTGCAAAAACTGTCATAAATAACACTTAAATGTTTTCTCAAAATTTTTATGGATTTTATCAGAAAAAATCAAGAGCCACTTTACATTTCTCCTCTCCTGCACCACCCAAAAATCAAACTAGAGTTAAGCCAAGCAGAAAGCTTGTTTGATTTTAATAATACCTTCAAATAGCCTGTCTCACATGACATTGTTATTGGCAAACTAGTTCAAAGACTCAAGGACATTCTTTGCACTTGTTAAGCAAAAATGAGGTAGTAAATTCGGATGACTTTGGAGTATAGGTGGTAATTTATGTGACAGGACACTTTTGTACCCAAAACACATACTGCACCTTAAAATGCCCAGCTGCTAAGGAGATAGCCACTGTATCTGTTTCAGAGATGTTACTCTTCTGTATCCTAGAGCATTGGAGTTGTATCTGGAAGTTGAGTCCTCAATCTGACTGACAAAGCTGTGTGGATGAGCAGCAAAACGTTTCAATCTCTCAAGAAAAAGAAGTCCAGTCGCCACGACTCAACTTCCAGATAAACTCACCTGGATGACAGAATCTTCACAGACATATTGTGGTTATAGTACAGCCAAATTCAAAAGTTGTCTGAACTGCTCAGTCATGTTACCACTAGACATGCTGGCTAAGACGTTTTGGCGCTTTTTCAACTTGTTCCTGTGTGACCCCTGCACAGGACAGGTGCCATTTTGCCATCTGATCTGAATTGGCACCACATTTGCCATCAACATTTTTGCTTTTGTTTTTAAGAATTAGGAGTTGGGTTGGGAGGAAAAGGAGGTTTGTTTACATGCAAACAGATACACAGCCATACTCGTACGGCTTAAACAATTTGATCACATTTGAACAGTTCTTGTCCCAATGATTTAGATACGTGTTTAACACTTCATTGAAATCAACAGTAAATGGAATTCAAATGGCTGTCTAGTATGAGGAGCTGTCTACTTTGAAGAAAATGCAGGCAGTGGCATGGCTCATGGACCAGACACAGGGACTCCTTGCCCTCCAATCTGTCGGGTGACCTGTCCTGTCACGGGCCACCTCTTGCATGTGACACAGAGGAGTTATACTTGGTGAACTGAGCCCAAGGGGAAAAGTTCAGAACAGATAGATATTGAGATAGTGAACAGCATCAAGTACCTGGGTGTTCACTTAAATAATAAACTGGACTGGACTCATAACACTGATGCCCTATAAAGAAGGGTCAAAGCCGACTCCATCTCCTGAGGAGACTGAGGTCTTTCGGAGTGTGTAGGCCCATGTTAAGGATTTTTATGACTCTGTGGTAGCTTCAGCTCTTTTCTATGCTGTAGTCTGCTGAAGTTCAGGTAGTACTGAACAGGATAAGAACAGACTGAACAAGCTGGTCAGGAGGGCTAGCTCTGTCTTGGAATGCCCTCTGGATTCTGTGGAGGAGGAGATGGGTAAGAGGAGGATGTTGGCCAAGCTGACATCCATTATGAACAATAGTTCTCACCCACTGCACCAGACAGTGGAGGCTCTGCGTAGCTCCTTCAGTGGCAGACTCAGATATCCCCGGTGTGGGAAGGAGTGCTACCCAGGTCCTTTATTCCCACTGCCGTGAGACTCTTCAGCTCTACAGTTTAACATATTCATATGGGGTATACTGTAGCTTCTCTTTATATATATTTATTTTATAGGCAAATTTTTAGTGTAATATTTGTATATTGGGTTTCTTATTTTATTTAATCTCTATTAGCTATTTTTTCTCTCCCACACACACCTTACACTTTTTTGTGCACCTAGCCATCTTTACTTGTTTTTTTTTTTATATTGGGAGCTGTGTAACAAGTAAATTTCCCCAGATGTGGGATCAATAAAGATTTATCTTATCTTATCTTATCATAGTTTGAATCTTACCTGGTCAACAGGTATTTCCACTTGAATATTTTTGTCTTCTTGTATCTCTCGGGCCCCTTCAATATCTTTTGGGGACTGTTGAGCTTTATAAACACTGGAGCCTGAAAGAAAAATAGTTAGATTTTAAACATGTAACCAGATAATGTGAAAACCTTTAGAACAAAATAAATGGTTTCAGATAGACTAAAATAAGCATTGGGTGCAGAAAAGGAAGGCTCTATCTTATTTACAATGAACAAAAGGCTAATAAATTTCACAGTGTTTGAACATTTTTATTTATGTGTTAAGGAACTTTAAAAAACAGAAAAGACAGAACTGGAAAGTATTATGCAGAGTCGCAAGTGCTATCTGATGGACAGTAGGAATGTTAAAAACTACTGCATGTTCAGTCCCCATAAAGAGAAAATGAGAGTTGTGGTTGTACACACTAAAATATTTCTGCAACTCAAAGACTGCTATGAAAGGTTACATTAGGAGGGCAGGACACTTTTCTAGCTGGCTAATGCTCCTACCTTCATGATTCAGCAGAAACGGCACCAACCTTAATGGGATAAAAGCTATGTTAACTCAGCTGGTAAGATTACTTTCAGTGTCAACTAACATGGACGGAAAGATTTAATGAATATAAACAACTTATTTCTACACATCCTGTCCAAGGTGGGTGGGGAATGTCTATGGTGGCTATTTCATGCGGAGATTATTATTTTTTCTGGGTCATTTTGCAAGACACCACCCTCGACCATAAAGAGAAGCCAAAACCACAGAAAACGATACTATTAAACCTCAAATCAGAGCTATTTCTACACTTTCCACCCCACTGCCCTAATACACGTGTCACTGGGAGGTATATTTCTTCTTCCTCTTCCTTTTTTCTTCCTAACAGAGATTATTTTCCTTAATCAGATATTCAATCTCATTTCCCCCCCATAACATGTAAATGCCGTATTAGTAGAAGCGATGGCTGCTTAATTTTTCCTTGCTACACTCTTCTTAAAAGCATAGGCGATCATGCAGAAAAGGGAGCGGGGAGGGGGTGAGGAGGGAAGCACTCAGGCAAAACGACCACTCCTCTCCTTGAGTTCCTTCTGCCACTTTCACTTTCATTTTCAATTCCAGTTCTTATCTTTTGTTGGCTCAAACTAATTGGTAATTATAATGGTTACGACCACAAGACTGATTTTTTGCCAAATATTGGAAATCTAATAATTAGTTAATATTGGAGGAATGGTATAAGGAGTTATGGAATCTGGCTATGCATGATAAATTGACTTGTGAAACTAAAATTAGGAAAGGCTTGAGTAAGTCTATGGACTTTAATGGAATACGGAATAAACTGTTGGTATATGTCAGGCCTGCATAACAGGTAGACCGTGGGCTACCGGTAGCCCACGAAGGGTTCAAAAGTAGCCCACCAGCCATCAATAAGAAGAGTGAGGGGATAAGTTCTCCACCCCTCCCTCCCCCATCCCAAGGACCACCACTGCCCCAGCAAAGTTCTGGGTCTGCCAGCCCACTGTCTCAGCTGAGCGGGGCAGTTCAAGGGCCATGGCACATTGAAATCTGTTCCCTCCAGAATGGATTAATTGGCTTTCAATGCATTCCTATGGGAAACCGCTGCTCTACTTACAAAGGTTTTTACTTAAGAGCATGTGCTCGAAACGGATAAAATTTTAAGTAGAGGTTTTAGTGTAGTAGCCCTCGGGCACTTTGAGCCGGAAAAAGTAGACCTCGGCCTGTTCAAAGTTGAACAGCCCTGGTATATGTATTTCAGAAATGTAAAGGGTATACATCCAGAGAAGTTTCAGTGCGTTTCTGGAGGGAAATGGGCTGGTCAATACTGTGAGAGTTGTAATTTTGTTAAAGTCCCGGGGGGGGGGGGTGCATGGGGTTTATTTTTGTTATATTTATTTATTTATTTATTTATTCATTCATTCATTTTTATACCGCTCCCATTTCCTGGAGGGAACTCTGGGCGGTTTACACACAAAAAGTTAAAAACATGTACATCAGTAAAAAGGAGGTATTAGGCAAGAGGCGTAAAATTGACAATTAGACCAAAAGAATAAAAAAACAGAGACCCTTTGCTACATCTTTGGTACATTGTTATATTTTTGTCATATTGGTGTCTGTGTTAATTAATATTTTCCTTTCCTTTATGATATTTTGTTGTTTTATGTGTTTTTTTTTGTATTGTAGTTTTATAATTCTTAATAAATTTTTTTAAAAAAATTAAAAAACTAAAAAGGCTCCCTCGCTCTCCAGACATATCTCAGTTCCTTTTATTTTGTATCTTTTCAACGCTACCTTACACGTTGCGAGTTGGGCTTGCGCTCTCTGTCACGCCATTTCTTACACCTGGAACCCTTTCCTCCCTTGGGTTGGTGGGCACTGGGAAAGTGTTAGGCTGAGTTGTGTCACAAGACTTCAAATGCCTTCCCTAGAAAGTGGCCTCGCTGTTACAGGCTTTAGGTCTGGAATGAAATTACACGCAGTGCAAGAAGTAGCCGCACGACGTCTCTATCCTGTATGGTTTAAAATTGGCCGCTGGTGGTGAATAAATCTGAACAAACCGTAACATAGCACATAATGCATTTTACATACAGTTTCCATATCAACACAGGGCAGAAAAAACCATGATACGTACTTCTTATAAGTCACTGAGGCTTACAGGCTGGAGTGCCATTATTACATTATTTAGAAACCGAATCTCTAATTTAAGTGGATTCTTTATATACAGCTAGCAGTTTAGGTCTTATTTTAAGGTGAGGAACGGCTGTATAGACTTGTGCAAAGAGGGTCCTAGCTCAATATGAACTCTGATCCACACTCACACCCCCAAATATGTAATCCGAAAGCCACATAAATAATGTATGGGGGGGTAACACAACTGAGAAACTTATAAAGCAGCTTGCTGAGGGAAAACAGAGGGGGGCTGCTATAAAGTGTCTCAGACCCAACTTTCCTCCTCGTAGCACTACGTACTTTGCAGGTTTTTAAAGCCTTGGCATTAACAAGAAAATACACGGCATTTTCAATACAACTTGCATTGTTTTGCAAGCAATTCTCTATGAGAAATATAATAGTTTTGATTGTCCTGGTGCAGAGATTTAAGCAACATTTATGTGTAGTTCAGAATCAATGAAAGATCTCCCCAGTATAGATAAAAAAGAGTATCAGTACAAAGGACAAAATCCTGTTGGTGTAATTTTGCCCAGTGTAGGTAGTTTGAGCACTGCGGTATTAAATTTTAAGTAAAGCTCAAAGGTCTTCTGGAAATGTAAAGGCTTTTGATTTTCCAGGGATTCTTTTTGTCCGGCAAAAGCCTTTTTTGGGAGTGCGGGAAGTCAAGGAAGAAGAAGAAGAAGAAGAAGAAGAAGAAGAAGAAGAAGAAGAAGA
>JAHTLZ010000122.1:38379215-38394233 GCA_023846285.1 Phrynocephalus versicolor | reverse complement strand
GAAAGCCCAATAGCCTTTGTGGGAATCATCATCCAAAAAGTAACTTATCTTATTTGTTTGACTGAAGACTCTAAAAAGTAATTACTCTTCCATCTAAATGCAACACACAGTGATATACTTTGTAATGTGTACAATATTTTTTTAAAAACCAGAGCACTGAACAGCTCAGGACCAAAATCAGCAGTACTCCTCCATTGGAAGGACAAAGGCCACTCATTCAAATATGAGGATGTACACATATTAGACAAAGAAGAGAGGTGGTTTGAGAGAGGAGTCAGGGAAGTCATTAATGTGAACATTGCAACCCCCTCCCTCAACAGAGGTGGCAGCCTCAGGAATAGTCTATCTGCTACTAATCAGGGTGTGCTTTCCAAAGTACCCAGACAATTATCAGCCTAATTCAGACCAGGGTGACAAGAGGTCAAAGCTGACTGACTATAAGATGGATTGCATATTTAATAAGGAGAGTTTGTGGGGGGGGGGGAGAAAATTCTCTTAACGGTAGAGATCCAGAAGGGGTTGTGGAGACTAGCCCAAATGTTGCAATAGGAGCAGGACAAGAAGTAGTTCAGACCATCAGTGCGAGAAAAAACAGGTTAAGCAAAGGACATGTAAGAAGTGCACGCAGCCTCAAATGTCTCTGCACCAATGCACAGAGCATGGGGAACAAACAAGAGGAGCTGGAACTCCCAATACAGCAAAATAAATATGACATAATTGGCATCACTGAAACATGGTGGGATGAGACGTATGATTGGAATGTAGTCATTGGAGGGCATAACCTGTTTCAAAGGAACAGGCCGAGTAAGAAAGGAGGAGGTTGCCAAATGTAAAGTAATGCATATTGGGGCAAAAAATCAAAACTTTATCTATCAACTCATGGGCTCTGAGTTATCCGTGACGGATCAGGAAAGAGATCTTGGTGTGTTGGTGGACAGCTCCATGAAGGTGTCTCCCCAATGTGTGGCAGCAGTGAAGAAGGCCAATTCCATGCTAGGGATTATCAAAAAGGGGATTGAAAATAAAACAGCCAACATTATAATGCCATTATACAAAACAATAGTAAGGCCCCATCTGGAGTATTGTGTACAATTCTGGTCACCGCATCTCAAGAAAGACATAGTGGAACTGGAAAAGGTGCAGAAGAGAGCGACTAAAATGATTACTGGGCTGGGGCACCTCCCTTATGAAGAAAGGCTAAAACATTTGGGCCTCTTTAGTCTGGAAAAAAGGCGCTTGAGGGGGGATATGATTGAAACATACAAAATAATGCAGGGCATGAGTCAAGTGGATAGAGGGAATCTCTTCTCCCTCTCCCAAAATACCAGAACTAGGGGACATCCACTCAAACTGAGGGCTGGGAGAGTAAGAACAGACAAAAGAAAATATTTTTTTTCACCCAGCGTGTTGTTAGTCTATGGAACTCCCTGCCACAGGATGTGGTGATGGCATCTGGCCTGGGTGCCTTCAAAAGGGGATTGGACAGATTCCTGGAGGAAAAGTCCATCACAGGATACAAACCATGATGGAGATGTGTCATCTCCAGGCTTAAAACCGGGGTACTTCAAGGGCCAGATGCAGGGGATTGGTATCAGGAGACATATCTAGTCTCATGCACTCCCAAACGCATCTGGTGGGGCCACTGTGAGATACAGGAAGCTGGACTAGATGAGCCTTTGGCCTGATCCAGCATGGCTCTTCTTATGTTCTTATGTTCTTATGAGGTGTAGCTTTATATATTAAGGACATTTATACTGCTGAAGAAATACAAGATAAACAGCAGAGGAACTATGTTGAGAGTATTTGGGTGAAAATCAGGGGTGAAAAAAACTAGAAGGAATGTCACTGTGGGAGTATATTATACACCCCCAAGCCAGCCGGAGGAGTGGGATGATGCCTTCTTTGAGCAGATGGCCACACAGTCAAAAGGGAGAGATGCAGTACTAATGGGAGATTTTAACTATCCTGATATATGCTGGCAGTCCAACTCAGCTAAGAATGCAAGGTCTAACAAATTCCTTACTCCCCTTGCAGACAATTTCATGGTCCAGAAGGTAGAAGAGGCAACAAGAGGCAAAACCATTTTAGATCTGGTCTTAACCAATAAGGAGGACCTTGTAAATGGGGTCGAAGTGGTGGGATCATTAGGTAAAAGTGACCATGCCCTCTTGGAATTTGTTATACAGTAGGAAGGTGAAGCTAAACATAGTCAGACAAGAATCCTGGACTTTAAGAAAGCCAATTTTTGTAAACTTAGGGAATTATTGGCTGTGATTCCATGGACTGACAGACTGAAACAGAAGGGAGTCCAAGATGGATGGGAGTTCCTTAAAAGCAAGATATTAAAGGCACAATTTAAAACTGTTCCAATAAGAAGAAAAAATGGGAGAGGTCTAAAGAAACTGCAATGGTTTACTAAAGAACTTTCAATTCAGCTAACTATAAAGAACAACAAGTATAAGAAATGGAAAAATGGGAAATGCACCAAAGAGGAATATAAGCAAACAGCTAATATATGCAGGGGGGTGGTAAAAAAAAGCTAAAGCGCAAAACGAACTTAGACTTGCCAGAGAGATTAAAGAATCTTCACAGACGTATAGTAAAAAGGGTTTCTTTAGTTATGTCCGCAGCAAAAGGAAAAATAAGGAAATGATAGGCTCTCTGCGTGGCGATAATAACCAGTTACTAACAGGAGACAAGGAAAAGGCAGAACTACTCAACACCTTCTTTGCCTCCGTTTTCTCCAAAAAGGAAGAAAGATATGTGCTGGGACAAAGAGTAGATGAGGTAGGATGGGAATTGCAACATAGAATAGGTGGAGAGCTAGTACTGGAACACCTGGAAGCATTAAATGAATTTAAGTCTCCAGGGCCAGATGAATTACACCCAAGGATATTATAAGAACTGGCAGAAGTAATTTCCGAACCATTGGCAATAATCTTTGAGAAGTCCTGGAAAACAGGGGAAGTCCCCATCAACTGGAGGAGGGCTAATGTTGTCCCCATCTTCAAAAAGGGGGGAAAAGAGGACCCAAATAAATACCACACAGTCAGCTTGACTTCAATTCCTGGAAAGATCCTAGAGCAGATTATTAAACAGACAGTCTGCAATTATTTAACAAACAATGCTGTCATTACAAGAAGTCAACACAGGTTTCTTTTTTAAAAAAGTCATGTCAGACTAATTTGATCACTTTCTTTGATAGAATTACAGGCCTAGTGGATGAGGGGAATGTTGTGGATATTGTTTATCTGAACTTTAGTAAGGCCTTTGATAAGGTTCCCCATGATATTCTTGCTAAGAAGTTAGTAGAAAGTGGGATAGACAGTGCTACTGTCAGGTGGATTTATAATTGGTTGACTGATTGCACCCAAAGGGTGACCATAAATGGCCTCTCTTCAGCTTGGAGAGACGTGACCAGCGGGGTGCCCCTGGGTTCTGTTCTGGGTCCAGTGCTGTTCAATATCTTTATTAATGACTTGGAGGAAGGAATAGAGAGTATGCTAATTAAATTTGCTGATGATACCAAATTGGGTGGGGTTGCTAATTCCCTAGAGGATAGGATGAAAATCCAAAAAGACCTTGACAGATTAGAGTGCTGGGCCAAAGCTAACAGAATGGATTTCAACAGAGGGAAATGTAGGGTGCTACATCTAGGTAAAAAGAATGAATTGCACAGATATGGGATGGGGGACACCTGGCTGGAGAATAGTACCTGTGAAAAGGATTTGGGGGTCTTGGTGGACCACAAATTGAACATGAGTCAGCAGTGTGATGCGGCGGCCAGGAAAGCCAATGCGATTCTTGGTTGCATCAACAGAACCATAGTGTCTAGATCAAGGGAAGTGATAGTACCACTCTATTCTGCTCTGGTCAGACCCCTCCTGGAGTACTGCATCCAGTTCTGTGCGCCTCAATTTAAAAAGGATGTTGACAACCTCAAGCGGGTGCAGAGGAGGGTGACTAATATGCTTTGGTTACCGGCATGCCGGGTTTTAGTTTTACTTTTGAAAGACATGACAAACTTTTTTTCCTGCACCAGTAATCCACTTTTTATTTTAAAGAGGAAATAAATTTAAGAAAATACCAATAAGCTGAGCAGAATAACAAAAAAGTGCACTAACAACGCCCCCACTTACTTTTGATGCGCACTTCTATGCTCTGAAAATGCGGATCGAAAAATTACAACCCGAGGGGCAAGGATCAGGAAAATGCGGTGGGCCGCGCTTCAGGAGGCGTGGCAGAGGCATGTATTTTTTTGAAGTGCATCACGGTGGGGACCAGTACTCCAGATGTGATTTTTCTTAAAAAAAAATGCACTTTTTATGTGAAGTATGATAGAGGTCCGCCTCTCAACTCCAATCCCATAACCGATCCTTCAATCCCGAAGGGGAGGTTTAAGGAATTTGCTCAAGTAAAATCATATAACATCCTAAAACAAAATGCTATAACTTTGGGAAATTAGTTAAGAAAGTTAGTTCAGGATATGAACACCAGCATTTGCTGTATTTGACACAAACCTAATTTTGGAGCATTCTTTCGGAACGCCGAAACAAATTCCAACTCACACATTCAGAAAACAAATCAGCTCTGAGACAGGCATATGACACAAAGTCAATGAATGTATTTGACAACAGTTAACTTGGGGGGAGGGGGGTTCTTCAGAAAAGAAATACTGAGGGCTTAAGTTAGGCCACGGTCATACCTGCGTTTTCTCCGTAGTTTCCCTTCGGCTAATTGCGCATAAAAACATCGTGTCCTAACTGCGAAGAGAAGTAAATTCCGGTCCCGGCCTACCACACCCCTTGAACAGCAGTTTCAGCGAAGTTTCAATAACCACCGCCAGGGGCTGGATTTAGAAACTTCGCTCAAAAATGCTTACTTATTTGCTTCTGCAACCACAACAGGACACAGAAAATGCGCAGTAAAATCAGTTGTTCCCCTTTTTCGACAGCTTCCCATGGAAAAAGGCGAAGTAGACAGGTAGAGACGGAACCAGAATAGGAAAATACGATGCAGAAGAGAGGACACTAACTGCACATTAAAAACCACGTGACTGTGCGGAAAAAAATACGCATGACATTTATATACGCAGAGAACGCTGGTGTGACCGCAGCATTAAACTCCTGCTCATGCAATTGCATACCATTCCTCAAGCAAGTTCACTCAATAAAGGGGGCATATGGAAGTCCAAGAGTCAAGAATGCTGTTTTTTCTACAGCTCTTCATTACCTGATGACCTTGTCAGAATTATTCTACCCCAAAACTGCACTCTGGCGGTATCTGCAGTGGGCAGCACCTACATGGGCTTTTGTGTGGTCTACATGCTCTGAAGAATCCCGGGCAGCTCAGCTACCTGAAGATGGTGAAGTCCTTCTCATGGGTGACTCTCACCCTCTCAGTTTTCGCAGAGAAACAGAGGGAAGCGCACATTCTTCTTCATGGCAAGATTTCTGTTTGAGGTGGTCGTTGTTCGAGGAGAAATCTCAAGGGAAACTTTCGCAGGATTTCTCAGAAGTCTCGCCTTTTTTTTCCCTTTTGGAAGGAATGCCTAAGCCAACAATTGCTGCATATCATGGCATTTTTCCCTCAGCAAGATTAGGGGAAAGGGGAACCAAAGCTACCCTAGGTATTTCCTTCATAGAAAATCATATAGAAAATTTAAAAAGTGGGAGTAGTGGTGGCAAAAAAACAAGGCCACCGTTTCATCTTTTGGAGGAAACTGACATCTCTATGGTGTAAGGTGAGGTTATGCCAGGCCACCTCAAAATGAAAAGCGTAAGAAATTTCTCTTTGGTTGTGCAACTGCGGCAAAGCCAAATACAGTAATATTGCAAACAAACTGAATGCCAGACAGGTTTCATTAAATGAAGAGTGGCATAATAAAACAATGACATTCATCAGCTTCATATTACTGCATGTTAAGAACATTGGATTTTTCTGCATTTAATTCACTGGGATATCTGCCAATGGGACCAGGTGCTAGACATGGAGATCAACTCTAAATTTTACGGGACGCCATAGTGGTCAAATGCAATGTCTTGCAATGTTAGAAGTCTCCTGGTACACTAAATGCTGGATAACCAACGTCAACAATACAGAAACAAACAGTTCAGCATTAATTCTGTAATAAATGTGTGCTTATTTATTTATTTATTTATTTATTTATTTATTTATTTATTTATTTATTTATATTTCTATACTGCCCCCTTAGTGCAAACTGCACTACCAAGGGCAGTTTACAAAATGGTTAACTATAAAATACAATTTTTTTTATTCCAGAAACCTGATCTGAAACATACTAGGCACAAAGACAGTGTTCAAAATGTTTAAAAAAACTGTGAATGAGGTATGACACGTGGTTAAAATATGCACCAAATCCTACTGCTTCTAATGAATTTCAAAGGTTAGGCACACACACTTTATGGCAGCAGAACTATCAGTGAAGAAGAGACAACCCGGATAACTAAACCACTTTTCCTTCCTTTTTTAAACTAAGGTATAAAGCAGTTTTTCAGCACCTGAGCAACATAATACCACTTTAGACAAGACATCATCATAACTGAGCTTACCGCTGAATATCTGCTGGAACTTTAGGATGCTGCCAGTAAGGCAATGGTTTGAATTTCTCTTTACCACAAGCAACATAGAACTGATTATCTTCCAAATCGTCAGCCCCACGTACACGTTGGCCATTTAAAGTATACAGCCTGTGAGCAAAGGAAAGCAAAGCAAAATAAAACCACTAAGTATCTTATACCAATGATACGAACAGAAGGCAATCACATCAACATGTATAATATCCATCTTATATTTTATGGTGGCTTCTGAAGAGCACTTTCTGCACTTAGGCAACCAAAACAGCAGCAGCCGCGCACAAGTTGGACACTACGGCAGACATAGTTTGTGGAAATATGCCAGATATTTAGAGAGGTACACTAAGAGGGAGACACACATACTTAGTAAAAAGAATTTTATTCAGCAGGCATGTAACACTGACTCATGGTTGGGGGGAGCAGACAGGACGTTGAATTGGGCACCTAGAAAAGGAAGACCGGGAGACACAAAAATATAAAATAGACAAAAAAATAGTATATGCGGTTTTGTTTTGTTGTGTTGTGTTTTTTTAGAGGTTCAGCCACGGGCTCAGGTAACATACATGTGCCAGTGTTTAACTGCACCATTATATCATACATTATGGCCCTCCATGAGAAACTGAAATTCTGGGGAACCAAGATGTAAACATGCATATACTGTACAAGATCGTCCAGTGACTTACAGTGCAGCCGTAATGCTGGATACCTGCAAAACCATGACAGTTGCAAATAAAACCTTCTCTAGGGACCATATGCTTCTCCACGCTTGCAAATCAAGAAGGGCTTTTTCCTATCTTCTTTTGCCATCACAAACAACAATTTCACATTTCATCTGCATCAAGTCCGACTTCAGTCAATATGAGCCATGGTTCTCTTATAAATTACGGTCTGAATGTATGTTTTGAGGATGTGAGGAGAAGGCAAGGTAGACGGACTGTGGACACCCAAGCATTGCATGCCAACTGTAGATCTGAAGAAGAGTGGCACATATTTCATTCTAATTTTTGGCATCACAGATGGAAAAATGAGGCCTCTGCAACAAAACCGTTCTCTTGGGAAAAGATTTCAAAATCCCATGCAAAAGCCACCCTGCTGGATCACACCTATCTTGCATACTTCTACACAATGCCCTACAAAAAGCCTTTGGACAGGATATGAAGATAGTAACCTACTATCCATCGGAGGCCTTATTACAGTGACACCCCCCCATCTATTGCGAGGGTGAGGGACCCAACCTGACCCGCAATAATTGAAAATCCGCAATATGCGAATGCAGGTCGGGTTGGGCCTGGAGGGGGGCTAGCTGGGGGCTCTTGTACTTACACCCAGCCTGGCCCTACCCTGAACGGGCCTGTGAGAGCCTTCCCGGGCCTTCTGGAGGCCCCAAAAGAGCCTCCCTGCAAACAGGAAGTGCCTTCTGGTAAAACAAAAATCATTTCTGAGGCCTCCCACAAGCCTAGAAAGGCCCTTGGAGGCCTCAGAAATGATTTCCGGTGACTCAGAAGTTACTTCTGGTTCACAGGGAGGCCCTTTTGGGGCCTCCATAAGGCCTGGGAAGGCCCTCCCAGGCCCGTTTGGGGCAGCCCCAGTCCTGGGGTAAGTATAGGAGGCCTGAAACTGACCTTTGCCCCTTACCCCAGGGGGGCTTTTTTCTTATACTATGGTCCCGCAATATAGCGGGACCACAGTACAGTGGTGCCTTGTATAAAGGAACTAATTTGTTCCAAATGAAATTATGTTAAGCAAATTTTCCTTTATACAAATTTCCCACAGGAATGCATTGAAAACGGTGTGATTCCATTTTTATGTTGTACGGATTCTCCCCATAGGTGATTATGTTAAGCAAATTTCCCCTATCTCCAGAATTTTTTATGTTGTACAGATTTTATGTTATACAAACTGTTTGTTATGCAAGGGTCCACTGTATATGAATCGTGAAAGGGCGGGGGACCACTGTGTCTGGAGACATGGCAAGTCCTTTGTAAAGCAGTCTACTTCAGTGATTGTCGCCACATCGTGTGGTAGCAAATGCCACCTTGTAACAATGAATGGATTTTTTTTTTTTAAAAAAAAGCTTCTTTTCATCTCCTGAATCACTTGATCATTCACTTTTACTTGATGAAGTGTACAGTACTAGCATTTTCAGAACAGGGGAAAAAAACTGTCCACAGGGTTTAATTATAGCACGGAAAATGTAATATACAGTGGTACCTTGTATAAAGGAATTAATTCGTTCCAAATGAAATTATGTTAAGCAAATTTTCCTTTATACAAATTCCCATAGGAATGCATTGAAAGCAGAGTAATCCCATTTTTATGTTGTACGGATTTTCCCCATAGGCAATTATGTTAAGCAAATTTCCCCTATCTCTGGAATTTTTTATGTTGTACAAATTTTCTGTTATACAAGCTGTCTGTTATACAAGGTACCACTGTATAGCTACGATGTCCAACTCAGATGCCCTTTTTTGTAAAGCGATGCTATACTGCTCATGTCATTAGAAAAGAGATGATTTGAGAGGTTGAGGGGGTATGTTTACTGTAACACAAGCTTGCCTTTTTAATTTGTCTTTCTTATGTAGTTGGCCCCTGGGAGATCCATCCATACAGACTTTGCTTGCACAGTATGTATAATTCGTTTTTCAGGCTCACAGCTTTGAAACACCTTGTATAAAACCACTGGGGGGGAATTATTCTGGGGTCAAGTGTCACCAGCATGCCAATGACATCCAACTCTACCTCTCGTCACCTCTGGATTCCAAAGAAGCTATTTTGATTTTAGCTCAGTACTTAGCTTTGGTAATGACCTGGATGAGGAGGAACAAACTGAAATTAAACCCAGACAAGATAGTGGTACTTCTTCTGATCAGTTGAAAGGGAGATCAAGGGACAGGGATGCAACCTGTATTGGATGGAGTAATACCCCTCATAAAGGAGTAAATTAAAGGCTTCCCATCAGGACTATCTACTACAGAAATGAACTTCAGCATCGGTACAAATAATGGGAAAAGGGCGCTGGTCATCATGGAAGTAACTGTTATTCATAAGGATGGCAGGAGAAACACCAAATGTTCAGTGACCAATCACGTACTGCAGTAGGACCCTGGTTTCTGTTGGGGATCGGTTCTAGGCCTCCCCATGGATAATGAAAACCATGGATAAGAGAGAACGCCACCCCACCCCACCCAAAAAATCTGCTGTTTTATGACAGTAGTTTGCTTTACGGCTGCTGTTTTGTGAAAGTAGTGTGCTTTACAGCTGCTGTTTTGTAACAGCAGCTTAGTTTACAGCTGCTGTTTTATGACAGTAGCTTGCTTTATGGCTGCTGTTTTGTGACAGTAGCTTGCTTTATGGCTGCTCTTTTGCAACAGTAGCTCACTTTGCAGCTGCTGAGTTATTTTTTAATTTTTTTCTCTGCCAACCGTGGATAACTGAATCAGTGGTTAACAAATCAGTGGATACGGATGTTCTACTGTACCATAGAAACAAATGGTTTGTTTTAGTACCTTTCAAAACAAGAAATTCAGTCTGTTTTTGATAGTCGTGTTATAATGAGCACTGCTTACCTATGAACACCCCCGGAAGAAGGAAATACCTTTTCATTTACCAGTCCAAGGACGCCATTCCAGCTTTTCAGTGTAAATCTGGGTATAAGAATTTTCACAGGTGGTATCAACATATCTCCATTTGTGAAAACACTACAATAAAGAGAGAGATGAAAAAGTGTTTTGCCTTTTTTAGCATAGAAAGCTACTGAAAAGAACGTCTGGGAAAAAAATCACTTTGACAAGATGTTTCATTAGGGATCCAGCTTGTCAAGGCTTCCGCAGTATGTTTCAGATCTTAACCTCTTTGATCAAACATTTAAACGCATCAAATAGCATTGCAGGCTTTCACAAATTTCTACCAGACACGATGGCAGAGACAAAAAGGGAAATATGTCCAGTCTGAGAACCCTAGCAAGATACAGTCTTTGAAAATTCAATTTGTCTCTCTCTATACTGACTAAAGATGTCCTCAACAATTCCCAAAGGAAATAAAGTACCATCCTTTTAAAGAGATAATAGAATCAGTTGATTTCTCCGCAGAAGCCTTTATTAGAAAACGGTTCCTTCCTCAACCTGCCAGGGGCCGTGGAACCACTCGGGGACGACAGCGGCAGTCCCAAGCATACTGACCGGGAAGTTAAGTCAAAATGAAATCAATATGACTTTACTTCTGAGTAAATATGATTAAGACTAGACTGCAAAGGCCTTTCTTTAAAAAAAAAAAAAAAAGCAAAGCCCAAGCCCAGATAAGCCAGGGACTAATCAGATAGTTTTAGATATCTATATACAGTATTCCAGGAATCCATTCCATTTTTTTCCCAAATATAGTATATATGAGGGGAGTTCTGCCATTCATCAAACAGAAATAATGTCATTTAAAAATAAATAAATAAAGCCAACAAAAGCAATAAAGGAACAAGGCATCCTGCAAAGGATTTTTAATAAGTACTGCTACTAATTGGCTTAAGTGCTGCACTTAAATATTTCAGAGGGAAATAGAGGGAAATAGAGGGAAATATTTCAGACCTCTCAAACCGTTGTCAACTGCAGGGGGGCAATATTACCCAGGTGGCAAAATGGGCGCCAGCATGCTTTCTGCCTGTGTCTTTGGCCTATCCTGACTCTGCTGCCGTGCAACTACCTGCAGCGGTGGGGGACTGTTATTGAAAGTGCAACATTATCTAGTCCAAACATTCAATACTGCCATTAGCAGAGCCACCTTAAAAATTACAAGGTACATTCTAAATGTTCCCTTTCAGTCTAGTTTCAAGACAAATATGTTATGCTTGGCTGTTTCTTTAAATAAAAACGCCGAAGCATAAGAGGCTCCTTTCGGAGGCTATTTGGCGCCATCTAGTGGAACTTAAGGCAATAAAATAAAATAAATCATTTTCTAAAGCAACCTGGAGAATGGATCAGAAGTAAGGCAACACTGTCTTTGGGATTTTATGCACCCGGAGTCGGGATAGCTATGATGACATTCCCCTCCCGTGGAAAAGGAACAAGAAAAAGCAGAACTCGCAACACATGGATATAAAATTTTGGAATCTGTAGGGTAGCAATAAAGCAAAAACTACAAGGAAGGTCTTTATTAACTTCTGGCTCAAGATACTAAAATCTATTATAAAAGATCTGCAAGTGAGCAGAAGCACCATCTCTTGGGAGGGTTACTTCTGAAATGATGCTAAGATTGTTATCATCTGCATTGACCTTTAGAGGCTGACAGGTAAATCACTGAAGGCTGTTCGGTCTAGCTCATCATTTCAACTGTCCTTGTCCGTGTCTTTTCTTCTTTCAGCTACCCATAGAATCATAGATTACAACTGAGAATATATAAATAATAACTCATTTAGGTCTTAAAAATTTAAAATACATACTTACTTAATATTTCGTGGCTTGTTGTAGATTGATTGCCATTTTGAAGGCACCTGAATATTACTGTGGACTACTGGTCGAATCTGCAAACACGTTAATAAAAAAATTTGTGTGAGGCGCAACAGGTGGGAGAGTTTAAAGATGTAAATAAATTATATGTAAATAAAATTATGCAATCTATGGTGTAGCCATTACTCAGGCTACACCATAGCCCCAAAATACCAGAACTAGGGGACATCCACTCAAACTGAGGGCTGGGAGAGTAAGAACAGACAAAAGAAATTTTTTTTTACCAAGCGTGTTGTTAGTCTGTGGAACTCCCTGCCACAGGATGTAGTGATGGCATCTGGCTTGGATGCCTTCAAAAGGGGATTGGACAGATTCCTGGAGGAAAATTCCATCACAGGTTACAAACCATGATGGAGATGTGTAATCTCCAGTCTTAAAACCGGGGTACTTCTAGGGCCAGATGCCGGGGAGTGATATCACGAAACAGATATCTAGTCTCGTGCACTCCCAGATGCATCTGGTGGGGCTACTGTGAGATATAGGAAGCTGGACTAGATGGGCCTTTGGCCTGATCCAGCAGGGCTCTTCTTATGTTCTTATGTTCTTATGTTCAGGTGTCAGAAGCTGAATGGGTAAAGGTCTTCCAGAATCCTAAAAGCAAAGCTCATATTTATTTATTTATTTATTTATTTATTTATTTATTTATTTATTTATTTACCACTCCATCTAGCTACCAGGATTCTCTGGGCAGTTTACAAGAGTTAAACAAATATCAAAGTACAAAAACAGGACAACAAATAATAATAATATTACTAACATAGTAGTAAACCCACAACCATCAAAGAAAGATGTTCTGAACTGTTCTGAACTTCCTAAAACACAGGAACAATTGCTGGTGATCCATCGTCCAGAGGTGTTCAAGCAGTACGAGAAGGATTCCAGCCTCAGAACTGAAGAAGTCCAAATGTAGTAGATCCACTAGTGAAATTTGGTGTTAATACTATTTAAATATTTTAATTTGGCCTTATCTTTTTTTAAAAAAAATTCTGTCAGGGCTGGCGCTAGGGTTTTTTGTGCCCTAGGCGAGGGGTGGGGGTGCCAGGCGGCGGGGGGCAGGGCGGGTGCCGGGCAGCGGGGCGGGCAGGCGGGGGGACGGGGACGGGTGGGGGGGACGGACGGCGGTGGCCAGCACCCCCTGTCCATTTTGGCGCCCTAGGCAACTGCCTAGTTCGCCTTAATGGACGTGCCGGCCCTGATTTCTGTTATATACTGTTCTGGGAACAACTAGAGAAAAGTGGCACACAAATATTGGCCAGAAGCCGATTGCGGATATAAGTACTGTACAGTATCTGTAAAAAGAAACTGGCCTCCAAATGGCTCATCATTAACAAGGTGCTTAGTTGCATTCCTGAGCATAACCAGGGCTTCCTCAGAGCTCTGCTCCCACTCTGAATCAGAAGGGCCCCCAGGTCCTGGGTTATACTTATTAAAAATGCAGGAAAACCAACTTATGTTACAGACAGCGTTCTTTTTTGAAACTGCTATATGTTTGTGAAGGATCGTTTATAAAACTCTTACACAGAAAGAAACCTGATTATGTTGTATATGGTAACACTTAAAAAAAACTACTGAAGAAGTGAAGGCACCACAACACGAGCACAGCAGTCCAAAGGACTTTTTAAAAAACTGTGTCTGTCTTGGAGAAGTAAAATCTTCTGGAATTTCCTAAGATACTCAGAGCTTTTATATATATATAGGTTATACACAGTCAGAAACTCGTTATAGGGAGTCATTGTTCTTGAACAGGCAGTTTGACTGACATTGTTGAAGATGGTGGGGAGTCTTCCATCCAAGTCTAAATAAGCTTTTTATATTAACCACATTCACCACTCCACAACAAGCTGATTGTTATTATAACACATCATCAATTCAATTGTGGTGGCCCTATGAATGAATGAATGAGAGTAACAGCCACCATGGTGTAACAAATAGATTGATGTACTAGAACTCAGAAGACCTTGGTTCAAATCCCACCTTGGCCATGGAAACTGGCTGGGAATGTGGCAGTGGTACAACCCCTGCTTTTTAAAGCCCACGTACTGTACCTTGCAAACTCTGTTAAGGTTGCCATACGTTAGATACAACTTGACGGCACATGACCACAAACATGAATTAATGACCATCAAAAGGTCCTACTGTCCACAGCCCTGTTCACCTCTTAAATACCGGTTCGTCTCTCTACTGAAATATCAGAGATTTTTTAAAAATTAATTACTTGTTAGGGAAAGAAACCGGAAAGGTAGGAGTTCTCAGCTGGATTCACAAACCA
Organism: Phrynocephalus versicolor; assembly: GCA_023846285.1. Classification (NCBI taxonomy): domain Eukaryota; kingdom Metazoa; phylum Chordata; class Lepidosauria; order Squamata; family Agamidae; genus Phrynocephalus; species Phrynocephalus versicolor. The sequence goes on along the minus strand of JAHTLZ010000122.1, from coordinate 38,379,876 downwards.
CAAAAAGATTGCAGACCTTAGCTTGTCATTAACTTGTTCAGCCACTTATACCGCTAGTGGTAGTGACTGGGAAGCATGTAGTATCATGTTCTTCTCCTACGCGGTAAGCCAACACTCCTGCTCCCCTGGTGCTGCGAGACTCTTTGGATATGCTGTGGGGGGGGAGGTGAAGGTTCCCCCCCAGCATATGTGTGCTACTTGTGTCTGACTCTAGGGGCAGGCTCATATCCAAGCCCAACAGCCAGTGTTGTGCAAGTCTGTGGCCATGTAGCTAGCATGGCCAAACAAATTTCTGCGCACAGAACACTGTTATCTTCCCGCTTTTTTTTTTACAACGGTACCTATTTATCTACAGTGGTACCTTGTATAAAGGAATTAATTCTTTCCAAATGAAATTATGTTAAGCAAATTTTCCTTTATACAAATCCCCATAGGAATGCATTGAAAACGGACTGATCCCATTTTTATGTTGTACGGATTTTCCCCATAGGCGATTATGTTAAGCAAATTTCCCCTATCTCCAGAATTTTTTATGTTGTACAAATTTTATGTTATACAAGCTGTTTGTTATAGTCCACTGTACTTAGGATGTTTTTGTATAAGCCGCCATCTTGTATTATTATTATTATTATTATTATTATTATTATTATTATTATTATTA
>JAHTLZ010000122.1:38348167-38379205 GCA_023846285.1 Phrynocephalus versicolor | reverse complement strand
TATTATTATTATTATTATTATTATTATTATTATTATTATTATTATTACTGAATTATATGTTTGTTATTTGTTTTGTTTTTTAATTGATATGAATATGATTGTTGTAAACCACCCGGAGTTTCGCTATGGAAGATGGGCGGTATAGAAATAAATAAAGAAAGAAAGAAATACAGTACTTGCATTTACATGCTTTCGAACTGCTAGGTTGGCAGGAGCTGGGGCTAACAGCGGGAGCTCACTCCGCTACATGGCAACCAGGATTCGAACCGCCGAGCTGCCAACTTTGCAGCTGACCGTTTCAACGCTCTAGCCCAATGAGCCACCACACTCCTTGTAAGGAAAGCAGCATACAAATTAAAGTGATGGTGAAGATCAGATCACAACATCTAAACACAGCCACTGGTTCTAGAGAAAAACCAACTAACTTTCCTTCCTCTTCCAAAAATCCACAGCAGACCATGAATATATCCTGGCTTTTAAATGAGTCTGTTTTATTCTGCATACATAGAGGGCAGGATAATTTTTTTTAACAAAAGAAAATAAAAATCAATAGCTTTAGAATGATGTGGCAAAAAATTACATATTTCATTCTTATACCATCCTAAATGAAAAGGACAAAATAGATGATCTAACACACAACACATACAATGGCACCACAAAGGAATTTAGGCTTACCTAAAATAGAAAATAAAGACATTTCGTCCATGACTAGAAATTGCTTTTTCCAATGAGCTTTGCAACTGATAGAATAATAAGTTTTACCAACTGTTTTCTCCTGTTGATTATTAAACATAACGAAGAAATGCTCACCACTTCATCCGTCTTCTTTCTTTCGGGTCTCTTTGCGCCTATATTAAAGTAACTAAAGGAAAAATATGATTGTGTTAAAAAAAATCATCAACAAGTGTGTCAGTTAAATGTTTCAGCCTTCTGTACAGGGGTTCTTCCAGATTCTTCTAATCGATCAAAACCAACCCCAGAACAGATGCAGAACCTCAGATGTAGCATTTAATCCTGAAAGAGCTACTGTTTTTTAAATGTCAGAGTATGAACAGATAGTATAGATCAATACAAATCCACCTTATTTTACCAAATCAGTTCTACAGTAAGTAAGCAAGAATGAGCATTTATTTATTTTTAACACTCAGTGTGCTAAAATCCACACATAGTAATGCTAATATTTTTCGCATACAACTGCTTCATAGTAAATGTATAAATGCCAACAGGAAAAGGAAGTGGTGGTACAATACAGTCAAAATACTTTACTCCATTAATAGTTTAATGGTTTAAAGCTGAGTCCTTCAGTTTATTTTATAATCTTCAGCTTTGTTAGAAGGTTTCATCACTCCAATATTTAAATGGGAAAATGTAAGCATAAGCAAGAAAAAATCCAAGTGCAACAATATAAGATGGGTGACAGCTGGTTTGGCAATAGCCCTCATGAAAAGGACCTCAGAGCTCTAAACTGTAGACCACAGGATGAACATAAGTCAAGAGTGTGATGCCTTAATTTAAAAAAAAAATGCAGTATTGGGCTGTACCAACGCAGGTACAGTGTGTAGACAGAGAGAAATAATAGTATCATTCTAAGCTGCTTGATCAGTCTTCACCTGAAATACTGTGTGCAGTTCTAGATACCACAATTTAAGAAGGATGAAAAAGCTGGGATATATCGAGAGGAGGATGACAAGTTCTGGAAACCATGCCCTATTTAGCCTGAAGAAAAGAAAACTTAGGAAATTTAAACACTGTGATATGCAATGCGGAACAAGCTTGTTTTCAGCTCCAGAAGCTAGAACCCAAGATTATGGAAAGGTGATTTCAAAGCAAAAAGCAAAGTCTTCTGCTTATATACCGCCCCATACCACTTCAAGTAGTCTCTGGGCGGTTTACAGTTATTGTTTTTTAATTACAGTATGCAGGCTACACATTGCTCCCCCATTAGCAAGATGGGTACTCATTTTACTGACCTTGGAAGGATGGAAGGCTGAGTCGACAATGAATGATCCTGCTACCTGGGATTGAACCCCAGGTCGTGAGCACAGTTTTACCGTCAGTACAGGCATTTTAGCCACTGCGCCACGAGGCTTTCATCTAAACATTAGGAAGAGCCTTTTTGACCATAAGAATTCTTCAACAGTGGAAATGACTGCTTTAGAGCAGGGGTGGGGAACCTTCAGCCTTCCAGAGATTTTGGGCCACAACTCCCACAGTCCTTTATCGATGCCAATATAGGCCAAGAATTCTGGGAGTTGCAGTCCAAAATAAATGGGGCACCAATAGTTTGACACCCTGGCGTAGAAGGGTGACGGACTCTCCATCATGTGTTTTTGAATGAAGACTAGCTGTCAGGGGCACTTTAATGGGATTTCCTGTTTTGGCAGAGCAGGTGGATTTGATAAACCTTGAGGTTTCTTTCAACTCTAAAATTCTATGATTTTATGAGGAATCCCTTATGAGGAAAGGCTAAAACATTTGGGGCTCTTTAGTCTGCAAAAAGGTGCCTAAGGGGGGACATGTTTGAGACGTACAAAATAATGCAGGGCATGAGTAAGGTGGATAGAGGGAAGCTCTTCTCCCTCTCACAAAATACCAGAACTAGGGGACATAACACTCAAATTGAGGGCTGGGAGAGTAAGAACAGAAAAATGAAAATATTTTTTCACCCAGCGCGTTGTTAGTCTGTGGAACTCCCTGCCACAGGATGTGGTGATGGCATCTGACCTGGATGCCTTCAAAAGGGGATTGGACAGATTCCTGGAGGAAAAGTCCATCACAGGTTACAAACCATGATGGAGATGTGTCATCTCCAGGCTTAAAACCGGGGTACTTCAAGGGCCAGATGCAGGGGAGTGGTATCAGGAGACAGATATCTAGCTAGTCTCATGCACTCCCACACACATTTGGTGGGGCCACTGTGAAATACAGGAAGCTGGACTAGATGGGCCTTTGGCCTGATCCAGCAGGGCTCTTCTTATGTTCTTATGACTTTACAACCTTTAAGCTACAGCTGAAATCATTTATTTCATATTCAAACATGGTGAATTTGTTTGTTTTCTCTTGCTCCACTAAACCTAGTGGGGCAACAACAACTCTCCCTACAAACATTTCCAAAGAAATGTGAACCATCAGCAATGTTGATCTCCAAATAGAAATCTCAGTTTAATTAAAGTAGTTATTAAAATTGTGGTTTTAATAGCCCACAATATCTAAATATTTAGATAATTTCATATCAAAAGCAAGTGCCCATTTAACCAAAGAAAAGCACAATGAAAAGGCTTCAGGCTGTTCCTGATTTTAAAATATACCATAGCCGGTTTTAAGCGTAAAACATAAGGTAAGGCGCTGAACAAACATTCACAGTTTCTACACGGGTTCGTTTCCACCCTCATTATAAATAACATATCCTAAAACTGTTAAAACGGTAACTTGTAAAAAGTGCTCTCCAAACTTTATCACGGTTTTCACAGCCACGGGCATTATTACAGATAAGTCTGTGAAACAGAGCGAGGGTGGCTCGCCAGAACACCCACTAACTTCATAGCTATTTTCATTGGCTTGGATCCTAACAAGAGAACATTTTGCAGAAGGAAAGAGTAACGTTTCTCCCTCTTCCCTCCTGCTGCCTAATGGAAGGGGTAGGAGCGTAGGCAGAGAAGTGATGCCAGGGCTATATTGATGTATTTTCCCGGAGCCCTGGCTGTCCATAGTAGGTGCCAACTGACTGGTTTCTCAGTTTTGCTACCATGGGAGGAGTGCGCGCGGAGAGGAGGGGGAGGCAGGGAGCTGAATTCCTTCCTACACCCTGGAAAGAAAAGCCCTTTTGCAAAAAAAAGAAATATGCATGGCAATTAATCCTAGAAACAAACTCTATTACTGCAGTGAAATGAAGCTGGGTGAGGCCATTTGAAAATATATAAATGGAAGAATAGGTGACACCTTTATAAGGTACCTATTAAAAAAAAAACATACGCTATGATGAAAAAGCAACTCAAAACAATTTCACCCTTTTTAGTATTTTTAGTATTTTTTTTATTTTTATTTTCTATTTTTGCCCCTTGACGGATTCTTGTATGCATCATGTGTTTATTTGCTTATTTTACTTGCTTATTCTGTCCTATTTAATTTGCTTTGTTATTTATTTCTTATTTGTATTTATGTAAACCGTCTAGAGTCCCTTCAGGGAAATCGGTGCGGTGTAAAAAATGCAATATATAAATAAATAAATAAACTATGCCAGCTTTCGTGGGTAAAATCCCACTTCTTCAAAGGAAGTACCTAAGTCCAAACATTTGTGGCAAGATGCGGTTGGCCAGGAGGCTACTCTACTTAGACATAAACTTCTAGGCAAGATGAATTTCACCAGGCAGATCTGTCTGAGAGGACGAAGGACGTAGGAAGTTTGCTGTTTTCAAGTTGCGGCTGAGGCACCAAAAAGCTTCTCCCAAGTCAAGGGTGAGGAACCTTCGGCTCTCCAGATGTTTTGGACGGCAAATCCCACAGTCCTTGATCACTGGCGATATTGTATAGGCTCGGAATTCTGGGAGTTGTAGTCCAAAACGTCTGGAGTGCTGAAGGTTCCTCACCTTTGTTAAGGCTATCTGCCCCATGGTGCAGTGGTTAAATGGCTGTACTGCAGCTAAAACTGTGCTCACGACCTGGGGTTCAGTCCTAGGTAGCAGGCTCAAGATTCACTCAGCCTTCCATCCTTCCGAGGTCGGTAAAATGAGTACCCTGATTGCTGGGAGGGGGGGGGAATGTGTAGCCTGCATAATTAAAAACTGTAAACCGCCCAGAGACTACTTGAAGTGGTATGGGGCGGTATATAAGCAGGACAGTTTGCCATGGGGAACAGGATCTAGAGTGGTCACATTTGGGGACAGAAGAGTTAACACAGCCATAGCCATAACCACCATGGTTATTATTACACTGGAGGAGGGAGGGGAAGAGACGAACTTCCCATGGGTAGCAGTAGAAACTATTTTTCCTGAGTTCAACTGCAGTGTTCCTACAGGAAGAAGAGATGGTGGGGGAAACCTCAGGAAAAGTGGGAGACGAGAGGAAAGGAAGGAAAGGGGGAATGAAAGATGGGAAGAGTGACATAAAAGGAGGAGGTGAGGAAGCCAGAGGAAGAAAACTCTCCCCCCCCCACACACACACACAAACAATCTGGGGATATGCTTCTGTGTGGTGGGTCTTTATCTTGGCGCCCTTCCCTGCAGGTATTGTGTGGCACACGAAGATTTGGTACTTAGCATGAGGGTTCCCCGTTTACTATCTGCCACCTCCTCTGAGTCTCAATGCTCAGCTATAAAACAGAAAGCATACCGCTTCTTAAACCCAGGCACAAAATTTGGCTATATCCACATGTGGAAATAGTGAATAGCACATGCTTATCTAAATGATTGTGTTTTCGCAAAGTAAGCAGGAAAGTTATGTTAATTATTCTGGCTCTGCTGAGGAAGCATTGGCCACATGGCAGTCACCACAAATATCCTTTGCTGTTTAAAGCCAAGTACTCGTGCATCTCACATTAAAAAGTACAGTATGCATTGAATTCAAGGAAATAAAGTACAAAGAAACTCTACGAGATTACGGTACTGACTTAATTATCACTGTAGTTATTATAGTTATACACTATATTGTACAGTATACTTATTTCTTCTGTTTTAAAGGTTTAAATGTTTTCAGGCAGAATATCAATGCAAATATATAGCGCTACAACATAGTAGGCATTCAACATATCTTGGTTTTTCATTCTACCTCCTGAATGAATATGGGGGCCCTCTCCCAAACGGCTTACCATAAAAACATGGTAATAAGACAGCAACAGCATTGAGGCAGTAGATTTACCATCATGACAGTTCAATCAGTCCTATATTCATCTACCTGTGAAAAAGTCTCTCTCGAGTCAGTAAGACATCTAAGTGAGTTTCTATATAAGACTATACTGCAAATTAATTAATAAAAATGTTGCAAAACAGATAAGACGATAAATGGGAAGAGGGAAAAAAACAGTGAGGTTGGCATCCTTAGGGGGACAGGCTCCAGAGCGCAGTCACAAAAACGGGGGGGGGGGGATCCTTAATCTACTTGCCACCTCTGTCAATTCAGAAAGTAGAGGAAATCATTGTATCACAACCTCACGATTGCAGCATAAGGCTGTGCTATCTGCATGACCACAGGAGTTTCCTGACAGACGGAGGGGCACAATACTGGAGAAGGCTCAACTCTATGGAAAGAGATGGCAATTCACACAACATTTTAATGAGACAATGTTAACAACCAACACTTTGAGCTGAGAGGAGGATGGGAAACCCAAATGGGAACGCAGAGCAGTTGTTCGAGGTGTCTGTTGCATTAACATTCTGGACTGTTCAGTAAGAACTGAAAGGGAACTGAAGAAGCAGCATACTGTACTGTATTCTTACACAGAAATACAGAAGGATGAGATGAATTATCCCATTTATGATTACGTGCCAAACCTGGCAAATGGACCACTGTTGTGCAGGTAAAGCAAAAAAGCGAAGTGTTCTGCTTATATACCGCTTTTGATTACAGTAATGCATGCTACACATTGCCGCCACCACCCCAGCATCCTAGGTACTCATTTTACCGACCTCGGAAGGATGGAAGGCTGAGTCAACCATGAGCCTGCTACCTGAGATTGAACCCCAGGTCATGACCACAGTTTTACCTGCTGTAAAGGCATTTAACCACTGCACCATGAGGCATTATGCTTTTTAGGAATGAGAGGAGGCAACTCATGATGACTATTTTAGAAATCCCATTCGGGATAAGAGTATTTTGGAAGTCCCATGCAACCAAAACAGCCATTAAAAAAAAGTTAAAATCTTTGTATAGTTTCACACACGAAAGAGTTTAGTTCCTCTTTTGCTTAATGTCCCCATACTTACTTCAGTTTCCTAAACTTTTCCCGACCAGCCACTACGTATCTGCCTCCTTGCTGCAATTCGGGGAGGCCGGTGACCATATGGCCATGGCGGGGCGTGTAAACCTTCCTCACCCCAAAAGGGGTCTGGACCCCTTCGTTCAGCTGGATCATGAAGGCTTCGAAGTTGGGCACGTAGCGGTGGTTGATGACAAACTTCCTCCCTGCGTAGAAGGGGTCCCCGTTGCGGTACACCCAAATGGTCCGGGCAGGGGTGACATCTGTCAGGCTGTACCCAGTGGCTCCCACCATGCTGAGCCCAAAAATTTTAATCAAGGGAAATGGGGGGGGGCAGACCCTCAGGCACAACAGGGCCCCCAATCCACTCCTCCACCACCCCCAAACTCTCTCTCCACCTTCCCATCCACTCTCCAAATTTTTTAAAAAGGGGATTTTTTTTGGGGGGGTGGCTTTAGGGAATGCCTGTCTGCCTTCTTTAGGAGGGCCTGCTTTTCCAGTCTCCTACTGCATAGTAGCGCTATCCCAGCGGGGAACGCCCCCCCAACCCTTTGGGGACCCCCAACCCCTTACAATGGGGGCCACTTGGCCGCTTCCCCGCGAAGCCTAGCCCCATAGCGAGTGACGTCACGCGGAGAGGGGGGATGATTGTGACTCAGCCCAGGACGAGGCGCCCTCCCGGGGGACCCCTGAGGGGGGGGCACCCCGTTGCCCTAGAAACGCCCTAGACTGAAAAAGGGCCCCCACCCCAAAACGGGATGCAAAAACGCGCCTGGAAGAGAAGGCGAGCCGTCAGTCGGGGCGGACGGCTGGCGTCCCCCCTCATCTCCCCATAAGAACGCCCAAGGGTCTCCCTCTGCACTCCCCTCCCCCCACCCCACGGCCCCATAAATAAAAGCCAGCCGTGCACCCCGCTTCATTTAATGTTTAATAATCCATATGTTTTTTTAAAAAATCCCTCCGCAGCTCCATACTCTCTCTCTCTTCCCCCACATTGCTCTCGTCTTTGCACTCGCGTCTAAGAAGAACCAAGGGAGTGGGGTGGGGTTGGACTGAGCAGCGAAAACGTTTCAATCTCTGAAGAAAAGGAATCCAAGCTGCCCCATAAGTCAACTTCCAGAAAAAGGAGGAGGAGGGGGAGCTTCCTTTTTAATCCCCGCCACGTTTCCATCCTTGCCTTGCAGGGCGCAAACGGGCGCGCGCGGGTTCCCCGATTCCCTTCCCGCCCCATTCGCGATCCCGGGGAACGGAGGGGATTCCCACCTTCGGGTGGGGTGGGGTGGTTAACAGAATTATAATTAATTTTTTATTTTTTTAAAAAAAAGAGTCGTCTTATCCGTGGGTTGGCCTCAGTCGTATCGCCATGCAACCGTCTCGAAGGGGAGAGGGCATTCCCACGAAAAGCAAGCCTTGGGAGCTAGCCGTGTCGGTTTTTCTGCCGAACGGGTTGTTCGGGTCTGGGTCTGGGTCTGGGCCAAATGCAAACCATTGCATCTTGCTATCAAAAGGTAATGGTTTAGTATAATAATTGCGACGCGGGACCCTTGGCGCATCGCCATCCAATCGGTCGTGCCCGCAGGTCTCACCAAAGCAGTCTTAGGGTTTCCTGCACCGCACGACTCTGCGGTGGTGCAAAAACACCCGTCTAGGTCCCCATGGAGGCCCATGATTGCTGCACAGGATATTCATCCTATACCCTATCGGTGCCCACAGACTAAAACCCGAACATCTTATTATCCCTTGTGTCCGAATGGAGAACAGCCAGCCTCTTTAGTTATTTTATTTTAGATTATTTTTACCCCGTCTTTCTCCTTGGAAACGGACCCAAGGCGGCTTACAGCAATGAGGGATAATATACGGTTCAGTACATTTAAGGCATGTTCAAGTATTTGAGGACAAGGAATTGAGGGGCATCTTACAGTGTTAAAAGACAGCATTAAAGCTACAAGAGAACCCAAGCAGTTAAAGAAAAGAGTAAAAAGTAGGAGGGATGAAGGTGACATTGAAAATAGGTGTACAGTATTTGTGAAGTCAGTCAATGCAATCACGAACGGTAGGCCATCTGTAAGTTTTGAGGGATGGAAACTAATATTGAGAACTTGCAGGCGTTTATACACGACCCCTAAGCTCCGCTGCAAATGGTTCCCAGCTCCAGAGCTTCAAAAAGTTTCCCCACCAGCTCCGGAACTAACAGAAAATTAAGTGCGACCCCGCCCACCTAAGTGCGACCCAGCGCACCTTTCAAGTACCTGCTCTGGGAGAGTGAAAAAATTTGATGCAGAGAGTGCGGGGCTCTCCTCGCTTCTTTTTGTTGTTGTTTTTGCCTCCTGCCCCTTTAAGAGGAACCAGGAAGTGACGGGGGCTCGGAGCAATTTCCACCAGCACTCCGGAGGTAAGAGTGCATTCTTTTCTCCCTTTTTTCTCCCTTTTTTTCTCCCTCCCCTCACGCAGACAGAACAAGGAAGTGCGGAGGGGGTGGGAACGCAGGGAGAGCGACAAACCCTCAAGATCTCTGGTCCAAATGCAGCCATACAAGGAGATATGTTTCTCTTGCGGGATCTGACCTTGTTTGGTTGGTGGTGCTAGGTCTATTTTACTTTGTTATCTTTTAGTATTTTTATATTGTATTTGCATATTGACTTGTACTTTATTATGTTTTCCTTTTATTTTCTTGTACTTGGGTATGTACTGGGGTTGTAGCTGGGCAGTTGCTGCCTTGGTGACGAGTTGTACACCGCCCAGAGTTCCCTATGGAAAAATCAGGCGGTAAATAAGTACAATCATAAAAATAAATAAATAAATACATACATACATACATACATACATACATACATACATACATACATACATACATACATACATACATACATACAAATAAAAGGGGTTATAAACACAAAGTCTGTGTAATCATGTATGATAGATTCATATAAAGACACATAATATGTAGTCATCTTTCAGGGGAAGCTTGCCTGAAGAGAAAGGTCTTTGCCTGTTTCTTTATCTCAGGCAAGCTGGGCAGTCCCAGGATGCCTGAGAAGAAGGGGATGGAAGATCTGGAAGATCACTTCTGAAAGCTGCACACCTTAACTCCCCATCCCCAAAGAATAGCCTTGGGTCAGAATCTATTTGACAACGTCCAATTATTATTAATGTTTACTTTGGTGGAAGAACATGTGGCCAAAAATGTGAATTTTGACATGGTCCTGACCTCTGTGATATAACCTTTCTTCTTGGAAAAGGACCTAAGGTGGATTACAGTATTGAAAGACAACGTACAACCCAGAACATTTCAGATAATAAAGTTAAGAACAATGTGTTCGAGGTGGCATCTTACATCATTAAAAAGGCAATATTGAAGCTAACAGCAACAAGCTAACAATTTAGAGAGAAAAGTTCCACTAAGAGAGATGGGAAACTAAAAATGGAAAACACAGGTAGTTTTAGAAATTCAGTCTAAACAATAAAGCATGTCAATCCATCTAAAAGTTACATGATAGGTAGTTAGTTCTTTGCGGACTTTGCCTGCTAGTAGAAAGACATCAGAGACGGGGCAGTCCTGGCCTCCAACGGGAGGGAGTTCCAAAAATCTTGGAGCAGCAACAGAGAAGGGCCTTTCATGTGTTTTTCTGAGCCGCACCTGTGAAGGTGGTGGGATGGAGAGAAAGGCCTCTCTTGATGACCTTAATACCCTACCTGGTTCATACTGCAAGACTCGATCTTTGAGGTAGCTTGGACCCAGGTCGTATAGTGCTTTGTATGTTAAAACCATAATTTTGAATCGAATTTAACACACATACTAAAAGTATTTTATTTATAGTGGAAAGGGATTTATGATGCTTAAAGAGGGAAAACACCTTTAAATCAAAGTAGAAGATAGAGAACTCGGGGCACAAACTTCAGATACAGTGATATAGTACTGCTTAGATGCTGAATACCTGTTTAATATCAGTTTGGGTAAAAAAAAACAATTCCTGAAGCTGAAAAGCCTTTTGACCTCAACATGTTTACTCAGAGTTAAGTCCTATCAAATTCAATAGGAATTACTTTTAACTCAACATTAATGGAATTCAAGCTGTACAGCCCACATAAACATAATCATAAATAATTTACAGGTATTTAATTTTTAACTATAATGCAATCTAAAAATACACAAAAATTAAAATGCCACTACTTCATTTTTGCAAATAATCTGTTTATCGCTCTCTTAAACACAATGGAACCCCAAAAAATAACTGAGTCCCATGTTCAGAAAGAAGATTCTGAGTTCAGCAACACCCTGCAGCTGAGTGTTTTGCCTTTTTACCATTACTAAAGTAATTAGGTAACCAATTAGCAAATGCATATTTTATTGATTAAGCAGTAAAAATGATGGCATCTTTGCATATCTGAAATGAACCATGTTCGAATGAATCGTGTGGAAAAATAATTCAATGAATGCCTGCGCAGAGACTGGTGTATTTCATTTCTTCCAACAGGGAATGAAGTTTTGCAAAGGCTTTCTCGGTGAAGATTTTTACTTGCTTCTATCAGACAGGGCCCTTGGATATCCCCAGAGATGCATCCGACTAATACCTCCATCTGGGAGGATTGTAAGTCTCACATGAGTAAACACATCCAGCGTCTGTATGGCAGCACCATTAAAAAAGTGCCTTTTATGTGGGTTAAGCTGGAGGGAGACAAGAACAGGATGAGCATGAAACATCTGAATACTGTCTTCGGTACAATCATCTGTCATTATTACCCTCTGAACATTTCCACCCAATCTCTGGTTATAGAAGTTGTATGTTGCTGGCTTTTCTTTCTCTGAAATCCACACCTTGTTTGTTTGTTTTTTGTCAAGATTTCACCACTATGAGCATATGCAGACACAAATGGGGATGGTGTGTTCATATTCATATCTAAATGTTGAGTTTGAGTTCCCATCACCTCTGCAAGCATGACTGATTTATCACCTGTTATTGTGTTCTGAGCCTCGTAGCACAGTGGTTAAATGCCTGTACTGCAGGTAAAACTGTGCTCATGACCTGGAGTTTAATCCCAGGTAGCCGGCTCATGGTTGACTCAGCCTTCCATCCTATATACCACTTGAAGTGGTATAGGACGGTATATAAGCAGAACACTTTGCTTCTTTTTTTGCTTTAATATTGCACTTATAATATGGTTTGTATTTTCTTTGCTATTTTGTTGTCTTAAATTGATTCAGAGATTGCAAATTTACCTTTGCAAGAGGCAACAAAACCATCCATTTTGGACTGTGTTTCAGCATCCATTTCTGTGCTATACATTCTTTTTCTTCTTCTGGGCTCAAAACACAAGCTTCGAGTTTAAAAGTATCTGGGAAGCTTCCTAATAATGAGAAAAGCAATGCATGTGATATTGAAACCACTTCCTTCCTATGCCAGGTAGATACTTTATTGAAGCAGTCTTCAGACCATTTCAAAGTCAAATACACTGAGCTCAAACAAATAACAAAAACAAGAGCAAACATTCGACTCACAAAGGGTTAAAAGCATAAAAAGGTAGAACTATTCAATTTAGTTAGTCAGTTAATCATAATAAAATAAACTCATATGATTCCAGTAAAACCCAACTTCAAATAATAATATTACAGTGGACCCTTGTAGAACAAAAAGCTTGTATAACATAAAATTTGTACAACATAAAAAAATCCAGAGATAGGGGAAATTTGCTTAACATAATCGCCTATGGGGAGAATCCATACAACATAAAAATGGGATCACTCCATTTTCAATGCATTCCTATGGGAATTTGTATAAAGGAAAATTTGCTTAACATAATTTCATTTGGAACAAATTAATTCCTTTATACAAGGTACCACTGTACTTGGTTAATTTCAACAGCCAACTTTTCTTCTTTTTTACTCAGAGACGCTTTTTTGACAGCAAAGAGGACAACCTCTCTCACACAAATTGATTAGACCAGGCACGGCCAAACTTCATCCCTCCAGATATTTCGGACCACAACTCCCAGAATTCCAACATAAGAACATAAGAACAGCCATGCTGGATCAGGCCAACGGCCCATCTAGTCCAGCTTCCTGTATCTCACAGTGGCCCCACCAAATGCCTCTGGGAGCACATGAGACTAGATATCTGTCACCTAATACCACTCCCCTGCATCTGGTCCTTGAGGTACCCCGGTTTTAAGGCTGGAGATGACACATCTCCCTCATGGTTTGTAACCTGTGATGGACTTCTCCTCCAGGAAACTGTCCAACACCCTTTTGAAGGCATCCAGGCCAGGCAGGTGCCATCGCCACATCCTGTGGCAGGGAGTTCCACAGCCTAACAATGCGCTGGGTGAAAAAAAAATTCTTTTGTCTGTTCTTACTCTCCCAGCCCTCAATTTGAGTGGATGTCCCCTAGTTCTGGTATTTTGTGAGAGGGAGAAGAGCTTCCCTCTATCCACTTTACTCATGCCTTGCATTATTTTGTACGTCTCAATCATATTCCAAGCTTGTATTTCCAGTGCCAAAGGACTGTGGGAGTTGTGGTCCAAAACATCTGGAGGGCCAAAGTTTGGACATGCCTGGATTAGACCTTTGCCAAAAAAAAAAAAGAGTTCAGTTTGTTCTCATTCTCCCATTCTCTCATGAAGGCTAGAGACTGTTCTCTGTTCCTGGAATACAGCTGACAGTACGTAAAGGGTTGGCTGCCCAAATATACAAAGTCTATCTTGTACTGGGAGGACCCCAAAATCTTCCTGGTTGTGTCACCGTGTCCATTTTCTCAAGACAAGGCTGAGTAGAGGATGGCTGCAAATCTTTTTTCATTGGGAAAGACAAGTAGTTTTCTTCCTGAAGTGGACTTTCAGCCCTTGATAAGCATTTTCAGTACTTCACAGATGACAAGTCTGCTATATGCAGCTGTGCTCTGATAGCTAATATTCTAATATTTCTCATATAATAATTAAACCAACGTACAGCCTCAACATTAAAACCATGATTTGAAGGAAGCTTTTAAAAATTAATGAACCAAGATTTTCCTGATTTTTTTTTTAGTCACCAGTCCATTTTTAAACATACCTTGGGATTGGGAACCCTGATATCACTCATTTGATCTAACTTTTTCCAATAAAGATAGAGCTTCCCTCTATCCACTTTACTCATACCCTGCATTATTTTGTATGTCTCAATCATATCCCCCCTCAAGCGCCTTTTTTCCAGACTAAAGAGGCCCAAATGTTTTAGCCTTTCTTCATAAGGGAGGTGCCCCAGCCCACTAATCATTTTAGTCACTCTCTTCTGCACCTTTTCCAGTTCCACTGTGTCTTTTTTTGAGATGCGGAGACCAGAATTGTACACAATACTCCAGGTGGGGCCTTACTATTGTTTTGTATAATGACATTATAATGTTGGCTGCTTTGTTTCCAATCCCTTTTTTTATAATCCCTAGCATTCAATAGAATTTAAAAGGTGCTGGGTGAAATAAAAATTTTCTTTTGTCTGTTCTCATTCTCCCAACCCACAGTTTGATCAACACAGGCATCGCCTTGCGTTATACAGTACATCTTTGTAACTGGTTGGAGCGAGTCAGGGTAGTTATAATTCAGTAGATTATTCAGGGTTTGAACGCAGGCAGATGCTTTCAATTTGTTCGTCTTTATCTATCTAAGGAGGCCATGGCAGATACAGTAGATGAAAAAATGAACTTCTTTCTTCTTTTTCTTAATGTCTGTCTTCTTAAGTAATTATATTATCCCACCTGTTATATTTTTTGGGGGGATCTAAAAACCGCTTACAACATTTTTGTTTCTTGCAAAAGATTACCACGTTTGATTACTACCGGCAATCACCAGGTAATTTTGCTGACAATTAATATTAAACTTTCTCAGCTGTCTTTTCAAGTCTGTCTTGTAGAAAGTAGGATCATATTGTCGGCATATAAAAAACTGTTATTTGACCTGTCCAAGACTTTAGGCATATGAAAATCAAGACTGTGCACAGCTGAAACAACATCATTAATGTGAAAAATAAAGAGAAATGGTACCTAAATACAGGCCTTCAAATTACTTTAACAAGTAAGGGGTCAAAGCGTGATTTACACCAGTTTCTTCCTCTATCTGTTGCAAGTTGATACTTTTGTTTTGATTGCATCCTTCCCCGTCCCCCTACTATATTTTTTGCAGGCTTTATGCAGGCTGATTTGTTCTCTAACAATTAAAAAAAATCTCTCTAGATCCCTTTTTCAACACATTGGCCTTTTTAGTCCTCTTTTTTATTGGTAATATTTTACAGTACTTTATTTTGTCTTTAGCTTTCCCAGTTTAAAACCACTTTAGTGATTTCTAGAGTATAACTTGTTGAAGTTTTCTTCCTTGTCTTCGGAGTTGGAGCAAAAACCTGAAAGCTACCTGAAAGATAAAACTGCTCACTACTTCATTGGATTAAGTGTCTTCTACACAGAATCAACACAGGCAAGACTGATAATGCTGTTAAATATTCGAGGGGAAAACACCTGGCAATCAGTGTCTGCTTCCTTTTCTTCTCTTGACCCTTCTTTTTCCTTGAAGCTGGACTCAAGTAAAGTCCTTGACAATGGCATTTATTTTAAATTGGTTTGTTTTGATTTTGGTTCGCTTGCTTATCCTCACAGATAGCAAGCAACTACTTCCTCCAATGTTCAAACCAATTCAAGGTCTTACTTGAAGACTTTTCAGCTGGATTCATAAGGAGGATCCAACCAGATTAAAGATGCCAAAAAGCACTAAGGATTCAGCCAGAAGGAGGAGGGGGCAGCGAGGGAAACTGGAGAGACGCAAAACAAGAGAAAGCTTTGAGATAAGTAAAATAAAGCAAACACAGGAAAGCAGTAGGAAAACATCCCTGGCTGTGTCGTCACCTTCTGTCCTCCTTGCTACGCTGAGGCTACGCTGATTTAGTGATTATAAATTAGGATAGCAATTCTGTGCGTACTTCTCTGGAAAATAACTCCAACTGAACTCAACAGGGTGGTGGTAGTTGTGGAGAGAGATGCTGAACTTAGCATCATAAGGCTGTACTCAGACTAGATAGGGCAAATCCCATTGAATGCAGTAAGATTTCTTTGCAAGTAGTAAGCATGTATTGGGTCATGCTGCATAGGCTAGGTTCACATCCAAAATAAGTAATTCATGTGATAAAGGAATCTTAATTAGCAAAACAAAATCTACTAAAACAGCCCTGCAGCTGAGTTTTAGAAACCACTAACCCATGACTCAAAGATTTCTACAAAGAAAGAGGACTAAAATAACCACAAGGGTGATTATCGTTTACCTTTAAAGTGACTGGTATCTATTTCTATATGTGTTATTACTCCTGGATGTCCCATCCGAAAGACAGCCCATTCGTTTCCTGAAAGAAGGAGAGTACCGTTGTCATCCGCCTAGAAAGGAAGGAAAAAGAAATTGTAATGGATTCCCATCCATCTCTTCCATGGAGGCACAACGGTCCCCTGCAGGAAAATTCTGATAACACTGAGTGTATCCCAGTTTTCTTCCCTCCCTCCTGTCCCTCCTGTCACGTCCTCAGGCAGGAGAATGGTCAATTAAAGGAATCTGGAGCAAGTGTATTTCCTAGGTATTCTCCATGAAGTCCCATCTTTTAGGACAAGCAATTCGCATTAGGAAATGAGGAAGGAGACCGAGATGAGGATACGCAGACCACAGGGTTCCGTTGCTTTGTGACTCCTCTGAATTCATACTTTCAGCTGTCACTGAACCATGCCCGTCTTGGTAACTAGAGGGTTAAGACGAGAACAGAGGGGCTGGTCATGCAGCCAGAAAAACTGGGACTTGACTCGTCTTAAAAACCATGCTGAGCTTCACAAACACACAATGAATTCCATAGTGTGTACTGTATTTTCCTCCAAGTCATATTATTTTGTTAGGAAGTGAGTTACAATAAAAGTTATCAGAGGACTGTTTATATTAGCACCCTGCTTTCTTAATTGACTTAAGCCCATTGTGAACGTTACAGCTAATTTTAAAAGGAAGCATTTGAGTTACTCAGTAGGAACACTGAGCACAGCTGCTCTATTTAGAATAGCTTTAGATAGAAACCAGTTCAGGCTACTGATCACCAACGTTCTACGAGGACATGGCACTTGAATAAGAAGAAGCAGGAACACAGAAAACAGCTCAAAAACATGTGACTTAAGCTGGCTAAAATTAAAATGCTACATAGTGTCTGTTTCTTGAGAAATGTAGACAGTTCAGTAGGACCCCAGTATCCGCTGGGGATTGGTTCCAGGCCTTCCCGTGGATAATGAAAACTGTGGATAAGAGACAACGCCTGCCCACCCATCTCCAAACTTCTGTTTCCTGACAGTAGCTTGCTTTATGACTGCTGTTTCGAGACAGTAGCTTGCTTTACAGATGCTGTTTGTGATGATAGCTTGCTTTACAGATGCTGTTTGTGACAATAGCTTGCTTCGTAGCTGCTGAATTATTTAATTTTTTCCTCTGCCAATCGTGGATACCTGAATCATGGATAATGAATCAGTGGATACAGGGGTCCTACTGTAGTTGGCTCTAAGATGATTTTATTTTCCTGAATTCACTAGTGTTTGTTTCTTTGCCTTTCCATAGATTATGCATATGTGCATGCATATGTTTTCATCTGGAAGATACTTGCAGATTTCTTTCAAACAGGTAGAAAAAATATATAACTATTGATAATGAAATTGTATGAGCGGGATTTTTAATTTTCACTGAGTTCAGTAGATTACCCATTGATACCATATATGCTTCAATTTAAAGATTGTGAGATATTGTGCTTCTATAGCCATGATTCCAAATATCAGAAATGGCCTGATATTGCTGCAAAATGCTGCATCTGTGTTACTAGCAAAAAAAAAAGGGGGGGATGGCAAGCTTCACATAGCAAAGGACAACCTGAAAGTTGAGAACACCAACAGCAGCAGTCAAAATGGTCTACGGGATTCCCTCTTGTGCTCACTCTCATTCGAAAATGATATCAAGCAAGGGAAAATTCCAAAAGCTGACTCCATGTCTCATCAATTAACCACTTCTCACTCAAACATAAAAACAGTTGTCAGGGGTTTTTTTTTTTATTATTATTATTCATACAAACGTGAGTCAAATCTGGTCTTTCCTTGGAAGCAAAACTGATGTAACCAAAGCTGACATTTTTTCAGCACATTATGAGAAGGCAGAACTGTATGAAAAAAGACAGTAATACTAGGAATATTTTGATGGTAGCAAGAAAGGAGGACTAAATATGAGATTAATTGACAACCTTAAGATTAGCACAGCTGAGGAGGACTGCTGAGGACAGGGCATTTTAGAAGTCATTCATTCACAGGGTCCTCATAAGCCAGAGGTGATTTGTCAGCGCACAACAACAATGTGGCATGAGTTATTTGAACTCATTTATTTCTTACTTTTAAAACTGGTGGCCTTTCCAAATTTCTTCTCGTTTCCCATCCGTCTTTCATGGACTTCGCTCTCCCTATTCCTATCGAGACAAAAAAGTATATTACATTTAATACAGAGAAATTCAACATGTTAAGTCTCGATCAGCTGTTAGTATTTTCATCTGTTAGATAGGAGGAAAGAGATTGGCTCTCCCCAAACTTCTTAAGAGTGGAAATGGGTTAAACAAAACTAGATGATTACATGCATTTTAATCAACTGGTTATTTGTTAATTTGTTTAAATCAGCATCAATTTGACTAGGAGTAAAACACGTATAAGTCCATAGTCCAGCAATGATATTTCATATCATGGAAGGAGAACTTCAAATGAAGGATGGCCTCCCATGTCTACTAGGAACTGCTTTTAAATTGACTGGAATTGTTGAACCTGATGTATATACAGTAGACTGAAGCTTATTCCAGCTTGTCTGTGATGGGGTTTGGCATATTTCTATCCACTTTTATTCCAGGTCTAAAAAGGGACCATGTATGTCCTCATAGGGCCATGGCAGGGAGATGCTCAACGTCTGGCAATCTTTTGTCTCCCTGGGTTTGTCTGTGAAGATTCCCAGTCATCCAGGTGAGTTTATCCGGAAGTTGAGTCATAGGTACTGGACTTCTTTTTTGAGAGATAGAAACGTTTCGCTGCTCATCCAAACAGCTTCATCAGCCTGAATACAGCTAGTGCGAGTCCTCCATCTTATAGTCAGTCAGGGTGACAAGAGATCAAAGCTGACTATAAGATGGAGGATTCGCACTAGCTGTATTCAGACTGATGAAGCTGTTTGGATGAGCAGCGAAACGTTTCTATCTCTCAAAAAAGAAGTCCAGTAGCTATGACTCAACTTCCAGTCTAACAGGGTTGTATTTTAAAGTCCATAATACTTAATTTTTAAAAGTTTAGTGTATGTCTTTTCTTGCTGCAGCAGCCATCCTACCCTGAAGCCCGATCTCGTCAGATCTTGGAAGCTAAGCAGGGTCAGGCCTGGTTAGTACTTAGATGGGTGACGGCCTGGGAATACCAGGTGCTGTAGGCTAGGCGATTGGCCCTGCAACAGGCCAGCCGAACTCCCTACCCACCCACCCCCAAAAAGTGGCATCAAAAAAATGGATTTGTCTAGCGGACCCCATCACCCAAGTGAGACAAATGCTTTAAAGCAGTCATAGCGGCAGGCTGGAAAGGTAAGAGTAAATGGACGGAAAAGAAATGGCACAACTATTTGTTTGAAATTATTCAATCAGATGTAATCTTTACTATTGATCAAGATAGGCCGTGGGAAGACAGAATAGAGAAAATCAAGGAGAAATGGGCTGAGTGTTGAACATGGATGGAAGAAGAAGAGAATGAAGACATTCAGTGGAAGCTTCAAACTTTGTGCCCCTGGCTGGGAGAAAAAGACTGAAAATAATAAAATGGGAGGGGGAGGGGATAAGAGGGGGGAAATGTAGAATTTAGAGAAGACGAATATGCATAATTGAAGAACTTTATCAATAAAAAAACTTTAAAAAAGAAAAAAGTGGGACAAATGCTAAAGAAAAAGAAGAGTGTATGTCTGTTCTTCCGTATTATTTTGACATTATTTTATTTTAATGTATTTTGGTTTGTTTCCTGTGGTGAACCTCCCAAAGTGGCCTTAGTAGCCAGAGGGACAGTAGATAAATCAAACAAATAAATACATTGTGAAAGACATTCTATGCACCACAGATTAAATCTGAAATTCACAGCTCTCTGTACCCCAATATATTTGAAACTGTTGTATTTCTTCTGCACCTTCTCCAGCTCCGTAGTTTCCAGCCTGATGAAGACTCATGCATACAGCATCAAAAACTAGCTTATGGTTATGATTTTTTGCAGTATAATAACTCTGAGCTATCCGTGATGGATCAGGAAAGAGATCTTGGTGTGCTGGTGGACAGATCAATGAAGGTGTCTACCCGGTGTGTGGCAGCGCTGAAGAAGGCCAATTCCATGCTAGGGATTATCAAAAAGGGGACTGATAATAAAACAGCCAACATTATAATGCCATTGTACAAAACAATAGTAAGGCCACACCTGGAATATTGTATACAATTCTGGTCACCGCATCTTAAAAAAGACACAGTGGAACTGGAAAAGGTGCAGAAGAAAGCGACTAAAATGATTAGTGGGCTGGTGGACCTCCCTTATGAAGAAAGGCTAAAACATTTGGGCCTCTTTAGTCTGGAAAAAAAGGTGCCTGAGGGGGAATATGACTGAGACATACAAAATTATGCAAAGTGTGAGTAAAGTGGATAGAGGGACACTCTTCTCCCTCACACAAAATACCAGAACTAGGGGACATACATTCAAATTGAGGGTTGGGAGAGTGAGAACAGACAAAAGAAAATATTATTTTACCCAGCATGTTGTTAGTCTGTGGAACTCCCTGCCACAAGATGTGGTGATGGCATCTAGCCTGGAGGCCTTCAAAAGGGGATTGGACAGATTTCTGGAGGAGAAGTCCATCACAGGTTACAAACCATGGTAGAGATGTATCATCTCCAGGCTTAAAACCTGGGTACTTCAAGGGCCAGATGCAGGGGAGTGGTATCAGGAGACAGAGATCGAGTCTCGTGCGCTCCCAGATGAATTTGGTGAGACCACTGTGCTATACAGCAAGTTGGACTAGATGGGCCTTTGGCCTGATCCAGCATGGCTTTTCTTATGTCCTTATGTAAAAATCATTCCTTCAAACTCACCCTTGTCTTCAGAATGTGTACAAGGATCAAATTGCTTTTTCCATCCCTTGTTTGTGCTTTGAACAATTGTTTTTATATTAGTATGTGATTATCAGATCCCATGTTAACTTGTTGACAGTTGGATTTCATGATACAACCATATTCTACTTACTGGCTAAAACTCTCCTTAGTTTGTACACAAATTGTGTAATTTTTGCAGCCAAATAACTTCATATTAAGAAACTTCCACAGATATTGCAACTTTCACAGTGAGCTACACAACTCAGTTACACAAGAGATAATGTCTGTGGTTAATTCTAAGGCCACCAAAGGTTACATCCAGTATATTGAGCCAAGACCATTTGAGCCACTGGATTAAATGAAACCAGAAAATGTAGCTACAAGCAAGGCACAATATTAGCCTTATCTAAGATATTTTGAGGATGACCCAACTGAGTGTTACTGTATCCAACACAAAGACCTCCGTTTACCATCGCAGTCAAATCATTCAGTTCATTTGGTCCGGAACGCAACCAGTCTCTCAGCATTGCGCCGTATATTTTTAAACGTGCAATCGCACCATCTGGAGAACAAATGAAGTTTTAGATTCTAACTTTATCCTGGAGTGATGAAAAAAGCAATAGCCACAATTCAGACAAATCTGAGAGAGAGAAAGAGAGAGAGAGACTTATTTGTAACTGATACCACATTCTATAATAGTGTGTATAAAATTAAAGGGCCCATATACAATGTTTATCAAGGAAGAAGAGCCATCCTGTGTGGCTTTGGGCAAGCTGCACAGTCCCAGGGCACCTCCAAAAAAAAAAGAAAAGGAAATGGTAAAATACTTCTGAGTAGTCACTACCTAGAAGACCCTGCAAAGGGTCTCCAAAACTCAAAATTGACCTGATGGCACATTGTTGTTTTTGTTTTGAAGTATTTTATTTATTTATTTATTTAAATATTTATATACCGCCCATCTTCCGGAAAAACTCTGGGCGGTTTACAACGAGTAATGGGCATAAAAACAAACAAAGCAATGACAACAATAGAGGATGTATAAACCAGATAAATAAAGAAAAAATAGTATAGATAATTAAAAATAGTAATAATATAGGCTAGCACGATGGCACGATAGTGGGATAAACAAAAAAAAAATTAACTATCACCAAATGCCTCTTGATAAAGCCAGTAGTAGTAGCAGCAGCAGCAGCAGCAGCAGCAGTAGTCGTTGTTGTAGTAGTTGTTGTTGTTTTGGTGGTGGTGGTGGCGGCGACAAATAGGTACAAACTGCCAGTTCAAGGTTTCGTTTAGCTTCCCCACCGCTGTTTCCCAATTTGGGGCCCTGCTCTCTCCTGCAGGTACCCACTCAGAGGGAGCACCCGGAGGAGGGGGAGCAGGGGAGCCAGAACATTGCCTTGAGTGGGTTCCCTCTGGAGGGGACAGGGGGCTGAACATGCAGCCCCTGCGAGGCTGATTAACTAGCCATGCTGAACCGGTGGTTCATGCCCATCTGTTATTATTGTGCTTCAATATATTGGAGAAAAGATGGAGGGACTGAAGAAAGAGAAAGTTGAACTAGAAAATGGAAGTGGGCAAAATGGCATGTTCAATAAATATTCAGCATCCAGCAGTGTAGTGGATAGTGCTACATTATTTCCTTATCACTTAGATACTACTGTGTTTCCCTGAAAATAAGACAGTGACTTATATTAATTTTTGCTCCCAAAGATGCGCTAGGTCTTATTTTCAGGGGATGTCTTGGTTTCCATGAAGAAAAATACGGTACACATTTATTGTTATCTTATTATGGGGAGGCCTTATTTTCGGGGGATGCCTTATATTTCAGTGTGGGGCAAAACTGTAAGTAGGTCTTATTTTCAGGGGATGTCTTATTTTCGGGGGAAACAGGGTATTATTCGCATCACTCTGTTGTTTTTGATTTTGTTTTGTCCCAAAGAGTATCTGGAAGTGTTCTGTGTATTCGTCTTCACTAAGTGGCTGTAATGTAATAAAGCTTGTTACAACTGTACTTCTCCATTCATTTTATTATTGACAAGACAAATATGCCCCCACACTCTGTTTTGGTTCGGTTTGGTTCAGTTTTTGTAAGATCGGATCTGCAGGGAAAGTTATGAAAATGATATAACGCAAACGTTCTTGTACCAGCTTCTTGCAAGGGAGCAAAACAAAACACTCAGGCCTGCAAAAACGCAGAGGGCATACATGCAGGACAGCAGAGTGCCAACACTGTATCAACAAGCCCAAGAGCCTTCCTGCAATACTGGAGCTACAAAGATGTTGACGTTAACTTTAAAAGCATCCTACCAAGGCAAATAGCCTCATCAGATCTCAAGAGGGGATAGGATATTGATTTAGAAGTGCTCATTCTAGCAAGGAAATCCCAGGATCAGTCTAAAAGTAAGGAGATATTTGAAAAGGACAGTTGAGCGCATTTATGCCTACACTTTATCTGGTTTTATTACTGGAACTATTAAAGAATAAACTATCTGCAGGCCTCCATCTCATTTCATAATGGCGGGTGGGGAGAGAGAGAGAGAGAGAGACCTTTTGCTCCTACTTCTGTTAAAGGTAAAGGTCCCCCCCCTGCACATGCGTGCTAGTCATGTCCGACTCTA
Source organism: Phrynocephalus versicolor (assembly GCA_023846285.1). Classification (NCBI taxonomy): domain Eukaryota; kingdom Metazoa; phylum Chordata; class Lepidosauria; order Squamata; family Agamidae; genus Phrynocephalus; species Phrynocephalus versicolor. Next base: position 38,355,525 of record JAHTLZ010000122.1, on the reverse strand, counting down.
GGGGCAGTGCTCATCTCCATATTCAAGCCAAAGAGCCAGTGTTGTGCAAGTCCATGACTACATGGCTGGCATGGCTGCAAGGAAACACTGTTTTACTTTCCCGCTTTTTACGTTGGTACCTATTAACCTACTTGCATTTACACACTTTCGAACTGCTAGGTTGGCAGGAGCTGGGGTTAACAGCGGGAGCTCGCTCTGCTGTGTGGCACCCAGGATTCGAACCGCCAAACTGCCGACTTTGCAGCCGACAGGTTTCGGAGCCTTAGTCCACTGAGCCACCACACTCCTGTATACTTCTGTTAACTTCATGGTTTATTTTCTCTTGTAGATGACACAGTTTGTTTCTTCTCTGTCTGACGGAGTACGATTCAGACAGCTGGGGTGAGGCCTAAAATCTTCATTTCATGAGAGGGAACACCCTCCTGATGGGACTCTGCTGAATCCACATGTTTGCAGACCTTGTAATCCCCCCAAACCAGCTTGGGTAAACTTTGTTCACCTATTACTTACTATTTAGCTGAAGCATTAGTTACTTTTCATTTACTCAGCTTACGTACTCACTCTGACTCTGCCCTGCTCATCTCTCAGTTACTGTAGTTACTGGGATAACTACGCTTCCAATCCTATTTGCATTTCATTTCCCTTTATCTATTCTTTACTTCTCATTAACTCACCTCCCGTCTGTAAACAGCAAGGACATGTGTAATTGTAATCAATAACTGGGCAAAAGCATGCTCTGTTCACGAGGCAATTTCCTATACAGCAGCCAACCAGCCTATGTAACTTTTCTCTTGTAACCAGTCACTGATGCTGTGCATACTCTAGGATGTAAATGATATGTAATAAAACGTGCCAAATGGCAAGGGGCGAGAGCGCTCCGCTGGTCGGACAACTGGACTCGAGTCTTATTCCTTCAGGATCCTCCCACATCTGTCCTTATTCATTTAGGTAAACCAACACACATATTCACGTGCAGATACACACTTACGCAAGAAAAGGCTAATGAAAAGCTTGTGTGTAAATTAATACTGTTCCCCTCACAGGCAGTAGCAATTGTTGTTGGCTGTGGATATTAGTTGATGAGACGCAATGAAAAAAAACCAACACTTTTAAAATAGGTCTTTTACTGCATGCCAGAAGGATCTTGCCTGGATAGATGTTGAGCCTTAGGTGAGTCCATCTTTGCTTCAAAGTCACAAAAAAATAATTCTGGCACATGTCAAGATCTCCCGATTTGATCTCTGATATAGGAACCACGAAAGTCCATTCATCGGATCTCATCTGTAAACAGACACTAATTAGTTGCTTTCAAGGCAGTAATACCCTTATACGGGGTTTTTAAATGCAAACCAGACCCAATGTACAAGGTGCTCCTAGATATTACAGTCTTTAAAGTTGCCTTCTTAGAGGCTTTATGGATGTATTGACCAAAATCCCACGGCTTACGTGAAAGCCAAGTGTGTTTTGGCCACCGGGTTCAGGAGAAAGGAGCAGGAAATAAAGAAGGGGAAATAAAAACGGCATGGACTAGACTAGACCACTGCCACTGCCACCCATAGCTCTTACTCACCTCTGCCATGATCGCTGTGCAGCTGGGATGGGCCAAGCCAGCAGCGGTGCAATCACATCGCCATGACGGCGCAAGGAATGGCTCAGAAGGGGAGCAGGAGGAGCGGCAGGTCACAGTCTCTTTGAGGCAGCTGTGGGGGTGGGAGGAGGAGGAGGAGGATGGAAGGATGGGAGGCAGGAATTCTCCAGGGGGGGAGAAGAGGGGGACCTCACCATGCAAAGGAGGTGGGCACGCCCATGACCCCACCCCTCACTCTCTCCTCCACTCCCCTTCCTCCATTCTGCACCAACAACACAGTTGGTCATGAGACTGGCATGCCAATCATCTGGCAAGTAGGGTGAGCAGGGGACTGTGCCAAGGCCCTTGAACTTCCCCGCTCGGCTGAGACAGTGGGCTGGCAGACCCAGAGCTTTGCTGGAGCAGTGGTGGTCCTTGGGTTGGGGGAGGTAGAGGTGGAGAACTTATCCCCTCACATTTTTTATTGATGGCTGTCGGGCCACTTTTGAACCCTTCATGGGCTACTGGTAGTCCCCGGTCTACCTGATGGGCAGGCCTGGACTAGACTGAAAGAAGAGAAACAGGGAAAGGAGATGGAAGTTGCAGGGACAAAGAACAACAAAAAAAGGACAAGATGAGAGTGCAGAGACACCAGTAGACCTTTCCTTCTCCTCCCCCACTGGTTGCTCCCAGTCATATATGGTATTCAACATCAGCCCTCTGAAACCAATCCCACCTCTCTCTCTACCATCTCTGGTGCTATTTTACACCCCAGCTTGGACAGCTGACAGTAGTCTAGGGTTGTTTTCAGCACCTACCCCTGGCAAAACACTACACTGATTCAAAAGAAAGATACTCAAAGCAACATGCTTTGCGAGATTTGTGGAACAACGCAATAAGAAACAGAGGGTCAGCCATGATCTGACCCATGTTTCCCCTATCCAGGAGTCACTGTACCTCCTTGACGACCTTACACTCTTCATCTGAAGCTGAGGTTCCTATTCTGTTAGCTCTGGGTGGCAGTGCTGGTACCTCCCCTGCGAAAACAATACACCAAGCAGAATGGATAACGGGACAATTAATGGTTTAGAACAGGAATGTGGAGCCTATCATCTTCTGGATGATGCATTTTATATTTCCTTGCCCAGAAGCCAGCAACGGGTATGGTAAAGGAATGTGGAGATTATAATTCTCTTTTATCTGTTTGTGTGCTCTTTTTAGTTTTAATGTTGCCTAGTTTTAATGTTGTAAGATGCCTTTTCTAATTCCCAATTCTTAAGCTTGAATAGGTCTGAAATGTTTTAGGCTGTATACTGTTCCCTCGTTAGAGCAAAGCCTGGAGGTGGTGGTAAGGGAAATAGGCCGTTATTGTGGGTGGATATTTTCCCACTGTCAAGGGAAATTGTAAAAGACAGAGAAAAATCCTGGCTCAGTGTTCAAGAGGCTTTCCGCGACTAACTGTTCTCCCTTCCACCACCGACATTTTGACGGAAATAAACTCCTTAGCAAGCAGGAGTACACCAGATAAGGCTGATGATATGCAGTATCAGCTGCAGTGATTTTTCAGAAATTCTGTCCTGGGATGTTGGGGAGAGTCCCTCCCTAGTTGACAAATGGCAGGAACTATTCCACCCCTGTCAGATGAGGAAAATCTGGCTTTGCTGCCAATGAGACCTCACAACCGGCAACACTGAGTGACACCAGAGAGGGAGTCCTGGCATGTCTGCTGACAGTAAGGAGGGTGGCCTGGACTAGCAGATTGAACTGGTAAAGGGAATGGAGTCAGCCCAAGAGATGTTGTCCCTCTTGGTGAATAGAGGCAGGGATATCAGACAAAACAAATGAAAAAGAAAGAAGATCAAAACATGGCACCTTAAAGACCAGCAGGTATAGCCTAGATCAGTGTTGGCGAACCAGTGGCATGGGTGCCAAAGGTGGCACTCGGACCCCTTTCTATGGGCACCCGACATTGCCCGTTCACAGCCACCTGTATTCAGGTTAAATGGCTGTATTGGCACTTTGGGAAAAATTAGTGAGTTTTGAATTGCAGTTTGGGCACTCGGTCTCTAAAAGGTTCGCCTTCACTGGCCTAGATAACAGCTCACAGCCTATCCATTGGCGGCGAACCTTTGGCACTCCCGATGTTTTGGACCACAACTCCCAAGATTCTGAGCCTAGATTGCCAATGAAAAAGGACTGTGGGAGTTGTAGTCCAAAACATCTGGAGTGCCATAGGTTCGCCACCACTGGCCTATACAATAGTTCACAGCTATTGTAACAGGTAACAGCTCGGTGGTGCAGTGCTTAAACTGTTGTACTGCAGCTATAACTGTGCTCATGACCCAGCATTCAATTCCAGGGATCAGGCTCAAGCTTCACTCACCTTTCCATCCTTCCAAGGTCAGTAAAATGAGTACCTGTTCGGCAGTCGCGAGCGCACTCGCTTCGGGTTGCCACCCCTCGAGAAGCCCGTAAGACGCTTACGCGGAACCGGGCTTTCTCCGTGGCAGCCCCTTCTTTGTGGAATTCCATCCCTAGTGAAGTGTGCTCTGCAGAGTCCCTGCCGGCCTTCCGCAAAGCTTTAAAAACATTTCTTTTTCGCGAGGCCTATGGCGACCTTTAATTTCCTTTTTTTTTCCCTTTCTTTCTTTCTCCCGCCATCCATAGCCTACTTTTAGTGTATTTCGCCTTAATTGGCGATCCTGGGGCACGAAATCGTTATAATTGGTTTTAACTGCATTAACTATACTTATTTTATTGGTTGCTTTGTATCTGTCCTAATTGTTTAATTGTCTGTTTTGCATTGTCGCGTATGCTTGACACATTGTGAGCCGCCTAGAGTTCTAATTTTGAAGACAGGCGGGATATAAATATAACAATAAATAAAAAATAAATAAATAAATGTGTAGCCTGCATAATTGAATTGTAAACTTCCCAGAGAGAGTTTTAAGCACTGTGGGGAGGTATAGAAGCAGCACACTTTGGGTTCTCCCCCCCCCACTTTTAATATGAGTTTTCGTGGAAAAGTCCACTTCCTGAGACACGTGACATCACATGGTCACCTCTTCTAAAATCAGGGAGTGGCGGGCCCATGGAGAGAATGCAGTAATGGTACAGGAAACTGGGACAACTGACTCTGCATAAAATTGTTTGTTAACTGTCTTCCTGATCCAAGTTCCAATACTCCACACCACCATCCCTGGACATTTATTCATTTCCTACTCAGGGCCGGCGCGTCCATTAAGGCGAACTAGGCAGTTGCCTAGGGCGCCAAAATGGACAGGGGGCGCTGGCCAGCTTGCTGGCCCCCGCCCGCCCCCGTTGCCGGCCCCTGCCATCCGTCCCCCCACTGTCCGTCGCCAGCCGCCCACCCGCTCGCCCACATCTCCGCCCCTGCCCCCGCCAACGCCCGGCCCCCCTGATCCCCCGTCTGCCTCCGCCGCCGCCCGCCCACCCCCCGCCCATCACCTAGGGCGCAGAAAACCCTAGCGCCGGCCCTGTTCCTACTGATAGTGTGAATCCAGAGAGGGAAGGCAGAAACCCAGCTGAGGCTACTGGCTACTGTCATACAGCATCGGCCTTTCTGTCCACTGGATAAGATGTTAAGGATTTTTTTTTTACCTGGCTGCAAGCATGCAGCTTGGACTGATATTTTAGGAGCACCGTTTCCTTCTAAGTAAGATGTGTCTGCTTCAATCCCATAAATAACTCCAGACACTCCCAATTGAATGATACACCAGTCATGACCTACAAAAAATGTTTGGAGGAAATTATATTTAGATATGCATAAATTAGCAATAATTGATGAAATGCCTGTCTAGTCTTTTGGCAATATCAAATAGAGCTGTGTGATACTGTGGAGAAAATATTTGTAGGATCTTTATTGGCAACATTATTTATTTATTTATACCTTTTGTCCAAATCCCTTATCAGAGGTTGGGCAGCTTCAAAAACATAAAAACATAACAGGAAACAAAACCATTTGGAAGTGTGCTGTACTGGTGTCCTTCCAGATGTTTCTGGACTACTACAACTCCCGTTATTCCTAATCCCTGGCCACACCAGCACCCAAAACGATTTAGAATCCAGCAAGATCTAGTTGGCTAGCTGGAGGGCCACAGGTTCCCCACTGCGGGTTAGAAATTAATTTAACCATCTCAGAAATTGTTCATATGTATTTCCAGGCAATTCCATTACTATAGTTTCATGAGTTTTTAAATGAGAGAAGCATCTGATAGATGGCATCCTTCATTCAAGCACAACCCTACTCAAGATGAAATATCTTTTCTAATCAGTCACCAGCTCTTTTAAAAGCAGAGAACTCCAAATGTATAAACTATTGTTGTTTAGAGGGGTTTCCCCCTTAACTACAGTATTTTTCTGTGTATAAGACTATATTTCCCCCCAAAATCGTTACACTAAAAATTGAGGGCCGACTTCTACATGGATGTAAGCCAAGGAGAGAACTGTGCAGTTGTGAAACTGTAATTTTGGGGGCATCCTATGCCCCCATCTTATACACAGGGGCATCTTATAGATGGAAAAATACAGTACATTCAATTGATCACTTGGATAACACTATGAAATTAAATAAAAAAAATAAGAGGCAAAATAATATGGATTCAATTACAGCATTTGAGATATGCCTATTAATTGATGTGTTCATTTTATTTCTACCACACTATTCTTGCAAACAGCTGATATTTATGGGTCAGTATAAACTGACGGCTGGCCCGTGGTTTTGCTGGCAAGAATCTTTGTGACAACGAAAGTTTTAATTAGGCCCTTGCCTCAAAAATGTGATCTAGCTGCCAGAATCATCTTTTACCTGGAATCCGCCTCCTCCTGGTCTCCCATCCATCCCTCGACTTCCCATATTCAGTGAACAGCTCTGCGTGAAATACTGGCCTTTGTTTCTAAACAAACATATAACAGTGGCTCAAAACCAGTCATACATTGATGGTCACATCTTCTTCATAAACAAGCAGAATTAACAAGCATTAACATTGTTTTTCCTTAGGCAAAAAACTATTTTCTTGTGCTAATTGTTTCTGAAAATACCGCTGATTGTTATTATTATTTTATTTTATTATTAATTTTAGAGTATTTTACCCCACCTTTCTCCTTGGAAAAGAACCCAAGGCGGCTTACAGTAATGAGGGATAATACACAGTCCAGTTCAATTAAGACATGTTCAAGTATTTGAGAAAAAGGAAATTGAAGCACATCTTACAGCATTAATAGACAACATTACATTAAAGCAACACGGTTATAAGTAGTCATAAACACAAAGTCTATGTGAACCCATAGATCCATATAAAATACACATGGTAGTCCATCATTCAGGGAAAGCTTGTCTGAAGATAAAGGTCTTTGCCTGTTTCAGGAAGGACTAAATGGACCAAAATAAAAGTAAGCAACCAAAAAAAAGGAGGATTATTGTAACTGTGGTTGAAATGCTACTCAGCCGACCCACACTTATGTACATTTCACTCAGTTTCTGTGCATTTGTGGATGTACTATATACCTTTTTCTGTATTTCCAAGTACAGTACACACCAGCAACCTTTTCAGCTTTGCGCTCTGAGGTATTCCACCCACCCACCCCACGTTCCCACAATGGCCACCGGCGCCTTCTAGCCAGGAAGGAGTATAAAGGAGTTCCAACGTCTCTTGAGCCTCAGTGCCTGATGATACGATACTTGCCCTGTTATTTGGTCCACTTTAGGGATCGACTGGTCAACTCCTTGTGCTGGTGAGTGCAAACCAGCCTGGCCCTAGAGTTTTCCTAC
>JAHTLZ010000122.1:38304850-38331087 GCA_023846285.1 Phrynocephalus versicolor | reverse complement strand
ACACACACACACACACACACACACACACACACACACACACACACACAGAGTACTGTGGATCTGAGGAAAGGGACTCTGATTCACAAAGGCTCACACTGCAGCAAATCTTATGCATTTTGTCCTTTGTTTCCCTCCCCCATCCCACCATGCACACATTTCTTTTGCTTTTCATCGGGCCAATGTCTTGAGACAAGGCAACTCTACTAGCTCTTGGAAATCTTCCACGTACAGTGGTACCCCGGGTTACAAACGGACCGGGTTACGTAATTTCTGGGTTACGTAACGAAGTCCATTGAAAATAATGGCTCAGTTTACATATTTTTCCCTGGAATACCATGGGTTACATTATTTTATTTATTTATTTTTGGTAAGGCATTATGAAAAAATATACCCAGAATGCATTGTGCTTCTCCATGTGGTTCCAGGTTACAAAAGTTCTGGGTTACAGAGTGTCGCAGGGAATGAATCAACATCGTAACCTGAGGTACCACAATATATCTCTACCACATCCTGAGAATCGGCCCCATAATATAACGTGGGCTTTGCAACATCCCATACCCTGGGATTTCATGCCCAAAGCCTAAGACCTAGATGAATGTGGACTCCAGCCCCTAAGAATGGCAGCCCTGTGAATGAGGGGACTGGGTATGACCCAAAACGCTAGGTATACTTGGGTCCGTGTAGGAATTGTTTTGTTTTGGTGATGGGGCAAGAAAAAAGTCTCCAGCTCTTAAAAGGTGATGAGGAACAGGGAAAAAATAGGTGACATGATTGTCATTCAAGAACATAGTGACATTGTTTTTCCTGTTAATTTCAGATAGGGGTCCTCATGCGACGATCGCAGTAGCTAAACTTTGTGTGGCAGCTATAGCTTGCCATAGGGCACTGATTTCGCATGGTCCTGTGAACGCTTCCATTTCTGCTTCCATCTCAGCCCCTCTCCTACAGTCTTAAACTTAATGCCCTTATTAGGAGTATTAGTTTGGTGGATGAGCATTTGAACTTTATTTGCACTGCACTCAGTTGCTCAAATCCTGTACTTTGTGGACGGTTTTATGGAATTATAGGTTTCATAGGACCCATGCCAGATGGCTTATGGTATTTTATGATCCTTACTTAATTGTATTTATTTAATTTGTATTTCATATTAATTTTGGCCTTTTGTAGGTCACTGACCGTAAATAAATGATGATGGTGTGATATTTACATTACCCTCTCAAACCAACATGAACCAAGCCCCCTCAGGAACCACAACAGGCCTTCACTCATTCTAACTAGCACCTCCATTCAACCGCTGGACTATCATGTACATCTGGACTTTAATGTGATCAGATGTGTGTTTACTACTATTCACAGATTGTTGCAGATTTATGTACATTGCCTCTTTTGCCTTTGCTATCCCTCTCTTCTAAAAAATAAAGCTTAACTTGGGGTTTCCTTCTGTGTCTAGTGACCTATTTGCAGCTTCAAGATAAAAATCAGGCCAGGCAGGTGAAAAGAGTTCAAGAATACCACTTTTTTTTTTTTTTTTTTTTTGGACAGAAGGCTCTAAGCACCCCTACGGATAAGGCCCGGCAGTGGTATGCCCTCTTTCTTCTTTAATTTTTTTTATAATATGATGGGAGAGAGAGAGAGATGGAAGAAGCCATGGGAAAATAGAGGAGAGCTGCAAAATGGTGACAGTGGTGCCTTGGGGCGTGTCTGCATTATTCAGAAATTACAGTAGAACCCCAGTATCCGCTGGGGATTGGTTCTAAGCTTTCCCATGGTTAATGAAGACTGTGGATAAGAGAGAACGCGAAAATGTCCCCAAAACTGCTGTTTTGTGATAGTAACTTGCTTTACAGCTGCTGTTTTGCAACTGTAGATTGCTTTACAGCTGCTGTTTGTGATGGTAGTTTGCTTTACGGCTGCTGTTTTATGACAGCAGCTTGCTTTACACCTACTCTTTGTGACCGTAGCTTGCTTTGCGGCTGCTGAAATATTTATTTATTTTTTCCTCTGCCAACTGTGGATAACTGAATCAGTGGACAATGAATCAGTGGATACGGGGGTCCTACTGTATAGCAGTTTGATCCCACTTTGAACTGCCAGGGCTCCATCCTATGGAATCCTGAGATCTGTACTTCGATGAGCTCCTGAGAATCCCATGTTGGCCTTCAGGAGAGGGCACCAGACCTCCATGGCGGAGAATTCTAAATCCTCCAGCAAACTACAAATCCCAGCATTCCATAGGATGGAGCCACCATAGTTCAAGTAGAACCAAGCTGCTGTAACTGTGTAAGTGCAGGCACACCCCTAGTCAGTTTCCTTTAAGATTCTGAGAATAAAGGTAGGGCGATTGCCCAGTGAAATCCTTGCCAGAAAGCATTCTAGAAGTTCCTAGGTGCTTGTCGACGTGAGATGACAATTGCGAAACGGACCAAGCCTAATTTAAGGACCATTTCAGATTCAGGGAGAAAAAATCATTGTGCAATGTAATGTGAGCATTTTGATGCTTAAACCATATACATACTTCCATTCACAAATTTATTTATTTATTTATTTATTTATTTATTTATTTATTTATTTATTTATATGCTTATATACCACCCGTCTTCCAGAGGAACTCCGGGTGGTTTACAGCAAATGCACACTGAGCTTATATTTGGTATACTGGATGCTGTTGCAGCCAACCACCTAGTCATTATTGGCAAAAAGTCCTCCCATGCAGGATTTCAAAGAGTTCAATTCCACACCTACAGTTGTATAAAAGCAAGCAACTAGTTTTCATACAGTGTGGCACTAGAGGGCAGCATGGTAATGCAGAGATATTTCAACGACAGTGCTACTCCTACGTTCCCCAACCTGGTGGCCTCCTCTTCATGAGACTACAGTTCCCAGAAGCTATAGCCAACGGTAGTGTGACACAGCTGAGGGAGGTCTAGTTTGAATTCTTTCAACAGCTTGGCCAGCCTCCTACTCTAATCACCTTTGCAGCTTAACCAGTCTTATGGTTGAGACAGATAATACCCTAGCATGTGTGGAGTGAAATTTGCATGTCTGCCCTAGAACACATTTTTGCTCAGTGCTATATCTTGCATTACAAACAGGCTATGCTTTGCAACTGGTTCTTTGCAGCTGAATACAGTCTTAATTTGCAAGTCTGATTACCGAGTCATGTATCTTTGAGGTAACCGGATTAAAGGAGGAAACTGGTTAATTAAAATGTATTTGGCTTCATTTTTAGTAAATCTGTATGTGCATTGTGTGGCTTCAGGTTGGCACCAATGTATAGCAAGTGTCATTGGGCTTTCAAACTAATTGAGATATTTAAGGAGTGGTTTTCCTGTCCCAGAGCGGCCCTTTTGGGCCAGAGGGGTGGTAAACAAATAAATAAAAGTTATGGTTTTTCCATTAGTAATGTATGGAAGTGAGAGCTGGACTATAAAGAAGGCTGATTGCTGCAGAATTGATGCTTTTGAGCTGTGGTGCTGGAGGAGAGTCTTGAGAGTCCCCTGGACTGCAAGGAGATCAAACCTATCCATCCTGAAAGAAATCAACCTTGGATGTTCACTGGAAGGACAGATTTTGAAGCTGAAGCTCCAGTACTTTGGCCACCTCATGAGGAGAGAGGAGTCCTTGGAAAAGTCCCTGATGTTGGGAAAGAATGAAGGCAAAAGGAAAAGGGGACAGCAGAGAATGAGATGGTTGGATGGCGTCATTGATGCAATGGATGGCAGGAGGCAGTGGAGGACAGGAAGGCCTGGCGTGCTCTGGTCCATGGGGTCACGAAGAGTTGGACAAGATTGAATGTCTAAACAACAACAACAACATACAGAAGTGGTTTCCCATTCCCTTCTTCTGGGTGTGCCCTGTGACTATGCAGCTTGCCCAAGGCCACACAGGCTGGCTCTTACTCACAGGCAGCACAGTGGGGAATGGAATTCCCAACCTCTGACCCTGCAGTTAGATACCTCAACCACTGAACTATCCAGACAGCTCTAGTAAACCAACTAGAAGTAATCTCAGTTTGGTTACCTATTTTTGTGGAGGAAAGTAAGGAAATAATTTCCAGGTTAATTTATTATTGAATGTTCCACTTCATACTTGTTTATACAAATAGTGCACACATCATTACTATAGTGTAGATAGTAATTACTGTATGGCCCATAAGGCAGCAGTCCTGATTGTTGCCCTTTCTGTAGGTATCTTTGAAAAGAAGGAAGCTGTGGATATTAGCAAGCATGGGAACAGGGTTCTTTTTAAGGTTTTCCTTGTTCCTAAGGAAATTGTAAATAAAGCCACAACCCCACGGTGCAGTATCTTTTGCACTGTTACTTAAGCTATCTAGATGGACACATTTCCGATGTGTTTTAGGGCCTTGGTGGTTTCTGACATATACCTGGATCTTAAACTAAGCCAATCTGAAGACGTTTATTAGAGATGGGCACGAAACAAACAATTTTTCATTTCTGTTTTCATTTTTTCATTTTGTTACATAACAAAATGACAAACGAATTTTGTCTCTAAAATGAAACGAAACGAACAGAAACACCGGAAATTTTGTCGTGTGTTTCGTTTCCGTTACTGCAATATGAGTGAATTGCTTAAAATCCTAAAAAAATCACAAAAAATTGAAATAAATGGTAACGAAATGGTAACAAAATGAACAAAAATGAAAACAATTTTTTTTGCAAAAATTCACATAAAACGGAAATGAACCGAAACGGACCCTCCAAACAACAAGTGACAAATGAAATGCCATTGTTTTTATTCGAGCCCATCTCTAACGTTTATCCAGGGAAAATATTCTTCTCCTCTATATAAATCCCCATTCCCTCCAAAACTCTTCTCTTGAAGGTCAGAGTATTCCTGAATAATGCAGGGTGCTGCAGGAGGAGGGGATGATTCCACACCAGGAAGAGGTCTGGAGATGCTTCTCACGTAACTGGGACAGGGCAAAATTGGCTGGAAGCTTTGCTTCCATGAATTTCCACCTATCTTGTCTGCAGTCACTCTTGAAGTCTTAATGGAGACAGACAAGATGCAGAGGCCAAATCTTCTGTGTAGGGTGGAGCCTTGGGTCCTTTAGAATTCTCATAAAATTCACACACATGTGAGTATGTAGGGGTTTTGGCCTTTTTGTGAGATGGTCTCACTTTCATAACAAACAAACAAACAAATAAAAACTTACAGCAAATGTTTCAGGACAAAACTGCCTACTTATTTCACCACACAATGATGCAATGATTTCAGAAGCTGTCACACTCAATTTCTGAGAGCAAGAATTGCTACAATCAAAATCTTTTATTAACTGTGCCATTATAAATTAGTTCAAGAAACAACATTGGAAAGAGATATGTTCACTCAGACATCTGATTACAGTAGGACCCAGGTATCAGCTGGAGATCGGTCCCAGGCCTTCCCGTGGATAACGAAAACCATGGATAAGAGAGAATGCCCACCCTCCCAAAGCTGCTGTTCTGTGACAGTAGCTTGCTTTACAGCTGTTGTTTGTGACAGTAGCTTGCTCTATGGCTGCTGTTTCTGACATTAGCTTGCTTTGTGGTTGCTGAACTATTTATTTAGTTTTCCTTTGCCAACCGTGGATAACTAAATCAGTGGTTAATGAATCTGTGGAAACAAGGGTCGCACTGTATTTCCAAAAGAGGACATTATATAATGAGTTATTAAACCAGTGGTCTGGTTGGCGTTTCTGGGAGTTGCAGAATACCTAGGCTACCCAATGTTGAGAATCACTGTTATTAAACAAAGAAATATTGAAGACATCAGGTTTTTGAATAGAAAACTAAATCAAGGGCCAGTTTCAAGGTAAAGGTATTGTGCCCTTTTTTTACAATAATTGTTGGAAATAACAGTATTAAATAATACAGCATCAAAATCTATACAGTGGTACCTTGTATAAAGGAATTAATTCATTCCAAATGAAATTCTGTTAAGCAAATTTTCTTTTACGCAAGTTTCCCATAGGAATGCATTGAAAACAGAGTAATCCCTAATTGCAACCATTTTTATGTTGTATAGATTTGCCCCATAGACGATTCTGTTAAGCAAATTTCCCCTATCTCTGGAATTTTTTATGTTGTACAAATTATGTTATACAAACCGTTTGTTATACTAGGGTCCACTGTATTATTGTTACCCACTCATATTCATGTAGATAAGATTAGTGTTACAGTCTAATCTTGTTCAAGTCCAACTTTCTTCAAAGCAAGTTGGTACCAAATGCACATGGGAATTTATCTCCAGTTTATTGGGATAGCATTCATCTCTCTGCTTTGTGTCCCATAATTATTTTCTCATTCCACTTCCTCCTGGTGAGCCAAAATGTTAAAACCACTAGAAAGGGCTCAAATATTCTGTGACATTGTAATAGACTGTCTGCTCATAAACAAAAAGCTCCATCATACACAGAATGTATGATACATGTCAACACAAAGAAGTTTGCACACAAAAAAAAACCACTGGAAATATATGCTGCTGCAGCCAGTACTGAAATTATTGGTTTTTTTAAAAAATAAGTAAATACATTTGTTTAAGCAAACTCAAGATCAGAAACATAGTTGTAAAATGCTGCCATATGGAGCTATGAACCAGTTACTCCCATTCTGAAGAAATACTGGTCAAAACAAGCAAAGAGTGAATGAATTCGTGAGAACTCTTATGAATGTGCTGGATTCGTATTTCTCTCTTTTCAATAAATTTATCTCAGTTTAATTATGGTGCTAGGAATGCTAAATTAATATCCAAAGAACACACTGGGATTTGTTCTTCTGTTCAGGTGGATTTGTTTGTGCAAATGAAGTTGGAAATTAAAAATGCAAATTTGATTTTAATATCAACAGTTTCATGCGCACCTCCTTGCTTGGTAACCAGACTAGAAGGAAATTCAATTGAATTAACTGTTGTGGGATTAAGGCTTCAGTAATCATAATTAAAGCTACAGATCTCCATTGATAGCCTACCTACAGATGTAACCATCAGCCTCAGTAAATTAAACAAATAACATCCACCAGCACTCAGCGGGCTAGAGCACTGAAACTGTCAGCTGCAAAGTCGGCAGCTTGGCAGTTCAAATCCCAGGTGCCATGCACCGGGGTGAGCTCCCGTTGTTAACCCCAGCTCCTGCCAACCTAGCAGTTTGAAAACATGTGAATGCAAGTAGATACGTAGGTGTCGCTATTAAAAAAGCGGGAAGGGAAACAGTGTTCCGTGTGCAGAAATGTGTTTGGCCACGCCGGTCACATGGCTACAGACTTGCACAACACTGGCTTTTTGGCTTAGAAACAGAGATGACTACCGCCCCTAGAGTCGGACACCTAGCACACATGTGGGGGGGGGAGCCTTTACCTTTTACCTAAACCACTGCTTCTGAGTGGGCACCCACTGGAGAAAGTGGGCCGATATCCACAGAACACCTGTGCATATGAAGAACAAACCACGGTGAACTACCAAACTAGTTATTTGTGCCCATCTTTAATTGTGCATACCTAAGAGTTCTCTTTCTAAATTAGCACCACTTGCAAGTTGATAATAAAAATAAAGCTGGGTATTTTGTATCTAATTGCATGCAAAACATTCCCTTGAACTCAGTGGATTTGATTTGTACTCAATTCAAAGTATAAGAGGGTGGCCACTTAAATTACTTTGTCAAAACAAGTCAGCAGGTGGAACATGATTAACTTTAATAAATTATTCTTCGTTGCAGTGACAAGATTCACAGTAAGCTCATGTGAAATAGAAATTCATGCTTTTGGAAAATAATACTGCTTTTCATTTTCACCTTTGAATACTCAGGTTACAATTGAATACACATTATTTAGACTATCACACTAGATTAGTTCAATGTAATACATCCATATTTGCAAATCGTTATTTATTGTTAAGTACTGTGTAATGGAAGACATGAGAATGTAGATTGTTATTATTTAGAAAGTGGCAAAAAACTCTTGGTAGGCTACTTTATGAAACAGCACAATTATGAAACTGGCGACAATTAATATTAACAATATAAATTTTAAAATAAAATAGAAAAAATACTTCAAATTTAACATCTGAAAAAGTATGCTTTCCATTGTAGTTTTACATCTGGATTAAGCTGAACAAAATACTCAATATGTATATTTTGCCTAAATCACCCATACATTGCAGTCTAGTGCAGTGTTAAGCAATTTTACATCCATTGATTTCAAATGGTTTATATATGCTTTAATGTGTATTGGATTATGACCATACTCTTTACATCAATGCAAACCACATCTGTTAACTCCGATTTTCCCTTCCAAAGGATAAATAGTGATATTAGAAATAACCTAGATTATATTTACAGCTGTACAATATTAAGATGCTTCTAAAAATACTTTTATAATACCTTTCACCAATGTATATAAATAGAGTAGGAGTAGTACCCCTTCAGGCAGATCTCAAAGCTTGAAGTTTCTCTATCGCTGTTCATATATTCCTTAAGTTTGAGTATTTTTAGCATATTTCACATTGACATGTGCCGAGCTCTAGCAGGACGTTGGTCTGTTTCTTAGGGACATCCTCCACAGAAATGTTATGTCAAAAGCCCTGCTAAAATAAAATGGGACTACAGTATTCATTTCAATGGGGCTGGCAAATGAAAATTTTCTGACAGAGTGTCTGGATCGTGATATGTGTCTGCTCGCTTGTTTTCTCGCTCATAAACACCCAGAAATATATTTTTACATGTTCGACATGCATAAAACCAGCTCTAGGAGATAACTCTTATAAATGTTTGGAGGGGAGGGGGATACACGGTATATCTCCAAAAATATTTGTCCAGATATCTGTGGAGAAGATTGCTAGGAAGTGAACAAGTGACTAATTTTCACGCAAAGAAATCCAGAAATGGAGCACTGATTAGAATGAAACTTGGATTGCATCAGTTGTCGATGGCAAGTTTGAGCACAGAATGGAGATCTGCGAGCTACTTCTACACATTTTCTTTGTCAAATTCACAAACAAAATTCATGGTGATGTGGCAGGATACATCGTTCCAACCCCCCGAAGCGATCATTTCTACACAGTCCTCTTCATCGTAAGCGTTGTTTGGTTCGCCACTGCTCCACTTGTTGAAGGTCTGCATCGGGGATCGGTCAGCGTATACGAAACTGCCTTCCTTCTCTATGTCATTAATGCCGACGAAGACTCGGCTGAGGCCAGCTTGGTTGATGTAAGCAGCAATTAGGCTATTGGTGTTTTCGTCCTTGGGCATGCTCAGAGTCCCTCCTCTTCCTTGGCAGTAGATCTGGGCGTCCATATACCGTCTCTCTTCTTTCACCAGCAGGTAGGTCTTATTATCTGTCTCACGCACGCCGGCGACAGCTGCGGGGGAGGGCAGTGCTGAAAAGTGAGCACTCGCATTTCTATAAACCAACGCACTGCGCACCACGCACGGCAGACCCAGCCCATCACAAAGCTACCAAGCCTGCGGTGTCTGTTTACAATAAACACTCTGGTTCATTAGGAAGGGGAGAAGGTTTACATGGAGCCACTTACCTTTTTTAATGAACTTTAACTCGGTCGTCAGCAGCGACACTTGGTTATCCATTTTACCAATGGCAGTTCGGAGCTGCCCACATTCGCACGGAATGCCTGCAGAAATCTGTGTATGAGTGTACATGGGCGTATGCGAGACAGTTCTGCATTCCTGCGCTGCTTGCTGGTCACCCAGAAGAGGGCCCATCTCACCGCTTTCACCCAGCAACCTCTTCCCACGATCACTCCAGTCCTTTCCCTGAAGCATCTCTGTGGTGCTCCACTACTGCGGTTCCTGAACCGTCAGATCTTATTGAAAGCTATAACTAGTACCGTATGCAAGACAGTGTGCTACATTTGCCATGCAACCCAAATATGGGATCACAGTAATATCAGAGGTCAACATGCCCGGTAGCCATTGCAACCATGGTGCTAGTCCAACCATAATAACCATCATCATTACCCACATAGGTGTACTGCTAGGTCCATGCTGACATTCCTCTATATAATCTCTTGCATGGCAGGAACTGACCACCACAGAGTGTCATTCATCTAAATCAGTGGTTCTCAACCTTTGGTTCCACAGATGTTCCTGGGCTGCAACTCCCAGAAGCCTCCACCACACGCTGTGCTGAAAGGGGTTTCTGGGAGTTGCAGTCCAGGAACATCTGGGGACCCACAGGTTGAGAATCACTGAATTCTAAATCCACTCTTAAGAGGTCCTGGTTACCTTTTTGTGAAAGTGGTATCATTTAAAAATTCAGGCAGCTATTGAAAGATTTACAGTATATTGGGGCACCTAGTGAGGATCTTATCTTGTTTATATGATCTCACTGGCCCAATTGCAACTGCTGTTTTCAACCACGGTAGACCCAAGGATCCAACTGCTGAATGGCAAATCTCAACAATCCAATGGCTCTATTCTAATTAAGACTCGCAATTCAATGTAGGGCATCAGCAGGTCGATCTTAAGTTCATGCTGATATGGTTTACCTGGGTCTCCATTGGGACCAGGAGGGCCAGCATTCCCATGATCTCCTTTTTCCCCTAGGAAAGGGAGGAAAAATAAAGTTAGACTTCTCAGGAAATGGTCTAAGGCTACTTGGTTCTCTTTGGCACAAACAGTCAACAGAGGGCTCTATCACACGTCCTTTAAAATGCTGATTAAATTTCAAGATAAAGTGTTTCCAAAAATCTTGTCCCCACGGCTACCAGGCTTTTAAAAAATGGTTATGCCCCCTTTAGCGAGTTTTCCAAGACCTACCGGAGAAGTTGGGATTTTTTTTCCTCTGGTAAAAAATGTGAGCCAAACTTTTTATTTTTTATTTTTTAGATAGGTACCCCAACTTAAGAGTAGTTCGACTTAAGAGCACGCATTCAGAACGGATTAAATTCATAAGTCGAGGTACCACTGTATTTATTTCATTTAAAAAGATCCAAAATGCAAAATATCAGAAACATCAGCAGGCCTAGCTCTAGACTGGATGGGAGGAGGGCTAATTTTGGGGGGGGGGCTTTTCTGACATCGCCCACCCTTCACAGTGTTCAGCACTACGGTGAGTCCCCTGCTTCTGGGGGTGGGGGTGGTACTACTGTTCTTATTTCTTCCCCCTTTAACTTGCTCATCGGAGGGGAAGGGAATGAAACCTCCTCTAGCGGCTTTACCCAACTAGTGTGTAAGAGGGTTAATGAATAAATACACTGCGAAGGTAACTCTTATTAGTCTGCTCCTCAACTGCTTCTCATAGGCTCAACAAGTGGCACCAACTGCAGTACAGCCCTTAGAATAAACTCACAAATGAATGAATGGTTAAACTGTGTTCATATGTTGTTTCTTTAGCTACACATTCTTGTCTGACTTCAGAAAATGGCTGTACTTGATGAGCCCTGAGATTTTTTTTTCAGATCGATGTTTGTTTCTTTGTTTTTCCCTTTCTTCCCAAAGCCTGGCGTGTGAAGCAGAAACAGAACAGAAAATGATCTCATCCTTAGAAGGACAGCACCCCTTAAACAGAGTGAACTCAAGTGGCAATTTGGTTTGATTTTTTTTCCATTGGGATTCATCTTTGGGAGCTAAGAATAGGTTTAGTGGGGAATACGTCTGTGAAGATTCTCAGTCATCCAGGTGCGTTTATCTGGGAGTTGAGTCAGTCCAGTAGCCATGACTCAACTCCCAGATGGTTTAGTGGGGAAGTGTCACCAAAGGTAAGCACAGTCCTTGATTCTGGTTTCTGAAAACTGGCAGTGGACTGTGATTTCAGTGTCCCAGAGGGAGTAAAATTCATATACCTAAGAATATAAGAACAGCCATGCTGGATCAGTCCAAAGACCCATCTAGTCCAGCTTCCTGTATCTCACAGTGGCCCCACCAGATGCGTCTGAGAGTGCACGAGACTAGATATCTGTCTCCTGATACCACTCCCCTGCATCTGGCCCTTGAAGTATCCTAGTTTTAAGCCTGGAGATTACACATCTCCATCATGGTTTGTAACCTGTGATGGACTTTTCCTCCAGGAACCTGTCCAATCCCCTTTTGAAGGCATCCAAGCCAGATGCCATCACCACCTCCTGTGGCAGGGATTCATTTAATGGTCATGACATACAATTTTGCATGGCTTTTTTTTTTCACAAAATGAAACATTTAAAAAGTCAAAGCAACTTTTCCTTGCATTGCCCAGCGTATTTAAAGCATCACATGCATAAAGAGAAAACATACCTTTCGAACCAATTGGACCAATTTTTCCATGTCGCCCTATGCTGCCTTTTTGTCCCTTATCTCCCATGTCTCCTACCAAAAACAAAAACAAAAACAAAGTTTAAGAATTGAAATCACTTTAAAACACACAATTCCAGAAGCCTTTCCCTATGAAATACATGTCAGAATTTTTCCTGAATTCATACAAACTCACTGAGAGATGTGTGGAATTAGAAAAGACGCTCCTTAAATATATCACTTACAGTGGTCCCCCACCATTTCACAGTTCATATTCTGCAGTCCTGCTATACTGCAGGACCTGAAAGGCATTTTACCCCTGTGAAGGGAGCGGCATGCCATGCTGGGGTTCCAACTGATTAGCACTGGAGTAGGGGAGAAAAACCAACATAAGAACATAAGAACATAAGAAGAGCCATGCTGGATCAGGCCAAAGGCCCATCTAGTCCAGCTTCCTGTATCTCACAGCGGCCCCACCAGATGTGTTTGGGAGCGCATGAGACTAGATATCTGTCTCCTGATACCACTCTCCTGCATCTGGCCCTTGAAGTACCCTGGTTTAAAGCCTGGAGATTACACATCTCCATCATGGTTTGTAACCTGTGATGGACTTTTCCTCCAGGAATCTGTCCAATCCCCTTTTGAAGGCATCCAGGCCAGATGCCATCACCACATTGTGTGGCAGGGAGTTCCATAGACTTACAACGCGCTGGGTGAAAAAAATATTTTCTTTTGTCAGTTTTTACTCTCCCAGCCCTCAATTTGAGTGTATGTCCCCTAGTTCTGGTATTTTGGGAGAGGGAGAAGAGCTTCCCTCTATCCACTTTACTCATACCCTGCATTATTTTGTATGTCTCAATCATATCCCCCCTCAAGCGCCTTTTTTCCAGACTAAAGAGGCCCAAATGTTTTAGCCTTTCTTCATAAGGGAGGTGCCCCAGCCCAGTAATCATTTTAGTCGCTCTCTTCTGCACCTTTTCCAGTTCCACTATGTCTTTCTTGAGATGCGGTGACCAAAATTGTACACAATACTCCAGGTGGGGCCTTACTATTGTTTTGTATAATGGCATTATAATGTTGGCTGTTTTATTTTCAATCCCCTTTTTGATAATCCCTAGCATGGAATTGGCCTTCTTCACCGCTGCCACACATTGGGGAGACACCTTCATGGAGCTGTCCACCAACACACCAAGATCTCTTTCCTGATCCGTCATGGATAACTCAGAGCCCATGAGTTGATAGATGAAGTTTGGATTTTTTGCCCCAATATGCATTACTTTACATTTGGTTACATTAAATCGAATTTGCCATTTTGCGGCCCACTCCCCCAGTTTGGAGAGATCCTTCTGGAGCTCTTCACAATCTTCTCTGGTTTTTACCACACGGAAAAGTTTTGTGTCATCTGCAAACTTTGCCACCTCACTGTTTATCCCTGTCTCCAGGTCATTTATGAACAGATTGAAAAGCACCGGTCCCAGGACAGAGCCCTGGGGCACACCGCTTTTCACTTCTCTCCATTGTGAAAATTTCCCATTGACACTTGGCTCCTTTGCTGAAAGGCATTTTAAACATCGCACACCGCTTCTCCCGACCCCCCAACACGGGGGAGCGGTGTGTGATGTTTAAAATGTCTTTAAGCAACCGAGCCAAGCACTTGGCTCCGTTGCTTAAAGGCATTTTAAACATTGCACGTCACTTCCTAGGCCCCACCTGACCTGCATCCGCGTATCGCAGATTTTCAATCTTTGCGGGTTGGGTGGGTCCCTAACCCCCGTGATAGGCTGGGGCAGTGGTTCTCAACCAGTGGGTCCCCAGATGTTCCTGGACTGTAACTCTCAGAAACCCCTTCCAGCACAGCAAGTAGTGGAGGCTTCTGGGATTTGCAGTCCAGCAACATCTGGGGACCCACAGGTTGAGAACCACTGGGCTGGGGATTACCATACCTTGAAAGTCCAATGAGGTCTCTTTAAGTCAGTTCCCAGCTGGACTGCACATAACATGAAGAAGCACGAAATAGCATTCTCAAAGCTTGAAAAGGTTACTATTTTGGATTAGGGCTCCTACAACACCCCAGCCCACATTACCAATCTTGAATACTTGGAGCCATAGTACCAAAAATGTAATGTTCCCAAGCTACAAGTGTTTTACTGCACCAAGCATGAACTTTTGAGCAGACGTATGCATTTTGATGGACAAGATTATTTACTGTTATAGCTGAGTTTTAAATACTGATATGCTTTTTACACAAAAATTAATGCTTGCAATTCAAATCTGACAAGACCCAACATTAGGGGCCATTTCCTTAATAAACGGTCACTGCTGAAAATGTTAAGGGGAAAAAAATTCTGATGCCACATCCCTCAAAGATATTTGCAGACACCTAAAATCATATGCATATGTAAAGAGAATCAACTTCCGTTTCCAAAATTAGTGCTGGAACTTTCTTAAAGAGGTCTGATCCTACAGGGCTATATATTTAATTCTACTTCATAATTTACAGTTCTGGAAAATATATGCCAAATTAAAACCTGAATAATAATTTATTCCAATCCATTGTTGGGGAAAACCCAACATAGAATTTAATCCATAGACTATATTAGATACTAGTCTTCCCGTAAACTTGTGCATTTTGGTTAAATGAAGTAATATCTGGAGCCATTTATATACAGTATATAAAACCAACCAGGAATCAGTGAGTAATATGCTGGTACAGGCAGTTTGTTTGCTCTTAATTTGCTGCCTTTTCATATAAGAGACTGAAACAAGAAAGGGAGGGACAGTTTTAATGAAAATTTAAATCCTGGATCCTTGCTGTTGTTTTCAATTACCAAAGATGCAATACAGTACTATAAATAAACAAGAAACAAACTTGGAAGGAATACACTAAATTCTCTCTTAACTGAGATTTGCAAATTAGCTTAGCCCTGGAAAAGAGAAAAACTATATTATCAACCCCCTGTAGTGAACTTGTACAGTATGTATGCTTTGTGTCTAGTCTTTTGTTTGCTCGCTTGTTTGCCTGGCAAATGTCTAAGGTTGATTGACAGTGGCAGCGCACAATATGTGCTAGGAGTGACAGTTAAGACAGTTGTATAGCTCACTGCTGAAGTACAGTGGCACCTTGTATAAAGGAATTAATTCATTCCAAATGAATTTATGTTAAGCAAATTTTCCTTTATACAAATTTACCATAGGAATGCATTGAAAACAGAGTGATCCCTAATTGCGACCATTTTTATGTTGTACAGATTCGCCCCATAGGCAATTCTGTTAACCAAATTTCCCCTATCTCTGGAATTCCAGTGCCTTACAGTAGAATTCGACATAAATGGTATAAATTATAGCAACAAGAGGTCCCCTCCCCATGCTGACAGAATCAGATAAACCTGGCCTGTTCACTTCATGTTTTCTTGGCAAAGGGGTTCTGCAACAGAGGAATGATAGTTGAACAAGGAGGGCTAGTAGCTCACTATATTCCCAAGCCAACATTGAAAAATAAAAATAAAATAAAAATTACAAATCTGTTCATATTACTTTTCAGACAAAATCTTGACTCAACTTGAAATGACACAAAATCTTCACATTAGATAGTCCTAACTCTTCTATAAATCTATGAGGGCTCTTTATTGGGCCTAAGCGAGGCTCTGTCAGAAACCTTGGTATATATCAGGTAATACTACCAACAAATTAAGAAATTAACTGGACTACATAGCCTTCCAGCTTCTTTATCCTAGTACAAAAATGTATCCATTAGCAAAAGATGCCAGCCAGTTGCCTCACTACATGCTTGTATTAACGAGGCCACACTGTCACAAAACAGTAGTTTTGGATTAAAAAAAGGGGGATTAAAAAAAGAGAGGCCATTTTGGTTCAGGAAACTGTCTGCTACAGAAGTGCACAGAAGCAACTGCAAGAAGAGAGAAACTGGTTGCCAGTTTCTGATCACGAGCACCATAAAATAAAAAGCAAATGGGAATAAAGGAAAAGTAAATTTGAACTCCTGGACCTCTCCTAGCCATCGTTAATACATTGTGTCAGGCAGCTGCATCTGAGATTAAACAGCCATGTATCTGACCCATAAATATAACTTGTGCTATATAAACACAATTAATTTGTTCCCCACGACTTGTGCCCTTTCTGGTAAACATCAGACAAGGCGAAACATTCAGCAACAGGAACCAGCAAATCTGTGTGCCATGCTCTGAAGGGACATTTCCACTTATCTCGTAAACCAAGAAACGGAAGTAATTATTGCCCTGATTGTTTCACACACTGCAGCAAACATTCCTACACACTGTTCTTAATTTTAAAACAACAACAATGGAGCAACATGTGGCAGAGTGGGGAAAAAAGCCGTATTTCATCATCCTTTCTACAGATACAGTATCTCTGTATGTGGGATTTAATTAGCCCTGGCCTAGATCCAGTTGTTAGTCCCAGCAGAAGAAAACCACTGAATTAATAAGATTTAAGGTTAGGATAGTCAAAGCTATGGTTTTTCCAGTAGTGATGTATAGAAGTGAAAGCTGGACTATAAGGAAGGCTGATCACCGCAGAATTGGTTTTGAACCGGGGATGCTGGAGGAGAGTCTTGAGAGTCCCCTGGACTGCAAGGAGATCAAACCTATGCATCCTGAAAATGTTCACTGGAAGGACAGATTTTGAAGCTGAGGCTCCAGTACTTTGGCTACCTCATGAGGAGAGAGGACTCCTTGGAAAAGTCCCTGATGTTGGGAAAGATTGAAGGCAAAAGGAAAAGGGGACGGCAGAGAATGAGATGGTTGGACGGTGTCATCGATGCAACCAATATGGATTTGACAAAACTCTGGGAGGCAGTGGAGGATAGGAAGGCCTGGTGAGCTCTGGTCCATGGGGTCACAAAGAGTTGGACACGACTGAACAACTGAAAAACAATATTCAGTGATTTATTTACCATTCAGTCGCTGAAATCCTGTTCAAACAACTAAGCCATTGTAAGGTTGACGATGTCATCAGAATATAGGCGGTGTAGCTATGAATAGGATTTCAACCAGCAATTGACTTTCAATGGGTGTGTTCTGTTTGGGAGCATATATTTTATTGTATTTATCTATTTATTGGACCTTTATACTGCCCATATACCAAATCGCTAGCGGTGCAAGTAAAGCAACCAATTCAGTGGAATCACGAATAAGAGCGTAAAATAGAATAAAAACATACTACAAACTAATATCTAACAATAAATAGAAAACAAAAACTCATTTAAATCAAAAATACATTAGCACTAACAACATAAGAAAAATAACATAATAGAGATGAACAGAAGGCAGAGGCAGATTTAGGTGTAATAACAGAGAGGTGCAGAGACCTTTGGGTAGTGGGCGGCATATAAGTTGTAAAAATAAATAAATAAAAATAAACTGTAGCCAAAAATATCTCAAAGGCACCACATTGGAGAAGATGGCTTTGATCTCCCCACTCCCCCGAAGATGCTACATAGTACTGCATTAGTTTTTTTTTAAAATGAGAGAGAATATTTTAATATTTATAAAGACACTCTACAGATATCATTGAATTGGGTTCAGTTTCAGGTTTTCTTTGTTTCCCATTAGGGTTTTATTTTATTTATTTTATTATTATTATTTTGGTCATGATGTTCTCACCAAAAACTCTTGATGCTGTCTTCATAAGCCAGGTGCCTGTCCTGAGGAAGTAACTGATGACCAGGTGAGACAACTTCACAATTCTGGATGGATTCCTTGCTGCAAGTACCCTACCTGGAAGGCCACAACTTGGCTACTGTATGCAAAGGGCAAGTCCTCTAAATTGCACCACCATGCATGACAATCGGGTGGAGTATTTTAACGTGTGAGCTAGTCTTCGGGTTATGTTTTGCTTTGGAGGCAGCCCCAGCATCCCCATCTGAAAGTGGAATAGACTTCTGGGTATGACGTAACTGGAGCCATTTCAGATGGCAACAGCTTCCTGATGGCAAAGATAGGGCCTTTTCACACGACCCCTAAGATCCGCTGGCCACTTAAATTCGGACCAGAGATCTTAGGGATTCGTTGCTCTTCCTGCATCCCCACCCCTCCGCACTTCCTTGCTCCTGTCTGCGTGAGGGGAGGGAGAAAAAAGGGGACAAAAGAATGCAGGCTCATCTCCGTTTGCCGGTCCAAGCCTTCGCAAGCCCCGTCGTCGTCCTGATTCCTTCCCTTAAAGGGGCGGGAGGCAAAAAAACCAAACAGAAGCAAGGAGAGCCAGGGACTCACCAGATTACATCCGGACCTGGGGATTTTCACCCTCCAAGAGCAGGTACCTGAAAAGTGCGCTGGGACCCGCTTAGGTGGGCGTGGTCGCACTTAATTTCCTGCAAACTCCAGAGTTAGTGGGGAAACAATTGTAAGCTCCGGAGCTGGCAGCCATTTGCGGCAGAGTTTAGGGGTCGTGTACAAATAGCCTGAGTTAGTCTGCAACAGCAGACAAATCAGGTCAGCACATTAGCCCTCCCTCTTTCCGCCTTCTTCCTTAGTTAAGCTTGCCAATAAGAGATCTCTTTGTCTTCTCCTGTTACTCAGTTAAGTTTGCCAATTAGAGCACTATCTCTTATATCACTAAAACTAAAGTTTACCAATTAGAGTAAGACACATAGTTATACAATACACGTAGAAATGCATATTAATTTAGCTTTCCTGTGTCACGCCTCTTTAACTATATTTGGGGGATTTCTTGCTGCGCCACAAAGAAATGTTGTAATCAGTTATGTTAATCAGCTATGGTAAAGGGGTTAATAAAAGGAGGCCTCAGTAGACAAGGGAGGCTCCGCTGGTTCAGACATCTGTGTGTGTGTGTGTGTGTGTGTGTGTGTGTGTGTGTGTTCTTCAAAGCGCTTTCCCGTTATGTTAGTATCCAGCTGCCCCGATTAATCCTACAGAAGGTAATTTTTGCCAACGTACTATTAGGCTAGCGGCAGAACCTGCTGGGGAAACATCCCAGTTAACCATTGGAGTAAAACAGGCCACACCTTTTAAGTTTTACAGCTAAGACTCGGTGCAACAGAAGCAACCAGATCCAGCCATCAAATGACTTGCCTACCATCCAATGATCCAACCGCTGGCATGCTACAGGGAAACTCTTGGGGTCACAGGAGGCAGAGGCCACCTGAGCGCTCCACCATCTCAGATTGAGACCATATATATATATAGCGTCCAAGGTGGGCATGTAATCCATGCCTCTTTGTAAGATCCCCTAAAGAGATCCCTATTGGTAGCACATCTGTGGGGCCTCCATTCCATACCCCAAATGGATCCAGCCTTTTAACAAGTCCACCTAATAAAGTTATGCCACAGAGAAAAATGATGCGGAACTTAAGCATTCGGTTCCCCTGAGATAGTAACGTCCTGTGCTTGCTCTAACTACAGTAGGAAAGTTCCACTGAAAAGCAGGTGTTAAGAAGAGGACAAGATGCTTTTATGTCTCTAATATGGGACAGAGTGTGGATTTTTCTCTTCCGGGTCTACTCCCTAAGCCTTATCCCCCACTCCAACCCACTGAGTAGTCACAAGACCCCAAAAGATACATAAAAAAGGTAAAGGTTCCCCCCGCACAGGCGTGCTACTCGTGTCCGACTCTAGGGGCGGTGCTCATCTCCATATTCAAGTTGAAGAGCTAGTGTTGTGCAAGTCCGTGGCCACGTGGCCGGCATGGCTGCAAGGAAACACTGTTTTATCTTCCTACTTTTTGTGGCGGTACCTACAGTATTTATCTACTTGCATTTACATGCTTTGGACCTGCTAGGTTGGCAGGAGCTGAGGTTAACGGCAGGAGCTCTCTCTGCTGTGTGGCACCCGGGATTCGAACTGCCAAGCTGCTGACTTTGGAGCCGACAGTTTTCAGAAGCCTTGGTCTACTGAGCCACCACGTGCAAGACACATACACTGAGCACACCAAGACACATACAAGGCAATTAAACAGCCTCTACTGGCACCCTGCTAAAAATATGGCACCTGCTCCCTTCTCTCCCTCCAGGGACTGAAAAGCTGGGCCACAGGTTGGTCACTGGCCATTATTTATGTCCTCCTCTTAATTTCTGCCTAGGTATTTATTTGCGGTTGCCATGGTCAACTGCTTGTTAGCCTTTATTTTTGTGTGGATTTTAACACAATTCTTTCCTATTCACAGAAATTACAAGCGTCTTGATTAGGTTTGCTTTGTTGTTGTCAACCTCTCCTTCTCACCCAAATAAAAACTTCCTGTTGTTAAAGTCAAGGAAGAAAGTAACTTAAAAATGTTTAAATAAATAGGATTCTTGTGTACCATGGCTCACACTTAAGATTTCCTTCTCCTGAAGTGCAATAACTTCTCTTACGTGGTTTTTTTCATAACATCGCCAGCCACAATCTTGGGCGTGCTGAAATGGCAGCTTCATTCCTCTGACTTGGAGTATCATGCAATGGCATAAACCAATGATTCTCAACCTGTGGGTCCCCAGATGTTCCTGGACTACAACTCCCAGAAATCCAGACCAGATGAAGACTTCTGGGAGTTGCAGTCCAGGAACATCTGGGGACCCACAGGTTGGGAACCACTGGCATTAACCATTATGTGTTTAATTCATTATGAATGTGATTGCAACTGCCAGGGAAAGATACTTGAGGAATATTCCTCCTGAAGCGCCAAACCGAATTTGCCACTATTCATTGATCTGCACTTTGACGAGGGGGTTGTAGTGGGGGGAGGGCGAGGCATTTGCGGTTTTGCCTCAGGCAGCAAAATGCCTTGGGCCAATTCAAGCCGGTTTTCTGTCCCAAAAGAGTTATCCCCTCCATTTCCCCCTCCCTTTGCATACATTTACAATTCAGCCCTCTCTATCTAGCCGCCCGAAGTACAGATAGCACATGAAAATTGCTACAAGTATTGTTTGTCCCCAAAACCCCCAGTGAACATGTGCTCAAACCAGTAATCTCAAATAAATGCTGCCACTTTGCTGAGGTGTTGTCTTAAAAAGCCAAGAATTTGAATTAGGTTGGATTTGAGTGGCCTACAAACCTACTTCGGCAGCTATAGCAACCAGACACCTGCAGAACATTCCTGCCAGAAAGCTTGTCATGTGCGCTTCAGCCGTTACTCAGGATGAGGAAATATAAAGTGATACCGTTTGGTAAAGAAAATAAGCTTTCTCCTGAAGGGGCTTACCTTTTTCTCCTGGAGGTCCAACACGTCCTGGTCGTCCTGGGGCACCTTTCTCTCCCTTTTCTCCAGTCTCCCCTGTTACAGAGTCAAACAGAGAACATAACATAAAAAGAGCCATGCTGGATCAGGACAACGGCCCATCTAGTCCGGCTTCCTGTATCTCACAGTGGCCCCACCAGATGTGTTTGGGAGCGCATGAGACTAGATCTCTGTCTCCTGATACCACTCCCCTGCATCTGGCCCTTGAAGTACCCCGGTTTTAAGCCTGGAGATTACACATCTCCATCATGGTTTGTAACCTGTGATGGACTTCTCCTCCAGGAATCTGTCCAATCCCCTTTTGAAGGCATCCAGGCCAGATGCCATCACCACATCCTGTGGCAGGGAGTTCCACAGACTAACAACACGCTGGGTGAAAAAATATTTTCTTTTGTCTGTTCTTACTCTCCCAGCCCTCAATTTGAGTGTATGTCCCCTAGTTCTGGTATTTTGGGAGAGGGAGAAGAGCTTCCCTCTATCCACTTTACTCATGCCCTGCGTTATTTTGTATGTCTCAATCCTATCCCCCCTCAGGCGCCTTTTTTCCAGACTAAAGAGCCCCAAATGTTTCAGCCTTTCCTTATGAGGGAGGTGCCCCAGCCCAGTAATCATTTAGATGAAATGAAAGACCCAGTGAGCCAAAACAAGGCACCAGTTGTTTTATTCTGGTTGTAGATGTACAAGATTTCTCCCTTATACAGTCTATGGCAGTGGCTTTCAACCTGGGATCCTCAAGTGTTCTTCACCGTTAGCTGTGCTAGCCAAGATTGTTGGGAGTTGTAGTCCAAGAATATCTGGGGACCCAAGGTTGGGAAACTTAGAGTTGGCCACTAATGGCCTAGTGCTGAGTTGTCCAAAGTCACTGGCACAGCAACACAGGTGCCACACGTTCTGTACCCCCCCCACCCTCCAGCCAGCTCCCCCACTCACTAGGCAGCAGATGATGCCCGGTTCCTCCTTGTTGCACAACTCTCCAGTCCTGGTGGGAGTGTCTGCTTCCCTCTGGCCAGTGGCCGCTGTTGTGTATTGATCTGTATTCCTATTATCTGTACTTGATTATGTTGAAGTAACTGCCTTCCTGTTCCAAAGGGAACAGGCCTATTGGTTTATTCAAGTTGCTGCATTTGGATCCTCAATCCTATTGGTTTCTGTTCCTGTTCCAAAGGGAACAGGCCTATTGGTTAATTCAAGTTGCTGCATTTGGATTCCCAATCCTATTGGTTTCTGCCAAAAGGCAGCTGTGTGATTGGTTGTAATTGTTCCCTCCAAAATGTATCTTTTCCTAGCCAGTCCCCGCTCCTATAAATGTAGCTCCCTCTCCCCAGTCCCCAGTCTTGTTCTCTCCCTGAATAAAGAGCTGTTACACTAGAAGCTGTCTCCAGCCTGCTATGTCAAAGAGCTGAATCACTGCTGAAATCACTAAACCCCATGTCACAACAGCCGTCAAAAGGCTGCACGGCGGGAATGCTTGCCCTGTCTCCTCAGCTAAGTGGGCGGCTGTGGGAGTGGGGAAACAGGCGCTCCTGCCAGGACTGGGCAGCTGCACACCAGTTAATGAGTGGGGGAGCCAGCTGGGGGGGTGGGCACAGCAGCACTGACAACGTTGGACAACTTGGAACAAAGCAATTTGGGCCTATCTCTATTAATAACCGCTGGCTGTGCATTTACTTGAACAAGTGCTTCAAGGTCTCCATAGGGGTGCAAAGGGATTGCACATCTATAATACTCTTTTATTTTTCTGTAGGAAGCCTTTTCTGTTTCTGCCAAAAATCAAAGAAAAACAAAACCAAACAAAAGACAAAAAACATGTCTTTTGTGTCTGGAGTACTGTGTCCAGTTCTGTGCGCCTCAATGTAAAAAGGATGTTGACAACCTCGAGCGGGTGCAGAGGAGGGCGACCAGGATGGTTGAGGGTCTGGAGGAAATGTCTTATGAGGAACGGCTTAGGGAACTGGGAATGTTTAGCCTTTCAAAAAGAAGACTGAGAGGGGATATGATAGCTATGTTTAAATATTTGAAAGGATGTCATATTGAAGAGGGAACAGGTTTGTTTTCCATGGCTTCAGAGACTAGGAGTCAGGGCAATGGTTTCAACATATAGGAGAAAAGATTCCATTTGAACATTAGGAAGAACTTCATGACAGTTAGAGCTGTTCGGCAGTGGAATATGCTGCCACGAGGGTGGTTGAGTCTCCTTCTTTGGAAGTTTTTAAGCAGAGGCTGGATGGCCATCTGTTGGTAATATTGTGATGGGGTTCCTGCATGGCAGGCGATTGGACTGGATGGCCCTTGAGGTCTCTTCCAACTCTGTGATTCTATGATTCTATGATTCTATGTGGCACCTTAAAGACTAACTTTCATATTTTAATGTAACGTTTCGTGGACTGCACGTCCACTTCTTCAGACATATAGTAGCAGAATGAGGTGTGCAATATAATATGGGATGGAATATACATTTCATACCAGATATTCATTGGCTGTAGTATATAGAGTTGGAGGAGTGGATAGGGGAGGGGGAAGTGTTTCTAAAAACCACTGGATGTGAAGTTCAGATGCTACACTGACAGGGGGTGCAAACACCTAAAAGTCAAAGGGAAGAAAACGGAGTCAGCCTCTATTTTCAGTCAGCCTTACACATGGAAATTTCACAATACTGTGATCAGGACAATGGGTGATAGACAGCCGTGCTCACAAACATATCATGATCAGAGAATTCTAAACCAGTCATGTAGCCAGTATATAATATTTGGGGGGGGGGGCGAGTTCACACACAGTGCATTAATGCCATTGCATTTTGTTGGCATTAACGGCGCTTTTACACGACCTCTAAAATCCACTGGCAACTTAAATTCAGACCAGAGATTGTGGGGGTTTGTTCAGCTTCCTGCGTTCCCACCCTTCTGCACTCCATTGCCCCTGTCTGCGTGAGGGGAGGGAGGAAAAAAGGGGAGAGAAGAATGCAGGCTCACCTCCATCTGCTGTTGGAGCAGCCCCCCGTAGGGATTCCAGGCTGTTAAAGGGGCACCAGGGACAAAAACAAACAAACAAACAAACAAACAGAAGGCGAGGAGAGCCGGCATCCACAGCTTTATAATCCGCATTGGAAATTTTTTTACCTCCGGAGACCAAGTACTTGTAAATTGCGCTGGGGCGCGCTTAGGTGGGCGTGGTCGTACTTAATTTTTTTAAAACTCCGCAGCTGGTGGGAAAACAATTTTAAGCTCCGCATCTGGGAGCCCTTTGCCTCGGATTTTAGGGGTCGTGTAAAAGCAGCCTCAATTTCCAACAAATGTGTTGCTCCTGCTTATGACCCACAATTGTTTGAAATGACTGATGCTCAGTGAGGAAGGCGAGCTAAAGGTGTCAAAATCTGAAGAGATTCTTAGAAGGGCACGAAATCATAAAAATGTAACATAGAATGGAGGATTTGAAATAACAACCCACTCTTTCTGCCGAATGTGTCTTTCTGGAGAACAGTAACATCACTACCTCCGTGACCACATAACAGCATCCGAAGACATGCACTTAATCCAAAACATGAGACCATAATGAGTAAACTTTAAGTCAGAAAAGTCTCTGTAAAGGCACTGGGTAGGATCCATTTCTGGAAATAAGCAAGGTAGAACCAACTATCCCCTGAAAGGACTCAAATGTTTGTTAAATGAGTCAATGGTCACATTTATTGAAAAGACAACATTTAAACCGGCATTTTAGTTTACATTACCAAACTAAAAGTCTTATCAAAATGACAGTGAAAAATCTTATCCCTGATTTCACTGCCTCACTCCTTTGCTACTGTTTTGAGTTTTGCAGAGAAGTACAGTTTGTGCATTTTTTTTAAAAAAATGCAATTTATTTTGCTTACTTTTCTCCCTCCCTTGTAATCCCATCTGCTTCCTCTTTCTTTATTTTAAGTCTTCTCACCAGGCTGAGCTACTCAGATCCTGGAATATGTTGAGAGATAAGGTTTTTTTTTATTATTATGCAGTTCACTGATGATGACATTGTCACCTAACAACAACTTTCTTTCCCTCCACTCTCCTATAACCACCAAACTCTTCAGCAGGGAAACAATGGCAAGAGAAACTTCAGTTAAATAGACAAAAGTTAAATTGCCCAATCACACTAGAAAATACCCAGCTTAATTAATAGCTTCATTGATTGTGACATGTTAATGCCATTCTCTGTCCCTTCCCCAACCTTTCAGATTTGGAGTTTGGATATCTAGAACCCCATTACACTCAATACGAATATTATATATGCTCATTATTTTCCCCTTTAAAAACAACAAAAGGCAAAAGATTTTTAAAGGGTTTCCCTTGTGTCTTCTGACAACTTCCTAGCGATTGCACCAAACAGAAAGAGTGCACACCAACAGACATCCAGCACTGACAGGCAGATTGAAGCAGCAGATAGCCTGTGCAGGGTGGGACCTGGGACAGCAGTATGAGACACAGCAGTTTAGTAAGTAAGCATAATCTTGGAGTAGAAGGAATGAAACTGGGAGAAGGAGGGGGCAGTAGACAATCTTATGACACCCCTTCAAGGTAGAAATGCCATCTCACCCACAGAAGTTATAGGCCCCATGTATTTAAGGCAATGCTTGTTTTTAAATACAGTAGGACCCCCGTATCCACTTTCATTATCCACTGATTCAGTTATCCATGGATGGCAGAGGAAAACAAACAAACAAATAATTCAGCAGCCACAAAGCAAGCTACTGTCGTAAACAAAACAAGCTACTGTCACAAACAGCAGCTGTAAAGCAAGCTACTGTCACAAACAGCAGCCATAAGGCAAACTACTGTCA
>JAHTLZ010000122.1:38249539-38272859 GCA_023846285.1 Phrynocephalus versicolor | reverse complement strand
GACCGTTCCTGTCAAGTCTCCCCCCCCCCGCCGCCGCCGTGCGTTATCTTAAATTCGTGCAGATCAGTAGTTCTCCACCTGTGGGGGGGCAGCTCCCCAGATGTTCCTGGACTACTGCAACTCCCAGAAACCCCTTCCCAGCACAGCGAGGGGTGGAGGCTTCTGGGAGTTGCAGTCCAGGACCATCTGGGGAGCCCACCCCCCACCCCACGCACAGGTGGAGAACCACTGGTGTAGATTGCTGGAAGGCGCCACTGGTTTCCCTCATTTTTCACCTAGGCATGCCCAAACTTCGGCCCTGCAGATGTTTTTGGACCACAACTCCCACAGTCCTTTGCCATTGCAAACACAGGCTTGGGATTCTGGGAGTCTGCAGGGCCGAAGTTTGGGGATGCCTATACCAACTAGAATGTTTCTCAGCTAATCCAGGAAAAATTAATCAGTTTCTGGGGTATTTGGCTGCAAAGTGACCGGCTGGACCAAAGTATACAATTTGGAGAGGTTTCTTATGCAATAAGCTCTACCTACAGCGGGGGTGTCCAAAAACATCTGGAGGGCCAAAGTTTGGATGCCCCTGCTGTAGAGGGATGTCTGCTCATTCTATTGTAACAAGAACTTGTAACAAGTAAGCAAGCAGACATTGTAGAGTAACATATGGATTTGTTGTCCTTTTATTGCCCCGTTTGAATGTTATTGTTTGACCCAGAATACTGCCTCACACTAATGGAGTGGATAGAGGGAACTAGGCCATCCACTCCAATTGAGGGCTGGGAGAGTAAGAACAGACAAAAGAAAATATTTTTTCACCCAACGTGTTGTTATTCTGTGGAACTCCCTGCCGCAGGATGTGGTGATGGCATCTGGCTTGGATGCCTTCAAAAGGGATTGGACAGATTCCTGGAGGAAAAGTCCATCACAGGTTACAAACCATGATGGAGATGTGTAATCTCCAGGCTTAAAACCAGGGTACCAGATGCAGGGGAGTGGTATCAGGAGACAGATATCTAGTCTCATGCGCTCTGAAACGCATCTGGTGGGGCCACTGTGAGATGCGGGAAGCTAGACTAGATGGGCCTTTGGCCTGATCCAGCATGGCTCTTCTTATGTTCTTATGAATGGTATAAGCAGGAAATAAGCTTCCTGTCTCCTCAGGCACTTGGGGGGGGGGGAGAAGCGGAAGTGTCAGCTGGCCTGGAGGAGGAACCCGCAAAGCCACTCCCTATATTCCTGCCAAGAAAACTCCATGGACACGGGGGTCATGAGGAGTCAGTCACGACTGTAAGGACAACAGCAACAGAGGGATGGGGGGAAGGCAGCCAGCCCGGGTGAATTCATAGAATTAAAAGAAAACAACAAGAAGAAAGATGCTAAATAGATTTCTCTACAAATCTTGGGATGCCCAGAGCGGCATAGCACCCATGGATCAGGTACTACATGGCTGGGTAAGCCAGGCAGGCTTTTGACTTTCACACGCCCACAACCCAAGGGGGTTATGGGCGCACAAAATTCTGGTTTTCCATCCTGGCTTTCCTGACCGTGTTGTACCCAATCCGTCAGTGCTACATTGTGGGGAAAGCCAGGATCGAAACCGAATGCTGTTCCCAGCTGTCAAAAACAGCTGGTTGTCAGGCTGCTAGGAGCAGCATTCATTAAAGCATCCCATAGACAAGATGTCATCTTGCAAAACATGCCTATTCCTGGAAATTTCATTCTTGCTAAAAAATAAATAAAAAAAATAAAGTAAAAATACTTTAGTCTTACTAAAAATTCATCTTATGGGGCATTTGTGTTGCAAGGTACCACTGTATTTATGTATTAATTTTACATAAGAATTTTACTAGGTTCTGATATGCTTCATTCCAAATCCAAATATTTACTTGCATTTTGTGCCTTTTCAAAAGGTATGGATAAAAATTGTATGTGTTTTTCTTTTTCTACAATTGTCCATGCTACAAAAAAAAACCCCATGTCAAAGGGGTGAGCAGCACTGTGGCAGCTGTAAAAAATGCATTCGAAATTAATAAGTTTAGGAAAATTCAGTTTTAGGCAGGGGGTCTAAAGAAAACAAAAATATTGGTAAATGGTCTACAGGGAAAATTTTTTTGAGAACCTCTGCCTTAAGGACTTGTGAAAACCTGCACCCAAATGGATTGTCTGTGCCTGGACCCCCCCTCCCCCAGCCTGAAGCATGCTGTGGTGATATCCCTGCCTCCTAGTGTTGCTATGGAACAACTGACTGGTTTAAAATTGGGAAAGGAGTACAAGGCTGTATATTGTCACCTTGCCTATTTAACTTATATGCAGAGTACATCATGCGAAAGGCAGGTCTGGATGGTTCACAAGCCGGAATTAAGATTGCCGGAAGAAATATCAACAACCTCAGATACGCAGATGATACTACTATGGCAATTAGAAGGGGAAGAAATGGAGGCAATGACAGAGTTTATTTTCTTGGGCTCCTTGATCACTGCAGATGGCAACTGCAGCAACGAAATTAAAAGACGCCTGCTTCTTGGGAGGAAAGCAATGACAAATCTATATCGTATCCTAAAGAGCAGAGTCATCACTTTGCCAACTAAGGTCAGGAGAGTCAGAGCTATGGTTTTCCAGTAATGATGTATGGAAGTGAAAGCTGGACTATAAAGAAGGCTGATCGCCGCAGAATCGATGCTTTTGAGCTGTGGTGCTGGAGGAGAGTCTTGAGAGTCCCCCGGACTGCAAGGAGATCAAACCTATCCATCCTGAAAGAAATCAACCCCAAATGTTCAGTGGAAGGACAGATTTTGAAGCTGAGGCTCCAGTACTTTGGCCACCTCATGAGGAGAGAGGAGTGCTTGGAAAAGTCTCTGATGTTGGGAAAGATTGAAGGCAAAAGGAAAAGAGGATGGCAGAGAATGAGATGGTTGGCCCCCTGAATTCAATGGCATTTGAACTGAGTAGCAAACATGTAAATACATTGTTTTTCAAATATTCTAAAGTGGGAGAATTTATCAAGTGTGTTCTTGAATTAGCTTAGTTTTGGATCCAAACCAGTGTTTTCTTAAATTCTTGCAGAGATCAATATACTTAAAGAATAAATAAGAAATATTAGAATACAAATACAATGCTCTGTTCCCTGATAATAATGTTAATACTTTTGCAGGGAAGAATGTAGAGAGCAAGTGGACAGATATAAATATGCCAGTTTTAAGAAATTTTCATCAAAGGAAGAGGCTTGGGCCTTTATAAATGATGGGTCAGCGGAATCATCCAAGTATTCAGCAGGTAAGGACTCCAGAAATAACTAGTACTTGGTAGAAATATTGATGTGGTTTGGGGGCTACGACAATGGATAAACGCATTACATTGTGTAGTAAGCGTGATAGTCATGTTTTTTTTTAAAAAAATCCAGTTATAAATGTAGCAGATAAGTCTTTATCTCCAGAAAGGAATGTTGTCTTAACAAGACATCCTGTATAGTTTGTATAGATTAGCCCTTCTGAACATTTAGTGTTTGGTTTGTGTCTTATGTGTTCGTTTCTATTTATGATCGTTGACTGTAGATCAGTGGTTCTCAACCTGTGAGTCCCCAGATGTTCCTGGACTGCAACTCCCAGAAATCCTGGCCAGCTCAGCTAGTAGTGAAGGCTTCTGGGAGTTGCAGTCCAAGAACATCTGGGGACCCACCGGTGGAGAACCACTGCTGTACATCAAGTATTCAAGAAAATATTGAAAAAAGTATTTTTCCACCTTTGGCTTTTTGATGATTTTTTTACCTATTTATCTTGAAAAATTGATAGTGGTGGGTATTTACTGTAAACAATAACACTTATTTGAACTACTGATGTCTTTCATAAGGTAGATGACAGGCTTCATTCTGTGTATGCTTCTTTTGAAGTAATGCCTGATGTAGTCAGTGGGAATTGTCAGGTCCAGACTTCATCCCTCCAGATGGTTTGGACCACAACTCCCACAGTCCTTTGCCGTTGGAAATACAGACTTGGAATTCGGGGAGTTGTCCAAAACATCAGGAGGACCAAAGTTACTGTTCTCATAAATGGACATTTGTGTAGTGCTTCGGTTTTATTTTTATCGTTCATTATGAATAGCATCAAAGTATCTTGTCTTTATGAGAATATTACCATTGAATGATGTGTTGTGTTTGCCTTATAAAGAGGCACAATTGTGGAAGATCGGAGAGAAGGGGATGGAGTACCTTCTGGTCAACTAGTAGTGGTTGTTGCCAAAGGTTGTACTGTATTGGATGGAAAATGTATTTATAAAATATATGCATGCATTGTTTCAGGGATGATGTATCACCAGTTTTAATGAGGACTATGACCATACAAACCTCTTGTTCAAAGAGGAGCCCATCTTACTAGGGTGTTAAGATGCTAAAGTGGTCAGAAGGCAGTTGTGCAAGTACTTGAGGTGAACATGCCTTTTAAAAAGTACTCACAACTTTCTTGTTGCATAGCACTATTAATAACTTATGCTGTATATGGTTAAAATGTGAGAAGTAGATTAAATACTGTTTATTAGTGTTACAATTGTCCCACTAGCCTCATTTTTAAGTCTGTCATAACATAGTTTCATTTCCTTGTTACATAGAACTATAAGTACAGTATGATTGAATGCGAAATGTTACTGTGTTTGGGTAAAATAATTCATGTGAAGGATTATGTTCTGTTCTGGAGCTACAAAAATTAAAGATACTGCTAGAGACCTACTTTTAACATTTTGGAGACATTAGTTGTCATTGCATACCCATATTTCTACTTTTAAGTTTTAGAGGGCTAGTTTAAAAATGTATACCTGACTTCAAGAACTGTTAATTACCAGTTAGAATATGTATGATACATTAAACTCTAGAAGGTATATTAACAATCTTCTATTTTTAACAGAAAATAATGCTACAAATCTTTAGTCACAGTTTTCGTTTTTGCAAGCTGTCTTATATTTTTTTAATTATGTGATGTACATTCTGTTTAGCTCCCCAAAGGTCAGAAATACCACCTTAAATATTTACAGTGGTACCTTGTATTAAGGAATTAATTCGTTCCAAATGAAATTATGTTAAGCAAATTTTCCTTTATACAAATTCCCATAGGAATGCATTGAAAATGGAGTAATCCCATTTTATGTTGTACGGATTTTCCCCATAGGCGATTATGTTAAGCAAATTTCCCCTATCTCCGGAATTTTTCATGTTGTACAGATTTTATGTTATACAAGCTGTATGTTATACAAGGGTCCACTGTAGTATTGAGAAGATATAAGTAAGTTCCATGGATTTCAGGGATGTTACTGTATGACCAAAATTGCAGGTTTAGATTTTTAGGAATGGATACTGTGGATTCAGTCTAATTACGGTGTCTTTTTAATTTTATTTTTCCAAGGGAGTAGTGATGACTTTGTTGAAAGACAGGAAAGTTACAGTTACCGGGGTAACGAATCTACAACATGGTCAGATTATAGATCATATAAGAGACCAAACGAAGAGACTTCAGAAACTCAGCACGGAAGGAAACGTGTAAAATATACTGAAGTGCCTCATTCATCCTCACAGGACAAAGGCAAATTCTCCTATATGGGTAAGTGGCTTTCTTTACTGAAGTTGTCAACACAGTTGTGCTTTCTCCCAGGTCTTGAGTTCGGTCTTTATCCTTTTCCCTAGGATCCAATTTCATCCTCAACACAGCCTGAAAAGCTATTTAAGAAATGGAAATCTTGTCCAAATCCGTTGAATTATACGGATGAGAGATTGTGTAGGTTTGATGCCAGTTTAAAAGGAATAATAAATACATCTCAGTACAGTGAAACTGGGGCACAACATGGAACATGCATGTGGTGCCCCAGTTGCATTTGGCATCTGTTGCTAAACCAAGAGCCTCTCTCACCAATGCTAACCCTGAAGCAAATGGTGAGAGAAAATGCTGGACTGGATGGGCTGCGGCCTGTTCCAGCAAGGCTGTTCTTATGTTCCTAATGCTGTATATGACTCCTTTTCGAGACTGAAAGGAATAATTAAAAAGGGGATTGAAAATAAAACAGCCAACATTATAATGCCATTATACAAAACGATCGTGAGGCCACACCTGGAGTATTGTGTACAATTCTGGTCACCGCATCTCAAGAAAGACATAGTGGAACCGGGAAAGGTGCAGAAGAGAGCGACTAAAATGATGACTGGGCTGGGGCACCTCCCTTATGAGGAAAGGCTAAAACATTTGGGGCTCTTTAGTCTGGAAAAAAGGTGCCTGAGGGGGGATATGATTGAGATGTACAAAATAATGCAGGGCATGAGTAAAGTGGATAGAGGGAAGCTCTTCTCCCTCTCCCAAAATACCAGAACTAGGGGACATCCACTCAAATTGAGGGCTGGGAGAGTAAGAACAGACAAAAGAAAATATTTTTTTCACCCAGCACGTTGTTAGTCTGTGGAACTCCCTGCCACAGAAGGTGGTGGTGGCATCTGGCCTGGATGCCTTCAAAAGGGGATTGGACAGATTCCTGGAGGAAAAGTCCATCACAGTTTACAAACCATGAGGGAGATGTGTCATCTCCAGGCTTAAAATCAGTGTATTTCAAGGGCCAGATGCAGGGGAGTGGTATCAGGAGACAGACATCTAGTCTTGTGCACTCCCAAACGCATCTGGTGGGGCCGCTGTGAGATACAGGAAGGTGGACTCGATGGGCCTTTGGCCTGATCCAGCCGGGCTCTTCTGATGTTCTTATAATTGTCACACCTGCCAATCCGTAATGTAAACGTCCACTTGCAGGAGATTATGCAGTTGTTTATACTGACGGATGCTGCGCGAGTAACGGGCGCCATCAAGCATGTGCCGGAATGGGTGTTTATTGGGGACCTGGTCATCCTCTGTAAGTAGGAAAAAAAGTGGTTGTCTGCCACGTGTTTTGAAATTCCATTTCCTCCTCTGCAGGAGAGGTCTAGAAACTTGGCATTCTCCCTTGCTCTGCCAAGAGGAAGGGATGCCTTAGAAGAAAGGCTTAGCTGGGTGATGGGACTTTTCCTCACTACCTTTCTAATGTGTTTTGTTGCTTCTGTAGGGAATGTTTGTAATTTTCCAACCATCATTTTCTTGGCTGGTTCAATTCAGTTCAAGTTTGCTTTTTTTTTTAATATAGCAAGGTAAACTGAAGGGGGAGTTATGAGCTGGCCTCTTAGGATCATTGATTTCTTATGTGGATCTAGTGCGGCCTAGATATTATTTGCAAACACCACAACTTTTGGCACCTGTTTAAGAGGCTGGTTGTGACTAGCAGCAACTGTACAGTCCAGGTATGAGCACAGGGCAAATCCACTTCGGCTTGCAAGAGATGGGTGGGGGCTTCCTATATGAATGCTAGTGTACCATCCTGCAAAAATTATTTATTTATTTATTATGAGAGCTTCTATACCGCCCATCTTCCTAATGGAACTCTGGGCGGTGTACAGGGGCTGAACCAGGTCAGCCTAGTAATACAAACAAACAGACAATACAATACAGATAATTTAAAACAAAGTATGCACCCCGACATAAAACAACAACTAATTAAACAGATGGCGGGGGGGAGCAATAGCACTAAACTAGGTCACCAAAGGCCTCGCGAAAGAGCAGGGTCTTTAAAGCTCTGCGAAAGGCCAGCAGGGACTCTGCAAGGCGCACTTCGCTTGGAAGATGGTTCCAAAGAGTCGGGCCAACCACGGAAAAGGCCCAGTTATGAGTCGAAGTATTCTGGGCCTCTTTAGGGGCGGCCGCACGAAGCAAGTGCGCCCGCGACGTCCGTGTTGGTCAAGCCGAGGTTGATCGCTGGACGATCCGCTCCGCCAGATAGTCAGGTCCCAGGCCATGGAGGGTTTTATAAACTAAAACCAAGACCTTGAATCTGATCCAGGCCGCAACGGGTAGCCAGTGCAGGCGAGCCAGAACTGGGGTGATGTGGTCGTAACGGCGCACACCCGCCACCAGCCTGGCTGCCACATTCTGCACCCACTGCAGACACCGGAGGAGAGTCAAGGGCAACCCCATGTAAAGAGCGTTACAGTAGTCAATCCTCGAGATCACTGAGATGAACCTTTGGAACTAGACACTATGGAGTCAGAAATAAGACTTGGGAGTTGAGCATCCACACTTGACAACATCTTGGACCGAGGGCCGCTCTGTGTGGTTGTGATTTTCACTCAAGGCTCAAGGTGTCCATGTCGTGTGGCGTTTCATGTGTTGTGAGCCGGGCGTATTCTAGCAACAGAGATCCTCTACCCGGCTTTAGATTTGCGAGGTGAGGGATACATGCAGCCTGTGGCTTGCCTTGATAAAGAAATAAGTGCTGTTAATAAAGTTATTATTCAAGTAAAATTGTCTTGTATTCAGGACACACCATGTGAGGATAGTTGGTTAACCATGGTTCTTCAATGTTGCCACAGTCACGACTCAGCCTTGTGTCTTTGAACATGTGAGCTGTTACATGTGTGAGATTGTGTAGGATTTATTTATGGCAAGAAATGCAAATACTGTACAGTAGGGCCCCTGTATCTACTGACTTCTTATCCACTGATTCAGTTATCCACGGTTGGCAGAGGAAAAAATTAAATAATTCAGCAGCCACAAAGCAAGCTGCTGTCACAAACAGCAGCTGTAAAGCAAGCTGTTGTCACAAATAGCATCTGTAAAGCAAGGTACTGTCACAAACAGCGGCCATAAAGCAAGCTGCTGTCTCAAAACAGCAGTCAAAAAGCAAGCTACTGTCAGGAAACAGCAGTTTAGGGGTGGGTGGGCAGGTGTTCTCTCTTCCACGGTTTTCATAATCCACGAGAAAGCCTAGAACCAATCCCCATCGGATACCGGGGTCCTACTGTACAGCCATTTTAATTTCAAATCTTACCCAAGTCAGCTAGATATTAGTGTAATTTTGTATTATGAGATTTTTTTTATAGTGCAGACATTCAGTGTTGCATTAGGTTTTTATCAGAGGGTGTTTCCAACCATTTGCCTGTCTTGTGAATTCCACAGAAATACTAGTGAGAGACTTCCTGGGCGGCAGACGAACCAAAGAGCTGAAATACTTGTAAGTAAAAACAAAACATGAATATAAAAGATGCCATAACTTTTAGACTCTTGATCTTCAGTGAGAAAACTAAACAAAATCACAGTAAAATGAAGATTTGATGTGATCAAGTACTTTTTGACATCAAATTGATAGACTCTTGATCTTCAATTAGAAGATGGAACAAAATCACAGTAAAATGAATATTTGATGCGATCAAGTACTTTTTGACATCAACAAATTTCTAAATAGTTCTGAATTAATAGCCTCCTTAGATGTAACTGGATTATATAGATAATATTTTTTTTACAACTTCCTAACTCTTGAAGTGTATTTTCTGAATGTATTTTTTTCCAGGCAGCTTGCAAAGCAATAGAACAAGCAAAGAGTCAAAATATCAAGAAACTAGCAATTTATACGGACAGCAGATTCACCATTAATGGTAAGCCAATCTTTGTTGGAGAGCAGGAGGAAAGCAGATGTGCCACATTGTCTTGGTAATGTCGAATTGCTTGTGCAAGATGGGAACTGGTATTCTGATCTCCTATGAGATTCATTTACTGTATAAACTCGAATATAAGCCTAGTTTTTCAGCCCTAATTTGGGGCTGAAAAAAGGGGCCCTCGGCTTATATTCGGGTCAATACTTTTAGCCACTGAGGCAAGTTTGGGTCGGTGGCTAAAAGTCATTTTAAACATTGTGTGCCACTTCCCCTGACCCCCCCCCCCATGTTTAAAATGACTTTTAGCCACCAACTCAAGGACTTGCCTCGGTGGCTAAAAGTCATTTTTACACACACACACCCAGCTCACTAAGGAGGAGTTGCCAGGCCGTGCTGCATTTCCCACCCTAGGCTT
The DNA here is from genome assembly GCA_023846285.1 of Phrynocephalus versicolor. Taxonomy (NCBI): domain Eukaryota; kingdom Metazoa; phylum Chordata; class Lepidosauria; order Squamata; family Agamidae; genus Phrynocephalus; species Phrynocephalus versicolor. The sequence goes on along the minus strand of JAHTLZ010000122.1, from coordinate 38,262,975 downwards.
ATACTTGAGTCAATAAATTTTCCCAGTTTTGGGGGTTTCAATTAGGGGCCCCGACTTATACTCGGGTCGACTTATACTCGAGTATATATCTTGAAATGGATTTCTGTAACTGCGGGTTTCTAAAACCTGCTTCGGTTTTGATGATGATTTAAGAAAGAGCATTTAAAGAACCAGTCAGTACAATCACACTTGATCTTAATGGCTTGGGAGTGCGGAAAGAGTTATGATACCCTTTTAGAGCAACTGTTGTCTGGGCAGCTCAGAGCTTCGGCACAGCATCCTTTCTTAATTTTTTTCAGTCAGTTTCAATCTGTTTCCATTTGAATAGTGGTCAAAGTGTTTGAGAGATACTTGATCCAAGAGTGTGTTTGAATCCTGTGTTTTGAACAGACTTGTGAGGCAATTGATCTTGTGTTTTTAAACAGCCTTCAAGCTGAAAATTGATTGTTAATTTCCTCCCTTCTTCCTTGAAGGCTAGATACCATTGTTGTTAATAGATCGATGGATTAATAGATAAATCTTTATGGTCATCGTCCTGTGCAGAACAACGTGATTGAACTTTACTTTTGTGAAACATTGGGGAAGTGGGATTTATAAGACTAAAAGAGAGTTTCCCTGTTGGAGAATGGATTCTTTACAGCATCTAATCTCCCCATGCAATTACTGATCAAATTTCCTTTCTAAACCTCTATTTTCCTCCCTTGTTATGTACGTTATCAAGAAATCCAGACATGCAATTCCTCAAAATATATAAAACAGAGTGATAGAACAAACATGTACGTCTTACCAAACTAATATAATAATGTGCAAATGTCTTTATTGACAGTCTTAACAAATTATGCTGGCAAAAATAAAGGAGATGTAAGGGAGGCAAGTGAGTGTGTGGGACTTGGAACAATAAAATAGGTGTTTCAATGGGAGCTTTGGTGGTAAAGAATCCACTTCTTCAGACAACTTAAAGAAGTGCATCTTGATCCACAAATCTCCTGCTGCAATTGACCTGCTACTTTTTAAAGTTCCATAGTATTTTGACATTTTTCCTCCTTTATTTTTGTGGACGGATTACTGAGGCTGTTACAGATGTACTGGCGATAGATGTTAAAAAGTACAGTGGCACCTTGTATAAAGGAATTAATTCGTTCCAAATGAAATTATGTTAAGCAAATTTTCCTTTATACAAATTCTTGTAGGAATGCATTGAAAATGGAGTAATCCCATTTTTATGTTGTACGGATTTTCCCCATAGGCGATTATGTTAAGCAAATTTCCCCTATCTCTGGAATTTTTTATGTTCTACAGATTTTATGTTATACAAGTTGTTTGTTATACAAGGGTCCACTGTATATAGAATGCTTTCCCACTAGTGGCAGCACAAGAGATTGAAGAGTAAAAGTTAGTGAACTCATTAACTCTGTTATTTAGTATAAGTTTATTTAGGCCTGGGGCTTTCACTGACTGAGTTATGCTTATTATGTCTACCATGTTGAGCTGTTGATTCATTTTATTTGCATTGATGTTATGTTTTGTATTTTGTGCAGCACTTAATTAAATGTATGTAAACTGCCCAGAGTGGCCGTGTTGCTAGATAGTGTGGTATAAAAATCCAATAAATAAATGATAATAAATTAAAAAGGGTTAATGCATGCTGCTGCTTCAGAAGAAATGAATACATCCAATTGGATGCAGCCCGTGGTCCCTCCAAACTTCAGCCTTGCTGGGCAGGGGCTCCGTCCCTTCAGGGTATGACTCTTGTCCCCCCCTCCCCCATGGAGTTCCATGGTGGCTGGAAGCTCTCACTGTGGGTGTGTGGTAGAGGAGAACACTCTGCACAGTGGTGTAGAGCTGCACATCTTAGAGCAGGCATGTCCAAACTTCGGCCCTCCTGATGTTTTGGACCATAACTCCCAGAATTCCAAGCCTGTATATTTCCAATGACAAAGGACTTGTGGGAGTTGTGGTCCAAAAGCATCTGGAGGGCCGAAGTTTGGACATGCCTGCCTCAGAGGGAACCTTGCTGTTGCCTTTTATGTTTGTGGGTTGTGCTTTTGGATTGGTGCCCATATATTTCAGAATTTGGCTAGCAGTAACCATAGGCGGGATGTAATTCATTGCGTAGGGGTGCCGTTAGCATAAATATGGAATAAGTTATTTATTCAGGTTGTACAGGGATACAGATCAAATAGTACCATCTGTCTGTGTTTGTCATGTACTAACGACAGTTGTTCACCATGATGAAAGGCCAGGCAACATGGGTTCCTGCATGGCAGGGGGTTGGACTGGATGGCCCTTGAGGTCTCTTCCAACTCTATGATTCTATGGGTTTGGTGGGGGGGGGAATCACACACACATAACCTATTATTTATTAGCAGTGCATTTAAAACCCTCATGTCAAACAGGATACATACGATTTTCTCAGTTGTGAATTCGTTACAACAGATGTACAGAATCCATACAAAATGACTTGTATTACGTAGCCTCTTTAAGAACAGTTTTCCTTGATAGGCAGATGTGGAAGTTTCAGAATTCTTTCTTTCTTTTTTTAAAAAAGTATGGTGTTCTAGTTAACATGAGAGGTTCAACATAAGTCCATATTTTTTTGTAGGTGCAACAAGCTGGATTCCAAACTGGAAGGCCAACGGTTGGAGAACCAGCGATGGAAAAGATGTAATCAACAAAGAAGACTTTGAAAGACTTGCTACGCTTTCAGAAGGCATGGAGATCCAATGGGTAAATAAGAGAGCTTACTTACTTGCTTACTTAAGAGAGCTTAGAAAAAAATTATGCAAAAACTCACCCAACTAGTATGTGCTTCTAGTATGAATCTCATAAAACAAGGTGAGCAGTTGTAATTAATGGAGATCTGTTGATACAAGTCCAAGGAAAGGCTGTAATATTATACAGGAAATACGCATGCCATTCTGACACACTCTCAGGCTCCTTGGAGGTGGAAGATAGTTGGTTCTGTTTCGTGGCCTTTGTGAAGCCACACTGATGAGTTTCCCGGTGCACACGCGCAGAGGTCGGATTTCCCTAGCGATAGGAAAGTTCGTTAGTATTCTTCCCCTTTCCCCCACGCATGAGCAAGAGGCTTCCTGCACAAATGCCTCAGTCCCTTGTAACCGCTGTGTTAAGAGGTAATGTTTTTGTTGGTGTCCCACAAAATCTTTTTCCTCCTTCTCTTCCTGTTGCACCTAAGAAAAGGTGCAGAACGTCGACTTTGATGGATCCTTCTCTGTCGGTACCAATGCCTCCGACTCCGGTGTTTTCTTTGCATTTTGATGGGAAACAGTGGTCCATCCAGTGGTCAAGATTCGTCCCAGGTGGAACAGCCCTCATATCCACTTCCAATCCCTCTTCGGATTCGGAGTCGACTGTCAGTCTCGACTCTCCTCAACTCGTGACTCCTCTGGATACGAACACGAAGGAGCGATCTTCATGGGAGGCAATGAGAAATTGCACCAAATTTGTGTTGTGTATGGCTAAGTCCATTGAACTTCCTACTCATCATGCCAGACCTAAGCACACTTGCCACAATTTTGGCAAGATTTCTTCTGAGGAAGCTGCCCCGGTTCATCTTTCGATGATACCGTCCTTCTTCTCCATGGCCAAGGAGGCGTTTAAGAACATCGGCTCCATGTCAGTGTCGAGGAAGATGGAATCTCTCTACAAGATGCATGACGAAAGGGCACCTTTCCTCAGCAAACATCCTCAACCCAATTCCGTCCTGGTTGCAGCCTCGCAGGTGCAATCTCGGACAAAGCAGGTCCCGATTCCTCTGTCTAAGGAAGGCCGTAAATTAGACAATGTTGGCAGAAACATCTGCAGCTTGGCTGCCTCATTGTTGAAGATCGCCAACTACCAGGGTGCTATGGGTGCGTACCAAAGAGAACTGTTGGCCCGCCTTCACCCTCTCTTGGAGCTCATGGCAGAGTCTGAGCGTGCTAATGCTTCCGTCATCTTTGAGGAGGCCATGGCATTGACGGCACAACAAATTCGTACTTCGTGCCACGCCTTTGATTGCACTTCCAAGATTTTGGGGGCTGCCGTCAGTCTGCGTCGGCATTCTTGGGTGCGTACCACGGGCCTATCTGACGATCATAAGACCCAGATTGAGCACTTATTTTTCGAGGCCAGGGTCTTTTCCACCCCACTATTGACGACCTCATGGAAGACCTCCATAAGAAAGAGAACACTGCCAAGAAGCTCAGTCTCCTTCCTCAACGACAGCGGCGGCCCTTTCGCTTCCAACCAAAGTGGCCTGGTTTTCCCTTGGAACCGAGCATCTTGTCCCCCGGCCTACCACTCTTACTCCTCCAAGGGTAAGATCTCCAAACCCCTCACCTCCCATTCCTCCCAAATCTAGAGATAGGAGGCAGCGGGATGACTTCTGACTTTCCCCCCAGAGATCCGCCTCACAACCTTTCTATCGGCATGGCAGGCGATAACCACGGATCGATGGGTCCTTTCTCTTGTTGCAACAGCTTACCGTCTGGAATTTCTTTCGTTTTCCCCATTGGGGACTATCTCACGGAACAGTCCCAGTGCCTCTTCGACGAGATCGACTCGCTATTACAGTAACAGGCCATCCAATGGGTCGATCCTATTCTGGCCCTTCAAGGTCACTACTCAAGGCACTTTGCGGTGCCCAAAAGGAACGGAGGCTTCTGCCCTATTTTAGACCTCAGGATTCTGAACACTTTTTTGGTGCCTACAAAGTTCCGGATGGTGACTTTGGAAAAGATCATTCCTCTTCTCACCAGGTTTGGAATTGTGGATTTGAAGGATGTGTACTGCATCTCGATCCACCCAGCGCATTGTCACTTCCTGAGGTTTGCCACAAGCGACAACATATTCCAGTATTCCACCCTGCCATTTGGTTTGTTTACTGTGCCAAGGGTCTTCACCAAATGCATGGTCCCGGTGATGGCCTATCTCCAAACGCACAAAATCACGGTGTTCCCCCCTCCAGACGATTGGCTCATTGTGTCAGAATCCAAACGCCGGGTGGAACGGGACATTACATTTGTCCTTCATACCCTTTCCGAATGCACCTCACCGGCTCAGAGAACATTGACGCCGATGACCTAAGCAGAAAACAGAATATGTTCCACAAGTGAGCGTTGCATCTATTGATCTACAACTGCCTCTGTCGCAGTTGGGGCACCCCTTTGCTGGACCTGTTTGCCACCCTTCAAAACTCAATGTGTCCTCAATTCTGCTCCAGAGCGGGGATGGGCAATGGATCCAAAGAGATGCCCTTATGCTTCCGTGGACAGATCACCTCCTCTATGCCTTTCTTGCCATCCTTCTCCTGCACAAAGTGGTCACCAAGATTATACAGGAGCATCCGAGGATCATCCTCGTTGCTCCATTGTGGCCGAGGCAACCATGGTTTGCCTCCCTTCTCAACCTGGCTCAAGACTTATCGGCTACCCACAACTCCGAACCTGCTCTCCCACAATGGAGGACAGGTCCTCCACCTGGACCTACCTTGCGTCCAATTGACAGCTTGGAGGATCAGTAGTTAATGGCCAGGATCTTTGCTGCTTGCTGAAGGCCCTTCACCACTCTGCTGTATTAATGTAAATGGAAAAGATTCCTTTCTTTCGCCTGGTACAGAGGATTCCCTGCCATTCACCCTTCTCTCACTCAGGTCTTACAGTTGTTGCTACATGCGAAGAGATTCAGCCTTTCTCTGGCCTCACTCTGGGTACACTTACTGGCTCTCATTGCTCATCAGCCTCTTCACTCAGCAGGTTCACTTTTTTCCATCATCCTCATTTAAAGCTATTCCTCCGAGGTTATAAATACACCTTTCCAGACCGGAAACCAATTCCTCCTCGATGGTCTCTTTCTCTCATCCTACAACAACTCAGGCGTCCACCCTTTGAGCCCATGGCGGCTGCTGTCTTGTGCTTCCTTACCTTCAAGACAGAATTTTCCTAGCTGTCGCTTCTGCAAGGTGGTCTGGCGAACTGTGCACTCTACTGTGATCCTCCTGATCTACAATTTTATAAGGACAAGGTTATGGCCTATCCAGACATTTCCTTCCCTCCCAAAAGTGGTCTCTTCTTTCCAACTCTCCCAACCGAAATCCCTGCCTACCTTCTTTCCGAATCAATTGATTCCGCTGGGAAAAGACCTTCCACTCACTGGATGTTTGTCGGGCACTGGTCGTCTACACCTCCAGGACTGCTTTGCTTCGGACAACACAATAGTTGTTTATTTGTTATGACCCTAGTTCTAGAGGGTCTCCTGTTTCTCCCCAGTGGTTTTCCCGCTGGATAGTTTCTACTCTTAAGCTTGCTTATGAGTTACCAAAACTGCCTTTTCCGTGCACTGTTCGAGCCTATTTCACTAGAGAGTGGTTGCCTCCTCAGCAACCTTTCTTAGAAGTGTTCTTTTGGAAGACATCTGTAACGCTGCTACATGGTCAAAACCCACCACCTTGAAGCACTATGGGATGGATGCCCGGATGAGGTCTACCACGGCTTTCAGGAGAGCTGTCCTTTCTTTTGTGATGGCGTGACTTGCCATCATCTTGTGAGTACTGCTTGCAATCACCCATCTATGTGGCTTCACGAAGGCCACAAAGGAGAAGAACCAGTTACTTACCTATAAATGTGGTTCTTCGAGTGGACCTTCGTGAAGCCACACAGCACCCACCCGCCTCCCGTCGAGTCGTCACATACTTACCTGTCATTCTGGCAGTTCCGAGGGAACTGAGGCATTTGGGTGGGAAACCTCCAGCTGATGTGCAGGGCAAGGGGGGAGGAGACTAACGAACTTTCCTATTGCTAGCGAAGTCTGACCTCTGTGCGTACGTGCCAGGAAACCCATCTCTGTGGCTTCGTGAAGGTCCACTTGAAGAACCACCTTTACAGGTAAGTAACAGGCTCGTTCTTATTTATTACTTTATCTTTTTGATTTGTTACCCCATTAGTGCCGAAGCACTATTCTGGGGTGGTTTACAAACAATTAAAATACAACTGCAGCAAAACCAAACACTATATCATACCAGTAATAAAACAAAAAAGTCTAAAATCTAAATGGCACAGTCAGTTCTCAGCCTGAAGCTGAAGCAGAAGGCAGGATATTCCGGGTGGATCTGGAAGACATTCCTGCAGAGTTGTGTTTTTGAGCTGTCTGCTTGAGTCCAGGGAGGAGGGAGCCAGACACAGCTTCTCTGGAAGTTAGCTCCATAACTTTGGTGCCACCATCGAGAGGGCCCTTCCTCTAGAGAATTTCCAGCCCTCTCTCAGAGTGGATGCCAGAGGAATCTGAGCTGGGAGAGGTTGGGCAGACAACTTGGGTGGAGGGAGATGTTGCAAAAAGTGTTACAAATGCATTCACAATATTTTACATCTCAGTTGGGTGGTAGAACGGAGGCTGTTACGTTTTCCTAGCAAGTAACAAACATTCTTATTCCGAACAGATGCACGTTCCAGGCCATGCTGGTTTTACTGGAAATGAAGCAGCTGATCGGCTGGCAAAAGAAGGAGCCAGGAAGTCCCATTGATGACAGTTTACAATTCGAAAGTTGCACTGAGTTTCGGAGCACCATCAAGAGAATTGTTTCATGTTTCTTTAAGCTTAATTCTTTTGAGCTTGCCTCCTGCTTTTTTGGAATTTAAGACACTTGTTGTGGGTATTTTTGCCCTTGATTCAAACAGATATTTTATGAAGAGCAGGAGTTCCGGTTGCGGCAATTTGGGCAGTGAATGTTTGTACGTAGTATGTTGCTGAAGTGAATCACACGGTTCATTATTCTAAGAGTTGTGTGGGTAATGTACATTTTGTGATATCAGATCAAAAGAGTTGGAATATATCTGTTTGCTTGGACCCCAAGGTTTCCTGTTTAGTGATCAGAAATAAAAGTATTTGTATGTTTTATTCTTGGTAAACAGGCTAACATGAATCCAAAAAACAAGATTACAGACTGTGACAACTTTGCGCACTACTGTACCACATTTCACAAGTGTATAATATTGGTAAAAACAGTAACGACCCTCCAATCTTCTTGTTCCCTTGGTGCAACTTTGGCTGTAACTTCACGTTCTTTTCGTCTCTCTTCGCGGTCCCGCTGCGGACCGGTACAAGGTAACGTAACCTCATGCCCTTGCTCTGTCGTTTCGTGATCGTCCCGACCACGCCCCCTGAACTGCGATGTAAGTGGGATGAGAGATTCCCTTCCCTGGCCCCTGGAATCTTTTCATCACACTTCTCGTATCGAGATGAGTGTTTGTGAGGTTGCGTTACTCCCGGAACGAGAAGCGTGTTTCCCTCCTTAGAACCACTTTTCCTCTCTGGTTTTGACAGATATCAATTTATGATAAACCGGTAGCACATCCAGCTTCCCAAGTCTTCTCAAGACCGCTTTTAAATGATAAACCTTCAAGTGCATGGTTACCACGGTGCATTCATGCCACCTGCCACCAGATGACATACCTCCTGTCGAAGCACAAACCCATGTCGACCCTTAGGTACCGATGTATCCATGCGATGGTGCTGTTTTTAGTTTACTGCTTATTTATCCTTACTCGCCCTCACTATGACGAACCTTCCGTTTCACCCAGCTCCCCCACTTAAGAAACTCCACTCCAGGTTTTAATGCGTGCACTTGGCCACTGCCTTGCCTGGGTGTTTTTTCCCGGATGCTGTTATTTACTCATTACCATGCCGCTTAAGCTGTTGTGCCCCTTGCTTCTGATCTCGTGCAGACTGGTGACGGAACTCAGCAACAGTATTGGGACAACCACCCTCGTTCCAACCACCAATTTATGATTGTTACCTGGGAGGCTGTGCATGCTGATGACTAAACCCCTGTGCATGTGTAGAGTGCACAGGTGCTTTACGGCGTATTCCTGCCCCCTTCCTGCTTTGTATCGCTTTATTGCGTGCCAACACCTGCTGTTTTGTTCCGCGGCCACAGGGCCTACCCGTGTCCCCCACCTGTAATAATAAGCATTAGCTATTTAGTTTTCCTGCGGCCGTGACGGGAGGAACTCGTTCTGATGGAGCTCCGGACATTTTTCCCGCCGCATCAGGTTAATACTACCTGTGCCTAGCGAGAACAACCGACACCTCACCCCTTTGTTGTGAACAGTTAATTGCCAAGATTAAGGTGCCTGTGTCAAATGAGTGCCACTCCGGACTGACTGCAGGCGCTGTGCTCATTTCCCGTATTATGGCCCACTTTGGGCAACAGGAAGAGAGGAGCTTGCTGATGTTAACACCCATCAGCCATATAAATAAGCCACCAAGAATACAGACCAAAAAAGCATTCCACAACTCTGAATTCAGAAGTGGTCCCATACATTTTAGCACTGCAGAACTCCGCTTCCAGTGTTTGCTACGATTTTGTTGCCATGCAGGCAAAATTTACAGTATGACTTTCCTTTATATTCTGCACACCTTCATACGCCCCATCTGCACCACTGCGACCATTTTCCATGCCTTGAATATTATGAAGTAGATTGTATGTTACTGTGCTTCTGCGAATGACTTGCCCATTATAACCCCCTAAAGACCCTTCTTCCATGGGCTCTCCCCCACCATATGCGGTACCGGTCCCCGCCCCCTTCCTGTTCTTCACTGGACGTCCTTATTACTCAATTTCCCCCAAAAAATAAGCGCTACAAGTTCACCCCCCTAACCAAAAAAAAAATTAATCATAAGCACGCAATATCAGTGGTCATCTGGTACTGCCGTTCCAATAGGTTTTGTCCTGCAGTATACTTTATGTGTTTCCAAACGCATCCTTCCTTTTTTTTCCCAGCATGACTCATTTGCATCGGCCCAGGGAACTTTGACGTGTAAGACGCAAAAAATCGAAAAGCCTTATTGCAGATTCTTCGGCGGGATTTATTTTGATGCGTGCTTTGTGAATTTTGACGATATTAAAAAAAGAACACATTAAAGAAATGTGTTACTGGTTTTTCTTTAAAAGATTCTTCCTTACACTTAAGAAGGCTCTTGTACGCAGCAGGGAGCACTGACTAACAATCAAGAGTTAACAGATCCTTGGGGCAATGTTTATCTAACCCTCCCCCTTCTTCCTGCCGTCAGTTTGCCTCATTTACAGCCGAAATGAAGTCTCACGGGAAAGCATCATCCTACGACAGTAGAATTTGCCCTAGGTGCTTCTGATAGCCAGTAGGAAAGAGTTGCCATGTGATCTATCCATAAAACAAAGCTCTGTGGAAATGTGGACTCAAAAAACTCCCCAGAGCTCTGAAGGGTTTTGTGCAACTCAGTCCTTAGAGGGCATGAAATGGCCTGCAGGGCATAGGAGCAAACAGATGCCTAAATGGCAATTTGTGTCCTCTGTTTGGAGAAGTGGCAGGTTCTCAGACCATGGGATGGATTGAAAGCACACAGACATGTATACATACCAGCTGTCTCAAAGACGTAGCCAGAGATTGTTGAGTACTTTAAATATGTAAGGAGCATTGGCATTTGGGGCATCTGTTGATCATGAGATGCAGCATACACAACCACACAGTCTTGCTGCTTGAGTCCCTTCTCTTTCTCTTTTTTAAAACCCTGGTTTTGAATCCCTTAATCGGATCCAGATTTCAATCAGATTAGCATCCCCTGGAGGAACCTTCCTTCTCCCCGCCCCCACCTACTGCTCCTAGAGGTGTTTGGCAAACCACTAGATGAAGTTCGATAGTTAGTTTGACAGGCTGTGAAAACATCTGGGGAAGGAGGGCAAATCAAGAAGGGGAAAGGGTATATATATTTGTCCTAATTGAATAATTGTTTTCCCCTTTGGATTGTACTGTTGGTTGTATTTATTTTATTTTATTTATTTATTTGTTTTATTTATATACCGCCAGATTTTGCCAAATGGGAACTCAAGACGGTTAACAAATGTAATATACCACAATTCAAAGTTCAAACAAGTAATAATTGGTTCCAGATAGACATGGGCACGACTCAGCAAAATTTTCGTTTTCGTTTTTTCGTTTCGTTACGCAACGAAAACGAAAACGAAAATTTTCCAAAAAAACAAAACGAAACTAAAAACTTTGCTGTGTTTTTCGTTTTTGTTGCGGCAAATACATTGAACTGAAAAGAATGCGAACGAAACAGAAATTTTTCGTTTTCGTTTAGTTACGCAACGAAAACGAAAAATTTGCCAAAAAAACCCAACGAAAACGAACCGAAACAGACCCCTCAACGAAAAACGAAAAACCATTTTTTTTTGAGTCGTGCCCATCTCTAGTTCCAGAGACTGAACATAAAAACAATGAACAGCAAACAGTGGAACCCAAAGTTATTTTATCAGTGCATTGTATGTTTATTTTACTATTGCAAGCCGCCCAGAGTGGCCTTTTTGGCCAGATGGGCAGGGTATAAATATGATAATAATTCATTAATTCTATACCACCCATCTTCCCGAAAGAGCTCTGTGCAGATAACAATGAGGGCAAAACTAATCCAGTGAAAGACCAATGCATCCAACAAAAGGAAACAAAAATAGAAAATAGGGAATAAAAATATATAAATATATAAATAAATAATTTTTTAAATAAAAAAGACGGTCTTTAAGCAAATGTGACAAATGTGTTTCTTTCCTCTTTGTAGTCACGGACTCCTGCCTTGGTTTTTGAACATGTAAACAACACAGATTTTAAGGTGCAGTCTCTTTCACACACACACACACCCGTTGCTGATGGTCAGCCTTTTAATTGCATGGCTAACCCACCCACCCCTCGTGTTGATGTGCTCTGTAGAGTTAAAGAACTCATGACAGCGTTTTGGTCTCAGGCTGTGGAGAGAGAGGTTGGGAGTTCGATTCTCCTCCCACACACATACACACACTGTGCCTCTTTGACTGGGGCTGGACTCGGAGGAGGAGGAGGAGGAGGAATCTAGTAATTGCCTTTGCTGCTTGGGAGAAGACCATCTCTTCATTCAAACATGAACGTTCAGTGGTACCTTGTATAAAGGAATTAATTCGTTCCCAATGAAATTCTGTTAAGCAATTTTTCCTTTATACAATTTCCTCATAGGAATGCATTGGAAACGGAGTAATCCCTAATCGCGACTATTTTTATGTTGGACGGATTCACCGCATAGGCGATTCTGTTAAGAAAATTTCCCCTATCTCTGGAATTGTTTATGTAGTACAGATTTTATGTTATACGAGAGTCCAATGTATTCAGTAAAAATGTGCAGAACGATTAGGAAATTAAAACATTTAGGTCCATTATTGGTAGAATACGTGCAAGTTACCTCAGCTGGATCTAAAGTTGCTTATTCCTCAGGTGATAATACAGTGGACCTGGGTTTTTTTTCTCTGCGTCATGTTAGATGGGCAGGAAAATTTAAGGGGGGGAAATGCCAATACAATAAATAGTCCTTGTTGGCAACTTAACTTTAAAATATCTTTTTTTTAAAGAAAGTTTTTTAAAACCTTGTTTGAAGTGATCCTTTTTATTTGTTACAGATTTAGAATTTTGGTTCTTTATTTCCCTCTTCCTTTTTTGAATTTTTTTGGTTGTAATTGTAACGTAATTGTTAAAACTAACCCTTCAACTGTGCTGAGGAAAAGTTGTGCCATGGAGGTATTTAATTTTTTTTTAATAAAATCATTGAAACGAAACCATTTCCCAGTCATTAGTCTCTTCCGATCCAGGGGAAGCCTCATTCAAACAAGCATCTCTGCTTACGTGCCGCTTCAGTTCTTGAGGGTAGTTTTTTCTCTTTATGTTTGTCCATTGTGCTTTGTCGTGTGTGGAAGCTGCTGTTATTCGGGGTGGACGAATTGCAGTCCTTATCATGTTGTGGCACTACGATACCCATCATACTTCTGCATGGGATATGTTGGCTGGAGCTGATGGGTGTGCCAGTCCCACATGTGGGAGGTCTTGTCAATGCAATCACACAAGGTTATAAGCAGTTATAAACACAAAGTCTAAGTGAACCTATAGATTCATATAAAAGACACATCTTAGGTAGTCCCTCATATAGGGAAAGCTTGCCGGAAGAGAAAGGTCTTTGTTTCCGGAAAGACATCAGAGATGGGGCAGTCCTGGCCTCTAGTGGGAGGGAGTTCCAGAGTCTGGGAGCAGCCCAGTTATATTGAAAGTTACTTCTGTTTAAAGGCATTGTACAGGTATTTTGTGCAGCATTTTGTTTATGCCGTTTTCTTATCACTCCTAAGGGGTCTATTGAATTTTTATAAAAATTTCAACATTGCAATATAAGAATTAGCCATAGAGGGAACCAGAGAGGGGTTCCCCTTGCTTTTTGCTGAGAGCAAGGCAGTGTGGCAAATATGATGGGACCCAGTGAATTGCTTGTGCCATCAGAGCAACTGGGAGCAGCAGGGATGGGTACGGAGCAAAACCCCATAATGTGACAAATGCAGAGTTCAGCTTTAGATATCTGCTTGTTTTCTCTTTTCTGCTTGGCTTTTTAAAAAA
>JAHTLZ010000122.1:38225214-38238848 GCA_023846285.1 Phrynocephalus versicolor | reverse complement strand
AGCACTGAGAGGCACATTTTCTCTCTTAACCATACAGAAATACTATACGTACAGTGGACCCTTGTATAACAAACAGCTTGTATAACATAAAATTTGTACAACATAGAAATTCTGGAGATAGGGGAAATTTGCTCAACATAATCGTCTATGGGGAGAATTCGTACAACGTACAACATAAAAATGGGATTACTCCGTTTTCAATGCATTCCTATAGGAATTTGTATAAAGGAAAATTTGCTTAACATAATTTCATTTGGAACGAATTAATTCCTTTATACAAGGTACCACTGTATATATATAAGATAATGACAGTAAAGTCATGTGTAGCTGTACACTGTAAGATTTCCTTGTTTGCTGCAGTAAGAAAACTAATATCAGTACTTCATTTATTTATTTATTTATTTATTGTATTTATACCCCGCTTATCTTTCGTACGAAACTCTAAGCGGCTTACACGGGCGAGCAAGCGCCAATAAACACAAACAATAATTATGTGATCGCCTTACTAATTTATGAACATACATGACATGAACCATAATATCCTCATGACCTACTGTTACCTGTGCCTACTTTAAAAAATCTAATTATTTCCTGCATAGGGATAAACTCCATCCTACAGATTCTTAACTGTGTTTCTACACTTCTGCAGTACTGCAAGTGTAGAACCTCCAGGAAATTAATTGATTCCCTGTATATTCAGGGTATATGACTCAAAAAGTGTCTCAGGAATTACTGCGCTAATATTAGATGTGGCTTATCTGATGGTTACAACACAGAGAAAGCTGGAATTGTGTGTAATAAAATCTGCTGCTTCACAAATGCTTCTGTACTGGTGCACGTTAAAATCAGCAGAACAAGTGTTACTGGAGATTCAGTGGTCCAAATCAGCTATAGTTCTAAGTTTATGAATCATCCAGTTATCCACCAAAAATGGGTGTGGGGGGAAGACATTAAGAGGTATTACTAGAATTCTTCCCCCCCCCCAAGGTGCCCTTTCTGTTGCCTCATATGTCCACCAAGCTGCCCCATGGCTCACACACCCCCTACAGTGCCATTTGTGGTAGATCACTTGCCCACCCTTGTGCCCATTACAGCACCTATGGGCATTTATACACGACCCCTAAGCTCCGCGGCAAAGGGCTGCAAGCTCCGGACCTTAAAAATGTTTCCCCACCAGGTCCGGAGTTTGCAGACAATTAAGTGTGACCCCGCCCACCTAAGCGCGACCCAGCAGCACTTTTCTTGTACCTGCTCTTTGATGGTGACAAATATTAAATGCGGATGTGCAGGGCTCTCCTCGCTTCTTTTTGTTTTTGTTTTTTGCCTCCCGCCCCTTTAAGAGCAACCAAGAAGTCACACGGGGCGTCTTCCACCAGCACCGGGGAGGTAAGACTTTCTTCTTTTGTCCCTTTTTTCCCTCCCTCCCTCACGCAGCCAGCAGCCAGGGTGGAGACAGACGAAGAGCGACAAACCCCTAAGATCGCTGATCCGAATTTAAGGGACCAGCGGATCTTAGGGGTCGTGTAAAAGTGCCCTATGTTTGTGTAGTGTACAAGAAATCTTGTGTCTACACAGTGCTTTACTGCGTGGATACCCATGGAGGTATGTAGCATTTCAAAAAACTGCTTATTTTTATTGACAGAATTCACTGACAAGCTCTTAAAATAAGAAATAAAGAGCAAGACTTAACAGTGTTACAAAATCAGTTTTCGGTAATTAAATGCAAGGAGAAATACAGTGGTACCTTGTATAAAGGAATTAATTCGTTCCAAATGAAATTATGTTAAGCAAATTTTCCTTTATACAAATTCCCATAGGAATGCATTGAAAGCAGAGTAATCCCATTTTTATGTTGTACGGATTTTCCCCATAGGCAATTATGTTAAGCAAATTTCCCCTATCTCCAGAATTTTTTATGTTGTACAAATTTTCTGTTATACAAGCTGTCTGTTATACAAGGTACCACTGTATACTTCCTATGCCCAAAAGAACAATTTACCTTTACTACATATTCCCACATATGCTTCTTTGTCCTGTGTAAGACCTTGTACCTGGGGAATGCAGGAATAAGTGTCCTGAACATTATGTGGAACCAACGAATTAAAACAACACTCGGCTGGTTTTTATTTGGAAGTGGACAGTACTCAATCTTGTTTATTTTCCATAGGGGTAGGGCCTGGACATGCTTTGGGATTAAGACACCAGGCTGTAGTGCGAATTCAAGGCCGTCGAGCACAAGAGCGCAGGGATGTAATGGAGGACGAAGACATTGGGGTGGAAGAGGGACAAGACGATGGAAAACAGGATATTCAAAACCAACCAGAGGATGTAGAACATGAAGAGGCTGGTCAGGGTGGCGCAGGTGAAGGACCAGTTATTTGATCTTTGACTGACCTTGAGTATAAAAAAAGCTGGAGTCTTTAGTTAATAACTCCTTCTGATTCCTATTTTCCTTCACTCGCTTCCAGGTGAGCGGCATGGCATGGATGCCATGCAGAGTCCAGTTACAAGGGCAGAACTGGAGAACGTAATAGCTTTGCTTCAGGACCTTGCTGAACGTGGTATGCAACATATATCTATACTCACACTTCAGATACTTGCATGGGGTATATAGGCTGAAACTCTTGTTTTTAATAGAATGTGGATTGCAAAGTCCACAGCCACCTGCATTATCATTGCTATCATGAAGGATGCCTAAGGACAACCTCCAGGGAAAAAAGATACACAGGGTATGTCTCTGTGCCATTAGCTGGGGATCATAAGCAGTTGAGGACATCTGCCCAGGAATACCCTGAAGCAAATTGTGAGCCACTGTGTGAGACAGATTGCAGGGCTGGATGGGCTGTGGCTAATTCCAATCAGTAGTGGTACGTATTCTCAATCTGGAGTGGGGCCTTATTGGCACCCCAAAACTGGTGTTTAAGAGGCTAACTGCTCTGGAAAGGAATATTTTTGGTCTATAATTACTAAATTGGTTTTTACACTATTATAGAAGAGGTAGCTAACACTCCAGCTCATTTTCCCTACTATTAGATGCTGCCCTTCTTGGGATCTTCTTAGTGTGCAGTTTGTGCATAAATAGCAACACAGCAATTGTACAAGCTGGTAGATTGAAATTAGAAATCGGATACAATTCAAGGTTTAGTTACCCAGCAAAGATTGATTTATGATAATACTGTCTAACTGAGATCAGACAGATGCGGATCATGCAAATTGGTGTGATGATTACATTGCTGTGTAGAATTTAGGTTAGGGCATATCAAAAAAGACATTGTTGTACTTGAAAAGGTGCAGATGAGAACGACCACAATGATGTCAGGGTGGGGGCACCTCTCTTTTGAGGAGAAATGGAAACATCAGGGAGGTGGTGGAATCTGGTAGGGTAGCGAGGTTAAAAGTAATGGAGGGCATGAGTAATGTGGTTACAGTGGTGCTTCTCTACCTCTTAAGAAGTATCATAAATTGGGGACATACACTCAAACTGGTGGATGGGAGAGTTATGCCATAAAAATCTAATTATGTATTTATACCTGCATGTTGTTATTCTGCTGAACTCCCTGTGTCGTGCTGAGGTAATGCCACCTGGTCAGGATGACTTCATTGTGGTATGTGAGAAGAACGGAACAGTTAGTCCACTGATTGGTTTTTTTGGTCAAACTGACGGTACACGGGAGAAAGTTCTGTGTCATGGCAGAAAAGTCAACGTACTGAGCCCCCATTCTTGGCCTAGCACATAGAGATGCCTATGGCATCCTGGGAATTAATGTCTTGTACCCCACCACTTCCAATGCGTCACCTAGTACTCACCACATTTTGGGACACCAGCTCTCAGAATATGGGGATGGCATTCGCACTGCATGAATTTAAGCTGAGCCTGCTGAGACACCTGCAGGCATAGGTTCATGACAGGGGTAATAGTAATAAAGGAGAAGTTGAATTTCACACCATTATGCATTCTTGAAAGCAGGGGCCATGATGCAGCTGTGCGTTTACAGTAGACGGAAATTTACATACTGTGCAGGGCAATTTGATGGCTGGTACTCCTTAACTAGAAAAGTAACGTATACCTTATCTCTCATCAGTTGCAGCCATTGAAGAAGAGCTTCGAGTCCAGCGGGGAAGGCAGCAGAGACACAGGAGGCGTTGTTAGAGAGCTGGGCCATTGAAATATTTATATACCAGTTTGTTCAGAATTGTTAAAAGGTATTCAATATTAATAAATATTAATACTCAGCCCATGCACAAAAAGTTAAATTAATGGTTACTATGATTGTACTCTTTGAAAAATAAACTGCGTTTATAATTAAAATTCCTTTTTTATCAAAAAAAAAATTTACTATGTAAGTCTGTGAATGACCCCCCTAGAAAAGTACAAGCAGCTTACAGAGAAAAAAACTCTTTATTGAGAGTTTTACAGCATAGTATCAGAAAATTTTACTCTCAGCATTCCTGTAGCAGACCACCGCACTTTCCCAACAAGAGACAGTAAACCCGTCATTTATCAAATCTTTGTTTGCTGTACTAGGGTGAAAAAATTTGCTTCTTCCTGCGTAAACGCTTAACGGGCGTAACTTGCCCTTCACTGGATTTGCTGTCCTTCTTAGTGCGTCAGACTGCCCCATTATCACCAGGCCGGCCTCCATATCCTCCTTTGTTTTATCTACCTGAACTGGTGTTCCTACTATCTCTGGTAGTTGTAATATATTTCCTTTAGCTTTCACATTAATAACCGAGGCACTTATTTCTGAAACACCATTGTAATCACATGTGCCCAAGGTTATGAAGTCTGTCAGTCTCTGCAGGAAGTTGGAAGCAACCCTTAAGTTTGGTATGATTTCATCATGGAAACGCTTGTCCTCCTCGTCCCTTGCAGTACTTTTCGCCTCCTTAGTAGCTGTACTCTGTTTCACCCAATCAACAAACCCAGATAGTGTGTGGTCGAGCCTCGCAGCTGCAGTGGCTCTCTGTTTGCGTTTCCTAAGCATTGCCAACCTTGTAGCGGGGTCTAAAGTTGCTTCGTAGTTACTTGTTTCAGTCCCATCTGGAAAGGAAATAGATGTTGCCATCAGGAGTAGTCCCTGGGGAATTTTTTTAGTAATTTCAGTTCAAGATGTGTCACTTAAGTTCAAACTACGTGATCCATATTTTAGGGTGTCCTCATGGGTGGTTATATTTTAAGATCTCTACCTTATATCAGGGCAGGTTCCACATCACACATATCTTTAAAAAATCACAGGGCTATGTTCAATTCTTGGGAAAAATACCTACCTGGAGATGTTAACCTTCCTGTTTTGGAGTTGGTAGTACTCATTGATGTAGAACACTCAGAGGTCGAAGGTTCACAGCCATCAGTGGACAGGTTATTTGCAAGAAAGATGGATTCTTTATGTCAGTACTTTGGGGTCGTGAGTGGGTAGCAGATAGTTTTTCTCAGTAATTGAGGCAGTATGGCTGAATAGAAAAGTAGCACGGTAGGACCTCAGGCTATATACTTCCTAAAGGAAAGCAATGTGGAGGCATAAAAGAGGGCAATGAAGATTGATGGCCACCTCATGTTCATTGAGTCAGCATGGCAGTTGTGTCAAGACCTGTAACCATGTAGCATTATGTAAATGCTGATATTGAAGCCTAGATTGTGGTGTATTGCATTTCAAAAGTAACCGAGTGGGAGTCTGTTATTCGATACAATAACTAACCAATAAATGTATCTAGCAGTATCTACTGGGGCTTGAGTTCACTGTCATATACTTACTGTTGAGATTCGTTCGATGATGCAATCATAGAGGGAATAGGAATCTGAATGTGCAAAACATTCAGGTTGGGATTGTAAAATAATAATTTTAAGGTAACTTTTGACGAAAGGTACTTGTGTGGTTTCTTTTTCCTTACCAGTTCCTGTCCCCAACACATCAGAAGCAGCTGATAGGGAACTGTGGAAGTATGGGGTTTCATACAGATAGATAGTCACTAGTTCCATGCCCTCTCCTTCCATGGATTCCAGTCCTAAGGGAGATGAAAATTTGAGATTACAGTTATTGGAGGCGGAGAGTAGGGGATGTGTCATCAATTAGTGGGTGGCAGCCTTTAACGGATAAACGCGTGCTAAGCAGGGGAAACGGGGTGGGGTGGCTGACATAATTTTTTGGAGAAACGGAGAATACTGTGAAATTTGTACAATGGTAATTACCAGGGAGCACTATACTCCAGATGATATGAGAGGTTGAATGCACTGGATGGAGACATGGAATTGTATTACAATCAGAGGCAGTCTGAACGCACAATCACCCGGTTAATAATGGATAACAATTGTCACCATGAAATTGTGGGCATTCCACCACCGTGATTCCAAGCAGCATGTTCTGTTTAGATATGCCCTTCCTCCCAATTGGAAAATGATTCCAGTACTCCCATGCCCTGCGTAACACGGGCAAAGGGCGGGCGATGGGAACGTAGAATACTAGCCATAGCTACTTGGTGGTAGTGGGGTTTGCGGAATATTGCCGTGGCACTACTACTATTGGGAAATAGAGAGAAATTCCTGTTTTTTTGTGAAAGACAACACAAGTTGTAATTATGTATGAGTTCCAGAAAGTCTAGTAATTTTAAGAACTCCTTTTTTTCCGGATAAGAGGAAAACCTTTATCAGAAAATTGACGGATACATCGATGTCCCGGTTAATCGGTACACCTCTTACCGGCACCGGGAACTTCAATGAACAGTACCTTTTCTTTTTGAATTGGGTGTTATTACTAACCTCCCTCAGATGCACAATCGCTCTCCGTCGTCCTTAGCGGATGAATGGATGCATCAGTTCTGAAAACACACTCCATTTCTTCATACCAAATGAATTTCGATCTCCCTGATCCAGAGGTATTATTGTGGATCACGGCTTGTTTGTAGTTTTCTAAGAGATTTCGTCTTAGTCCTGCATTCGTTGGCTGATCTCGTGTACCCGATTTTTTGCATTTCAGAGGAAATCAACTCAAAAATCTCATAGTTTCTTTTAAGAGAGGACAACACATATTTAATCTCTGCTTCCCCCCCATACTTTAATTAGAGCCGATGTCTCAGCGTTACTCCAAATGATTCCTCGCTTGCCTTTGCCTGATCTCGATGAGCCCTGACTACCCTCAAAACTGTCCTCTTGCTCCATTTCTCTGTCAAATAAAAGTAACTGTGACCCTTGGAAGGTTGGAGTTAAATTAAAGGTTTTATTCACAGGGACTGCAGTAACAGAAACCAGTTTAATAGCTGTCTTCCTGTCCTGCCACCGTGGCCTGCAAGTCATCTGCATTTTAAAAGAAAGGTGCAAGGGGAATAGGTGTCACCCGGAGTCATGGGGCAAACCAGAGAGCCGATGATACAGGGGAACAAAAAGAACCCGCTTCAAATTAAGAGCCAGCACGAAGCAGAAGAAGTGGTTACAATATAATATAATTACAGTTGCAAGGGAGAATTGGAGAATAGGTGCCTGATGAAGATTATGATGGTAGTAGAAGTAGTAGGTATGCAATTGGCCTTTGTGGTGTATTTGGTATATTGCTAAGTAAACCGAATCCCTTGCAATGTTTCCATTCATTAAAAGCACTTTGAGGTGTTCCAAAAACGGGAAAGATAAGTGGTACAAGGTTTTGCTTATGTACTCCCACCAGGAAGTATGAAGGAATGTATACGTGTTTTTATTCACAACATTTTTGGTATCCTGAAAAGCACCGGGTTTCTGCTCGGTCTCAGGTCTGTTTTCGAGTATGCAATGTTTTATTAAGTCTATGTTATAGACTATCAGGGTTTGTGTGTGGAGGGTTAATGCTGTGCATGTACACTCTATTATTCCCCCCCCCCATTTTTTTTTCAACAGAAGGAACCTTGTGGAATGAGGTAAGATTTTTTTTTAAAAAAATGAACGCGTTGACTAGGCCTGCAGGCCAGCTGGTCAGAGTGAGATAAGGAAAATAATAATAAAAAAATGTGCCGACCGGGTCTGCCAGTCAGCTGGTCAGCACAGGAAGAAATAAATAATTAAAAACGCGCCAACTGGGCCATGAGGAAAAAAAAGCAAAATGAAACAAAAATACAAAATATATATTTTTTAAAAAATTCATTTCACAATACAGAAAACAAAATGGGAGGGGGAGAAATGAAGACCAAAATGAAATGCCATTTCATTATTATGCTTGTTATGTCAATGCTACAGTTGATAATTCTTTCAGTTAACTTGTTTTTCGAAGGGCAAACTTCCCTCAGATGAGGAAACTAGTTAGAAAGAAATTGAAGGGGAAGGTTGGAAGAATCCAATCTCTTCAGAGTGCATGGAACCTGTTTAAAACAACGGTAACAGAGGCCCAGCACAAGTGCATACCACAAAGAAAGAAGAGCTCATTTAAGTCCAAGAGGGCACCAGCATGGTTAACGAGTGGAGTTAGAGAGGCTCTAAAGCGCAAGGAGAGGTCTTTCTGTAAATGGAAATCCTCCCCAAATGAGGAAAATAAAAAGGAACACAAACTCTGGCAAAAGAAATGTAAGAAGATGATAAGAGAGGCAAAGAAAGATTTTGAGGAACGCATGGCTAGCAATATAAAGGGTAATAATAAAAGCTTCTTTAAATATGTTAGAAGTAGAAAACCTGCCAGAGAACCAGTTGCCCTCTGGATGGTGAGGGAGGAAAGGGGGAGATTAAGGGGGACTTGGAAATTGCAGAGAAATTAAATGAGTTCTTTGCATCTGTCTTCACGACAGAAGACCTTGAGCAGATTCCGCTCCCTGAACGGCCCCTCTTGACTAAAGAATTAAATCAAATTCAGGTAAAAAGAGAGGATGTTTTAGGACTAATTGATAAATTGAAGATTAACACGTCACCGGGCCCAGATGGCATCCACCTAAGGGTTATTAGGGAACTGAGAAATGAAATTGCAGATCTCTTAACAGTAATATGCAACTTGTATCTTAAAACGGCCACAGTGCTGGAGGACTGGAGGATAGCAGATGTCACACCAATTTTTAAAAAACGAAGGAGGGGGGACCCGGGAAACTACAGGCCAGTTAGCCTTACATCTGTCCCAGGGAAGATGGTGGAAAGCCTCATCCAAGAGAAAATCTTAAAACACATAGAAGAACAAAACTTGCTGAGAGAAAATCAGCATGGCTTCTGCAAGGGTAAGTCTTGTCTGACAAATCTTTTAGAATTTTTTGAAAAGGTCAACAGGCATGTAGATTTGGGTGAACCGGTGGATATAGTCTATCTGGATTTTCAAAAGGCTTTTGACACAGTCCCTCACCAAAGGCTGCTGAGAAAATTGCACAGTCAGGGGATAAGAGGGCAGGCCCTCTTATGGACTGAGAACTGGTTGAGATCCAGGAAACAAAGAGTAGGTGTCAATGGGAAATGTTCACAATGGAGAGAGGTGAAAAGCGGTGTGCCCCAGGGATCTGTCGTGGGACTGGTGCTTTTCAATCTGTTCATAAATGACCTGCAGACAGGGATAAGCAGTGAGGTGGCCATGTTTGCAGATGACACAAAACTTTTCTGTGTGGAAAAAACAGAGAAGATTGTGAAGAGCTCCAGAAGGAAACCATGATGGAGATGTGTAATCTCCAGTCTTAAAACCGGGGTACTTCTAAGACCAGATGCCGGGGAGTGATATCACGAAACAGGTATCTGGTCTCGTGCACTCCCAGACGCATCTGGTGGGGCCTCTATGAGATACAGGAAGCTGGACTAGATGGGCCGTTGGCCTGATCCAGCATGGCTCTTCTTATGTTCTTATCTCTCCAAACTGGGGGAATGGGCTATGAAATGGCAAATGTGTTTTATTGTTGCCAAATGTAAAGTAATGCATATTGTGGCAAAAAATCAAAACTTTATCAACTCATGGGCTCTGAGTTATCCGTGACAGATCAGGAAAGAGATCTTGGTGTGTTGGTGGACAGCTCCATGAAGGTGTCTCCCCAATGTGTGGCAGCGGTGAAGAAGGCCAATTCCATGCTAGGGATGATCAAAAAGGGGATTGAAAATAAAACAGCCAACATTATAATGCCATTATACAAAACAATAGTAAGGCCCCACCTGGAGTATTGTGTACAATTCTGGTCACAGCATCTCAAGAAAGACATAGTGGAACTGGAAAAGGTGCAGAAGAGAGCGACTAAAATGATTACTGGGCTGGGGCACCTCCCTTATGAGTAAAGGCTAAAACATTTGGGGCTCTTTAGTCTGGAAAAAAGGCGCCTGAGGGGGGATATGATTGAAACATACAAAATAATGCAGGGCATGAGTCAAATGGATAGAGGGAATCTCTTCTCCCTCTCACAAAATACCAGAACTAGGGGACATCCACTCAAATTGAGGGCTGGGAGAGTAAGAACAGACAAAAGAAAATATTTTTTCACCCAGCGCGTTGTTAGTCTATGGAACTCCCTGCCACAGGATGTGGTGATGGCATCTGGCCTGGATGCCTTCAAAAGGGGATTGGACAGATTCCTGGAGGAAAAGTCCATCACAGATTACAAACCATGATGGAGATGTATAATCTCCAGGCTTAAAACCGGGGTACCTCAAGGGCCAGATGCAGGGGAGTGGTATCAGGAGACAGAGATCTAGTCTCATGTGCTCCCAAACGCATCTGTTGGGGCCACTGTGAGATAACGGAAGCTGGACTAGATGGGCCTTTGGCCTGATCCAGCATGGCTCTTCTTATGTTCTTATGTTCTTATGTGGTGCCGCTCGGTTGTGGCCTCTGCAGCGCAGCCTAGGCAGTGCTGGGCCTAGGGTCCAACTCTGGAGGCCACTGCGGCTCCCAGCCCAAGCAAATTGCACAGAAAAGCATGGAAACGGACCCCAGAATGGGCCACGTAAGTTTCCATTATTTCCTGTGGGGAAATTTGATTTCATACACCAGTTTTTTGGGTTACGAGCTTGATTCCGAAATGGATTATGCTCGTAAACCAAAGTACAACTGTAGATGGTCACTTGTACCTGTGAATTTCTTCTTGCAATGTAGGAGACTTTTAGGCATGGCAGTCCCATGCCCACAAAAGGACCAAGGTGAAGAAATGCACGCTTCTGTTTCACACTCAACAGCCTGACCCTTGCTTATACCATTACCAAGTATTGTAATTTTTGAATGTGCTTAGGCCAGCTTGATACAATATTATGCTGGCGGAAGGGGTCAGGTGGGATGTGTTTGCCAAACCCCATAGCAACACACTTCCCACATAAAACCTCCAGTCCTCACAGTGCTATAGCGCTGTTGGAAAGGACTGGGGAATTTCTGCACATTAGAACCAGTGAAATTGTGTAAAGCAAATGAGGCAGTGAGTCTTCTACCCAAACAAATGGCAATAATTTTCCTGTATTGCAGTTTTCTAGCCCTTCTTTTAAAAGTACTTTCTGAGATCCTTTATTAATGCAAGGGATAGCTTTTCAGGGTAGCAATTTAAGCTTCATAAAGCAAGGATGGAGCAAACGCGAGCAACAAAATAAGGCAATAGGTACGTTTCGCGTGAAAAACAACTACAGCTGCATGGAAAAAAACCCTTGGAGACCTTGTGCTCGGGGACGCCTGTGTCTCGCCACCCTGCACTTTTGCCTTTGACAGCGTTCTGGTTCTCTGGAGATTATTAATGACCTCCCGCGACTGGTTCTCTACTACTCTGTCCCACCATCCATCAGAGAGATGCTACCGTTGATGGCTCTCTCCTTGAACTTACAAGGCAAAAGTCATTTGCTGATCTCCCTGGGAGGTGATGGCTCGGAATACACAACAGATGTTTTCCACCGGCATTTCCCCCCTCCTCCAGCTTCTCCCCTTCTGTTGAGGTTATTGCTTATTTTACCAGGAGGAGGAGATGTTGCTTTGGCATCAGCTTGAAAGAAAGGAAGGAAGGAATTAAAAAAAAACGGATCCACGAGGAATGCTACAATGAATTGTAGACGCCTGAGCAGACAGGTTCATCTGATCTGGTTATAAGGCCAGGGTTCGTTGGGGGATTGCAGAAAGTACGTTTTCCCTGAGTCCCAGTATGCTTGGTTTTTTAAAAAAGGTGTTGTGTGCACTGTATAACTCCTGTGTTTCAGCTAATTTTGCAGAGGTTTTATTTGGCAGTAACAAAGAATTTGTTATTAATTGGAAAACCTCAGCCTGGATATTTTTGTATACTAGCTAGGTTACTTGCTGAAATATGAGAAAAGCAGGGACAGAAACCCTGCTGGCTTCCCCCATCCACGCTCCAGGCTCAGGAATTGTTACCAAGACTTGCCAGCATGCACATACAGTGGTACCTCTAATAACGAATATAATTCATTCCCAGAGGCAATTTGTTATCCGAAAAAAATTGTTATCCAAAACATAGCTTCCCTTTGAAATGAATGGGAAACCAATTAAGCTGTTCCAGAGGTCCGAAAAAAAGGCTAAGAAGCAGCCCCCCCCCAGACCTCTTTATAAAGTGCACTTTAAAGGCATGCAGTGCTGGAACACAAACCCCCAGAACTAGCTCCCTACCTTTCCAAGTTTGAAAGATCCAAATTCATCAGAAAAAAAATATGCCCAGAATGGCTCCAAAACACCATTAAGAAACGCTCTAACTCTTCCCACCCCTTCACAAACTGTGGGGGGTGCAATGCATCCTAGGTATACTTTTTTGCAGGCATTTTGAAACATTTGTTATCCAGGCAGCCCTTTTCTGTTGTGGGCCCCTCACTATGGAACCACCTTCTGAGTGAGTTGCGCCTTGCACCGTCCCTGCCCGCCTTCAGAAAGGCATGAAAACTTTGCTTTTCAGGGAGGCATATGGTGACCTAATTTAATTTAATTTAATCATTCTATTTGATTTGATTTGATTTTAGTTTACTTAGTTTCCCTCAGTTTTTTTGGTTATCTAACGCCCATTGACCCATCTTGTTGTATTGCTTTGTTCTGCTTTTTTTTTAATCTTGTAAACCGCCCAGAGTTCCATATTGGAAGATGGGCGGTATAAAAATAAAACAAACAAACAAACAAACAAATAGGGAATATTGGTTATCTGAGGCAGTCCTATACCTGGAAATTTCTGTTTGTTATCCAAAACATTTGTTATCCGAGGCATTTGTTATCTGAGGTATGACTGTATACTGCATATTTTGCATATTAAAGATACAGGCAGATCTTCATGGAGAGGCATTTCATGGAGAAGCACTGGAGAAGAAGGAAAAGCAGAGGGTGGTGAGAAGGAATGGCGGGCACACCCAGCTGGTAGATTCCCTCAGGAAAGATGGCGTCCCGGGAGAGCAGATGGGAGTCGTGGTCCAGGCTCATGAACTGGTGCGCTCACCTCTCAGGTGGGACCTGAGCTTTGCTGCTAGCACAACCTGTTCAGATTGGCAGGGATGTGCAAAGATTCCCTCCTGTAGCAGTACCACTCAGATAAGAGGGGAAGGGGGGAAAAACCCCACTGGTTTGTTTGGTTTTCGTGTGGGAATGGACAGGGGGGCCATTCTGTCATTCTGTTCCATTTGGCTTGCAAGTGTCATCCAGCCTGTTTGCATCATTCCCCAGCCCTCCAGACTTCATGGCACTCCATGCCCTCCCCAGCACACACACACACACACACACACACACACACACACACACACACACACACACACACACACACACACACAC
>JAHTLZ010000122.1:38172542-38222553 GCA_023846285.1 Phrynocephalus versicolor | reverse complement strand
GTAGTAGTAGTAGTAGTAGTAGTAGTAGTAGTAGTAGTAGTAGTAGTAGTAGTAGTAGTAGTAGTAGTAACAAGAACAGTTCTCTTTCACTCTCCCTCTTCTCGGTTCTTCCTTACCTCCTTGTTTTGCTCTCTGTTCCCAGGAAGCTGCTGCTTCTCTGCCAGGAGATGCATGCAAGCACTCTGACCAGAGACAGGAAATGCAACAGAGGAGTCAACTTCTGGAAGCAGTCAGTGGGTCAGATAGGTAGGCCAGGAGGATTGCCATTGTAGCCCCTGTGAAGTACAAATGCAGCAATACAGCTGCAAAGCAAGCGATTGTCCTAAAAGAGCAGCTGTAAAGCAATCTACTGTCATAAAACAGCAGTTTGGGGTTGTTGGCGTTCTCTCTTATCTACGGTTTTTGCTATCCACAGGAAGGCCTGGACCTGGGACCTGCTGGAAAGCCATTTGAGATGTTTACGGCGTGGGAGGTTTGATGGCTTATAACGATCTTAATTAAGGTCTTGTAGGTTGTTGTTGTTGCTGCTGCTGCAGTTATGATGATGATTCACGTGGCAGGATCCTAAGTGGGGCTCCCTCGGTGGGTGGGGTGAAAGTAATTCGAGCCGGACTGCCATTCGCGGGAAGCCCCCCCCCCACCTCCACCTGCGGGAAGAAGGGACGCAAGGCGAGGCCGCTGGCCCGGGCGCTTCTTTGCAACCGAGCCGAGCCGAGCCAGGGGGCGTCGCGCTTTTCCCTTTGGCCCCGATCGGGCCTCCTTGCTAGGTGGAGCGTCGCCGGCGTCGCCCTTGCACGGGAGGCAGGCAGGCAGGCGGGCAAGCGGTCATGGTGGAAGCGTGGTACATGGACGAGTCCCCCGAGGACCCGCGGAAGCCGCACCGCCTGGAGCCCAACCAGCCCGCTAGCCTGGAGGCCCTCGCCCAGCTCGGCGTCTTCTACTGGAAAGTATGCGGAGGAGGAGGAGGAAGAGGGAAAGCGCCGCGGGGCGGGACGGGACGGGACGGGACGGGAAGGAGGGCCCGGGAAGGGAGGGAGGAAGGCGTGCGTCCTGGCCCCGTTTGCGCCAAAGCTGCAGTTATGGGAGGGCTGGGAGACCCCGGATCGGGCGCGATGAGACTTTTGCGCGCACACGGGAGTGGTGGGGGTGGGTGGGTGCGCTTCCCCTCCCTCGGTGGGGCGTCCCCCGTCCCGCCGCCGGGCCCGCCCTGTGCCCACCCCCCCAGCCCCCGGCGCTGGAGAGAGAAGCTGCTCCCCGGGCCCGGGCTGGCTGGCTGGTGGTGCGGGTGCTGGGGAGGGTTGGTTGCAGGGGTGGTGCTGGTTGCACCGTGGCAGGATGATGGCCCTGGACTTAGATTCCGCCGCCCCCCTCCACACACACACACACACACATACCCTGCTGTGGAAGACTGCCACCCCCCTGATCATGTGCATTGGAGAAGCGATTTGGGGGGAGGAGAACCAGCAGAGAGGAAGCCCCCCCCATCCACCGCATGGAACCACCGCGCGTCTCTTTGCAGCGCAAACCAGAACTTTTCCACTGGCTTGTCCTTGTGGCTTCACTCCCAACAGCAGGAGGCAAATAATGGGGTCGGGCCCTGGCCTGGGCTTTGGACCCCCGCTGCTGCTGGTGGTGCTGCCTCTGAACCCCCCCCCCCGTTGAAATAAATTTAAAAAGGGGGGGGAGCGCTGGGGCCATTGCCAAATGCAAATGCAAGACCCAGGCCCTAGTCGGGTCTTTCCAGGCCGCTGAAAAAATATAAAAATCATGGCGAGCGGCCGCCGGCAGTAGCCAGTTCTGCAAAGCAAGTACAGCACAGAAAAGTCCAAATGTGTCAAAAAAAAAGTGGGGTTTGCCCGGAGATTGTTCTTAGATCTGTAGGTCTTGGCAACATGATTTTCGCCAGGCAGGAAGCCACCCAACAGGTCCCAGGTTCTTAAGTCTCCCACAAGGGCTGAAAAACGCGGATTAACACTTTATTTATTTATTATAGCAGCCAACTAGACAGTTTGGCTTTTAATCCCCTCTAGTGGCCAGTTCTGCTGACGTCATTGTTAGAAATTAAAAATGTAGAGGGTTTTCTTTTAATTTTTTGAAAAATATTTTCAGACCATGAATCAGCAAAAACTGATCATGCGGATGAAGGGGTCCTTTTAGGGGTGAGCAAAATGAGATTTTTTTTTTGTATCTTGTCCAACAGCTTCTAGCAATCAGAAGGAGAACATTCCAATAACTTAGGTGAAAATGGAAAGGAATGCGTTATTGAAAAGTTGTATTTAAGGTAGCAACTGACCACTGTCGTCATATAAGTAACTTGTAAAAGTAAATGTCTTTCCCCGATCTCCTAGGTACATGGTTTGATAATGGTGGCAGGTAGTTTTATTTCTAGCCATTGTCCTGTACAGTATTGTGAAAATGCAGACCTGCTCAGGGCCACACAAAGGTGGGACCAGAGGGGAACAACTTGCAGCAAGGAATACCTGTTCGAACCAACCAAAGTTTGTCAAAACTTCAGTTCTCCAGAGTCTCCCTCATTTTTGTGTCTAAAGTGAAACCACAGAAACCCTCAAATGTAATTACTGAAAATGAATACAGTCGGACCCTGGTATCCGCTGGGGATTGGTTCCAGGCCTTCCCGTGGATAAGAGAGAACACCTGCCCGCCCACCTCAAACTGCTGTTTCCTGACAGTAGCTTGCTTTATGACTGCTGATTTGAGACAGTCGCTTGCTTTATGGCTGCTGTTTGTGACAATAGCTTGCTTTACAGATGCTGCTTGCTTTGTGGCTGCTGAATTATTTAATTTTTTTCCTCTGCCAACCGTGGATAACTGAATGAGTGGATAATGACCCAGTGGATATAGGGGTCCTACTGTATTAAGTCCGGTATGTGCTGTCAGGTCAGCCCTTATGGCAACACTAAATGCTCTTGCCTCAACATTCCTGCCCTGTTTTGCTTGTAAGAATTTTAAGATGGAGTCTAATAGTGCCGTCCTGAGCACCGTTACTAGAAAGCAAGTGAGCAACGCTGTGGAAAATTTAGTCGCTTCTCAGTAAATCAGTTCCAGTGTTACATCACATATTTGGCAGTAAGCTTCATTGAATTTGGTGGGACTTTATGGTGGAACACATACAAGACTGCACTAATGGTACTGCAAAGTTATTTAGATTAGAACCACCAATGTACAACTTTCCAAGTGCTTTAGATGAGTGGTCCCCAACCTTTTTGTCAGGAGCTTGCTGACTGCATGCACATGCACACACGCACAATGCTCCCCCTCCAGTTCTGTTGTAGTAAAAAAAAAAAAAACAGCAGTCATGACAAGAGCATGGGGGAGAAAGCCCCATGTATAGCGGGTGGGGAGAAGTGTGAGTGCTACAGGAGCCCCTGCAGAAACAATCTGGGGAAGAGAGCAAAATCTGTTAGTTCTATTTGTTTTAAAGAAATACAGTAGAACCCCCGTATCCACTGATTCAGTTATCCATGGTTGGCAGAGGAAAAAATTAAATAATTCAGCAGCCACAAAGCAAGCTATTGTCACAAATAGCATCTGTAAAGCAAGCTACTGTCACAAACAGGGACCATAAAGCAAGCTACTGTCTCAAAACAGCAGTCATAAAGCAAGCTACTGTCAGGAAACAGCAGTTTGGGGTGGGCGGGCAGGCGTTCTGTCTTATCCACGGATTTCATTATCCACGGGAAGGCCTGGAACCAATCCCCATTGGATAACGGGGTCCTACTGTACTGAGCTCTCTCCCTTCTGTGGACACCCAAACGCCAAAGCCCAATTGATCAGAGAGAAATAATGAAGGAATGAAAACACAAACCGCGGAAGTTACTTAGATCTGTTCTTAGCTCTGAGGGCCATACTGATTCCTTGTGAAATAGAAGGCTGAAGGAAGAAAAGAGCCAAAGAAATATGAGAACCCTGATATGGGCAAAACAAATTACTAATTTTTGGCAGTACATCAGAATACAACCAGTGGAAGCCCTACTGCAGTGGTGGCCAAACAACCAGATGTTTTGGGCCACAACTCCCACAGTCCTTTGTCATTGGCAATCTAGGCTTGGAATTCTGGGAGTTGTGGTCCAAAACAGCTGGAGGGCTGAAGTTTGGCCACCACTGCCCTACTGAATAGTCAAGTGATTGGAGATTATCTAGCCTGTCCTTTTTTGCTTGTCCAGTGCATTCGTGTTGGAGAACTCAAAATCTTATTCATTGCTTTGTGACACTTTGGTTGGTCCACATTCTTTCCTAGTGGTCCAGTTTAATGATCAGAAGTATTTGGGTGATGATTGGGAATAGGTTACATAAGCCAACTAGAGAGTAATGGGAGCTCTTTGAGCTGTACATGTGACGAGAGCATGAACCATTGACATTATCTATTTAGTGCATATTTGCAAAGAGCGCCTTGCCCATTCTTTCTCTTCAGTGTGGTTTACACTGGAATAGCTGTTTCCCAACAGATCTCTCCAGATGTTCCTGGATTTTTAACTCCCAGAAGACCTGGCTTGTGGGCTTACAGGAGTTGGAAATATCCAGAGAAGAAAGTTAGAGAACCACTTCGTTAGAACATGGCGATGGGGGTTCAGAGATACGGGGGTTCAGAGATGAGGGTGGGGTTGGCCAGTATCCTGGAGTTTATATTCCCATGAACTCTGCCCTGTTTCCTGGGAGGTGGAGCCATTCTAGTTAATGAGCAAACGCCCAGTAAATCTGGACCTGGGTGGTTTGTTAAACAGTTGATCCTTGTCGGTGTTCAGAACAGAACCATTTGTTTTGTTATGGTTTGTGTTAACTTTCCTTCTCAAGTCTCACTTGTTTCATAGAATCATAGAATCATAGAGTTGGAAGAGACCTCAAGGGCCATCTAGTCCAACCCCCTGCCATGCAGGAACCCCATCACAATATTTCCAACAGATGGCCATCCAGCGTAAAAACCTCCACAGAAGGAGACTCCACCATCCTCCTTTGTGGCAGCGTATTCCACTGCTGAACAGCTCTAACTGTCATGAAGTTCTTCCTAAGGTTCAAATGGAATCTCTTTTCCTGTAGTTTGAAACCATTGCCCCGAGTCCTAGTCTCTGAAGCCATGGAAAACAAACCTGTTCCCTCTTCAATATGACATCCTTTCAAATATTTAAACATAGCTATCATATCCCCTCTCAGTCTTCTTTTTGAAAGGGAAGCTAAAGAGAGGAGCCAGGGTAAGACCATGTGGTCCCTAAGATTACATGGAATGTTTGGTATTTAATGGTCTAAATCAGTGGTGTCCAAACTTTGGCCCTCCAGATGTTTTGGACCACAATTCTCACAGTCCTTTGACATTGATAATACAGGCTTGGAATTATGGGAGTTGGTGGTCCAAAACATCTGGAGGGCCGAAGTCTAGACCCTCCTGGTCTAAATAAAGATATCACCTGATCTAGTATTTTGATTGTGTAAAGGACCACTTGACTATCTTGGGTGTTTTTTTATTTGTTTGGGGTTTTTTTTGGATCTTTGAAGGATACTGAGAAAAAGTTATCTCAGCAACACCAAGGATGCTGCATGGTCTGATAGACATCTAGCTTGACTGCAGTCAAGAATGACATGCACAGTACATGCAAAATTGACTAGGCAACATAATAAATTGTAATTTGGCTTTATTTATTTATTTTTATATTTCTACACCGCCCATCTTCCAATGGAACTCCAGGCGGTTCACAACAAATATAATAGTAACAACAAAATAAAAAACAAAAAAAAATCTTTAAAGAAATAGATTAATAGATTGGCCCTTGACAACCAGGTGGGCTAGCCAAAATTTATCTCAGATTTGGAATAAGGGTGGCTGAATCTCTGTATGACTTTTCTCTCTTTCTCTCCCCCACCCCCACCCCCACCCCAAATAAGGAAATTTGATTTTCAAACAGACAGTGTGGGTAAGGGGAAATGGAGTTCAGTCAGGGACTACAGTACTTGAAACTGGCTCTCATCTTAACTTAAGCAGCATTCCTGGCTATTTTGGGACTTTTCATTCATATTTTCTTTACCCTTTCCCTGAGGAAGTGAATTTTATTCACGAAAACTTGTGTGGAATGTTTGATTTTTAGTGGTCAAAAGAAGGGTATCACCTCTTCAACATTTGGAGAGTGGGTGATACCTTTTAATGGGCCGCGATACAATCATGCAAATTTCAGATTGTCATGGAGAAACCTTACTTCCTTAGGTTCAGCACAACTCCATTGTAGATTGTGTGTGTGTGTCGGGGGGGGGGGGTTGTAGACAAGAGTCCAATTGGTGTTCCTTGTTTGAAAGGTGAGTCCCATCCTCTTGAAGTTGCGTGGTCATGCAGCCTTGCAGCGTGGCTTGGAATCTTTTTATACCCCACTGTTAAGAACAGAAGGCTGCCAGTCCATCTGTCATTGCTTTCACCACCCCCTTGAAGCCTGCACAGAGGTTCTTTTTGGCCATGAGGAAGGGACAGCACAAAGACACAGGAGCCTCCAGCACAAACTGGGAGTTATAATTTGGTTCATTCAACAGGAATCCAAGCCTATGATAATGTCTTGCCTGTCCAACATTTTCCTCAAATCCCTAGCCAAGAAAAGCCCATTCTAAATTAAAACACCCTTCTTTGTTCTTGAATAATACACTAGTTTGAAAAACACCAGTGGTATATAAATGTGAATAACTGTTATTGGGGAAGCCGGCTTAAGAACATAAGAAGAGCCATGCTGGATCAGGCCGAAGGCCTATCTACTCCAGCGTCCTGTATCTCACAGCGGCCCCACCAAATGCGTTTGGGAGCGCATGAGACTAGATATCTGTCTCCTGATACCACTCCCTTGCATTTGGTCCTTGAAGTACCCTGGTTTTAGGCCTGGAGATTACACATCTCCATCATGGTTTGTAACCTGTGATGGACTTCTCCTCCAGGAATCTGTCCAATGCCCTTTTGAAGACATCCAGGACAGATGCTATCACCACATCCTGTGGCAGGGAGTTCCACAGAGTAACAACGCACTGGGTGAAAAATATTTTTTTGTCTGTTCTTACTCTCCCAGCCCTCAATTTGAGTGGATGTCCCCTAGTTCTGGTATTATGTGAGAGGGAGAAGAGTGTCCCTCTATCCACCTTACTCATGCCCTGCATTATTTTGTACATCTCAATCATATCCCTCCTCAGATGCCCTTTTTTCCAGACTAAAGAGCCCCAAATGTTTTAGCCTTTCCTCATAAGGGAGGTGCCCCAGCCCAGTATTCATTTTAGTCACTTGCTTCTGCACCTTTTCCAGTTCAACTATGTCTTTTTTGAGATGCGGTGACCAGAATTGTACACAATACTCCAGGTGCAGCCTTGCTTCACAGGGGCCTTGGGAGTCTTGAGTCTAAATTGAAACAATTGGCTTTTTGTTTTTAACTGCAGAGCTAGAAGGAACTTATTTATTTCCTTTCTTCAAATTCAGAGATTCATTACAACATGTGGACAGAAGAGGCAACAACAGTGTAAATTAAAATATTAAAATGCATTATATTAAACATACAATACACTAATATAAGAAAGACATTTATTTATTTATTTATTTATTTATTTATTTATTTATTTATTTATTGCAGTATTTTTACCCTGCCTTTCCCCTTGGAAAAGGACCCAAGGCAGCTTACAGTAATGAGGGATAATATGCAGTCCAGTAGAATTAAGACATGTTCAAATATTTGAGAGCAAGGAATTGAAGTACAACTTATAGCATTAAAAGGCAACATTACATTAAAGCTACAAGAGAACATGTGCAGTTAAAAAGAGTACAATTCCATGTAAAAGTTATGATTGATAGAAACTAACATTTAACTATTAACATTGAACATAAAACTAAAATATTTGAAAAAGTGACGTATTGAGATCAGAAATTTTTTTTTAGGAAGAAAAGAGAAGTAGTCCTCTGCTGCAATTTTATTTTCTCATGCAGTAGAATTACTGGCCACCTAATCTGCAAAGTTGTTGAAGCTTTGGTGTACAAATAAAGCTTTTGAAGCGGAGGGTTTTTCCCCACCGGCCTCATTTTGCAGAATTCAGTTTGTAAAAAACAATAACAAACCCACTTTTCCTCATTTTGTAGTTGGATGCCGACAACTACGAAACTGACCCACAACTCGCAAAGATTCGGAAGGAGAAGAACTACTCTTGGATGGATATAATAACAATACATAAGGATAAATTGCCAAACTATGAAGAAAAGGTAACAGTTCTGTCTTTGCCCAAGAGGTTTAAGAGGGATGCAAATTCAGTGATTGGCCACTAGAGTGTGTTCCAGTTTTAGAAGTTCCTTTTTGTTTGAACAATTGATTTCCTCCTTTCAGAAATTGTCATGCACTTATCTTTTTCAAAGGATGTTTTTGATCTTTTATAACAGAAAGAGATTTGTGTGTGCTCCTTATAGTTCCCCTTTTGTGTTTGCCTTTTGTTTTTTCTAATAAGGCTCCTCTGCCTTTTTGACAGCAGCTATGTCTGGCAGGTGAATCCTGGCACATAGATTGATCCTGCACCTATTTTGGGCTGGAGGGAGGGGGGTTAGTCTGTGGCAATTTCTAGTTTTTATGTGTTTTTAAACTCTAAAATGTGACACAGTGTATGGCTTATGCCTGGGCTACTAAACCTAAATAAAGTTGAAAAACTAAGGATGGGTGTTTTGTTTCGGAACCAGTAGGTTACGAAACGAACCATGCGAGCCCAGGTGATCCTTGGAACAGGCTGATACATGCATATCCAATTGCTTTGCCTTTCTCTGTTTCACGCAGGGTTAAAATCCAACTAGGAAGCATGCTGTGATGTCATCTTTCCTGCTTCGTGCCGCTGACCAATCAGAGAAGGAGGTGGGATGATACCTGTCCCTGCACAGCTCCTGATTGGGCAGCATCACAGATCTAGCACAGAGGAAATCACAGCATGCTTCCTCATTGGATTTTAACCTTGTGTGAGACAGAGAAAGGTAAAGCAATTGGATCTATGTGTATCAGCCAGTTCCGAGGACCACCTGGGCTCGCGTGGTTCGTTTTGTAACCTGCTCGTTCCAAAACGAAACGCCCATCCCTGCTTGAAACTTTATTACTCTCTTAGCACCTTAAAACGATAAAGGGTTTTATATGGCATACATTTTCCTGCACTGACTTCCCGAAGTGCTGTTCTATCATTCTTACACACACCATGTCTGGAGGTGATTGTATTACTGATTGCATGAGTAACCATAGGTGTTTCAGTGCCACATAAAATAAAGTACTTTACATTTTTACATCACTTGTTCAAAAGGAAAACTATTTTTTCTGCCATTCTGTGTGCCTTTTCCTATGGCACCAGCTTAAATGGTGGTCTGACCTGATCAGGGTAACCTGACAGTATAATTTGCTTTTGGTGGTACATATTTAAGTTTCTGAATATTTGGCTGTTGTTCCCACACAGACTATCATTAAAGAAAACACCAAATAATTTGATATTTCTAGAAATCAGATTTCTCAGAATCAGGGAACTCTTCCTTTCTTTTCCTGGCTGTCAAAGTGATATATTTTGAGTATTATGAATATTTTAGTTAATTCAGCATTATAGGGAACTATGAATGCCTACCAAGTTCATTTTTATGAGCTGCTGTGACCTTCCTGACAAGTAAAATGTTTTGAGGGCTTCACCTCTTGATAGAGTTGATAGATGAACCCATCCCAAAAAGAACAATATTTTCTAGATTTTGTCAATTTGCAAAAAAAAATACAAAAACCCAACCCTTTGCCATTCAGTGTTAAGAGCCCCCCCCCTTTTCGCCTCAACCTATTCATTGTCAAGTTGTGGTTTTCTGAGCTGAAATGTGTTGACAGAGGTAATGCTGGGAGAGAGAATATTATCCTGGATATTTACAAACTGTCTGGAATAATGCCAGCGATTTTTGTCATTTTAATTTTTTTTGGAAGGAATGGGTTTCTAACCTAGGCAACACAAGGAAATAACAACTAGCTGCCTGTCCATGATGTTCCATAACAGTGTTCAGTTAGTTGGTGATTTTGCCGTATCTGAAATTTTTTATGCTGGATCTCCAGTCTGGTGATTTCAGACCTTGAGTCCTGCTGAGATGTGGAGTTCAAGCTAGCCAGCATGACGGGTGCTAAGAGTTTTCTTCTAACAATACCTGAAAATTTAAGGTTGCCATCACTGCTGTAGGTACAGAAGGTGAACATCCGATGTAGAAAGCATGAATGAAAGAGATGCCAGGGTGTTTGCGCATGAGAGAAAACCAGCAGAACGTTTTCCTTGAGTTTCTTTGAGTCGTACAGTTTGCAGTGGAAAGGTGCGGGTGGGGAAAAATAAGGGATGTTGCTTCCTCAAATTCACCTTGAGTGAAGAATCAGGAACAACCTTGCCCCTGGAAACTCAGAAGTCTGCCACTCTCTGTTTTATCTGAAGAAGGGAGTTAAGTAGCCTCTCGTTCAGTGATGGTGAACCTTTTAGAGACCGAGTGCCCAAACTGCGATTCAAACCCCACTCATTTTCCGTGAAGTGCCAATACAGCAATTTAACCTGAATATTGGTGGCTGTAGAGGGGCGATGTTGGGGGGGGCAGAAAGGGCTCCAAGGGCCACCTTTGGCACCCGTGCCAGAGGTTCGCCAACACTGCTCTAGTACTACTCATGAGCAGAATTCTGTATGTTGAATCTGAAGGCCACGGAGAGGCCGAAGCTGCTCGTGGTGGAAGCGCCAGTTAGCAACCTTAAGTAACTCATTAGTTATCTCTGCTGATAGCGATCACAGTTTACCTCAGGATGGAGAACATGTGGTGTTCTTGGACCACAGTTCCCCAGGCATGTCCAAACTTCGGCCCTCCAGATGTTTTGGACCACAACTCCCACAGTCCTTTGCCACTGGAAATACAGGCTTGGAATTCTGGGAGTTGTGGTCCAAAACATCAGGAGGGCCAAAGTCTGGACATGCCTGCGCCTAAATCTCTGACGACAGGCAACACCGGCTAAGATTGATGGGAGTTTCCAGACCAACATCAGCAAGACGGCCACACATTCTCCTGATCTGGCTGAAATACAGAGAGAGCTCTCTCTTTGGGAAGGCTTTTAGGCCTTGTCTAGGATGCTCTTCCAATCCCTTTGATAGTTACAAAAATGGAGAAACAAGTCACCAAGGGACATCTTTTTACAGGAATTCACCATCCACATTTGCAATGCCATTAGTTTGATTCACATAAGATTTCCCATTCTCATTCTCTGTGGTTTTGATGTGATCTGTGGGTTAAGTATTTTTTTTTCCTGGTTGTCCTTTCAGCACAAAGTGAAGCATACCTATTTTAGTGCTTTTTTTTTTTTAGATTTACCGTATTTTTCTGTCTATAAGACATCTCCAACTATAAGATGGCCCCCACCTTTCCAAACCAAAATTACAGTTGCACAAGTGTCTGGTTCCCTCCTCAGCTTACTTCTGTGCATAAGATCACCCCCAAATTTTAGTCTAACAATTTTAGACAATGATTTATACATGGGGAGATGCTGTATTTTCATTTACAGCTGCATTTGTTTCATGTCAAGACTGTCCTACTCTTTTTAAAAAATCATTTTTGCCATTGCCCTGTCATATGGTAAGCTGCTTTGAAAAATGTGCACTGACAAATGTTGATTATAAATAAAGTAATAAATTAGTGATGGGGAATAAGCCAGAATAGGCTGTATATCGGGACTGGAAATAGACTTTGTATTGGAACTGGAAGTAGATTTTGTGTATCCTGGGAATTTTGGGAACTGTAGTCTAGCAACGTGAACCTGCATCTCTCTGTGGATGGGTGTATTTCCTTCCTCTGTGGAGAAGAATCTCACACACTCATATTAATGCCGTTTCTGGTTACTTATGACCAGCCTTTAAACCTACCAGCAGTAGTATTTCTAAAACTATAGCTGGTGTGATATAAGAACCAAGGGTGTAAGCTGGAAAAGTGTTGTTGTCGTTCAGTCGTTCAGTCGTGTCCGACTCTTCGTGACCCCATGGACCAGAGCTCGCCAGGCCTTCCTGTCTTCCACTGCCTCCCGGAGTTTGGTCAAATCCATATGGGTTGCATCGATGACACCGTCCAACCATCTCATTCTCTGCCGTCCTCTTTTCCTTTTGCCTTCAATCTTTCCCAACATCAGGGACTTTTCCAAGGAGTCTTCTCTTCTCATGAGGTGGCCAAAGTACTGGAGCCTCAGCTTCAAAATCTGTCCTTCCAGTGAACATTTGGGGTTGATTTCTTTCAGGATGGATAGGTTTGATCTCCTTGCCGTCCAGGGGACTCTCAAGACTCCTCCAGCACCACAGCTCAAAAGCATCAATTCTGCGGTGATCAGCCTTCTTTATAGTCCAGCTTTCACTTCCGTACATCACTACTGGAAAAACCATAGCTTTGACTATCCTGACCTTAGTTGGCAAAGTGATGTTTCTGCTCTTTAGGATGCTATCTAGGTTTGCCATTGCTTTCCTCCCAAGAAGCAGGCATCTTTTTATTTCGTTGCTGCAGTCGCCATCTGCAGTGATCAAGGAGCCCAAGAAAATAAATTCTGTCATTGCCTCCATTTCTTCCCCTTCTATTTCCCAGGAGGTGATGGGACCGGTGGCCATGATCTTAGCTGGAAAAGTACTCAGCTACAAATTCACTGCAGCAAAGAGACTTATAGCTTAACTCTTTAACTGCAAGAGAGGAATAATAACAAGCTGATCAGCTTTGCATAAGTGCTGTAACAATTACTGAGAGACCAGACTCACTATAAGTGGTACCTTGTATAAAGGAATTAATTCATTCCAAATGAAAATCTGTTCAGCAAATTTTCCTTTGTACAAATTTCCCATAGGAATGCATTGAAAAGGGATTAATCCCTAATCACGACCATTTTTCTGTTATATGGATTCGCCCCATAGGCGATTCTGTGAAGCGATTTTCCCTTATCTCCGGAAATTTTTTCCTTTAAGCGGATTTTCTGTTAAACAAACCACTTGTTATACAAGG
The DNA here is from genome assembly GCA_023846285.1 of Phrynocephalus versicolor. Taxonomy (NCBI): domain Eukaryota; kingdom Metazoa; phylum Chordata; class Lepidosauria; order Squamata; family Agamidae; genus Phrynocephalus; species Phrynocephalus versicolor. Next base: position 38,209,550 of record JAHTLZ010000122.1, on the reverse strand, counting down.
GTCCACTGTATATATATTTATAAATGCTGTACACTGTATAAATGCTAAATAGTTTATTACTAAGAGGGTCTTCAGGTGTGTGGATTTTTTTTAATGTTACCACCAGATTTCCTGTCTCTACAGCTAGCAGTGTGCTTACAACTTGTAATAGACTCGCGGAATGAAAATACACTTTCTCTCCTTCCCTCCTAGATAAAAATATTTTATGAAGAACACTTACACCTGGATGATGAGATTCGCTACATCTTGGAAGGAAGCGGGTATTTTGATGTTCGCGATAAAGACGACAAATGGATCCGGATTGCCGTGGTAAAAGGAGACATGATCACACTTCCCGCTGGCATCTATCACCGATTTACACTGGATGAATCGGTATGAACTTACTATTTTTATATATAAGTATCCACATATTGTTGAGACGAGATTGTCTGCAGGTGTTGAACTGCATATTAACAACCAGATTCGGGTACCTTAGTGGTGTGAACACCTGAGTTAGAAATGGAGGCAAGAGATTTTTTGAAGGATGTGGAGAAAATTTAGAAAATACCAGTTTGTGTGTGTGTGTGTGTGTGTGTGTGTGTGTGTGTGTGTGTGTGTGTGTGTGTGTGTGTGTGTTTGTAAATTTACAGCTAGTCCCTCTCTCTTTCTTTTCCTCTCTCTTCCTCTCTTTTCCCTGCATATAAAAGACAAACAGCTGGAAGCAGGACTTCCCTTTACTTTTCCACCCTGATTGTTCAGTATCTTTTGTTTTTATAGCATGACTGATGGGAATTCGTAATTTATTTATTGGGCCGTGTCTGTGTTACCCTGCTGAAAATCAAAGCATCACCTCGATCCAGTTTCAAACGTAAAACTCACCTGTCTTCCAAGGTGCCATTCCCAACTCCCTGGGAATAGAAATCAATTCCTCAAGGTTCACGTAGGCACAGGATTACAGCCCATCTGCTGCCGCCTCTGCTCTGTGCCTGCTACCTTTATAGATAAATGGAGCACGAGGGTGTCTCCAGCCTTGTCATAAAATCCATCTTTAGTACCAGATGGGTGTTGCCATAGCAACTGCCCGGAGGAGCCTTGGGAGATCCCGTCGGCTTGTCCTGTTGTTTGACTTGTTGTTATCCTGCAGCATTCAGTACAGAAAGTGGTAGGACACGGTTGTGCTGTGGGTCTGTCACACCAAGGCTCTGACTAGCAACCAGTTCAGGGGTGGGGTCGTGGTTATGGCCCTGCAGTAACCAAGAGACTGGATTCAAGGCCCCGGCCCCCTGTTGTGTGGTGTTCACTGTGCTGTGATTATGTGTTCTCCTTCACTTTAAAGTGAATTCTGCTTTGCAAAGGATGCGGCAAAAATTCAGCTCCCCTCATAGGTCTGGATCAAAGCCATAAGCCTCTAATGCAGTGGTTCTTGACCTGGTGTGTCCCCAGATGTTCCCCGACTGCAACTCCCAGAAATCCTGGCCAGCTCAGCTAGTGATGAAGACTTCTGGGAGTTGCAGTCCAGGAACATCTGGGGACACACAGGTTGAGAACCACTGCTCTAATGAAAATCAGCCCAGTGACAGGAAACACCCCATGAAACTGGGCCTGGGCTTCTTAGACTCCTGATGTGGGCCTGTAAGGGTCCAGGTACAATACATTCTGTTTCGTAAGCTTTAATCGTTATGCACCTAATTGTAGGGGATAGTTGGACTTAGGTTGCAAAAGATGGTAGTGGTTTCTTTTCTAGCCCAATCTTGCTCCTCACAGTGGGAACCAAGGTGACATATAACACCGATTCGTATATTTGATTTTATTTTGTTGATTTTTTAAAAACTGGTCTGCAAAGGTCATGTGGTTCTGTTAAAAGCAATGTTGGTTCTGTTAAATGAAAATGAGTCAACCCATGACAAAATTGCTTTTCAAGTTCCCTAGAGGACTCATTATCACTTCCTAATCAATTTACACCCCAGATTTTTTTAAATTGAGGCGTTAAAAAAACCTGCTGCTTTGGAGTGCCGGGGGGGCCCTCAGGATGAGGAAGACCCACAAAAAATGGCCTAGGAGGGGTTGTATGCAGTTCATGGTCCATGTTTTGCCTGCCCTCGGGGCCACGTGAAGTGTGGTTATTCAGAGACTTGTGCATTCTGTCATCTGAAAACAACATTTTGCAACGGAGCTGCCAGCCTCTTCTAACTAGGACAGTGGCGGCAGTGATCGTCCTCCATGCTGTGAGAAGCCCTACTTGTTCATTCCAGCACACCACAGCTATTTTGGGGAATGCCGGGTTATCTTCACTCTTTAAGGTTAACCTGTGATGTGAATAGAAAGCTCTTAGGCCTGATTTTGTGGTAACAGAGATGGATTACAACAGGCCTGCCCAACAGGTAGACCGCGGGCTACTGGTAGCCTGTGAAGGGTTCAAAAGTAGCCTGCTGGCCATCAATAAAAAATAGTGAGGGGATAAGTTCTACACCCCTTCCTCCCCCATCCCAATGACCACCACTGCCCCAGCAAAGTTCTGGGTCATCCAGCCCACTGTCTCAGATGAGCAGGGCAGTTCGAGGGCCATGGCACATTGAAATCTGTTCCCTCCAGAATGGATTAACTGATTTTCGATGCATTCCTATGGGAAACCGCTGCTCTACTTACTTTTTTTTTTTACTTATGGGCATGTGTTCAGAACAGATAAAATTCATAAGTAGAGGTTTTAGTGTAGTAGCCATCAGGAACTTTGGGCTGGAAAAAGTAGACCTTGGCCTGTTAAAAGTTGGACAGCCCTGGACTACAACAATATCAGGTGCTCCTTCTGTCCTGTCCTTACTCCTCATTCCTTTGAGGGGGACGTCCTGGTTTTGTTGTTTTTCTTATTAGTTTGTTTGTTTTTGACATTCAAACCCCAGTATGTTGTGGTGTAAGGGCAGGCTACTTATAATGACTTCTAGGAAGTATTCATATGCCAGTTTACTGGTTTGAACATCACAGAAACTGTCAATAAAGAACCTAGGAAATCCCCTAAACATCTGAGTAGATGAGAGAGTGAAGAAACAGGAGGTTAGACCTGATCAGCACCTCAGACTGTTAAGAGATAATATTTTTTATTCTAAACTCACACTCTTTTGCCCACTTGATCCTTAAATCTACCACCTTCATCGAATATGACTACGCTGAATGTGAACCATTGTGCTTCCTCCCTCAGAATTATGTGAAGGCAATGAGACTCTTTGTTGGAGAACCGGTGTGGACTGCTTACAACAGGCCGGCTGACCATTTTCCTGCTCGAATACAGTACCAGCAGTATTTGGCACAAGCCGTTCAGTAAAATGGATGGGAAAGCGCAAGACCTCCCAAGTGTCTGAAAATGGAAATGACAAAATGTCTTCCTTAACACTACCTGCTATTAACTGCTCTTTGTTCTCCTGCAATACTAAGATAGGGATCAAGGGTAGGGAGCTTTTAATTATTCTTTTTTAAATTGACTGTCAGACGGTTGATTGTGGTTAAATCTTGTTTGTTTAAATAGGAGCTCTTTTCAGAGCCAATCATGAGGTTCCATTTATGCTCCACGTATCATTTCAGTGGCTCCCTTTCTCAGATATTCTGTTTTACCAGGAGCAGTCCGATATAAATGTTGATGGCTCCCTATTCTCATTTTCAGCCCTTTCACTTTCCAATATAGGTGACTTGTTATTTCAAAAATAAAAAAATGAATATTAATTTAACATGATTCAAATTGATCGATATCTAATGAGATTCTCATGTGAAGCAATAGGAATTCCTTTCGAAGAAGTGCCCTGTGAGTTCTGGGCTGGGTCCAGTCCTTTCAGAACTGTCAGTTTTCAGCACAGGGTAAATGACTGTGATCTCTGTAGTTTGCAGATACTGCCTTAGAATATTAATCCTCTCTTACCAGCAACTCCCAAATCACGGATACATTATTCATTCTAGTAGGCAGCTGTTATTTTTAGGGGCAGGAGTGGGTGAGAAAGGGTTCATATTCTGAGCCAGTTTCTTCAAACTACAGTGCACACAGTCATAATAACCCAGTTGTCATTATCTCATTGTGCCTTATCAGAAAGCATAGTAATGCTCCATAATTGTTGTAATTTTATTTTTGTTGTGATAATCTTCCTTTTAATAAAATGTCATATAAAATACTTGCCTTCCTGTTCCGTTTAAAGCTCCAGTTCTGTGATATGCTCACACAGGTTCCCAAGCATGGAAGATTACTTTTTAAAAAGTAAGTACGTAGTTATATAGTTATAGGGCCCCTCAGACGTCTTGAGTTATTGCAATTTTCGAAAAGTGTGGCTAATATCCTGACGCCCAAACGGATTGCAGAAGGGCAACTGCTTATCCTGCAGCATCCACCTTGTGCGTCGTTGCGTAACCATCTCATAAACAGTGCACAAAACAGGCAGGCGATGAGTCTACTAGAGCTGTGGGTGCGTAAACTTCTGCAATTTTCCTTCCACTCCTTGTTTAGGTAACAGGATACTAGCCTATGCTTTTCCATTACCATTTCTCCGAACTAGTTAAAGCAGTTACTTAAAAAACCCCAATAATCTAAATGCCACAAGCTGCACATATGTGATACAGAACATACTCTATTACTACCTGCCTCATTCCTTCAGAGCACAGTGTGAAGGCAGCCAGTGTGATACTTGTTCTCTGCCATTTAGTGAGACTATATCTTCATATTTATAAAGGCAAATGGGAAGTTGCAGTTGCCTTGCAAAAAATGTAAAGGCGTCCCTTGTGAAGATATAGTTATAATGCAGTATACTTATTTATGGGGAAAGGGAATTTATTACAAGTAATTAATTACAGTAGGACCCCAGTATCGACTGGGGTTTGGTTCCAGGCCTTCCCATGGATAATGAAAACCGTGGATAAGAGAGAACACCAAAATCCCCCCCAAAACTGCTGTTTTGTGATAGTAGCTTGCTTTATGGCTGCTGTTTTGCAACAGTAGATTGCTTTACAGCTTCTGTTTGTGGCAGTAGCTTGCTTTATGGTTTCTGTTTTACGACAGTATCTTGCTTTACAGCTGCTTTTTGTAACAGTAGCTTGCTTTGCAGTTCCTGAAATATTTATTTACTTTTTTCCTCTGCCAACCGTGGATAACTGAAACAGTGGATACAGGGGTCCTACAGTATTTGTAGGTTGTTACTTCAGAGCTCTGTTGCTTACGCACAGTTGTGTTTTAAAAAATTGTGTGAAATCATGCCAAAACCAATGCCTTCAATGCCCTCTGGAATGTACCAGGTTGTGGTAGACAGGTTTAATGTGTTGACAAGCACACATGGGAGTGGACAGAACAGGTATCAAAGGGATACAAATACAGTGCACCTTTTTTCTTGCGTGCACAGTATAAATTATGCGGTTACTCTCATCACTTACAGAAGTCCTGCGTATTGCAACCCCTGATTTCAAGTTCTGCATGAAGTCATATCGAACCTGAATATAGGCAATACAGATATATGTACTATACAGTATATACTTGAAGTTCTAGTCCAAACTTTACACCTTTTATGAAGTCAGCTGTGGTCCCTGAAAGCTCATTCTGTAATAAATATGTTCATCTGTCTATGTGGTACTACACAATTCCTAGTTGTTTTGGTTCCAACAATTAATATAGTTAGCCCTTTTGAAATTTTCATTGTGAAACCACCCATTAGTGGATGGGGCAAGTAACAGCTTCACCCAATCCACAATTAGGCAACTGAGGCAGAATTAAACTAGTCAAACCTGCTTTCTCTTGGCACCAGTGTCCTAAAAAGGACAAGAAATCACACAATCATGCACTGAGAATTGGTATTACGTCGTAGATTATTTCATTTTTGCATCAAGTGAGGGCCTTTCCAGATAGCTGACACTCGTCCTATTATTCATAATAAATGGCAAAGTTCAGCTCTTAATCGTACATGTGACCAGGTAAGGACAATTGTGTAAGTGTTCTCCCTCCTGAAGCCTCCCTTTCATGCTTGTTGAAAAACGGTCCTGATAGTTTCTTTGCGTTTGGGTAAAAGGCAATTGACTGATGAAATAAGGGACTCATCTGGGATTTTCCCTTGCGTGGAGTCAATTTATGAATGATAGTGAGCACAAGAGGTTATAGCGTAGTGGAACATCCTGACTTGGTGTCAATATTCAGGCTGTCCTTTGTTATGTAAAGCTTAATGTCCTTTTTCTGCATTTTGAATTATGGGTACAGAAGCATAATATCCCACATTCATAAACAAGGTTTTTTGAAGAATTGAACACTAGTCTGACACATGGCATCAGAATGGGGAAGGCTAGGGAAATTCTCCTTTCTAGGTTGCACTACAAATATATCAGTGCTTTATTTTCTGGCTTGTGGCCCTCCAGATGTTGGACAATAAGTTCATGTGGCCCCCACTTTTGCCAAGACTAGGTAAAGTTGATAGGCGTTGCAGCCTAACAATATCTGGAAGGCTGCAAGTGGACTGTTACTTCTGTTGACAACATTGGACGGGTCCAGTGGATGATGACCAGGATGGTTAAAGGTCTGGAAGAAATGTGGGCGCTGGGAATGTTTAGCGTTACCAAAAGAAGGTTGAGAAGGGATATGATAACCCTGTTTAAATATTTGAAATGATGTCATACTGAAGCGGGGACAGGTGTGTTTTCCATGCCTTCAGAGACCAGGACTCGGAGCAGTGGTTTCAAGCTACAGGAAAAGCGATTCCATTTGAACCTTAGGAAGAACTTCATGACAGTTAGAGCTGTTCGGTGGTGAAATATGCTGCCACAGAGGGTGGTGGAGTCTCCTTTGGAAATGTTTATGCAGAGGCTGGATGGCCATCTGCCGGGGGTACTTTGATGGGGGTTCCTCCATCGTAGGAGGTTGGACTGGATGGCCCTTAAGGTCTCTTCCAACTGATTCTGTAGTGAGAGTGGGACACTGAGCTGCTGTGGCTCTCTAGATTTTTCTAGGCTACAATAACCATCAGTCATACTGATATTTCTGATCCATCCATCTCCAGGATCTGGTGAAACATCTAGCCACCTGCAGGTAAGGGTGAAGAGGGGGACCATAGATGTCAAGTGTTCCCCACGGCCGCCCGGGATGGGAGGAGAGAGGCACGGCCAATGGTAGCTCCGGGGAGGCGGGGTGCTGACAGCTGGGCCCTTTGGCTAAGGGTGGAGCCTCATTTGCATACAGGGATCCTAGAATCCCTTGCGGTGGCTTCAAATTGCTCACTGTGACCTAAGTGTCACACACACACCAATCTGGACAGCTGGTGGGGTATGGGTTAGGGCAGGCATGTCCAAACTTCAGCCCTCCAAATGTTTTGGACCACAACTCCCACAGTCCTTTGTGATTGGAAATGCAGGCTTGGAATTCTGGGAGTTGTCCAAAACATCTGGAGGGCCGAAGTTTGGACACGCCTGGGTTAGGGGTTGTGCAGGGAGAAGTGGTCCCTGGCAGGCCACCTGGAGGCCGTCTGCACGGCTGCCAAGCAGCATCCGGAGCTCAGCTGTCTGTCGCCAGACATGTGGGACCTTTCAGGGGAGGCGGCGGGAAAGAGTGATTGATCCGTGAATGCCCCACCAAAAACGTGACACTTGACAGGTCTGAGGGGGACCCCTCCACTGCCAAGTGCTGCCTCACGTTCTCTGCCAAGGTCAAGCAAAACCGTTTTGCAAGTCCTTACCTGTCCAGAATCCCTGATGCTTCTTTAAACACTGGGTATTTGTACACAACCCCCTAAACTCTGCCGCAAATGGCTGCCAGCTCCGGAGCTTACAATTGTTTCCCCACCAGCTCCGGAGTTTGCAGAAAATTAAGTGTGGCCACGCCCACCTTAGCATGTCCCAGCGCACTTTTCATGTACCTGCTCTTGGAGGGTGAAAAATCCCAGATCCGATGTAAAGGAGTGAGTGCCCGGCTCTCCTCGCTTCTGTTTGTTGTTGTTTTTGCCTCCCGCCCCTTTAAGAGAAGGAATCAGGATGATGGGGAGGCTTGGACCGGCAAACGGAGGTGAGCCTGCATTCTTTTGTCCCCTTTTTTCTCCCTCCCCTCACGCAGACAGGATCAAGGAAGTGCGGAGAGGTGGGGACGCAGGAAGAGCAACGAACCCCCAAGATCTCTGGTCCGAATTTAAGTGGCCAGCGGATCTTAGGGGTCATGTGAAAAGGCCCACTGTTGGACAGCTATAGCTCTAAAGAAGCAGCACGTGTGTGTGGCGCATTAAAAGAGTTGGAATACAGAGGGAGGTGCCCAGATATGGGAACAAGCATTGTGTGAGTTCTGTGAAGTCAACCTCTTTAAAAAAAAGACTGCTTACACATAGATGCAAATCTTATATACAGTACACACACACAGTGATACCTTGTATAAAGGAATTAATTTGTTCCAAATGAAATTATGTTAAGCAAAGTTTCCTTTATACAAATTCCCATAGGAATGCATTGAAAACGGAGTAATCCCATTTTTATGTTGTACAGATTCTCCCGATAGGCGATTATGTTAAGCAAATTTCCTCTTATCTCCGGAACTTGGAAGAGGGAAGGGGGAGATGGACCCAGCAGGGCCGAATGGCCCAAGTGGCCGTAGAGCTGTCGCCACGGGCAGCTCCCCCCCCCATGCCCTTCCTGATCACAGCTCCAGGCTGTCCCCTCTTTTTTGTCCCTTTCCCACTTCATTTGCCTGGAGGTTTGGAGGGGTGGAGGAATAATAAGGCAGGAGCATGATGAATAGCCCTTTAGCAAAACTAAGAGCACTTGAGGACCTTGGGAAATCGAGACTGCTGACTGGCTTGAAGAGGTAATGATTTGTACTCTTAATTAGGAAAGGGGAGAGGGCTGTTTATACCATGGCTCGACAGCCACGGTGTCTGCCTGCACTCAATCAAGGAGCAGCTTGAAACCCGTAGGACGTTTCCTTGGTTCTTTTAAATTTCAAAATTAAAAATTTAGCATTCGGGAGAAAAGCGGCGCAGGGGAGGTTGTGTGTGTGTGGGGGGGGTGCCTGCTAGGTCACTGGCGGCAGGGCTGGTGCCAGTTGTCTCTCGATCCCATCTGCTAAGTTCCTGCTGTTCCAGCCCTTGGCATACCTAAGCAGAGACCAGCACAAATCCCCTCTCGGATATTATGCCGGGGCTTCTGTTACGGCTGTAATTCAAAAGGTCTTTCTCCCTTTCCTGTCATGTAGTTGCTTACCCTGATGAGAGAACTCAGCTGCTGCTGTTCCACGGAGGGTTTCTATTTGCCTTTTCTAATAAAAGCCACTTAGAACACATTTCTTCTTCTTTTTTTAAATCCCTAAATGATAGCATATTCCTATATCACCAAATCCAGACATTAAATCCATATCACCCCCATTTTGTATAAACTGGGTAGAATCATGAGCTATAATATGGTAAGTAAAATGTGTATCAAAAGCCACTGGGTTGACTCTAGTTTGGGCAATTTAGGCGTCACTCCAGAGAAGCAAGACACCGGGCACCATCGTGCGATCCTGAGGTGATCTGTGGAAGGTATTATAAGACACTAGAAATACCTATTTTAAGGATTAAGCCATTTACCAAACACCAGAGGTAGAGAAGTGCTACATAATGGGATTTTGGGTCATCCATTGTCCATACTGCTCAATAGTTCTGTGGTTTAAGCAAAATGTGTATCGAAAGCTACTAGGTCTACTCTAGTTTGGGCAAACAACTGGATTTAGGCGTCACTCCAGAGAAGCAAGACACCGGGCACCATCTTGTGATCCTGAGGTGATCTGTGGGAGGTATTATAAGACACTAGCCAGACCTATTTTAAGGATTAAGCCATTTACCAAACATCAGAGGTAGAGAAGTGCTACATAACGGGATTTTGGGTCATATGTAATTCGCTGTTTTTTTAATTTGTTGTAAACCGCCCGGAGTTCCCCTCCAGGAAGACGGGCGGTATATAAGCTCCATAATAAATAAATAAATAAATAAATCTGTTGTCTAAACTGCTCAATAGTTCTGTGGTTGAGGCCTCTGGCTGCAGAGTTAGGAGTTCAATTCCCCACTGGGCCTCCTTGACATGCGTTGGACTTGATGATCCATAGGATCCCTTCCAGCTGTGCAGTTCTAAGATGATCCATTTGGATCAGTTTCTCCCCCCCCCCCCGCCCCGGGCAGGTCGGGCCGGGCTGTGCTGACCCTGGAATGCCTCCCCCATGTCAACTTGTCGGGAAAGAGGTTTTACTTGGTGGCACCAAAATGACAGACAATGGTCACAACAATACAATTTCCACGAGTGCTTCATGAACACATGACATTTTTCTTATTGCTCCCTTTGAGTTGATTGTGGTCAGAATTTTTTTAATTAACCATATTAATCAAGAAATGTATTAATAACAGGGCATGTAGTTTGACCTCTCACAAATTGAAGCTTCTGAGCATGGACCAACTGTTGTTGCCGCCCTCTGGAAACTGACCACAGAAATGGAGTGCCATAACAGGGGTTAAAAAGAGGGATTGATCCAGAAATTGAATCAAACCACACAGTGTACTGTTTAAAACAGTGGTTCCCAACCTGGGGGGGGTCGGGACCCCGTTGGGGGGCGAACAGCCATTTCACAGGGGGTCGTCATGAGCCAGTGAAGAAAAAGGCACAAACGGCTTGGGTCTGGAGGAGGAGGAGGGGAAGGAAGGAAGGGAAAGAGTGAGTTACAGCTAGATAGGTTGGAGGGGATGTCAGTCAATGGCACCAGAGGCTGATTGGCTGAGGGTGCCTATATAGTTCTCTATGGCCCCTGCAGCAGTGGCCTGCCAAGGGGGGCTTGTGGCCTCTTCCAAGCAGGGCAAGGGGGTCACCACCACATGAGGAGGAACTGTATTAAAGGGTCTCGGCATTAGGAAGGTTGGGAACCACTGGTTGGAAATATGATGGAACTTTGTCTCAAATGATAATAGGTAAGTGATCTGATGTCCTTGATGGACACGTGTTCCAACTAGGGTATAAAAAAACTGTGGTTTTGAGCAGGTTGTGCCTTTGTCCAGATTGGACTTGAGGGGCACTAGGCCATTGCATGATCATGGCCTTAAATAAGTTTCTGCCTGGTTTGGTGAAGATACATGCTTGAGGGGTATTATGATTTGACATTTTAAAGATTTTCTCCCCTGATATTTTGGTGCATTGCCTGGGAATTCACAGCACTTGCTGAGGAAGTTACACAGTTTGAGTGTCCCTCTGTGAACAGGCCTTCGGACCTACTGGGGGAACTTGACTTTCCTCTTTTAAAAGGCTTATTCATGGGAGAATGCCCAGTTGTTTTCTTGCTTCTTGAGACTGCTGCTAAAAATGTAAATTTTAAACCAGAACCATACATTTTACTGATCCTCCACAGGCTTTGGGGTTAAGTTTGATTTTTCAGGATAGGTTTGCAATTGCTTTCTGGGGTTTTCTATAGCAATTTTGCTTGCATTTGAGTGTTCTTGCATTTTCTTGCTTAGCATTTTAGGGAGACGAGTGCATTAGGGGCTCCAGTGAGCCCTAGCTAGCATTTAGGTGAGCGAACCACACCTTGAACAGATACTGTTGACAAAGGTTGAAATGAGATAGCATACAAATTTAAGGAAGTTGCTAGGCAACTGACCTTGAATATTGTCTGTAACCTACACTACTGCTGGGGGTGATGACCTCCTTCTGAATCAACCAGGCAACCCCAAGAGGCCAGTTGGCTGAGGGGTGATCATTCAATTGCATCTTAATAGCTGGCTGTGTTGTTCAGAGTTAGGTGCCTGGATTTGCTTTCTTGCTACAGTATTTGCAAAACAAAGGGAAAGTCCTGTGATTATTATTTCAGTCTTTTTGTGGACTGTGTGGTTTGCTGGGGTGTTTTTGGATGATTGGTGCCTGTAGGTAAGGTTTGCTTGGGTGCGTGATAGGTGTTTCAGAGACCACAGGATCGAACCAAGAGGTTGGGATAAAAATCCAGATTTGTTTTTGAGGTTTTGTTTTGTTTTTTGATGGCTGCAGAATTGAACTGAGCTGCAGATTGAGCAGAAGGAATCCCGAGTTATTGTCTTATTCTTCTTAGCCTCTGCATTAAAACAAACAGGAAAGCCTGCCTGACTAAGTGCCTTAGATGGCAGTCTCATTACTTACCTAATTGTTTTGTGGTATGGGTGAAGCACTGTAAGCGTGAAGTATGGTGTGTCTGGTGCGACTAAATTGATCTGGGTGGTGAGTCCCTTTTGCGACCAACTCCTACGCAGAGTGTCTGTGAACTTTAAATGGATTCCTGGAACTGTTTTTCAGCTGTCCTCTTTGTGAACAGAATTCTGAAAAATATGTTGCAACGTGATGTGATGCCTTTGATGGGCACATGTTCCAACTAGGGTACGAAAATCTGCGATTCGGGGCAGATGGCGCCTTTGCACAGATTTGATTCAAGGTGGGTAAAGCAAAGCAAAAGCAAAGTGTTCTGCTTATATACCGCCCCATACTACTACAAGTAGTCTCTGGGCGGTTTACAATTTTAATTACAGAGTGCAGGCTACACCATTCCACAACCATGGTCTTAAATTTCTTCCTCTTTTTGGAGAACAGCAAAGGCAGGGTGTATTATGATTTATTATCTGATTTTTTCTCTCTCCCTGACATCATAACCTCCAGAATTTCTCTCTGTTCAGACACAAGCTGTCCAGTTTATCCTTGGGCAGAAATATCCCACAGACCAGGAATTGCCAGATAACTGGAAGAAGCTGTGCCTAGTTTCATGTCTTTTGCAGCCGCATGGCGCACAGGGATGACCCAGTCCAGATCCCCATGGTGTTGGTAGAAGGTTCCCATGTCTTGGTTCGCTGGACAAAATCTTAGGGAATTGCTGTGCTTCTCTTGGTGGAGAGACATATCTTAGGGCGGGTGGTGCTGGAGGAGGAGAGCTTAATCTTTGTGGATGAGAACCTTGTAAACCTTGAGCACCTATCAATGTCTCCACCCATTCCCACCTTGTGCAGCTCCCCGTGAACTGGTGACAAGGCTTCTGTGCACACACCTTACAGCAGGATAAGGCCTGAAAAGAATTCCCAGAGTGTATACAGTGGCTAAGAAAGCATGGGGTTAGGAACCTTAATGGGAAAAGCAGCAGCCACTACAGCTGCTAGGAGTATTAGTTCCCCATCTCGGTGGCTTCCCAAAGAGGCACATCATGTCCTCCCCCCCTTCCCTGGCTGTGGGCTGCCATGTTACATGCTTAACTTGGCCTATCCTGGATTTTGGGCCCATTTAACTGGATTTCACATTCATCTCTACAGTCAGTGAGCCCAGAACCAGTTCCACCCAATCCTACACCTTGGAAATTGGAGGAACTCAGCCTTGGTTCCTCCAAGGAACCTACTCTATGGGCCTTTTCACACGACCCCTAAGAGCCGCTGGCCACTTAAATTCAGACCAGAGATCTTGGGGGTTCGTTGCTCTTCCTGCATCCCCACCCCTCCGCACTTCCTTGATCCTGTCTGCGTGAGGGGAGGGAGAAAAAAAGGGGACAAAAGAATGCAGGCTCACCTCCGTTTGCCGGTCCAAGCCTCCCCAAGCCCCGTTGTCGTCCTGATTCCTTCTCTTAAAGGGGCGGGAGGCAAAAAACAACAAACAGAAGCGAGGAGAGCCTGGCACTCACTCCTTTACATCCGGATCTGGGATTTTTCACCCTCCAAGAGCAGGTATCTGAAAAGTGCACTGGGACGCGCTTAGGTGGGCGTGGCCGCACTTAATTTTCTGTAAACTCCGGAGCTGGTGGGGAAACAATTTTAAGCTCCGGAGCTGGGAGCCATTTGCGGCGGAGTTTAGGGGTCGTGTTCAAATACCCATTGATATCATAAGCCTCTGCTTCCTGTTCTCGGGTACAGGCTTTGGAATTTCAGAGGGATGGGATGCTGATGACCTGCAAGAGATTTGTATTCCCACCTGCTAAATTCCTGCAGATGAAGTAGTCAATAAAAGACATGACCACAGAGGCCAGCTAAAGATTTGGCAACCGCCCTCACTTAGTAGTTTTAATTCCCTAACTTTCCTTAGGCTAAATTTTACACATTGGTCAGAAGCCTATTACAGAAATACTCCATCAATCTCACTTCTAGCACCAATTAAGAAGCGAGTCCTGTTTTTCCCCATTGCACACCAGGTTGTGTGTTGAAAAAAACAAACCCTGTACTGACTTCTTAACAGGTGCCAATTTATTTACTACTGAAAGTTGCTCGTGCCATTAACACGCTCAGGCATAAACAGTGGAAGGGAAGCTGGCTGCTACCATTTTGTAGGCTGCACAATGGCAAAAAGATGAAGAGGGGCTTTCCTCCTGTTGAATTCACGTATCTCTAGTAAATAAGTGGTGAACTGCTAGATAGCTCAGTGGTTTCGGCATTCAACTGTGGAGACACGAGGTTGAGACTAGTTAGATTCCCCATTGTGCTTCCTTGAGGGGGGCTGGACTTCCAGCTTTGCAGTCCTAAGATGAAGTTGATTGTGGATATCAGAGCTTGCAACAATTGTGGAGCTCTTAACACAGGAGGCAACATCCGAACATAATATCCTCCTTCTAACGTTGTGAACTGTATAGTAATAAGCTTGCGACTTATTTCCCTTCCATTGTTTCACATCTCATCCTGCTCTGCACCTGCAGTGTCGACAGATACTAGTGATACTATTGCTAACACTGAGCTCAGCGATGGAAAACATTTCACCTACTCCAGGCATGTCCAAACTTTGGCCCTCTAGATATTTTGGACCACAACTCTCACAGTTCTTTGTCATTGGCAATCTAAGCTTAGAATTCTGGGAGTTGTGGTCCAAAACATCAGGAATGCCGAAGTTTGGACATGCCTGACCTACCCCTTTTCTTTGTAAGAACATAAGAAGAGCAATGCTGGATCAGGCCAAAGGCCCATCTAGTCCAGCTTCCTGTATCTTACAGTGGCCCCACCAGATGCGTCTGGGAGTGCATGAGACTAGATATCTGTCTCCTGATACCACTCCCCTGCATCTGGCCCTTGAAGTACCCCAGTTTTAAGCCTGGAGATGACACATCTCCATCATGGTTTGTAACCTGTGATGGACTTCTCCTCCAGGAATCTGTCCAATCCCCTTTTGAAGGCATCCAGGCCAGATGCCACCACCACATCCTGTGGCAGGGAGTTCCACAGACTAACAACGCGCTGGGTGAAAAAACATTTTGTCCTCACTCTCCCAGCCCTCAATTTGCTATGGAAAGAGCCAAAGCAAGATCTGACTACGTTATATTTCCCTACATGGCTTGTGTGGGGTGGGGTGGGGAAAACCTGGGGCATTTGGTGAAATGTTATTTTTGTGGCTGCTCAACAGATCGGTTGAGGAACGCCAATAAAAACCTCTGAACCACAGAACCGTCCCAGTGTGAGAGAGGAGGAACTGGAACTGCAGTTGTGGAAAGGGTTGCCCAAGGACGTGTATCACCTTGATACAGCACTTGGAAAAGCTCCTTTTTTTGGGGGGGGGGGAGTGCATTCTAAAAATCCTTAGCTCGGGTTGCCATTGGCTGGAGGATTCAGGATGGCATCCCACCCCCCACCCCCTTGAAAACTGTATCTCCAACCTCTGCCTGGATCAGGCTGCCTTCCAAGGTGCAGTTGAATACCGCCTAGTTGCCCGTTTTGGGTCAAGGTTTGCCCCTCCTTTCTGCCACTAGAGTGTGCCTGCGCTTTGAGCTTTGGAGCTGCGTCTTCACCATCTGACACTTTGAACAATTAATTAAAAGCCATGCGTAAGACCATTACATCCTGCACCTTGGCCGCCCTTTCAGTTTTGATGTGACAGTTCCTGAAATCCTACCTGGGCCGCCTCCCTCCCCACCACTTTTCTCTCTCTCTCTCTCTCCCCCCCCCCCCAATTTCCTGCATCTCGCTTCGCCTTAAAATTACGCTCCACATTTGACGATTTTAGTCTTCCTGACAGCCGGCGTTGTCTGCGACACCTGAAGGATTTGCAAACAATCTGCCGAAAGGCCTGCTCAGATCAAGAGCTGATCCAGAGGATCCCGGCTAAGGCGCCAATCCCATGCCTTTCTCCTTTCTCTCTTAATCCTACCCTCCCGCGAAGGTTGGGGCCACTTCACCCTCTTTCTTCTTGAGATGAGAATCTCTCGAGCTGGTAATCCCTGCACCGCCTTGGAGAACTGACGAGGAAAAGCTGCTTTGGGGCAGAATTACCTGCTGGCGAGGTCACTTTGGAGCCCTGCTGGGTCTTCCCTGTTGTCAAATAGTGGGGACGTGTTCTTAGGACAAGGTCTGCTGTGGAAACCAGTGCAGCCACAAACCGCACAATGACACTCGCCTCCCTCACGCAAATGGCAGCTCTCTCTCTCTCACTCTCTCTCCTTTTATTTCATAGGTCCCGTTTTAATTTTGCTTCTCAAGCAGCAGGATTCTCAGGTGCAAGGAGAGGTGCTTTTCTCCTCATTTACCCTTCTCCAGCAGGCCCTGCCTCCACCTCTTTCTTCACCCCCCCTTGCAGTCACCTTTGCAATTATCCTGGGCTCTCGTTAGAACCGCATGTGAGTGGCATAGCAATAAGGGGAAGCGCACCTGCCGGCCGGCTCTGCCAGCACGTTTGTGCATTAATAGATACGTTCAGCCAGACACCTCCCGACAGCACGGCTGCCATCCCTGACAGGTGCCAGTGGCTTCTTTGGCATGGGAGACCATATATGTGCGAGCGTGGTTTGTGTGGGGGCCGGGTGGAGGGAAAGCCGCTCACCGCCTACAAGCACAGCCTGCCTGCCAAAGGGTGTGAAAACAGAGCGATGTGTCACGCACGTTGGAAGGCCAGTGGAAGTCTGGTCAGATGTAACAGAGCCCAGGTCTCCCTCCCGCAGCTTTTCATCCTTGTGCAGATGACAGACCTTCTGCTCTCGCTCCCTTTTCTCTTTTCTGACAGAGGAAGGCCCCTTGTTCCCCGAACCCACGTGCTGCCTCCCCTGCTCCATTCCTTAGCCAGCATTGGTTCATCAACCCAACTCTCAAATCTGTTAATGTCAACTTTCTGCCCTCGTGTTCGGGGAACCAACATGTCTTTTACCTTCTTTCAGTCATGACTGATCAGCCCCATGACCCAGAAGTCTTTTCTTCTCCCCCTCCGTTGCTGCTCTTTAGCCCCAGCCCCATAGCCAAGATGTCAATGGCGCTCTGGCCTTCCTTTAAATCTCTTTTCGAAATCCATCTTTTATATGAAAACATTGTTCTCTGCCAGAAAGCGGGTTTCCTGCTAGGGATGTCATTTCAGGACCAAGGGAGAGCAACCATTTTGGGATGTGGTTTCCAGACAAAGGAAACTTGGAACCGAGAACATTTGTTCAGTCCCTGATACTTCCACTGATAAGTTTGAGAAGCTAAGTATTAAGGCTGCCATACATTATTTTGGATAGATATTGCCACCCATAGATATGGATATCATATATGGTGCATGTTGCTACTGTCACAACAGAATGCCGCTGCTGGGGGTTTCTGAACATTCTCAAGAGGCAGTTTTCCTGCATGATCCATCAAGTGATGGCGCTCAGCCTGGTGAAGCGGAATTTTACCCACGAAAGCTCGCCATTTGTTTGAATTTTTTTTCTTTCAGTGGGCCGACAAAGGGATCACTCTGCTCTTACATTTGTGTAACCTTAAGGACCGCACAACCTAGTTCTTTTCCAAAGCTGTGTTCCTAAAATAAAAGCCAAAAAAAAAAAGATTAAAAAAAGAAAGAAAAAGAAAAAGGCATGGAGTGTCCCCTTTACCAACCGAGTGTGTGGAAAGTACAGTACCACCAGTCTCCTTGGAGATGCTGCTTATATCTTTTTTAAAAGCTGGCAATGGCTTCTCTTCAGAAACAGATTACAGCCACAGATGGACTAATAAGAACATAAGAAGAGCCATGCTGGATCAGGCCAAAGGCCCATCTAGGCCAGCTTCCTGTATCTCACAGTGAGCCCCAACAAATGCCTCTGGGAGCACACGAGACTAGATCTCTGTTTCCTGATACCACTCCCCTGCATCTGGCCCTTGAGGTACCCCGGTTTTAAGCCTGGAGATTACACATCACCATCATGGTTTGTAACCTATGATGGACTTTTAACATAAGAACTTAAGAAGAGCCATGCTGGATCAGGCCAAAGGCCAATCTAGTCCAGCTTCCTGTATCTCACAGCGGCCCCACCAGATGCGTCTGGGAGCGCATGAGACTAGATATCTGTCTCCTGATACCACTCCCCTGCATCTGGTCCTTGAGGTACCCTGGTTTTAAGCTTGGAGATGACACATCTCCATCATGGTTTGTAACCTGTGATGGACTTCTCCTCCAGGAATCTGTCCAATCCCCTTTTGAAGGCATCCAGGCCAGATGCCATCACCACATCATATACCGATCCTCCTGTAACCCTCCGAAGCAGCTCCCCACTAGGTGGATTTCACTGCCCATTTTTACTGTGAATGCAAAAAACTTCATTAAAAAAAACAACTGCTATATGAGCATAGAAAAGCACAAAATAGGAAGAGGTTTTTGTACTAGTCTTTATATAAGCTTCACTGGTCTCACGTTTTTTCCGTGCCCAGTTAGACATTTTTAAATATTGTTTGTGGTTGATTGACAGAAGCCCTATATCTCCTACGAACGTGAGAACAGACAGAATGAGAGTGCATAAAATTACAGCATGCTTTCAAGTTCTAACAGAAGGTCCCTCTAAGCAAAGGAACAGCTTGAAGAAGAAAGGGCGTCTGTCTCGTGGATGGAAAATTCAGGCGATAAAGCTTATAGCCAAAGACCAGCCTCATAATTGTGAGCTTGATATATGCAGAAAAATAAAACCTTGCTGCTGTTTAAAACAAATACTCTTAATACTGGGAAATTTAATATGAATTTTACAAGGACATGTGAACTATTGCTACAGCGATAATGAAACAATAAAGCCGAAGATGTCTAAACACCAAAATAGAAGGACCAGGACTGTACAGACAGCTTTGCCAATGCAAAGCAATAAAACGTACAGACATTTTATCAAAAAATATTACTGGTAAATGATTAAAAAAAAAAGAAGGAGCTATTCATTTTCACAGAAATATTGCTTGGAGTGGTTGGTATTGAGAAATGACATCCACCCTTCAGAGGGAGGCTGTCTACCTTTAAGTTCACCTGGACAATGGTAAAACATTGCTTTTAAAGAAACAGCCACAGGGATGCTCATGAGAAGAACAGGGGGTACGTTTAAACGTCACTGTTTAAAACCTATTCAGCTCAGATTAAGAATGCCTTACCCACTATCCTGAGGTGGCACTCAAGCCTGGTTAAGTTCTCAACAGCTGGAGAATGTGTGGCCAAGAAACGGAAACAATTCTGGAGAACATACTGTAAGAACACGAGAAGAGCCCTGCTGGATCAGGCCAACGGCCCATCTAGTCCAGCTTCCTGTATCTCCCAGTGGCCCCACCAGATGCGTCTGGGAGCCCATGAGATTAGATCTCTGTCTCTTCAAACCACTCCCCTGCATCTGGTCCTCGAAGGACCTCTGTTTTAAGCCTGGAGATGACACATCTCCCTCATGGTTTGCAACCTCTGATGGACTGTTCCTCCAGGAATCTGTCCAATTCCATTTGAAGGCATCCAGGCCAGGTGCCATCACCACCTCCTGTGGCAGGGAGTTCCACAGACTAACAACGCGCTGGGTGAAAAAAATATTTTATTTTGTCTGTTCTTACTCTCCCAGCCCACAATTTGAGTGTATGTCCCCCTAGTTCCTGTATTTTGTGAGAGGGAGAAGAGCTTCCCTCTATCCACTTTACTCATGCCCTGCATTATTTTGTACGTCTCAATCATATCCCCCCTCAGGCACCTTTTTTCCAGACTAAAGAGCCCCAAATGTTTTAGCCTTTCCTCATAAGGGAGGTGCTCCAGCCCAGGAATCACTTTAGTCGCTCTCTTCTGCACCTTTTCCAGTTCCACTATGTCTTTCTTGATATGCAGTGACCAGAATTGTACACAATACTCCAGGTGGGGCCTTACTATCGTTTTGTATAATGGTATTATAATGTTGGCTGTTTTATTTTCAATCCCCTTTTTGATAATCTCTAGCATGGAATTGGCCTTCTTCACCACTGCCACACATTGGGGAGACACCTTCATGGAGCTGTCCACCAACTCTTTCCTGATCCGTCACGGATAACTCAGAGCCCATGAGTTGATAGATAAAATTTTGATTTTTTTTTTTGCCCCAACATGCATTACTTTACATTTGGCTACATTAAAACACATTTAAATGGGAGTCCGTATCTCAGAAATAACCAATCAAAATGATGATCAATGTGGACTTTCTATATATTATCCACTTTTAGGGGTCCAAATGAATATTAGCTATGCAAGCCACTGATATCCTCTCTGGCTGCAGCACTTGGAGATGGCAACACAACCGAGGTCTTTAGCAGAGCTGACAATAGGCAAAGGGTCTAAAGGAATATGGCAGGGGATGCTGGCCAAAAAAACTAACGCAAGGCCTTAAGGGGTCAGAAAGTACAGCCAAGATGAGCAATTTCTTTGCAACGCAGGCCCCTTTCATCAAGCGCTGCACAATGTGCAGAACAATTCAGACCAAAAGGACATTTCCTGAAGTCTCGGCACAAGCCGTTACAAACTCAACAACGACACAAGCTCTCTGCAGGCAACAAGTCCTGTTGCAGAGATATGCTATACCCACAAAACTGTTTGTAGTGTTCTTAGGCAACTGTTGGGATTTAATCTTGAAATGGAAATAATCAGAATTAAAAAAAAAAAAGAACAGGGCGTACTGGGAAACAAAATGTAAAAAATGGTGTTTGTTCTATGGGTTGCTTTTTTCCTGACGACAGTTGAGAAAGTCCATTGAGCCCCTCTCGTCTGATGTTCCTGCTTTTTGTGTGCGTGTGAGTGAGGCACAGTCAAGCTCTTGGGAGCCCAGGAATTCAATATGTGTGCAATGAGGCACATTTCCTTTGCCTGAGGTGCCACAGGGAAGGCAGCAGGGGTGGTTCCATGTTTATACCCTAGGCAAGTACTGCTGGAGCCAGGCGATGGGGCTGAGGTGAGAGGGAACTTGGCAGATTTGCTTAAAACCAGTTGCTGAGGTTTTACGGAACATCCCTTGTGGGTGCATTGCATGAGGAAAAAGCCTGGGGGGAGGGGAGGGAGCCTATGCAATTTCCTATTTTATCGCCACGTTCTTTCCTCTGCCGCCCACTATCCCCCAATTATAGACATGCAATGAGTTTAGCTGGTGTCATTTTATCACTACGCCCTGAAATGTTTTTGGAACAAAAGCCATCAAGACAAGCCGGCTCAAACGTGCCGCTATTTGTAAGGAGAAAAACCATCTGAATAATTGCAATGTGCTTGTATATACCCATAAGCTGGCAATCGCGGCAGGGATGAAGTTGGCTGTAGATCAACACAAACTCCCTAAGGGGGTAGCCAGGATTGGTTGAAACCGACCAGCGTATAAACTCTTCTATTGTAGCAATTTTACCATATGTTCATAATTAAAAAGCTTTTTTATTGCACTTGCTAGAGGAACATTTACAGATGAGTATATACAACTTCTGAAATGAGCTATTCTTCCACAGCAGGGAAAGGACGGGCTCAGCCTAACTTGAGACACTGTGTGTTAAAGCTGTCGCCTTCTTTGACGGCCACGGCCTCCAGCAGCGCCTGCTTCTTTTGCATGCTGCGCGAGGACTCGAGTTCATACATGGTGGTCAAGTTGAAGAGCACGCTCTCGTGGAGGTAGTGTTTAGGGTCCTGCTGAACCATGCCTTCCAGCTGCCGGAGGGACTCCTTCAGTTTTCCCAGGTAAAGCAGACAAACAGCAGCGTTGTTGTTAGCCTAGAGACAAGTTTGCATTGGGTTTATTCGGAGAGCCAAACAGCACTGTTCAAGACAAAATGGTAGCGATCCTTCACTCTCAAAGCCTTGGCATTATGGAGAGATCTAAATCAGTGGTTCTCAACCTGTGGGTCCCCAGATGTTCCTGGACTGCAACTCCCAGAAACCCCTTCCAGCACAGTGAGTGGTGGAGGCTTCTGGGAGTCACAGTCCAGGAACATCTGGGGACTCACCGGTTGAGAACCACTGATCTAGATGCTCTCTTTCCTTCGGAGCAAGCTAGAGGTTCTCACTAGAGATGGGCGTTTCGTTTCAGAAGGGGACTGGTCCCGAAACGAAACACGCCAGCACAGCTGGTGCTCGAAACCCAGTCCCACCCTCTGGAACAAAATCAACCACTGTCTTTGCACAGGGCGAAAGTCCAACCAGGAAACAATCTCCGATATGTCATCTTTCCTTCTCCCTGGTGCTGGCCAATCAGGAGCTGTGCAACGACATGCATTATCCTGCCTCCCAGTCTGATTGGCTAGCACCAGGGAAAAAGATTATGCATCGGAGGCTGCTTCCTGATTAGAACTTCCCCCAGCGTGAACTAGAGCAAGGTAAGACAGTGGTTGATTAAGTTCTGGGGGGGGGCAGGATTACGAGCGCCAGCTGTGCTGGCGTGTTTCGTTTTGGAACCAGTCTCCTTCCAAAACAAGACACCCATCTCAAGTTCTCGCCATTTAAAAATCAGGGGGAAAAAAGGATGGCAGAGACATTCTTACTCAAAGCCAGGGCTGAGGGACATTTGGCTCTCCACCGGTTATTGGCATATGCTGCTCATCCTCAGCCTGAAGCAATTAAGCTGTGGTGTGATGAGAAAGGCAGTCAAATAAAACTGGAGGGCCAGATCAAAGCAACGGGGCTGTGCATTCCCTTCAGGGAGGGGCCAAGGCAGTCAACCGCTCTAAAGTAAAGAGATGCGTCACATACACGTCAGTGTGTTTATAGCTGTGTTTTTTGCTTACTCAACCCTGTGAGACGTGGCCGCCTCTTGTGGCTACAGCAATTATACTTTGGGCAGCAAAATCTCTGTGGACGGCACATTTGGGCAGCCGAGCAGCCAGTGCTCAAATTGTTTCTTACCACAGCGTTTGAGGGATGAATCTTCAAGATCTCTGTGAAGAATCTGTGCGCTTCTGAAAAATTATTCTGGCCAAGATGTAGAAACGCTCTGCAATTGGAAGGAAAACATTGAATGACTATTTGAGAAAATGCAGTAATAAAGGCATCACAACAATGAACATTTGTATACATTTTTTTAAAAAAGAACTTATTTGTGAACTGGGCTTTTTTGAATGGGCTTCTCAGCTTGATCTTAAACATACTATAGTTGGATCCAGACAGAACCCTCCATTCATGGAGGAAACTGGAATCTAGTGAAGAGTCGCTGTTGAAATAATGGGATGGATTAGTGATTTTCCAGTGCAACCAATTTAGCAGCGAGGACCACTAAGTATAACTTGGATTACAGCATCAATCTGCTAAACTGACCCATGGGTAAATTCCCACTGGAAAGTGACTTGAAGACAGAAGTCTATAACGGAGAAGAAACGCTTCTCCAGTAAGCCTTTTGTCAAAGGAAAGACAACTTCTTCAGTTCAGGATAACATGGCTACACCAGGTCATGCAGATTTCACGGGCTGGGGGGGGGGATGCCCATCAGTCTTCTTCTGACAGTTGCAGTGACATACAAGACAAGTGGAGAGAAAGGTAAATCCTCCAGGGATCTGTTCATGTTCACAGTGCATATATTTTTTTTGGTAAAATCATTTAAGATTGATTTAACATTCCCCACCTGTTCATTAAAACCGTAATTTGGTTCTGCAGTCCGTCCAATTTCTGAGTCACTTTCTCAACATCTTGAAAATATTTTTCAGCCATTTTAATGTCTCCAATCTGCATAGTGCAAAATTTGTAAGGAACAATTGTTACAATTAACGAAGATCACAAGAGGTTGATGTTCAGAAAAAAAATCAAAAGGTTGACTTTCATAACACACACTCTCTCTCTCTTTTTAAAGACAAGTTTCAGTTCAAGCCAATAATTTTAAGCCCAGACTGACGAACCGGAGCAGTGCTATTTAAAAAACAGAACTTAAATGGGAATATTTTGAAAAAATCCGCGCTTGTTCCCATGTTTTCTCAGTTAACTCAGAGGCAGGTTTAGTACAGTGGAACCCTAACTTATGACGACCCTGATAACCAAGAATCCTGACTTACAAGCGGGCTTCCGTTGTCTCTCCCCTGCTTCCTTACGATTAAGATGGGGTTTTCCCCGAGTAACAATGGTGCGGGGGGGGGGAGAAGCGTTCGGTCGTTTAAAATGACTTTTATCCACCAAGGATAAAAAGCACTTGCCTCGGTGGATAAAAGTCATTTTAAACATAGCACGCCATTTCCCCGTGCCAGGTGTGTGTGTGTGTATGTGTGTGTGTGTGTGTGTGTGTGTGTGTGTGTGTGTGTGTGTGTGTGTGTGTGTGTGTGTGTGTGTGTGTGTGTGTGTGTGTGTGTGTGTGTGTGTGTGTCAGGAGAAGCAGCATGCGATGTTTCAACTGACAAAAAGTCATTTTAAACATTGTGTGCTGCTTCGCCTGACCCCCGGGGGCACAGGGGAAAGGTGTGCTATGTTTACAATAAAATGACTTTAAGCAACTGAGTCAAGCGCTTGGCTCGGTTGCTTAAAGTCACTTAAAATGAACCACCACTTCTCCCACCACGGGCCCGATCGGGTGGGGGGGGGGAAGAGAAGAGGCAGTTTGTTTAAAAGGTCTTTAAGCAACCGAGCCAAGCGCTTGGTTCGGTTGCTTAAAGACATTTTAAATGACCAGCAGCTCTCCCCAACGTGCCCAATGGGGGGGGGGGGAACCCGTGGGTCATTTAAAGTGGTTTCCCATAGGAATGCATTGGAATCTATCCCTTTGAAATGGATTAATTCAGGGGTGCCCAAACTTTTTGTAAGGCGGGCCAGATTTGGTGGCTGAGAATGTGTCAGGGGCCGGTTGCTCCCCAACCCCGCCACCCCACTGCAAGCCCCACCCACTTTCTTTAAAAAAAACATGGGACGAAGGAGGGGGAGGGAGGGGTGAGCCAGCCAGCCGCGGGCCACTCAGAATGGCCTGACGGGCCGGATTTGTCCCTCCCCCCCCCCCGGGCCGGACTTTGGGCAGGCCTGTATTAATTCAATGCATTCTATGAGAAACGGCTCCCCGACTTAGGAGCTAATCGACTTATTAGCATGCGCTCAGAACGAATTAATTTCTTACATTTGGGTTCCACTGTATTTCTAAATGCAATTCTTGTCTGTTGTAAGTCATGATTTGGATAATGACTTGGCTATTTGTTAGATAATATAATAAACACATCCAAGTTGTACTATGCAACAGCAGCCGTCCCCCCCCCCCAGGAAAAAACAAATGAAAACAAAAACACAGATGTTTGTTTTACTGTGGTCAAGAGAGGCTGTCACTTGGATTTATTCAGAATCAAGTAGGTACCTGCAGGAAAATCCTTCCAATTCCACTCAACAGCTGAGGCTCTTGCTCTGGGTAATATTTGATGACTGTGTGGTACATCTCCACAGCAAGGACATAGTCCTAAGGGGCAAAAAGCACACAAATGGTGATACCAGGTCAGCAGTTATTCGTCACTCTACATGCCCTGTGTAAAGAATATGAAGCTGCACGGTCAACAGATATGAACAGATACTATTTAAAATGGAAAAGATGTCATCTTTGAAATCACAGCCCTGAAGATTTCCCCAAACCATCTGCTTATCTGTTTTTGCAGAGGTATTTTTTTGGTTTATGTGTGGGGGGAACCTATAGCAAGCCACAGGATTACGTGAAAGACATCTGAGAGGGAAGGGGAGGGGGGCAGCTTAATTTGCAAGGCGTCCTTAAAGTCAAGCCAAATTCAGGGAGATGGGAAGATCTCTCCTCTACAAGCAACTGTTCTGTATCATCCAGAAACGTGAGCTGTGGGAAGACACCATATGCGTACACACGCCGAGAGAGCCTTCCTCTCTCCATTTCTGCAAAGCAAACGAAGCCTTATCTGGTGCCAAGAGCACTTGCTCGCCAGATTCACAGTGCCCTAATAATTCCTCTTGCTGGGAAAATGGCCGCACTCCTTGCAGGCGCTTTGATTGTGGCCACACTCGCGAGGTGAAGGGAATTTTAAATCAAGGCTGAGCAACTGGGTGGGGGATTTAGTGAATGAGCAGGGATTCCTCCCTCCTCGTTTCGATTCCTGCTTAATGTTTTTGAAGATACATTTTAAGAAAAAAAAGGTTTTGATGGTTTAGGTGGATTTGTTTCTTATTCAAAAGCTTCCCAATAGATATGTCAGGACTGCCATTTAAATACAGATTTTAAACAATTAAAAGCATTACTGGTGACAAAAAGAAAGGTTTTAGGACATGTTACCTACCAGCCACAAGTGCTCCAGATGAGATTGGCTGGGGGCCCCCTGGCAAGAGGCACTGTAGGGATTCAAATTTCAGAGCTAGACACTCCTACCAACTGAGGCAGGCTTCGTTTCTCAGACTCCATGTTTGGAGGCAAACACGGTAAGAATTTTTTCACCAACTGTTGGAATGAAGTAATAATCTCTAGTAATTACGTATATGAAGCAATTACTATTTATTGTCACCACATCAAAGCTATTACCGTATTTTTTCATGTATATGATGCTTTTTTCAAAAATCATGACACAAAAAATTAAGGGGCGTCTTATACACAGAAGTGAGCCTTGGGTTGTTGGTGGAGGAGAACCCAAACTCACCGTGCTTTTTCCTGCCGTCATTAGTTTTTTACATGATCAGGCTTTGTATTTCCTTGAGTTCTCCACCCTCACCCCCCCTGCTGTTTGCTTTCATTTTCCCCATTCTAAACACTCTTCTTGGCTTTGGTGGATTTGTTTTTCACAGGATCGGGCTCCATCCAGCTTGAGCAGCCCATTGAGAAATGCTCTCTGGGGAAAGAAAAGGAAAAAGCCACACCATTTTTTTAAGCATGAAAAGGCTATTCTTAATGGGCTGCTCAAGCCCAACAGAGTCTGATCCTGCAAAAAACAAACCTACCAAAGCAGAGAGGAGTGTTTAAAACAGGGAAATGAAAGCCAACAGCAGGGGTGGTGGGGGTGGAGGAGATCTCAAGGAGGGCTTATTAATTTTCTTAAGTTGGGGGTCTAAAAAGTGGGGACATCTACATGCAGAACAGACTAACAGCCAACTGAAACAAGCTTGATCCAATATGCTACACATCTTCTCCCAGGTCAGGGCATGTCTCTATGCCCATCAGAACTGCTAGTGACGATATCTGCCTTTTCAGGGAAAGTTAATTAATTAATTTATTTTTTAAGTTTATATACCACACCTAGGGAACTCTGGGCGGTTTACAAACAGGGCAATACAAACAATTAAAACCACCACAAGAGGTAATACTCAACAAAGAACGGTTAGAATAAGGTTTAAAAAAATGCATAGGCTTCCGTCCTAGGTATATTCCCAACAGACTGATAAGCAATCTACATGGAAGAAGGTTTCTTCAATCAAGCCCATGATTTCTTTATTAAAAGATCCCTGTTTCAGAAGAAAATGAGAAAGGAGATTGGGGCAGACGAAACATTTCTGTTACCAAGCCATACGTCCCACATTTTGACTGTGGGCAGAGAACATTCTGTAATTTACAAACATGTATGGAAGAACAAAAGAAAACAAACATGTGCAAAGACGCATGTGGCTCTCTCTTCCAGTATTTACAGTAGCCATAATATAAAACACTTGTTCATGGGTCAAGTGGATAGAGGGACACTCTTCTCCCTCTCACAAAATACCAGAACTAGGGGACATCCACTCAAACTGTGGGTTGGGAGAGTGAGAACAGGCAAAAAATATATATATTTTTACCCAGTGTGTTGTTAGTCTGTGGAACTCCCTGCCAAGGATGTGGTGATGGCATCTGGCCTGGATGCCATCACAAGGGGATTGGACAGATTCCTGGAGGAGAAGTCCATCACGGGTTACAAACCATGATGGAGATGTATCATCACCAGCCTTAAAACCAGGGTACTTCAAGGGCCAGATGCAAGGGAGTGGTATCAGGAGACAGAGATCTAGTCTCGTGCGCTCCCAGAGGCATTTGGTGGGCCCGCTGTGAGATACAGGAAGCTGGACTAGATAGGCCTTTGGACTGATCCAGCATGGCTCTTCTTATGTTCTTATGTAAGTCAATTTAGTGCTGTGGAAGGAAGCCACACAATGTTATGGGAAGGAAATGTTTCTTTGTGAAGTTAATGGTAACTAGCCCTTTCTCTGATTTATCTCAGGTTTCCTGGGAAGTTCCTCTGTGAGAATGATTCAAAACCGAGCCATTACATGAAACATGGTTTCTCCCCAGGCCCTTGTTGTTTAAATCTAAACAAGATGGCCTAAATCAAATTACAGTCCCAGCCAGAGGAGACCTACTAAATCAACTGCTGAGTGGTGAGTCAACATGTTTGTAGTCTGCATGGATTCTAAAGATCTTCTCTATTTGTGGAGCAACTAGTGGGATTTAGGCCATGGTCCTAACTCTTACAGCTAACCATGCAACGAATTACACTGGCGTAATTCTATCAGTGTAAATTCCAGCAGCAATCTTTTTTCAGATAACGACAAGCATAGGGCTGTGCCATCATGTGCCCAGCCATGCAACTGATGAACAGCAGCAAATGCCCACCCCAGCTTCTCAACCTGCAGCAATTCAGAGCTGAGATTTACACCAGTGGAGTTACACAAGCAGGTATAACTACAGTAGGATCCCCTTATCCATGGTCTCAAAATATTGAAAATATTAAAAAGAAAAAAAATCCAGGAAAAAAACCTATTTTCGCATATATTACCGGAACCAGCTGCTAGAGGGAGCTAGAGACCATGATATGATTATTTTTATTTTATTTATTTAAATATTCAAAATAAAATAAAATAAAATAAAATAAATGAATGCTTGAACCATTTCCCAGAGGACATAGCAGGTCTTATTGTGGTAAGATTCCGGCCAATACTTTTTTTCCAAGGTTCAAAGAGCAGTACAACTATTCCCTCATATCCTGTTATAGTAAATGATACTAACCTACACAATTATTTCTTCTTTCTGTCAACAATCTCTGCCACACTTCACTCACTGCCTTTTCCTTTGAAACAAACCAGTTTGAAAATTAGGCCAAATGCAACATGAACTAATGGAGATGGGCAAGCCAAATAGCTGTCAACAGCACTTTTCACTGATTCCAGAAAAAAAGAAACCTAATTTTTATTCCATGTGGAATCAAAGCAGACAACAAAGTGCAAGTGTGAAAATAAATAAAAATAATGAGTATTAAATGCTACATCTAGCTACTGAACTCAGTGACTTGCTACTCACACATCATTATATAATTTTGTGGAATACCATGTACTTTCAGATCAAGGTTGAAGCCATGACATTGTGTTTGGGTCTACAGAATGGAAACATCCTATTAGACCAATGGTTCCTGTGGTCTCTACCTGAAAGTCTAATTCACTAGTTCTCAGCCTTGGGTGACCTGGTGTTCTTGGACAGATAGAAGCAAAGGCTTCTGGGAGTCGCAGTCAAAGAATAACTTGAGAAAATCTACCAGAACTTTAAGACTTTTCACTCTGTCATCAGTCTAGACCAGTGGTTCTCAACCTGGTAGGTCCCCAGATGTTCCTGAACTGCAACACGCAGAAGTCTTCATCACTAGCTGAGCTGGCCAGGATCTCAACCTGGGAACTCACAGGTTGAGAACCGCTCGTCTAGACCAATCTACCACAACAGGTATACTTTCTGGGCACCATTATGGAATGCCACAATGGACATAAAAGAACCATATAATACTGAAAACCCTTTGGATGCTACATTACGTATGTGTACATGTCACCAGCTTCTATCCAGAACATACCATAAAATCTATTGTCTTTGATGCAGCCACATTTGCTCAGAACTACAGGACAGATTTATAGCAGCCATTTCTTAAACTACAATATCTACTCAATGAGGTTAAAAAACCGCATTGATGGGGTAAGTCTAGTAGCCACAAACAACCTAGTATGAGTCAGTCTTGTCAGACTGGAAGAGAGTTATACCCCCACCTCACTACAGATTCCAATGCATCCTCAGGATCCGCAACACCGGACTGGAAGATCCCATTCAAGTGTATCAGTGGAGATCTTGCTATGATTTTCTATCATGACGCATCAGCAGAGAATGAGGATTCAACTGCACTCTAGAAAGTTCTTAACATAAATCTCCAATGATTTCAGTATGTCTAAAAGTTTTTTTTAGCGGGGGGTGGAGTTTGCTTTTTTGTTTACTCCATCCAAAATGCCTTGGAATTTCCACAAAATAGGTTTTTGTGAGCTGTAGACAATTGTTTGGAAGGGCTTAAATCAAAGTCTTAAAACATTCATAAAATGCACTTCCCTGGACAGGATGGAATTCCAATTTTGATTTTAGTTATATTTTAGATTTCCTTGATTTTCATATCTAAACAATACTGTCAGTAGAAGAGTCGTTAATGAAAATGAATCCCGAGTGGTAAAGTACAATAGTACCTGTAAGAAGAATGGCCCTTAATACGAAAACCTTGTAAGACAAATGAAATTTCCAGGATTAGGAAAACCTCGTAAGAATTTTTTTCCCTATGGGATGCCTTGCAAGATGAATCCAATATATTCCTGTGGCAACTGCGTCAAATTGCGTTTCGTTGGGCGATTTTTTGTAAAATGAATTGACCTGTAGAACGAATTAAATTCTTCTTAAGAGGCACCACTGTACACAGAGAGGAAGCTACTGGGAGATTTATTACAAGAGCTTAAGGCTAGAACTGAACTCGATCAAGGCAGAAAACTGAATTTTCTCAAAATGGGATTGGAAATCTGTATTTTAAATTTATTCAGCCACAAGTGCATATGGATCCAAGGCTGAGTTGTGGCACTTTGAAATAATCCCTTACAAAGAAGAGAAGAACTGAAAAACGCAGATGGCTAATCGCTACTCGGAAGAGTTGCTAAAATATAGATTTAATACAAAGGAGGAGAGCAAGGGATAAATGCAAAGTCTATAGGAACCTAAAAACTGTAATTATCATTAAATTGCTCAAGTGAATCTTGTTTTTTTTTAAAATGTATTTTGGGTCTTACAGTTATTTAGATCATTGCAGCATAGCATTGTTATTTTATGTTTAGAATGAAGCATCTTTTCCTCTTTCTTGGCATGATTGGTCTCCTCCGCCAAAGGGGTGAGGGGAAAGAGGGTGGTGCATGCCATGGACAAACCAGATGAGGCACTCCATGGAATTTTCAAGTGCCAGTGATGGGAAGACGTCATCCATCCTGTCTCAGGCCAACCTGCTAGCACACAATGCTCAAGGCAGCTCAGGTGACACACATATCCCCCCACCTTCAAGGTCCTTCGTGGCGCAGTGGTTAAATGCCTGTACTACAGGTAAAACTGTGCTCACGACCTGGGGTTCAATCCCAGGTAACAGGCTCAAGGTTCACTCAGCCTTCCATCCTCCCGAGGTTGGTAAAATGAGTACCCAGCTTGCTGGGGGGGGGGCAATGTGTAGCCTGCACACTGTAATTAAAAAATTGTAAACCATCCAGAGACTACTTAAAGTGGTATGGGGTGGTATATAAGCAGAACACTTTGCTTCTTGCTTTGCTTTGCATCAAACACCACAACACCATTCTCTGCCTCATAGCTGGAGGTGATTGTTTCACATCACCCAACAGTAAGGCCGGCTCCTTCTGATCCTGGTCTGCCAAGTGCTGGAGAATTTGTCCTCTTTAGATATCAGTCAGGATTACTACTGTCATCTGGCGGAGCACACGCGGAAATTAATTTTGGCCCTGATAGATCCACCTATCATTCGTTCAGCCTCGTCAAGCTTCTGAAAGGACCTTAATTAGCCTGGACCGAGAACGTGGGATCAGAATGCTGCTTCACGTCTGGCGTTGCATTCAGTTGTCTACTGTGCAACTCCTCTGCCTTATTCGGGGCAATGTGTTGGGGGAGGAGGGGGTCCAGATGATGTTGTAACCCATCCATGCCCTGTCATTTCTTCTCTCTCTCTCTTCCCTCCTTCCATACAAAACACATTAAGGAGAACAAAAGCAAAACAGCTGCACAATGTCTTTTAAGTGATAATACTAGAAGGCGTCCATCTGATAGCGCCCAGGGAAGGAAGTTATTACACTGATAACAGTCCTGCTGGACCTCAGCGCCAACTGATTCATGAAGCAGCTTTATGCTCAAGACATTGTCGGCGGCTCTTGCCATATGGTTAGCCAAAGGACGGCCCTGTCCCCAGAAGTATTTGATGCTGGCAGTTCCTTATTTCCAGTTGTGACAAGGATATAGGGAAGTACTGGGGAAAATCATCAGAAGGACATGTAGAGTGGGAGTAGCGGGGAAGGAAAGAGAGCAATTCTTTCCCGGCCCCTCATTTCGGAAAGGTGAGTATATCCATTATAGAGGAAGCATCCAAACACGTCAGAGTGATTATATATGGGCAGGTAGCTGCAAGAGATATAAAATCAGGCGATACCTCAAAGCGGCACCGCACGCTAAGTCATAAATGGACATCCTCGTTCAATCTGGGCAAATAGAGCAACAATTCTAAGGCAAGGTTTGAGCAAGAGAACGCGCTAGCAGTGTTAGCTGCGTGCTAGGTTACAAATTTAGTCTTAGAAAGACATCCCCTTGTATTGCCATTGTGTGCCCCTTAAAATGATTTCTGCAGCTACATCCCACCAATACGCAATAGGACTGCAACCAGAATCGCCCTCTGCCACTGGCTTTCATGACATTCTACTCCCAGATATACGGCAGCCCTCTAGTGCAACTGCGCCCACCTACCTTCATCGTGAGCAGACAGTTGGCCATGGAGTACATCACCCGGCCCAGCCGCGACCTCCACAGCTGAATGGAGGCTGTAAAAGGAGAGCAGCTTGTGAATGTGCACAAATAAATTAGAAGCTCTTTCCCTAGCCATCAATTATCGGCTGTACGCATTTCCTATTGAAATGATTTCCCCCCCTCGTTAACATCCCTGCATTTTCAGCAGAGTGTCTAACATTCTGCCGTGTTAAACCCCAAACCTTGCACAGGCTCACTATAGCACGAGGCTCCGATGGGCAAAAGGCGCCGGCTGCTGGAATAAATGAAGCAATAAGACAAAGCGGGAAAATGACCTCTTAGCTTTTAGCCCAGGCAACGGTAGCGGGGGGTGGGGGGAGAGCATCCATTTTTCAACGTTAGAACAAAAGGCAGAGGAGGGGAGGGAGGAGAGCGAAGGAGGGGGGGAAAGCGCACACTGAGTAATTATGACCACTGGTGTGCAATCTTGCAATTTAAGTGATTACATTTAAACTAGTCAACCCCATCAAACTGACCAGTGGAGTTAGAAGCCTCATTTTGCAACCAGAGCATGAAGGTGGAAGGGCGGCTTGTTGTCTCAAGCTGGGCTCCTGCACTTTTGCCTCCGGCTTATGAGGCACAGTGGAAAGACCTGCCAAGCTCGTCTGCAACCCCCCACGCCATTGGGAGCTCATGGGGTTTTTTGAAGGCTGATGCGCACAGCAGTCGCTGATCTTTCACTCCCTTTATTGCAGGCAGGTTCCTGAGGCGAGAGAAGGAAGGGCTCCGACAGATCCTTCGCTGCTTAAAGGGATCAGCCCGCTTGACGGAGTAGAACAGGTTGCCAAACCAAGGCTGGGGTAAAATGGGTTCGGATTTGTATGGGCTTATCTATCTGGCTCGCAATCCTTGGCACATTTATGAGGAAGTTCAGTCTCACTGTGCCGACAGGTTCTGAACCAAGGCAGCAGAAGAGCTGGGACGTTTTTCCCAGTTATATTGAAAGACAAGCAGCAACAGTAGCAGACAAGTGTCGTGAAACTCTAAGGCAGGTATGTCCAAACGTCGGCCCTCCTGATGTTTTGGATCACAACTCCCACAGTCCTTTGCCATTGGAAATACAAGCTTGGAATTCTGGGAGTTGTGGTCCAAAACATCTGGAGGGCCGATGTCTGGACACGCCTGCTCTAAGGACAGTGCTACAATGTATAACTCTCCTCTAACCCAACACAACCGTTTCCTTTTTTACTTCTACAAATATTTGCTTTACAACACTTTTCATAACAAAACTTTTTTTCGATCAAGATGTATACAATGCTTCTGACCCTGGACATTGATAACGCAAAAGGACAAACTGGAGATAAATGTTAAAGGATATGCCATTATACTGTGTTAAAAGTACGTTCCTTCCTATGCACATCCTGCTACCCAACAAAAAAGTAAATAAAATCCAAGAAGTACTAGCATTTTTTTCCTCGTCTGAAGGCCATTAACAAAGCAAAAGATCAAACAGCAGCCAATGTCAGTGTTAAACTTGTGCCCATTTCTTTAGAAAAGTGACAGAGCTGTCTGAAATTTTCTGAAGTTTTCAACAGATGAGCAACACCAGGGAGTGATATGCAGGTAAAGCAACTTTCAGTATCCACTTCACTGATTATAATGCAAGAAGCCATATCACCCTTGCAATTAAAAATAAATAAAGGAAAGGCAAGTGTGTTGTAACCGCTGCCACACTGCACAACAACAACAGCAGTAATAACTGGGGGTTTTCAATTGGTGTTGCATTCTTGTTGTGAGGTTGCTGGGCACAGGTACCCTTATAGGCTAAGTTGTCATTTTTGTTTCGCTGAGAATCCTGTGTTGTGAAGCAGCTGCAGGACTTGATGGTTTGCAAGAAGAGCGCGGGGGGGCGGTGGTGCTGGAGGAGGGAGAACACACTGCCAGGAAATTGGTGCAGTGCTAAATCTCTTTCCTCCCACTGAACAAATGGGAGGAACGAGATGCCCTGCCTTCTGTTTTGATGAGAAGCAGCAGTGCAACGAGCAACACCTACACAGATCAGCAGTAGAGAAATTATGCTGCAGCTCTAATCCCCATCAAGAGCCGGGGTTGTTTCTAGCCACAGTTCGAAAGGCAATAAACGGGGAGAAAAACAACATTACAGAGAAAGTTTCCCCGCCCGCTCCAAGGTGTATCGGAGCCCCTTGCAGGGAGCAGCTTTGATTGACCTCCTTAGGAGGAGATGCCAGCAGGCCCAACCTTGTGTTCTCGGGGGCAGGAAGAGGCAGGCAGGCAGCTGCAACCATGCTGCACGCTGAGCACACAGCAACCTCTCGCAGATGCTCAAAACGCCTCCCCATCCCCTCCCTATTTTGCTGGATGCCGCTTATTCGCCGTCTCCGCCGAGCTAAGTTTAGCTCTGAAAAACAGCTGCAGTGAGGATGAGAGCGAGAGCATGTGGGCGGCAGGCAGAGCATTTGTGCTGCAGGGTGAGAAGAGGCAAGAGGACCCACAGAGAGCAACTAAAAGACGTGGGGTGGTGGGATCTTAAAAAGAGTAGCCATCTGGAAGCATCCAGAGCTTTTTTAGCGTCGGTTTGGCCCCCGACACAGATGATGAAAATCCATCTGAAATGAGAAGTCATCGGTTCTTACCCTGTTCACATAATCACGGAGGGCTTGCAGTGATGATTTGTATGTGGGGAGTTTGAAATTTTATTTATTTCACAGCCTAACCCTCAGAAGGGGAACATGCCTTGCCCACCAAAGCTAAGCACCTGCTTTATTGGTCTGGCTGCTTCTATTTCATCGGGGTGGCCAGATGCCACATCACCTCAACCTCTGACGTTATATCCCTGCCCTCACTAACCCCTGAAGGGGGAATCAGTCAAGAAATGCAATAATCAGGATCACCCCCTGCAGTCCTCTTTATATGGTCTGAGTTGAGCATGGTTATGGCAGAGAAAACAATGTTTTTATATTAGCTTCTTTTAATATCGCAACAGCACTGCTACTCTGCAATTTGCTGGAGACAAAATTAAAAATGTGGTTGCGTGTAATGTTTGATGCACAGCTTGTTGGTCGTAACAATTCCACTAGACTTACTTCCATTTATCTCCCATTTTCTCCTGTACCAAGGTATAGTTAGTTATGTAGCATCAAGCTGGAATTGACTCACAGTGACCCTAATGGGGTTTGCAGGAGAAGTGAGAAATTTAAGGACTAATTTTACCAGTTCCATCCCCCTCCCAATGAGTTTTCATGTCTGAGTGGTTTCCAAAATCTTAATCCATCACTCTACCCACTACACTCGATCCGCTATCCGTTACTACCAAACTGGGTAGCTGAGCAAACTAGGCTCGATGCTAATAGAGGACCAAAAGAATGCAATGACCGATTTGCTCATGACCTTCAAACATATGTTCTATTAGGGCTCTACTGGGTTGGTGATAAAATAAAATAAACCCCCAGCTGCTACAAGCAAGGGTAGAGTGGTTCAAGGGTTTCCGGGCTTGGGACTGTGAAAAGGTAGAGGGAAAAGAAGGAAGGGTATGCAGGTAGCTGCCAGTGGTAGCCCGGTTCAAGGATAGGGACAGCTAAGGCAACCAGCCACAGGTTGAAGCAAGGGCAAGGAGAAGACCGAGTGGCATTTGTTCTCCTCTTCCCACAACTTCTTTATTCCCTCCATAGGCCACTGCTGTTCCGGAGTGTATTTCGTAAGGAGTTGCGTAAAGCCATTTGCGGAAGATGATACTTGAAGGAGAGAATGGGCAAGTATTCCATACGGGGAAGAGGGGAGAAAGAGTGAAGGCAACAAGCCCTTGATTTATCAGCCACATTATCTTCACTTCCTCCGAGGGAACGCTTTTGAATAAAGGGAGACTCTTGCAGCAAGGGGTGCGTGGATGCAACCCTTTCCAGGGAGGCTGCCAAGCTGCAGTCCTCACTGCCTGGACCTAGTCAGCTTTACGACATCTTGAAAGGATTCAGAGAACTACGATACAACTTGCTAAGTGCATAATGTTTAAATGTCCTCAAGACTAAAATCACATCATTTTCTGTGGAAGCGACTGGAATGGTATTTTAGACAACAACAAAAAGTAGAAGTCCAAGCCAATGAAAGGCCAGTTTAGCAAAGTTATTTTGCACAGGGGTGTGTTAGAGGGACACAAAAATGCCTTAATAATAATAATAATAATAATAATAATAATAATAATAATAATAATA
>JAHTLZ010000122.1:38154061-38172532 GCA_023846285.1 Phrynocephalus versicolor | reverse complement strand
AATAATAATAATAATAATAATAATAATAATAATAATAATAATAATAAATTTATTATTTATTTATTTGTATCATTTCTATACCGCGCCATCTTCCGAATCGGAACTCTGGGTGGTTAACAGGTTAAAAAAGTATACAGAACTACAAAAACCGTTAAGGACAAAACCCCAGGCATGATACATCAGCGGCGAATCAATAATAATAATAATAAAGTACAATGGAGGATCTAACTCCGAACTTCTGGTTGCCCAGTCAGATTCCTAAACCACAGGATTATCTAGACGTCAAATAGCGAAAACGCTATCTGTGGGATTTCAAAAGCATCTGTTATACTGTTATGACCTCAGTCAGGTTTCTTTCACTCTTGGGACACAAAACTGGCAAAGGGAAAGCACTGCAAAGCAGGCAATTAGAATAGGGTTAACAAAGGATAGACTGTTCTTCAAACAAAAGATTTAACAGGCGCCGACACCTCAAAGGGTGAGCCTGAGTCCAAACAAGGCACGTGGGGAGAATGAGCCGAATTTTAAGACTGAATGCTCTTTTCGTCTCTTCAGTGCCTTTTTAGTGTCACGCTGCTATAATCATAAATCTGTCATTCTAAAATGGCAGCCATTTTCTTTTTTTAAAAAAAAAACCCAAAGAGGAGATCTGATTTAATGCATCACTGTGAACAAAATAAAATGCACAGCTGTGAAATGAATTCTAGCAATCAAAGGAGAAGGTGCAACATTTTAAGGTCTGAACAGGCCGAATAAATGACAATACCACTGTTTTAGCAGCTGCAGAGCAGTCTGGTGAGAACCTCTGACAGGACCTGGGTAAGCAATGAAAATACACGGTGAAAAGAAAAGCTTCAGGGGATGCCTACCTTGTCTGTTCTCTTGGGTAATGTTCGTCATGCTTCCATCCTCTGCCAAGCCATGTTCCAGGTTGTTTAATATCTACAATGGATTTTTTTTTTAAAAAAAGAACATTTGTCAGTTATAACGCTATTCTGAAGTTAGGGAAATTTTGCATATTAAACCTGAACCTGTCGCAGTTGTTTCCTGCTGTGGATACACAGAGATTAAAACAGAAGCTGTTTTGTGAGGGCACAATTCAAAAACACTGATCCACTGGCATGAACAAGATCAGTCTATATTCAAGAATACAGTGGTACCTCTACTTACGAGCGGCTCGACTTAAGAGCGAAAAACCGTTAGCGTTTTAACTGCTGCTTTACAAATTTTAGATGCGGTCTGCTCTACTTACATTTTTTATTCTTTATTTTCAATTTATTTATTTAGTTATTTCTACTTCAGAGCAGGCTTTCGGAATTGAGAGGCATTCGGTGACTAGTAATTTTAATTTTTTTTTAACCCGCCATCCGCTATTTGTTAATTATTATCATTTTTTTCTTTTAATTATTATTATTATTTCATTTGCTCTGTTAGATTACTCCGTCTTAAACTGCTTTACTTGTTGTCTGATTGTTTATATTTCCTTTTGATGTAAACCGCCCGGAGTTCCCCGGGGGAAAACAGGCGGTATATAAGTACAATAAATAAATAAAATAAATAAATACTTCAGAGCAGGCTTTCGGAATTGATTAAACTTGTAAGCAGAGGTACCTCTGTACTTTAGAAGGCAAGGTGATGAAACTATTTTAAAATACATCCTGAATAGTAAAGTGCTGAACACCTCTGCACCTTACACACTTAGGTGGCAATTATTTCTGTAGATTCCCTATCACACCCCAAGTATGTTTTAAACATACATTTTCAATTCCATAGAGCACTAGATAGCATAAAGTTCTATCTTACCCAGACCCCAAACCTTCAGTGTCTGTCAGTCTCATCAAATATGCAGATGATGCCTGAGCTTTTCTAGAATACTAAATGTGTGCAGCCTTTTGTAATTAAGCTTCCTCGGGGACGACAAAAGAGACATCTTTCCAACCCTTTGGAATGAAAGGGTCAATAAGTAAATGATCAATGGTTATGAAAACATATTTAAATTGCCCTCTCTAAATATAGATAGTAAGCATAATGCTAGCTTCATATACAGCAAGGTTTCAGAAATAGAGCCAATCTCTGAAATTAACTAAAGCACTAAAAAAAGATTAAAATAAGATGAGGCCATCAAAGATGTCAATATGTCCCTATATTTCCACACTCCTGTCAACAAAGCTTATGAACTGTCTTTTGAATAGATGCCAATTTTATGGGCTTATAAAGCCATCTATGAATAAGTATCAAGGAGTTCTCTGACAACTGCAGACACTGAAGGGGAAAAAAAGGTTGTAGATCCAATTCTATCCCACATGGCTTCATCAATCTCCTCTCCAAGGTTGTTTTCCCCAAGCAAGTTTCAAGGAAGAGATGACGATTTCTTAACCAATTTAGTTTGGTGTGCTTTGTTTCGTCTGCTATATTGACAATCAGGGAGAGGAGTGCCTTGTTCATACAAGTCTCTTAATGAAACCAAAGCTTCGTTGAACACAGCTTCAGAAAGGCCTTCTTTGTTGTTAGATTTAAAATTTGGATGGTATGGTAGAAGTATGACCAAAGAAATGGAAGTCACTTATTTTAGAAACCATTTACATCAAATCAACAGGGTCCATTTGGTGAAGGGACTCTCTATCTGATTCCGTAATGAATGGCAGTCAGCAAGCTCACGGATGTAGGAGGAATCTGGGATGCCTCTGGACACCAGGCAGAGAAGAAGAACTGAAGGCCATAGGCAAAAGATCTCCAGGCTGGGACTTTTTATGGTTGTATGAACAACTCAAGGTACAGAGCAAGCCATTTCCATTGAAAATGCAGGTATAGTAGAACCCATGTATCCATGGGAGACCGGTTCCAGGCACCGTGTGGATACCAAAATCCTGCAAATAAGAGTGAAGTTCTTATCTGGGGGTGATGGTGATGACAGGGGTGGTGGGGTGATGGGCAAAAGCTTTCGCCCCCAATGGCCATCAACCGCTGGGCAGCGCAAAGGGTCGAGCCATGTGGCGGCACTGCAGCGTGGTGGCCTGGGCAGTGCAAAGGCATGCTGCTACACCGCTTGGTCCACTGCACTGCCCAGCGGGGATGGTGGGGTGCTGAGAGGGTGAAAGCTGTGCCTCTCAGCCCATCCCTTCAGGCGCTCTCTCCTTCTTTCACTCTCAGCACCCCACCACTCCCGCTGGGCAGCCCGGTGGACTGGGTGGTGTGAGAGCGTGCCTTCATGCCAACCGGTCCGCTGCATGGCTTGGTCCTTCGTGCTGCCCAATGGGGGTGCTGGGGGCAGCAGTGCCACCCAATCTGGCACCTGGGCAATGCAGCGCGGCACGGCTTTCATCCCCGGCACCCCACCGCCTGCTGATCTCCGACCATGGATAACTGAATCCGCAGATGGTGAATCGGTAGATATGGGGGTTGATACTGTATGGAAAATAGTTTAGTACTAAGTCGCATTTCCATTGTGGATGAAAACAAAAGCAACATAAGTAGTCACGTTGGGGTTCCAGTCTAATCGACAATATACAATTCTCCAGTTGTTGGGCTGCCTCTGAAATTTATGGAAAAGGGGACATACGTTATGGTCTCTCAGCTCTATATAAAACTCACAGTACCAAAGAACATGAGATAAGGATTCAAGAAGCTCAACCACACAGGGTAATATTGTTGGAAGCAGAGCATTCCCAAGAATCTGGCAAGGAATATTGCTAAGGCCAAATTACTGGATCTGGAAAACATAAATGCTCTGTGGTTTTGAGATATGCCAAGAATGGTTAGACAGGACACAGATGCCCCATATAATGTTAACACATCATTTTCAATGAGGGAACAGGTCTTCTTTCCAGCTCTTGTTTCTTAACACTGTTCATTCAGTCTTTGAGACAGTGCTCTAAATGCTTGACACTTCTCAAACTTTTGAGAAGGGTGCCAAATGATTTAATTCAGGCATGTCTAAACTTCAGCCCTCCAGATGTTTTGGACCACAGCTCCCACAGTCCTTTGTCATTGGCTGTCTAAGCTTAGAATCCTGGGAGTTGTGGCCCAAAACCTCAGGAGGGCCGAAGTTTGGACATGCCTGATTTAATTCTATCCCTGTCTGAAACAAGAACCTTTCACACCCATACCATGCAAATTCAATAGGTCCAATTATTTCCACCATGGAAAGGGCCATGTAGTACTTCATTTGTATTAGAGGCCTCTCATAAAAGTCAGAGAAACCATAGTTCAGCACTACCATGTCTGAATACCCATGGACCTCAAATACAGACTTTTTTTGGGGAGGTAAGCACCAAAAAGCCTAGATGGGCAACCTGTCAATTTCAGCTTTTATCCATAGAAATGTTAATATCTCAAGTTTTTTGTTCAACTATGAAGAAATGTGTCTATTTTAGCCAACTTTTATCAAAAATAAACTGAAACCAAATTCTTATCTGTTCCTAATATGAATTCAGCAAAGCAAATGGACAACAGTTCAGAAGTACAATAGACATTAATGATTTTGGCAACAAAAATCATAGTAGCAGAGTGAAAAACAGGCAACAGAAGTCTTATAAGTGCCAGAACTTGGTACTGGGACGCATAAATCCCATCCGATGGAATTATGGATAGTCTCCCAACATTGTCCAAAAGTTTTATCTGCTTTAATAAATTGGGGTTAGTCATCCTTCTGTCTAGAAAAGAAAAAGTTCAGTTTTCAAAGAAGAACAGGATAAAAAGACAAATTTAGCAATGTTCTATCTCCTGAAAAGCCAAGATGAACCTTTGGGGCAGTGGGGTGCTGCTTCTTGGCCCGTTTTGTCACAGAATATATTTTTATACTGACTTGGATTCATCTCTTTTGAGACGCACACCATTTTCACCACCACGGTCAGTACGAGCATTATTGAAGCATCTGCCTGTTTACAAGTAGGAAGAGGATGCTTTTAAATTGGCTAGGAAAAAAATGGGCAACGGAATGCAAAGAATTGCTACATTACGGCTGCACAATGCAGTGGCAATGTTCTCACAAAGGAATCGGACCTTGGACTAAGACTGGCGAGTAGCGCTGAAAAGTAGCCCAGCTATATCAAGTATCAGAGTACAGTTAAGTAATCCGACCCCTGGAAAAGTTAACAAGTTCAGGAGAAGGCGTTTTGTCAAGAGGCTAGTGCCGCCTTGGGGAACTAAATCACCCCTTTAAACCTTACTTTGCCTTATATAACAGCAATGTCAGTATCAAATGGAGGCCAAGGACAAAGGACGCCAGTCAGCCGTCTGTACTGAGAGCAGAGATGACACAATGATAGCCAGTGCAATGAGCTGGAGCACTAAGATGCTTAAGCCAATACAGAAGTATTGCATTATATCTTCCAAGTGTATCTGTCGTTCTAAACAGTACTACCAAAAGCCCCTCGATCCCTGTCAAGCTTTAGATGGCCAGAAGGTGCTATGAATTCCCCAAGCTGAAAGTTCAATTAGGAACATAGCTGACAGGGAGCACGTGGGCAACATTTCGACAGAAAACAAATAAAATGGATGAAGATTCAGGACCTCGGAGGAGGTAAAATTTAGCAGCCAGAAGGAATGCTAAGACAAAGGAAAACCAAGAATACATTAAACTGATATAATCCAGGAAACCAGAATAATTTGGTCACATGAGAAACGAGCAGCACAGATTGTCACAGCAGCTCATCATTAAAAATACTTTTAGAAAAGCACTCTGCACCAACCAACAGAGTCCAAGACATACCTGCAGCCTCGTATGCATATCCCAATCTTTATTACCACTCTGGACTAAAAATGTTTTAATTTGTTTTACACTGTTTTAATTTGCTTCTGTTTTATTTGTTCACCTGTGCTCTCGTCGTTTGCACTGCTGCGAACCGCCCAGAGCGGCCTTGCTGCCAGAAGGCAATGCAGGCGTACCTCGGTTTAAGAACTGGGAGTTGAGTCATGGCTACTGGACTTCTTTTTTGAGAGATAGAAACGTTTCGCTGTTCATCCAAACAGCTTCATCGGTCTGAATACAGCTAGGCAAGTAGTCCTTCTTATAGTCAGCTTGACCTCTTGTCCCCTGGTCTGATTGGCTCATAAGATGAACAATAGCCTGAGTAGGCTCGTTAGGGAGACATTAGTGTCCATGGCCTTAAGGTAAACAATGGCCTAAGGTGCTGAAACCCATCAAGAATGGGTCGTTAGCTGTGACCTTGGTGGAGAAGGCTCCTTGATTTGCCTGGGTACTTTGGAAAGTACAGCCTGATAAGTAGCAGATAGACTATGCCGGAGCCCACCACCTCTGTTGAGGGAGGGATTTTCAATGCTAACATGAATGGCTTCCCTTATTCCTCTCTCGAACCACCTCTCTTCTTTGTCTAATATGTGTACATCCTCATCTTTGAAAGAGTGGCCTTTGTCCTTCAAATGGAGGTGTACTGCTGATTCTGGTCCTGAGCTGTTACCCCTCCTATGTTGGGCCATTCTTCTGTTTAATGGCTGTTTAGTTTCTCCGATGTAGAGATCTGAACACTCTTCACTGCATTGGACTGCATATACTATATTGCTCCTTTTATGGTTTGGTATCGGATCCTTTGGGTGGACAAGTCTCTGCCTTAGTGTGTTCATGGGTTTGAAATAAACAGGGATGTGGTGTTTGCAAAAAATCTTTTTAAGCTTCTCCGACACTCCTGCCATGTAAGGAATGACCAGGTTCTTCCGTCGGGTCTGGGTCTCAGACTGATCCCTTGTTCTTCTGGGATGGCCCACTGCTTTGTTGAAGGCCCACTTTGGATATCCACAGGCCTTAAGTGCTGTCTTCAGGTGCCTGTCTTCCTTCTTCTTGGCTTCTGTGGAGGTGGGGATGCTCTCTGCTCTGTGGCTTAGGAACCTGATGACTCCTAGTTTGTGTTGTAATGGATGATGGGAGTCAAACAGTAAGTATTGATCTGTGTGGGTGGGTTTCCTGTAAACTTATACTCCCAGGCCACGGTCAGGTCTGATGATGACTGCACAATCCAGGAAAGCCAGCCTGTTGTCTTGGGTGTCTTCCCTAGTGAACTTAATATTAGGATCCACTGCGTTGATGTGGTCTGTAAAGGCCTGTACTTCCTGAGTCTTTATTTTCACCCAGGTATCATCTACATACCTGAACCAGTGGGATGGTGTTGTTCCTGGGAAGGTGTTGAGGGCCTTCTTCTCCACTTCTTCCATGTATAGGTTTGCTACAATTGGTGACACTGGGGAACCCATGGCACAACCATGCTTCTGTCTGTAGAAGTCCCCTCTATACATGAAATATGTGTTGTTCAGACACAGGTCCAGGAGCAGGCATATCTGGTCTGGGTTGAGGCGGCTTCTGGAGGTGAGGGTGCTGTCTTCTCTTAATCTTCTCTTTACCATTATTAGCGCATCAGTGATGGGTATGCTGGTGAAGAATGATGTAACGTCAAAGGATACCATGGTTTCCTCTGTATCCAGTTTGAGCTCCCTGACTTTAGAAACAAACTCTTCTGAGTTGTGTACGTGGTGGTCCGTGTGTCCTTGGATATCCACTTAAGGCCTGTGGATATC
Organism: Phrynocephalus versicolor; assembly: GCA_023846285.1. Lineage (NCBI taxonomy): Eukaryota > Metazoa > Chordata > Lepidosauria > Squamata > Agamidae > Phrynocephalus > Phrynocephalus versicolor. The sequence goes on along the minus strand of JAHTLZ010000122.1, from coordinate 38,165,005 downwards.
CAAGGTGGGCCTTCAACAAAGCAGTGGGCCATCCCAGAAGAACAAGGGATCAGTCTGAGACCCAGACCCGACGGAAGAACCTGGTCATTCCTTACATGGTGGGAGTGTCGGAGAAGCTTAAAAGGATTTTTGGCGAACACCACATCCCTGTTTATTTCAAACCCATGAACACACTAAGGCAGAGACTTGTCCACCCAAAGGATCTGATACCAAACCATAAAAGGAGCAATATAGTATATGCAGTCCAATGCAGTGAAGAGTGTTCAGATCTCTACATCGGAGAAACTAAACAGCCATTAAACAGAAGAATGGCCCAACATAGGAGGGGTAACAGCTCAGGACCAAAATCAGCAGTACACCTCCATTTGAAGGACAAAGGCCACTCTTTCAAAGATGAGGATGTACACATATTAGACAAAGAAGAGAGGTGGTTCGAGAGAGGAGTAAGGGAAGCCATTCATGTTAGCATTGAAAAAATCCCTCCCTCAACAGAGGTGGTGGGCTCCGGCATAGTCTATCTGCTACTTATCAGGCTGTACTTTCCAAAGTACCCAGGCAAATCAAGGAGCCTTCTCCACCAAGGTCACAGCTAACGACCCATTCTTGATGGGTTACAGCACCTTAGGCCATTGTTTACCTTAAGGCCATGGACACTAATGTCTCCCTAACGAGCCTATTCAGGCTATTGTTCATCTTATGAGCCAATCAGACCAGGGGACAAGAGGTCAAGCTGACTATAAGAAGGACTACTTGCCTAGCTGTATTCAGACCGATGAAGCTGTTTGGATGAACAGCGAAATGTTTCTATGTCTCAAAAAAGAAGTCCAGTAGCCATGACTCAACTCCCAGTTAAATGCACCTGGATGACTGAGAATCTTCACTCGGTTTAAGAAATTAGCACATTCTCAGGGAAGTCTTTCAGAAAAAAAGAATCATAAACTGAGTTTTTCTGGGGGGGGGGAGAGATCGTAAACAGAAGTTTCATTTTCAACAGATTTCCTTTTGTGAACCAAACATTTCACTAACAGAGGCATTTGTAAAACTAGATACACCTCTATATAAATCCAATAAATAAATGAATATCATCCACAACCATTTAATATATTAGACTGTGTTGTATTGTATTATCTCCTGTTAGATTGGCTGGAATCAAGTTGGCACAGCTCTGCATGGCCAACACTGACGGTGTCATCAGGGGCAACTTTTTATCTTTAGTTAAAAGTTTTCTCCTCCTTCCCCATTCAGGTTCATAGGAAGCTCCCTATGAATCCCAGGACTGGCAGTGTTGATTTTCAGACATTACCGTTTCTAGAGATGGGCACGACTAAAAAATATATTTTTTCGTTTTTCATTTGTCGTTTAGGGGTCCGGTTCGGTTCGTTTTCGTTTTTCGGGGTTTTTTTGCACATTTTTCGTTTTTGTTACGAAACGAAAAAACAAAACGAAAATGAAAATTTTCCGTTTCATTAGCATTCTTTTCAATGCAATGTGTCTGCCGTAACGAAAACTAAAAACACGGCAAAATTTTTCATTTCGTTTCCGTTGTCGGGTTGCTTCTGAAAATTTTTTCGTTTTCATTTTCGTTGCAAAACGAAACGGGAAAAAATGAAAACGAAAATGAAAATTTCGCTGAGTCGTGCCCATCTCTAACCGTTTCCCTTTTCCTCTGGAAGAACCCGACAGCTTCCCAGGTTAAAAGGGATCTTTACGAAACCTTTGAACTTGGGGGAAGAGGGAGTTGCAAAAAACTTTTAATTAAGGATCAAAAGAAGAGACTGATATCGCCAGCCTTGTGCGTATGGAGCTGTGGCCGGAAGTCTAGCCATAGTATTATATGGCAAAGTGTATCATATTCAGCCTCAAGTGTCCCTCCTCTGCGCAACAGTTAAGTTTGATGAAAGTTCAGTACAAGTCTGCTGAGTTTGAGAGCGGAATGTGAAAAATGCACCCACAGTAACTCGGATACAGATTTTTAAATAAGTGGCCTTGCTCCATTTATGTCTCATGTAGGTAACTGTGGTAGGTAATTGGCTCCAGTCCCTTAACCTGTATTTCACATCTGTTTCTCCCTCTCTATTCCTTCTTCAACCACTATTTCACATCTGACTAGCTAGTGGCCCTCGGGTTGCTGTCAAGACAAAAGAGGCCCCAGAAGCTTGAAGCTTTCCTCCATCTCTGCTCAGCAGCCCCCGCCCCACCCTTTTTAAAGTCAAGCTAACGGTCAGGACTCAAGATTACTCTTTTGTAAATAGCAAAGCCTTTGCCAAAATCATCACTGGAGAGTTGGGCAGCCTGGAATAGTTTCACGCTAGTTATTTTCTTTTGACATCCCTCCTTTCTGTCTCCAATATGTCTCCAGGTGAATGCCTGCTAGACTGTTCCCCTTACCAGAGCTCAACTTTAAGTGGTCCCAGCTAGATTTCTAAAATAATATTTCACAGATATGAAATGGGGGGAATATATTAATATCCTCCACGCTGCTGCTTTTGTTTGCCTGAAGACAATTCCCCACTAGGCTGGCTCACCAGGACAAAAATATATTGATTTATGTAAGGTAGACCGACGGTCCAAATGAAAAACAAAACTGGGAGCGGAGAACTCGTCAGAAAAAGCATCAAGGTCCACTGAGGAATATGCAATTCTGATTTTCTTGAGAGGCTTGTTCTGATGCCTTGGAGGCACATGTTTACTCTATAAAAAGGATGCAGAATCTAACATCCTCGAACAGTGTTGGCGACCCTATGGCATGGCATGGGTGCCAAAGGTGGCACTTGGAGCCCTTCCTGTGAGCACCCGACATCGCCCCTTCACAGCCACTTGTATTCAGGTTAGATTACTGTATTGGCACTTGGTGAAAAATTAGTGGGTTTTGACTAGCAGTTAGGGGGCGTGGTCTCTAAAAGGTTCGCCACCACTGACCTAGAACTAGAAACAAAGCAGGGAAATTCATGAAGTAGAGATAAATACTAAGAAAACCCTCAAAACTTTGCACACAGAAGAAACTAAACATCTCTTATAATCTATGCATATTTTAAAATACAAAAGGCTATCTGCAAACAGTGGGCAATGGAGAAGGAAGATACTGTACTACAACATACTGAATATCTACCAACTGAAATGATTATTTTACATTCCCCACCTTTTGTATTACTATATTTTATCTTCTTTTTATGTGTTTTGTACTTCGTCGTTAATTGGAAGTTGAGCCATGGCAACTGGACTTTGTGTGTGTGTGTGTGAGATTGGAACATTTTGCTGCTCATCCAAGCAGCTTCATCAGCCTATGCCTTACTTTCTATGCCTTTATTTCACAAAAAGCACCTGAAGAAATCCAATGTGTGACAAGTTCCAATGCTTAGGTTAAAAATTTGCAAGTTGCCAAGTCCAGATAGTACTGACACCTGAAATTATAGGTCCTACAAAAATATGTAACTTATAACTTAGTCTTGGTCCCCTCTCCAGAGGGTTGGGAATTTGCTAACAAAACACTCTTTTCCCAAAAGGCATATGAATTTAAATTATGTTGCCTTAATGTCTGAGATGGGTAAATTTGCAGAAAGTGTTAGTAAAGATAGAACTGTCAATCATACGGATGAAAAATACTGTATGGGAAAAATTATCATAGGTTCTGCAGAAAGATGTCCTACATAACTAACGGCTCTGCTTTGGCACTTATCATAAAGAAAAATTTCATGCTAGGTGCTACTAGGAAACTGATACAAAATCAAACTGCCAGTGTTTGAAGCCCTTCATTTTTTGATGATGTTACTAAAAACAGGCTTCAACACTGTTGAGTCAATGACTGGATGGATAAGCTACGTACTTCCCATTTTTCAAACAATGTGACAATTGGCAATGAAAATTATTATGAATTGACATAACTCCATTAAGTGGAGTGGGGAAAGGCTCTTGAACATCAGTGAATCTTTTATTGCACATCTCATGGTAAAGCATACACTTAGCATGCATCAGGCCCTGAACCTTCCCTGGTATATTCCAATGCAGTAATACCCCGTTAGATGTTTTTAATTGGTTCCAGGGGTCCGTTCGTCCCAGGAAAAAAAGTCTTAGGAGGCATGGTTTCCCACAGGAATGCATTGAAAACCAATTAATACGTTCTGGAGGGAACGTTTTAATAGGTTTTTCAATACATTCCTATGGGAATGCCGTTTCCCCACCCCCACCCCAGCTGACAGACAGCTGATATTGACAGCTTCGAGCGCAGGTTGGGCTGAGAGGGAGAAACAATATTAGAAAACAGGCTTGAGATTCCCAGGCGATTCACCTCGTTGTTGTTGCTGCTTTTTAAAAAAGACTTGAAAACAAAGAAGAAAAGGGGGAAGGTTTAAGGGGGGGAGGAAGAGTGCCTGTGTGCCAGAGGAAGAGAGAGGCACCCTCTCCAAAGCCAGGGTGCACCGTGGACCTGCTGGAAAAAGGTGCAGGGACTAGGGGGTCATTTTTCTCTCCCCTCCCTCCCTCTGCGCCTCCATCCAGCTCTTTGGCTGAGCCGGTTTGCTTCCCTGATGACGATCGGAGCTGCTTTCCCCACTCCTCCTCCTCCTCGGGGCTCTTCTGCAGTCCCCTTTGTGCTTGCAAGCAGTTGCCTTCCTTCCGCCAAAGGCTGCATGCACAGAGCCTGGGGAAAGGAAGGCAGAGTCTCCCAAGCACACAAGGCACTGCCTGTCCTTCCCCAAGGGCTCCATGCACGGAACCATTTAAGTGGGGAATGGTAGTGGCGTCAGCGTCGGCAGCGTCCTGGTGTCATCGGCTGCAACTCTTTGAAAACCAGCCGCCCGACACAGCGAGCAGATCTCGGGCCACCCCATGTAGCTTGGAAGGAAAGACGAAGGTAAACCAGAAGGGAATTTCTTCCTATCCCCAGAAATTACATTCGTCTTACAAGTTTTCCGTCTTAAGGAACATTCGCCTTACTAGGTATTACTGTAAAGTTCTAGAGAAGGAAGCTACAGTTTTGTTTCATAACAGTTTTTGTTTCAGATGCAGGGGGAGTGGTGTCGGGAGACAAAGATCTAGTCTCGTGCGCTCCCAGACGCATCTGGTGGGGCCACTGTGAGATACAGGAAGCTGGACTAGATGGGCCCTGATCCAGCATGGCTCTTCTTATGTTCTTATGCAACCATGTGTGACTCGAGGCAGGCCTTAAGAAACTCATGTGAGAACAAAGAGGCAGGCGCCATGAGGTTGCAACTGGACATGGCCGATACAGTTGTAGTTCTGCAGAGGCGGATTTTGTTCCACAAACTCATACTGAAATACATCTATTAGCCTTTCCCTCTCTCTTCATTCCTCCTTTAATTCTGTCACTGCTGGATATGGCTGTTTCCTGGTGGACAGACTGATCTGACTATCTTGTGGTTTTGCAGATCAGGGAAAGAAGCTATCTGCTTTGGCAAGAGGGATCATTAGGATGCCTGGTAATCATTCAGGGCACAATGAACTCCATAGCCTGCCATTCATGAACAAGGAAACAGCCCACAAATGCATAGCTTTCTGGACCTTAGTTTCTCGACGCTGGCAAATACTCTGGAACTTTAGTTGAGGGTCACAGCAAATGAAGAAGGGACCAAATCAGACGAGGAACTATTTATTTATTTATTTATTTATTTATTTATTTGACTTTTATACCGCCCATCTAGACCGAGGGCTACTCTGGGCGGTTTACAACATGTAACTACAAACAAAGGAATACAATTTAAAGAGCAAGATACAAGGTACAAAATAAAATAAAATATACATAAATCAACAACAAAAACTAAAATGAAGCTAAAATGAAGCTAAAAATGGCAAGAGATTTGATAAAATGGTTTAAAAATAGTGCCTAAGTGTTTAAAGAATCAGGGAATGCCATTCTATAGAACCAGGTCTTCAATAGGATGACTTTTACTCAGGCTCAGTGCCTTTTTCAAACATAGCAAGGAACATGAGCCCTAGCAGCGTTTGGGTTGGTCAAGCATTACACCAATACACCCTCTTCTTTTACATTTTTCTGAAAATCCTCTTTCCGTTTTAATTGAGATTCTGACAGTTCTTAGTTCACAGGAAAGCTACTCATATGATGCTGGAAACTATACTGTATGCCAACATTTCATGCTCTCAAGGCCCAGGCTAGCTTTGATACTGAAGGACCATCATGTTAAAGTTCTAAACTCCATAAAATATTTAATTGGCCACTTCTGTCATGACAAGCAGATTTCAAGTTCTTGAAATCAGTATCTACAGTAAACTAGGGAAGAATCTCTGCCCACTATACTCTATAGGGTTAAAAAATACCAGTGGTACCTTGTATAAAGGAATTAATTCATTCCAAATGAAATTATGTTAAGCAAATTTTCCTTCATACAAATTTCCCATAGGAATGCATTGAAAATGGAGTAATCCCATTTTTATGTTGTATGGATTTGGCCCATGGGCGATTCTGTTAAGCAAATTTCCCCTATCTCTGGAATATTTTATGTTGTACAAATTTTATGTTACAAAAACCGTTTGTTATATGAGGGTCCACTGTAAAAGCAAATCTGATTTTTTAAAAGCATCTGAAAATGCAGTTATTTCGAAGCCTATCTGCTCTGTTCAAGCATTAACACACCATACTGTATATGCATGCATTAATGGTTCTGTACCTGGTTGAAGTGTGACGGGCTATGTAGCCATTCTTAGAAAATATATGGTACAGAATCTTCAGTAGTGAGTTGACTATCTAGAGAAAAAAACGCCTTACCTTTGTGCAGATAGTTTTCATGCAGTGCAGTCTATCGAGTGATTCCTGTGGATTTCCAAGATATTGCTGAAGTTCAGCATGCAAAATCCTCATAGAAAACGGAACCATGGAACCTGGAACAAGAATGGATTGTTGGTAATGTGAGTCGTGAAGTGATTGGGATCAACAGAAATTAAGCTTTATACAATAGGACCCTGGTATGCGCTGGGGATTGGTTCTAGGCCTTCTTGTGGATAATGAAAACTGTGGATAAGAGAGAATGCCTGCCTACCCACCCCCAAACAGCTGTTTCCTGACAGTAGCTTGTTTTATGACTGCTGTTTTGAGACAGTAGCTTGCTTTATGGCCACTGTTTATGACAGTAGCTTGCTTTACAGCTGCTATTTGTGACAATAGCTTGCTTTACAGCTGCTGTTTGTGACAACAGCTTGCTTTACAGCTTGCTTTGTGGCTGCTGAATTATTTAATTTTTTCCTCTGCCAACTGTGGATAACTGAATCAGTGGATAATGAATCAGTGGATATGGGGGGAGCTACTGTATACTTCCTGTGTTTGCTGGAGTAAAAAAGTTTTTTATATTGTTTGTAGCACAATACTTAAGCGAGAGCATATGAGATATAATCATAACATTGTAGAGTTGGAAATGACCCCAAGGATTACTGACTTCATCCATAGCTGAATCATTTTTGAGAGGTGGCCATCTAATCTTGAAAAACTTCCAATGATATTGTCTGCCATTCTCTAAGCAGCTGTCCAACAGCTTTTACAGTCAAGAAGTATGAGTTACCCCTGCCCAGTTTGGTGTTATGGATGAATCTGATAAGCAATCCTTTCCATGCCCCCACCCAATTCATTTGTGAATACAGTGGTACCTCTGCTTATGAGTTTAATCCATTCCGAGTGCATGCTCTTAAGTTGAACAACTTTTAAGTAGAACAGCACTATCTAAAAAAAAATCAAATAAATAAATTGAAAAAATTGAAAAAAAATTGTAAGTAGAGCAGACCACATCTAAAATTTGTAAGGCAGCAGTTAAAACGGCAGCGGTTTTCCGCTCTTAAGTCGAGCCGCTCGTAAGTAGAGGTACCGTTGTATGCTGAAAAAGGCTGGGCCCAGGACAGGACCTTATGGTACTCCACTTCTCTCCAGGATTATGAAGAACCACTAGGGGACACTCTTTGGGAAGGGCCCATCAACCAGCTACATATGGGGCATCCCAAAAGCGACATGGCTGGAGAGTAAACTGAGGCCATGAGGGAGCCCACAAACCGCTGCCTCCCCTTTGCTTGGCTCTCAGCACAGAGCCTTTTTGGCGGTTTTAAAATGGCTCTGTGCAGAGAGCTGGGCAAAGGGGAGGCAGTGGTTGGTGGGCTCCCTCATGGCCCCAGTTTACACTCCAGCCATGCTGCTTTTGGGGTGCCCAGAGTGGCGTGGCTGGAGAGTAAACTCAGGCTAAGGACGAGCCCACAAGCCGCCATTACTCCCCCTGGCTTTCCTGAAGGTGTAGCACCCCATCTGCCTCAGGAAGGTGAGGATTGAAAAGCAGGTACAGTGGACCGTCATATAAGAAATGGTTTGTACGGTATAACATAAAATCTGTACAACATAAATTCCAGATGGGGAAATTTGCTTAACAGAATGTCTATGGGGCGAATCCATACAACATAAAAATGGTCGCAATTAGGGATTACTCTGTTTTCAATGCATTCCTATGGGGGAATTTGTATAAAGGAACATTTCCTTAACATAATTTCATTTGGAACAAATGAATTCTGTTATACAAGGTAGCATTGTAGGTGCTGTGGCCTTGGGAAATTCAAGAGCCCGGTCTTCAATCGTCACTTTCCCGAAGTGTACCATCCCATGCTGCCCTTTGGGAAAGTGAGGATCAAAGAGCACAGTTGCTACGCTTTGGGAAAGTGATGATCAAATAGCAGGCTTTTGAACTTCCCACAGCTAAAGAGAAGGTGCTATGGCCGCGGGAAATTCAAAAGCCTACTCTTTGGTGCTCACTTTCCCAAAGGCTAGCGTCCAAAGCATCTGTAACCCAGGGTACCCCTGCATTCGGGTTAAACTGCCGTACTGGCACTTTGTGAAAAATAAGTGGGTTTTGAATTGCAGTTTGGACACTTGGTCTCTAAAAGGTTTGCCACCAATGTCCTAGTCCTTACGGACTTTCTTATTAATCCTGTGCTATTGCCAAGGTTTGAAGATTTCTATGTCTAGCATGCTAAAATACGGAATTAAGGAAATTGTAAAAAACTGACATTCTTAAAATGTACATTGTGTTTGAAAAATGAAGTTTGAACAGCAGTTTACTGAACGTCACTGCAGGGCAATCAGCTAGCACTCTGGACAAGTCTGAAAGCAAGGTCAATGCAAAATAACACTGCCTTACAAAATCATCTTTTTTCATAGCTGATCAGTTGAACATGTAAACAACGGATACGGAAATTCAAAACAATTGAGAAAAAACTCCTAGAGCCCTAAAATGAGGATAGAGCAAATAGGTACCTGGGCACCTATATTCACCAAGACTTTATGCTCATGTCATTTTGCACACCTACTAAATTGCTACAGGACCACTTAGCTATTCCTACAGCTGCAAATACTGAATCAGTCAAAATAAATGCAACTAAATGCCATATTAGCATCTTGCTGGTCATTTTTAGACCATTTATAGAGAACAATAATTAACTATACAGTAGGACCCCTGTATCCACTGATTCAGTTATCCATGGTTTGCAGAGGAAAAAAATTAAGTAATTCAGCAGCCACAAAGCAAGCTGTTGTTACAAACAGCAGCTGTAAAGCAAGCTATTGTCATAAGTAGCATCTGTAAAGCAAGCAACTGTCTCAAAACAGCAGTCATAAAGCAAGCAACTGTCAGGCAACAGCAGTTTGGGGGTGGGTGGGCAGGTGTTCTCTCTTATCCATGGTTTTCATTATCCATGGGAAGGCCTGGAACCAATCCCCAGCGGATACTGGGGTCCTACCGTACCAGCAAAATTAAGTGGTGATTTAACTGGATGCCAACAAAACAGACCTTGGCCCCAGACATCAAAGACCAGCACTATGTAGCAGCACAGCTCTCAGCAGCAGCTCACAGAGGACAGGGATAACATGGATTTTCCTCCATAGATTCAAACAGGCTTGGTTTAGTGAGCACTTAGAATGTTGTTCCTGTGTGTCCAACAGTATACTAAAAGGCTAAAGAGTGTTTGAAGCTAGAATATTTTCTACTTTTTAATGATGCATTTTAGTGATATATGCTCTGGTTTTTTATTGTGCCATTTAAGAGTAGAAGCTTCTGCATGTTTTGAATGTATGCACCTGCATAATTTAAATTTTGACCTCCAGCCTAAGTTTTGTTTTGGATTATTTCTTATTTGCAACTTTTCATAGCTCTAAGAATTTCGGACGGCAATTGCACCTGCAGCCTTTCACGAGTTGCAAGAAAGGAAGTTCATTGACATAATTGGAAATGATTGTTTGGTTCATGCTGAAATCAACTCTTTTTAAGGAATGACTTACAGCTGTGTGAACACTTGCTTCTGATTTTTCCTAGAGGTCTATAAAGGTGTACAGGACACTTAGGAAGTTGTCTAGGTGCCAATCTTCCCAACCCAAAGCTGAGTGCTTTGCTAGCCCAGCCTGCTCAAAACTGTATTTGGCAATTAAAACGTCAGATCACACATTCCAACTCCTGCTCTCCCATCTGTTTGGTTCTGGACTTGCCATGGTGCATTTGGCTAAAAAGCCTTCAGAAGACTGACCATTTTACCCACCTGCCACAGTATTAGCTGCTGTTTCGTGGGGATGTGACTTTTATGCTTTCATTTTAGGCAACTGTGTCTACAAACTGCTTTGTCTGTAAGAAGATAGAGGTCAACATACTGTCTGTTACAGGAACCGTGGAAGGCATTCTAGGTAGGACAGGAGAACTTTTCAGATGAACTGACTTTTTTAGTGGGCTAGAACTATCATCTTTCTCATTAACGCACTTAATTCTACCATGCCTCCTCCTCATCTCCAAACCCGGAGCTTGTGTAACATCCAAGTTTCTCTATATACATCAGTTATTTATTTATTTATTTATTTATTTATTTATTTATTTATTTATTTATTTATTTATTTATATTTATATTTATATTTATATTATTATTATTATTATTATTATTATTATTATTATTATTATTATTATT
>JAHTLZ010000122.1:38130667-38154051 GCA_023846285.1 Phrynocephalus versicolor | reverse complement strand
TTATTATTATTATTATTATTATTATTATTATTATTATTATTATTATTTACTTATTGACTGCCCGATTTTCCCATAAGGAACTCTGGGCGGTCACCAAACAGCAACTGCCCAACTACAGCCCCAATACATACCCAAATACAAGAACATAATATAAGAAAAACATAATACAGTACAAGTCAATATGCAAATACAATATACAAATACTCAAAAATAACCAAGTAAAAGAAACCTAACTCCACCCACCAAACAGGTCAGATCCAGCAAGAGGAACTGGTGCCAACAGTTAAAAACAAAAGAAGTCACAGTCACAATAACAATGTGCTCAGAGGTACCCAAAGCATTTTTTACACTTGTCATCTTTGTTCCTAAACGATGCCTATTCTGATGTATATTCCTACTGCTCTGCCCCACCCTTTTGCAGACCACTGGATAAGCGAATAAAAAGCTTCACTTCACAGAAAGATGGATGTTCACCATGCTACAGAGAAAATATGGCTTCGCTAACCCTGAGATTGGCCATTAACCAAAGTTAATGATCCTACATACTGCTGAATGGAAAGCCTATTCATTAGTACAGAGGTTAGTGCGCAATGGAAATCCATAACCCCATCGTAAAGGTGTAGCATCCGAGATAACCCAAGAGGCTCATTTCAAAGCAGTCAACAAGGCTGGCAGCCCAGCTGCACTCAAGTAAATTACTTACAAAATGGAACAAAATGGTTCCCTTCTGGTTGAGAAGTAGAGAAGAATCCCTTCTCCTCTAGTACAATCATACCAGAAATTCTGGTTACCTCTGAAATATTAGCAAAATGACATTTTCTGGAATAGACCAAGAATCCAAGTTCAGTTGGGTTCAGAAGGCGGAAATCTGTGAAAGGGTTTTCAGGATGGGGATCAGGAGGAAGGCTGCCTCTCCCCACCCTCGTACCGCAACAGAAGATTATTTTCCTCTCCATGAACATCTTAACTAGCCAAAATGATCATCAGAACATGTTACTATCAGGAACTGCTGGACAGCTCACTGGTTAGATCTCTGGCTGTGGAGCTAGAGGTCGAGGGGCGGGCAAGTTCAATATCATTTGTTTTTTCTTTCTTTCTATTTTTCAGTTGCATTTATTTCCTGCCTTTACTCCAGTGAACCCAAGGTGGTATCTATGGCTCTTTTCTCCTTTCCTCACAAATCTGTAAGACATTGGGCGTTTCTACACGACCCCTAAGCTCCGCTGCAAATGGCTCCCAGCTCCGGAGCTTAAAAATGTTTCCCCACCAGCTCCGGAGTTAACAGAAAATTAAGTGCGACCCCGCCCACCTAAGCGCGGCCCAGCGCACCTTTCAAGTACCTGCTCTGGGAGAGTGAAAAATTTTGATGCGGAGAGTGCCGGGCTCTCCTCGCTTCTTTTTGTTGTTGTTTTTGCCTCCCGCCCCTTTAAGAGGAACAAGGAAGTGACGGGGGGTCGGAGCAACTTCCACCGGCACTCCGGAGGTAAGAGTGCATTCTTTTCTCCCATTTTTTCTCCCTCCCCTCACGCAGACAGAACAAGGAAGTGCTGAGGGGGTGGGAACGCAGGGAGAGCGACAAACCCTCAAGATCTCTGGTCCGAATTTAAGGGACCAGCGGATCTTAGGGGTCATGTAAAAAGGCCCACTGATAGTCTCTCATGGTTCAGCTAAAGAGCTTTATTTTGTTAGTCACTGCATGATAAGTTCACTTGGGCAAGACTAAATTTACCCACTAAAATTAATAGGAGAAATCACTCAAATTGTGCACTTAAGCTATATTCTGTTATTGTTATAAGCTATCAAGTCGTCTCCAATTGATTGTGAACAGATCATAGAAAAATAGAATAATTGAAAGGGGCCTATAAGGCCATCAAGGCTAACCACCTGTTTCAATGCAGGAATCCAAATCGATGCAGATCAGACAGATGACTTCCAAAAGGTTCTGTCATTTATCAGTCTGGCTCAAGTCTTGCAAACTAAAGACTGCAGCTTATTTTACTGAGTCAAATCATCCCATGTTAAACCTTCCTGTTTTTATACTGGCGTCAACTTTTCCTAGCATTAGTCGTGTTTCGGAGACAGAATGTTCAGGGGTTTAAAAGGCAGAACGACCACAAAAGTACAAACAGTTCTTCTATCTAAAGGATCATCAGATCTTATAATGAAAAGCAAAATACAATGCAAAGTGTTCTGCTTATATACCGCCCCATACTACTACAAGTAGTCTCTGGGCGGTTTACAATTTTAATTACAGAGTGCAGGCTACACATTGCCCCCCCAGCAAGCTGGGTACTCATTTTACCGACCTCGGAAGGATGGAAGGCTGAGTGAACCTTGAGCCTGCTACCGGGGATTGAACCCAGGTTGTGAGCACAGTTTTACCTGCAGTACAGGCATTTAACCAATGAGTCACGGAAGTACTGACTCTGAAGATTTCACTGCTTTAAGAGAGACAGAATTTTAGAAGAAACAGTAAGACCTTGATTTGTTACTCTACATCAGTGGTTCTTAACCTGTGGGTCCCCAGAAGTTCCTGGCCTGCAACTCCCAGAAACCCCTTCCAGCATAGCGAGTGGTGGAGGCTTCTGGGAGTTGCAGTCCAAGAACATCTGGGGACCAACAGGTTGAGAAGCACTGCTCTGCATCATTGCCCAGTGCCACATCCTTGTACATTAACGCGTCCTGTTTAAAACTGCACCTTGCTGAGAATTAAGGGGGAGGTGACATGAGAAAGCCATTTACACACACACACACACACACACACACACCATGGCTTACACTGAACCCTAAGTGTCAGAAAAAGCGAGCTTTATAATAAAAACATTTTAAGACTATTTGTCTGAAATATAAACAAAAGGAGCAAAAATAATTCAGTCTAAATATGATCCCCTGTTTTGAAGGCCATTCAAAATATTTATATAGCAAAGGGAACCAAATCTTTTTCCACTCCACCAGATAAAGCTGTCGGTCTCATTCCTAATCCTTTATACATTTCTGAATTTAAATGTAGTCTTCACCGACAACAAAGCTGTGAGATACAGATTTAACGTTTTTGAGGCTGTGACTACATAGACAAATATCACAGGTTATACTCCATTTATACTATTTATTTATTTATTTATTTATTTATTGAATTTATATCCCGCCCATTTTCCCGTAGGAACTCTGGGCGGCTTACACAAGGCTGACAAATCAGCGATAAAACACAAAGAGAACCAATGCATTTGAATTATTTTTACTTATCATAGGAAGTAATCCCCTGTTTATTGCAGGGGTTAGGGACCCGACCTGTTATAAAGGGAAATCTGTGTTATGTGGATGCTGGGTTGGGTTGGGACTGACACTTATCTTAGACAGGCCCAGGAACCCCGTTGGAGGCCCGTTCGGGGCAGCACCAGGCCTGGGGTTAAGTGCAGGAGGCCCCAAACAGGCCCACATACCTTGCCCCAGGGGGCCTTGCTTTCATATACAGTACTACAGTCCTGCAATATACCGGGACTGCAGTATTTGAACCGCAATATAGTGGGGGACGACTGTATGCAAAGGTTGATTCAAATTAGTCCAGCCCTTTATATTTCGTAACATATTTGCTTCCTCTCTACTCTCAGGGGCTTCTACCTTTTTCAAGCCAGAATGATTCAAACTGACTTTTCTCCCATGCGAGTACATTGGACCCACATATCACAAACGGTTTGTATAACATAAAATCTGTACAACATAAAAAATTCCACAGATAGGGGAAAATTGCTTAACAGAATCACCTATACGGTGAATCCGTACAACATAAAAATGGTCACGATTAGGGATTACAGTACTTTGTTTTCAATTCATTCCTATTGGAAATTTGTATAAAGGAAATTTGCTTAACAGAATTTCATATGGAACGAACACAAGGTACCACTGTAGTTTATTGGTTATTGCAAAGACAGGGCACATGCCTGCGGGCGGGTTATATTTAAGTTGATTGTTCATCCTTACTTTAAAGGAAGGTATTTTAAAGATGGGGGGGATAACGCTTTGGAGTTGCAGCATGATATTCAGTACTGCAGAAACACATGTCCCCACATTCTTTCCCTCTGACTGTCTGTTGAAATATTGAAAGGTTTTGACACATCTGAGTTGAGCGCCAAGTCATCGTATCACCTTATCACATGTACTGGCCTTAGCGCTAGATCACTTTCAGATGGGAAAAAAACCTTGAAAATAATGAATACAAGAGAAACAACTAATCAAAATACAGTCACCCCCCCCCGCCATTTTGCGGTTCAGGTACTGCGGTCCTACTATATCGTGGGATTGCAGTACCTGTGGGGTGTGTGTGGGGGGGAGCGATCGCATCACTCCTCACTGCTCCCCCAGGCCCCTCCGGGAGGCCTCGGAGCCACGCGGGGGATGGCAGGGAGTGATTGCATCGCTTCCCGCCGCTCCCCCAGGCCCCTCCGATCACCCCCACCCCCACCCGACCTGCTTCCGCATATCGCAGATTTTCATGTATTGTGGGTCGGGTGGGTCCCTAACCCCCGCGATAGGCGGGGGGTTACTGTAAGGACGTTCCTATGGTAAGTGGCATTTTTGCACACATTAAGAATAATTTTGGAACTGTACAACACTTTCAAAACCAAGTAGCTAGACAGTGAACCATAAAAGGACTGGCTGAGGTGCGACCAGAAGAAGGAAGAAAAGAAGATGGGGCTGTGGGCTGAAATCCGAATTGTATTGTACCAAATGCAAACATAATGTCCAAATGAATCTGCAGCACCTGAGCGATCCCTGATGGAGAATTCAGCAGTAATACAGGCTTGACGTGAATCAAATCACTGTAGTTGTAGCCTGACTGAAGTCTTGTTAAAAGCAAGCATTGTGGGTTTTTTTTAAAAAAAATCTTAAAAGCTAAATGTAATACTATCCCTAAGAAGCAAGAAACAGAGAGGGTTCCAATATGGAACGAACAGCATGAGGGTGGAGGGTGTGTACACACAGCTAGCTAGGCTGAAATCCACCAGTAATTCCCAACTAGAATAGGCCCCCTTTGGGATTCCCACTGGTTCAAGGGGCTACCCTAGTTGCAACCAACTACAGTACAGTGGACCCTTGTATAACAAACAGCTTGTATAACATAAAATCTGTACAACATAAAACATTCCGGAGATAGGGGAAATTTGCTTAACATAATCGCCTATGGGGAAAATCTGTACAACATAAAATGGGATTACTACATTTCCAATGCATTCCTATGGGAATTTGTATAAAGCAAAATTCCCTTAACATAATTTCATTTGGAACGAATTAATTCCTTTATACAAGGTACCACTGTACTGGATTTCTGCCCTAGCCTTTTTACAACAAAAATATACATTATTCAATGGTTAAAACAATGTTCCTAGAGCATATGAGTAACAAAAGGGTTGAAACAAAGAAGAAAAGTGATTTATAACACAAAACGCGGAATCAGCAGAGGAACATTTTACAGCACAATCATCAAGTGCTGATGAAGACAGATTAAAAGCGGAACAAAACCTAAAATGACATGTGGCACACCTGTAATTGTTTGCTTCCAATGCTGGGCTCAAAAGCAGAGACGTTTCTCTCCCACCACGCAATGTGACAAGTTAATGGGTGTTGTGAAATTGCCCGCACTGTCGTGTACATCACCAATAAGACACCAGTTGATTGTTCATCCTTACTTAAAAGGAAGGTATTTTAAAGGGGGGGGGATAACACTTTGGAGTTGCAGCAGTAGTTTGATTTTGCTGGTGATTTTAGTGATACAGCTTGCAGCAATGGCCACAGATAATTTGGTGGCAGGGAACACAGCAGCACAAAGAGAGTTGTCAAGGGCCACATGTGATTTTCTCTGCTGCAGCTGTAAATGCTTATGGAAGGGTTCAGTGAACAGTCTCAGAAAACTAAGCAAAAACAGGGCTAACAATGGCTAGTGATTTGGCTTGGAAGCACAACCTATGGATAATTACCGTATATATTCAAGTACAGTATATAAGCCAAGTTTTTCAGCCTTTATTTTTGGCTGAAAAACAGCCCTCGGCTTAAAATCGAGTCAAAATATTTCCCAGTTTTGGGGGGTAAAATTAGGTGCTCAGATGGATTGGGGAGGGCATTGGAGGGCAACTCCTGATGGGGCGAGCAACAGCGGTGCCTACACTTCCCATATGATTCCAATGAGAAGGTTTAGGGGCACCCCTTTGGAGCTTCATAACTCAGCCTCCTTACCCCAAATGTTTCCAAATTTCTGGGGATTCCCTAAAATTCCTTTCTGAAGGTACCCCTGTACTTTGGTCACCCCAAGGTAAGTAATTTTTGAGTGCATGTTTTTTAAAAAATATGCACTTGAAAATTATTTTTTAAAAATGTGCAATCAAAATTTACTTACCTTGGGATTCCAAAGTAGCAGGGGTACCTCCCAGAAGCAATTATAGGAAACCCCCTAAAATCTGGAAAGATTTAGGTGCAAGGGGACTTA
Organism: Phrynocephalus versicolor; assembly: GCA_023846285.1. NCBI lineage: Eukaryota > Metazoa > Chordata > Lepidosauria > Squamata > Agamidae > Phrynocephalus > Phrynocephalus versicolor. The sequence goes on along the minus strand of JAHTLZ010000122.1, from coordinate 38,147,573 downwards.
GTTATGAAGCTCTAAAGGGGCTGAGGGTAGCATTGGCAACTGTGTGGGGACTGTGGAGGCAATCAGGGAGTTTACTCTAAGGTATTGACTCCCTAATTGCCTCCAGACTCTCAGCACACATTGCCAATTACTACCCCCAGCCCCTTTAGAGCTCAGCCGGTATACCGTATATACTCAAGTATAACAAAAAAAAATTGCCCTCAGCTTATACTCGAGTCAATAATTTTTCCCAGTTTTGGGGGGTAAAATTAGGCACCCAGCTTATACTCGGATATATATGGTGTTTTAGGCTTACAAATGATTCTATATAAGTCCTACACATGATAGGGTCCTGGGGAGAAAACTGCACCTTGGAGCAAGAAATTGAGTTGGGTATGGTATTAAGGAATGAAAGGAAAGGAGAAGGAGCAAGAGAAAAACGGGCAATGTGAAAGAAAGACACCACTTTACTTAGCTCTCAGTTTACTGGCAGAAGAAATGGAGTGAAACACAAGAATAGGAATTCTTTGGACACCAATTTCCATATATTATGTACAGCACAGTCGACATTTGCCATATATATATCTTCCGGGATAATACAGAAATGTGCAGAGAAGAGAAAGAAATTTAAAATACAAAAATTCCAATTAATTCACATAATTAGACAGAACATTTCAACCATAAATGCTGTTCCTCCTGTGCTGAAGTTCTGCACCTGAATACACAAAGCATGGCATGTAGCCAGAACAAAGAAAGCCAGATGAACCTGAATTAGCAGAAGAAATGTAAGGAAAAGACAGTTTAAGGGTTCATCTCAGAGAAGGTACTCAAAACTGGTAGCTAGGTCATGCAACTAAGACTGATAAAGAGATGGAATACAGAAGGAAGTGATAGAGTCAAACCATGGAGACAGTTGATTATCTTAAAGGTAAGCATTTAGACAAGCACTAATAAGTCTAGACCAGAACCTTTTTGCCAATGTACAGATGCATAAGTGGCATTGCATGAGCTGCAACAGTGAGTTGCCACTAATTGAAGAAATGCTAATTATGTTCCTGGTTCCATGAGCACCAGATGACCAGAAATGCAACCAAAAACCTTGTTAATCAGAGGCAATTCACTGCTGTGACTTCTTCCACAATTCCACTCATGCACAAAAAAAAAATCATCAGTACAAATCTGGCCTTGACTACATAAATAAGAAGGATAATATAATGCCAGAAATGTTAGTGGCAGTTCTAGACTGAAATCACATGGCTGCTCTAAAATGAAATGCACTGTACTTAATTTGATGAATATTTTGAATGGATCCAAATTAAACACATGAATTAAATGAATTTTATTCTACATCACTTTCATTGCCATTATTTATTGTATCTTGACACATTTGATTGCAAAGTGCATTTTAATTGCCTAATTCATTTAACTATTATGAATCAAAATGAGATAAATAAATCACAGATTTTACAGTTGTGCTTGTTACATCAGAAAAAAGCTCAAAAGAAAAATTAGCAACCATCAGCATATTATCATGGACAACTGTTACTGCATAGCAACTAAAATGTATGTATGATTTATGTTTATTTTATCATTACAATTAGCTTCTTATCAACATAGATTCAGACCTCTTTTTCAGTAGAGTTCATTTCAATGCAGACTTTCACATATGTTTTTTTTTCAAACTCTTAAACTGTCATAAAGAGGATGTGGCCCTCAAATGTAAATAAAATGTGGCAGTCCCTCCCATGATTAAATCTAATATGTCAGCTGCCTTCCACAGCAGAGATGGTTATTGATATGATATCTGAACTTTTGACCTGGTTACATTTATTATTAGCATTTCCTTACTACCAAGAAATCTCCCCAAACCCTCTGTATTTTTCAAAAGGCGCTGAGATAGTAGAGCTTACTGTGTAACCACCTCCCACATTTCGCACAATGCATATTCAACTGAGCTGCACATGAAATCGTATCATAATCTGATGCTGCTCACTTAGTCTCAAAAATCACCACCTATTTCTCTTGTAACTATAGAATGGATGATTAGCATGGAAAGCTTTCATAAACAAAACTGATGCTGTGTGGTGTTTATTGGCGTGAACCTATAGAGAAGCTGAGGCATTATTTTTTTAAAAAAACAAGCCCACAATGGACTTCTAAAACCAAAGAGCCTTGAACCTAGCTTTTTCTCTAAATGGCACTATTCTGTTCTGTACAGCCAATGCTGGTCAACTGGTACCAGGAATGAAATACCACGACCAAGACATTTTCAAGAAGCTCGTGTGTTCATGAGTTTGTGAGGCAGAAAGCTATCCTGTTCACTTCAAGAATTACCGTAAAACCTACTCTCCTTCTTACAAGCTATGCCTATGGTCAACAATCAGGACAAAGAACCCTACCCTCGTTAAGGTTATACAAGTCCCATGAAAATCAGTAAGAAACATTTAAGTGCATGCTTAATTTCGTCACTACAATCAATAAGACATGTATGCTGTTAATTTTGGCTGCCTTACTTCCAACATCGGTAATATTAACTGTAATGAGAACATACCCCAAACAGATTTTACCTTTGCGTCCTGGATACACGTGAGGGTAATATTCATAATATAGATCAGGCTGGTCTAGGTTTCCAAATGGTTCAAACTCCATCTCAGCATTTTGGAACAGACCCAATTTCACAAGGAGTGCTAATCTTACAAACCAGAGCTTGAAAAAAAATTAAATAAAAATGTTTAGGTTATTAGAACATTTGCCTGTTTTTACTGTAAAAACAAACAATACACACGACAGCTGAAAAGGTAAATCCAGAGAATATAGGAGCCTCGTGGCGCAGTGGTTAAATGCCTGTACTGCAGGTAAAACTGTGCTCACGACCTGGGGTTCAATCCCAGGTAGCTTGCTGGGCGGGGGGGGGGCAATGTGTAGCCGGCATACTGTAATTAAAATTTGTAAACCGCCCAGAGACTACTTAAAGTGGTATGGGGCAGTTTATAAGCAGAACACTTTGCTTTGCTTTTATATAGATGTATCTTTATATATAATAGATATCTATGCAACAATTTTTGCTTGTAACGGAACAAAGCCAGTATTTCTGAACATCGATGAATCTCCAGTTACTTTTGTGTTTCTTTTCAGTTCTTTTCTTAGAAAAGCAGCTATAGGGATTCTACTCACATAACAGTACGTGAGGTTAACAAAAAATAACAATTTCCATCAGTGCTCTTAAAATTTTAGAAGCTCCTCGTAATCTCATTACAAATAGCAGGTCACTCAAACAGTCCCCCTTTTTAAATAATGAGGATACAACTATGTCAGTTTGTTTGTTTGTTGGGCAGAAAAGCAACCAACGACTGCTTCAAATACGTGAATAAATGTCACTTCTCTTTTGGTACCATAGTCTTGTACAGTGGACCCTTGTATAACAAACGGTTTGTATAACATAAAATCTGTACAACATAAAAAATTCCGGAGATAGGGGAAATTTGCTTAAAATTAATTGCCTATGGGGTGCATCCGTACAACATCAAAATGGGATTACTCTGTTTTCAATGCATTCCTATGGGAAATTTGTATCAAGGAAAATTTGCTTAACATAATTTCATTTGGAACGAATTAATTCCTTTATACAAGGTACCACTGTACTTTGATGGGGGTTCCTGCATGGCAGGGGGTTGGACTGGATGGCCCTTGAGGTCTCTTCCAACTCTACGACTCTATGATTCTATGTCTAATAGTTATAACACCAGGAGCAAAAAAGTACTTACAGGGGACCCTTGTATAACAAACTGTTTGTATAACAAAAAATCAGTACAACATAAAAAAAAATCTGGAGGTATGGGAAAATTTGCTTAACAGAATCACCTATAGGGTGAATCCATACAACATCAAAATGGGATTACTCTGTTTTCAATGCATTCCTATGGGAAATTTGTGTAACGGAAAAATTGCTTAACATAATTTCATTTGGAACGAATTAATTCCTTTATACAAGGCACCACTGTACTTATTTTTTAGCTGTCTGGGGGATGGAGTTGCGGCCCCAAAGTTTCTCTGAGTTACCGTTTGCTACACACATTCTCACAAAGCATCTTGACATCTAATATCTAAAATTGATAGACTTTTAACCCCTTTTTGAGGACTATCCATATAAATTACCATTACAATGCTGCCGAAGTGGCTTTTAACAACTATCTCTGAACTAATAATATTGTAAACACAAATTAAAATATGATCTTCCTAATGGATAATTTTTTTTTTGTGAGACAGAACAAGGGGAGGCAAAGGTCTGTTTTCTCCTCTCATCAGAGTGAAGTACTGTACATGATATTCTGTTTGCCTGAAGGATCTCAGCTCTGCCTTAAGTTGCTACCTGTTCCTGCAATCCTACGGGATCAAACATAAAAAGTAGGAAAATGCACACGGCAGCAGGATAAAACAAGCAGGAGAAAGACTGGAGCTTAAATGGGAACAAACAAATGTAAACAGAGTATTGAGCTGGTGAAATGGGACACATTCCTTAGGACTGGACTGGTATCTGCATTGCTGACACAAGCAGGGTAGGAGGTAAAATCCAAACACTTGTTATAGGGATCATGGTTGACACAAAATGATTTGCCCATCTTTGCTCTGCAATGCAAGTTTAGAAGCTGAAGGCAAACACAAATGCAGTACCAACTATGAGGGCCCGTACCCATCTGTAGAAGTGCAACCATGGTTTTTCCACAAAGGTACCTGCAGGGAATCCGTGGTGTGACTTGTCGGTAGACCACTCTTGCCGTATCCCTGACCGTGGGCAGTCAGGAGTCGTCCACATAAGTCAACTGCTGCTCTCCAGTTTTTGCTGCTCTGGAAGTAAGCGCAGGAGAAAAAGTATAGGCTAAATCACAAATAAATTCAGCTGCGTAGAACTCAGAGCTGCTTATTTTGCTTGAAGCAGCTAGAGCTAACCATTAGTAATAATGACAAGGTCACTACAGCTGGCCAGTAGGAGGTGGGCTGCCATTTGTCAAAGCTGCTTGTATAATTAGGCAAACAGTGAAGCCAGGCATAACTCGCAGCTTACAATTAGAAGACGGCTGGTGGAAAAGGATTCCCCATTTATTATGATGGGCCAGTGAGTACTCAATTCAGAAACAGTAATCAATGTTCAAAAAGACACCTGAAATATGCAGTATTTTTGGCCATTATGGAGAGATCACACATATTCTCTGCAAATAATATCTCTATTTCATTCTTTCAGGTCTCAAATTATGTTCCTATCAGTTTTGAATCGATGAATTCATGAAGGTCATTCAATAAGGCTAACTTGTAAAATACAATGAGGTCAAAAATGAACATTTTGGTGGCTATAAATTACATGAGATTTTCAACACCAATTCATTCACTCCAAACTAGCAACAGATAAAATAGAGGAGTTATCCCACTCCCCATTTAGAAGGAGAGGAGGGTCAAGCATTAGTCTGAATGCACTGCATGTTCTGGGCCTGAATTTCACTGAAAACATTCACTAGATATCTGAAAGGTGTACAGGGGGAAACATAGGAAATCTTCTTAAAAAAGAAAGGGAGGACAAAGAAAAAAAGCCAGACTATTACGATGTACTTTTGAGAGGATCCAACCGGGATCATTCATGCATCACACATGCTCACAATAAGAAGGAGTGGAGAAAGATGTTTCTATTGGAGGATTGGATGCCAAAGCACGTGGCTGGATCTCATCCTCATATCTGGCAGTTGCAACAGTTCTGTAAAGATTGAATGCTTGAAATGTTCTGCCTTCTATTCTGCTACGTTTATGCAAATTCTAAGATTATTTCAATATGAGAGATTTCCTCAGAAATATGTATTATGTGCATTCTGACTCAAAGCACATAAAATATGTTATCTCATGGGGTGGGGTGGGGGGAGGGAAAGAGAAGAATAAAAGACAATCTGTCCACTTCTAAATCATAAAGAACGCTCTCAAAGATTCCTTGATCTTGACTTTTGGCTGACCAGCAGCATCTCTGTCTTCTCTGGATTCTGTTTCAGTTTATTCATCCTTACCTAGCCCATTACTGACATCAGAGACTGATCTGGAACTGAAAACTGCTAAAATTCCTATGAAGGTTGGCACTAATAAGACATACATTAACCAAGAGATCACCAACTTCTCCCTTGCTAACCACGTTCATCTTTGATGCATGTGGTTTGCAGGCCACTAAATAAACATATTTATATCAACTGCTAATCACGTAGGGTGTTTATACACGACCCCTATGCTCCGCTGCAAATGGCTCCCAGCTCTGGAGCTTAAAAATGTTTCCCCACCAGCTCCAGAGCTAACAGAAAATTAAGTGCGACCCTAACCACCTAAGCGCGACCCAGCGCACCGTTCAAGTACCTGCTCTCAGAAGCTGACAAGTCCTTTATGCGGATCTGCCGGGTTCTCCTCGCTTCTTCTTCTTGTTGTTTTTTTGCCTCCCGCCCCTTTAAGAGGAACCAGGAAGTAACCGGGGTGTCGGAGCAACTTCCACCGGCACCGGAGGTAAGGCTTTATTCTTTTGTCCCTTTTAAAGGCTTTTTTCCCCTCCCTCCCCTCACGCAGACAGAAGCAAGGAAGTGCGGAGTCGTGGGGAGGAAGGAAGAGCAACAGACCCCTAAGATCTCTGGTCTGAATTTAAGGGACCAGCAGATCTTAGGGGTCGTGTAAAAAGGCTCTTAGTCGCCTCCAGTCTATAACATTTGAGCCCTATCATTTAGAAACTCCCCTTGACAGCATAATCGATTTAGATGCAAAGTGCACAGATACAGGTATATGGTACTTATGGATCCATGATCAAGGATAGTATTTTTGAGACCAAATGAACAGACTCAGATTATAAAACAATTTCAAATGCCACCTTGGGTCCTTTTCTAAGGAGAAAGGTGGGGTAAAAATATTCAAAGTAAATAAATAAAATCTATATTGTTGTGCAAAAAATGGTGGTGGGGGGTTGTCAAAGAAGAGATATAGGTTCTAACTCCACAATGGGAAAAATGTGACTGGATTTGTTGTGAAGTCACACCTGGAAAGTTGGCTTCCATAGATTACTTAGCTTCAGCCAGGCAGGAGTAAGCAAAAAGGAGGGGGGAAATTATCCTTGTTTGCTGCATAACTGTTTGGCTTCTCTCTTCCATTGGTGCCTGTGTCTGCTTATTTCCCTCTTCCCTTCTCTTCCTGTGGCATTTATTTCTCTCTTTCCTCCTTTCTTTTACAGGCTTGCTGTCCTATAGCCAGCTGGTTAAACGGTCATGGGAGAAATGAAGACTCAGAAGAGAGACAAAAGGAAATGTTCAGCTCAGTCTTGTTTTCCGCTTGTTAAAGTAGCTCTGCTCTGACCATTCAGACGGCATGGTTAGAGAAGAGCGTCCTTAAAATGTCTTATTTCCTTTCTGACATCCACATGGACTCCGGTGACCACACTGACCGGACCAATATTAAGAACATAAGAAGAGCCATGCTGGATCAGGCCAAAGGCCCATCTAGTCCAGCTTCCTGTAACTCAAAGTGGCCCCACCAGATGCATCTGGGAGCGCATGAGACTAGATATCTGTCTCCTGATACCACTCCCCTGCATCTGGTCCTTGAGGTACCCCAGTTTTAAGCTTGGAGATGATACATCTCCCTCATGGTTTGTAACCTGTGATGGACTTCTCCTCCGGGAATCTGTCCAATCCCCTTTTGAAGGCATCCAGGCCAGATGCCATCACCACACCCTGTGGCAGGGAGTTCCACAGACTAACAACACGCTGGGTGAAAAAATATTTTCTTTTGTCTGTTCTTACTCTCCCAACCCTCAATTGGAGTTGATGTCCCCTAGTTCTGCTGTTTCGTGAGAAGGAGAAGAGCTTCCCTCTATCCACTTGACTCATGCCCTGCATTATTTTGTATGTCTCAAAAATCATATCCCCCCTCAGGCCCCTTTTTTCCAGACTAAAGAGCCCCAAATGTTTTAGGCTTTCCTCATAAGGGAGGTGTCCCAGCATATTCCAGCATATTAAAGCATGCAATTCAAGCCCCAGTGGTGCAGGAAAAAAAATCTGGATTGTTGGTGGAGGTGAACTCCAGGATGATTTGCATTAACTTTTACAGCATATCGTCAACACAAAATAATGCAAATTAGACTGTCCCAATCCCAGCATATTTCCTGAATGATCTGTCAAAGGTACCATACCTTTGTGCATCACTCTCCCATGAAGAATATTTCCCCCTTTAGATTCTATATCTATTGAGCTGCATATTAAAATAGCTCTGCATGTTTCCTTTCTTCTATCCTTAATTTATTCTTAATATTTTCCCATAGTTAAGAGTTTGGGACTTACAGTACTGCAAGTCACAGTTACAGAATTTTTCTTTGTACAAGACTATATTTTTGACTAAAATTGTTAGACAAAAATTGAGGGTCATCTTATACACAGAAGTAAAACAATGAGAACTGTGCAGTTCCAAAACTGTATTTTTGGGTTGGAAAAATTGTGGTTGTCTGATATTTGGGGGCGTCATATAGACAGAAAAATACGGTAACTCTTCAAATAAATGTTAATTCAATGCAGGGTTTACTGGTTTACTATGTTATGGACTAAGCTTTGCAACAGGATTTCCGCCGTGATCAAAATTTCAGCCACTTAAAGAGAGGCACTGGCAAAAGGCCAGGAAAAGAAGGACTGTTAGGTTTGGCAGGAACACAGAAAAAGGAGGAGGAGCCGTTGGTGGGAGCAATAAGGGAAGTGGTAACAATGCTGGGTCAATGAGGAGTATAGAAATGAAGAGGGGGAGCTGATAGAAGTAAAGGAAGATCCGTGGACAGGGGAGTGGGTCACTTTTAAGAAGCAAGAAAGATTGGGGGTAAGACAGAGGAAGGAGAGAGAGAGAGAGAGAGAGAGAGAGAGACCATTAGCTCTCTTGTGATCATGTGACCTGCTCCAGTGCTCATAAGACATTGCTCGCTGATCAAGGCAAAACTAATCAGAAATGGTTGGTTGTCTTGCAAAACACTTGTAAACCAAGGTACTCATAAACCATGGCATTACTGTACTTTAAACTTAATAAAATGATGAGCTTAAAAAGTACCTTTCAAAAGAGAATAGGATGGGCCATTCAATTTATTTCATTTATTTATTTTAGAGTATTTTTACCCCACCTTTCTCCTTGGAAAAGGACCCAAGGCTGCTTACAGTAATGAGGGATAATATACAGTCCAGTACAATTAAGAAATGTTCAGGTATTGACAACAGGGAATTGAAGGACATCTTACAGCATTAATAGACAACATTACATAGTGGTAACTCTACTTAAGAGCAATTTGGCTTAAGAGCAGAAAACGGTGTTTTAACTGCTGCCTTTGCAAATTTTTAATTGTTTTTTTTAATTTTTTTTAGATAGGACTCCTCAACTTAAGAGCATGTATTTGGAATGGATTAAATTTGTAAGTAGAGGTACCACTCCAGTAAGATCCAGAGTACATGTTTAGATTACTGACATTAACACTTAATAACCAAAAGCTCTGAGAGAGAACATAAACCAATACATTAGACAACTATATAACTGTTGGATGGGCCAATTTAGGCATATGGGTTCAATGCCACAGGAAAAGTAATCATAATTCTTTTTCTCCTTTTCATTGATCCTGATGTGGTGGTAGGGGATGGTTTCAAACAACTACCCCAATCAGTTGTATACTGTTCAAAGACGAATAACTTGCAACTCCAGTGTTACAATCATTATCAATAATGACTACAGAACAGAGGTGAAATGTGAATCAAGATCTTCCTGGTGTAAAGCTCTTAAGCGCAAAGTCTTCCTGGTTTAAACCTCAGCGGCACTGTTGTTGAGTTAAAGAGCATCCTTATCACCCTACCTTCATAGCTCTTGCTCAGGTGGAGATACAAAACATCTTGGATTTTAACGGGAACACAGCCAGAGGACACAGAACTGCGGGAATGGACACCATCTGTTCTTCGATGTATGACAGATGTACATATGCAATGAAGGTTAAACAGTTCAGATGATAAAGTAGAATAATGGGACCAGCCACCATAAATTAATGGAGTCCGGATTTCAAATATAAAAGCAAAACTTTTATTACTATTATTAAAGTTTTGAAGACCATCTGTTTACACCGATGAAGCAGACTACTGAAGACTACTTGTCTCTTAACTAAGATTAATCAAGATTAAGAAACCTATCTTTCTGACAAAAACATTATTAACATTAAACCTAACATAACCATGAATTTGTTTCACTGCCTCTACTGAGCAGCCATGAGCTATTCAGTAGTCCCAATGCAAGTGCTCCTGAAAAAAGTGAAAATGTTGTTCAAGATGAAAATACAGTGGTCCCCCACCCTTTTGTGGTTCATATACTGCGGTACCGCTATACTGCGGGACCGCAGTATATGAAAAAAGGCCCCCTGGGGTAAGGGGGGGAGGCCTGTTTCAGGCCTCCCATACGTACCTGAGGTCTGGCGCTGCCCCGAGCAGGCCTGCAAGAGCCTTCCCGGGCCTCCGTGCGAACCGGAAGTGAGTTTCTAGGCCTGTCAGAGGCCTCAGAAATAATTTTTGACAATCCCGACGTCACTTCCAGTTCGCAGGGAGCCCCTTTGGGAGCCTCCAGAAGGGCCTCGCAGGCCTGTTCGGGGCAGCGCCAGGCTGGGGGTAAGTACAAGAGCCCCTAGCTAGGCCCCCCAGGCCCAGCCTGACTTGCATCTGCATATTGCAGATTTTCAATTATCGCGGGTTGGGTCGGGTTCCTAACCCTTGCGATAGGTGGGGGACCACTGTATGCAGCAGAAAGGAGGTAGCATTTGCTACATGTGAAACTCATCCTAGTTGGGTTTTGACATGTACACTAACAAAGGGTTCAGCTTCACTTGCTTCACACAAAATGTAAGCAACATCAAGCATCCTTTGTTAGACCAAATGATGCGGCAAGCTGTGGTTAAGCAAAAACTGAAGATAAGGCTTCTTTATGCCTCCTTGTGGCAATTCCAGCAGACTGGAGAACATACCAGAATGAGGTTCCTGTGACATATCTGTGTTATATTAAACTATGCCTTTGCCTAATGTGCAAAAGCATTAAGTGCGGAACTCCAAATGAGATCACAAGTTATCCCAAGATTCCTCAGATCACAGAACGGAGAGGCGTCCTTACCCATTCCAGCTTTTCATGTAAGCAGCCAAAGAGTCATAAGTTATAACCACTTCCAATTCATTGTGAATATACAAATTCAATGGGAGGGCTTAAAAAACTCTGAGGCTTAGCAATAAAGGGTAAATACACACAAAACCTATAGCTCGTTGTATTTGACAACACACAGGAGTTCCACATTAAATCAGGAGGATTATCAACAGAATGGGTAGGCGTGTGAGAAAGGAGACAGGGAAGGCATTGGCGCTGTTAGCATGCCACCCCATCTCCCAGATGCGGCTACAGATCTACCAACCTCCACTTCCCCCATAGAAACAGGAGAAACCCTAACATAAGAACATAATGATGAGAATTAATTAATAAGAATTAATAAGAATTAATAGAATTAACTCAATATGAGAATAAAAGCTAAAAATTATTATAAAGTGTTAAACCTGACTGAAGGTATTAGGTCATGCTGGCATAAAACACAAAAAAGATAAGAACCCAGGTGCCAGAAATAGCGAATTCTTGTGGTTAAACCAAGATAAGGAGAAGCGAAGATGACACAGATAAGTGGGCACCATCTCAATTAATTAATAAGAATTAATAAGAATTAATAGAATTAATTAATTCTCATCAATAAGAAGAGCCACGCTGGATCAGGCCAAAGGCCCATCTAGTCCAGCTTCCTGTATCTCACTGTGGCCCCACCAGTTGCCTTTGGGAATGCATGAGACTAGATATCTGTCTCCTGATACCACTCCCCTGCATCTGGCCCTTGAAGTACCCCGGTTTTAAACCTGGAGATGACACATCTCCCTCATGGTTTGTAGCCTGTGATGGACTTCTCCTCCAGGAATCTGTCCAGTCCCCTTTTGAAGGCATCCAGGCCAGATGCGTTCACCACATCCTGTGGCAGGGAGTTCCACAGACTAACAACGCGCTGGGTGAAAAAATATTTTCTTATTGACTCTAATCCCCTTGAAAGGCCAAAGAGTACCAGAGCATCCAAGAGATTCGTAAAAGGCCAACAAGCAGGGATCAGGGAACTAGGAAATGAAAAAAGAGAGAAAAAGGGAAGAAAAAGTAGAGAAAGGTGAGATAGAGAAAGGAGGAGAAGAGAGCCAACATAGAGACAAAGCGAGAATAAGCAAGCATATACAGTAACCCAACCGCCTATTGCGGGGGTTAGGGACCCGACCTGACCCACAATAATTGAAAATATGCAATATGCGGATGCAGGTCAGGTCAGCCCTGGGGCGCCTAGCTGGGGGCTCTTGTACTTACCGGAGGCCTCAGAAATAAGAACATAAGAACAGTCATGCTGGATCAGGCCAATCCCCTTTTGAAGGCATCCAGGCCAGATGCCATCACCACATCCTGTGGCAGGGAGTTCCACAGACTATCCCTGATTTTTGGTGATCCGGAAGTCACTTCTGGTTCACAGGGAGGCCCTATGAGGGCCTCCAGAAGGCTTGGGAAGGCCCTCGCAGGCCCATTCGGGGCAGTGGCAGGTTGCGGGTAAGTATGGGAGGCCTGAAACAGGCCTTTCCCCCCTTAACCCGGGGGGGGGGGCTTTTTTCATCTACTGTGGTCCCGCGATATAGCGGGACCGCAGTATATGAACCGCGAAAGGGCGGGGGACCACTGTACCTCTATAGGCCTGGGAGTGGATTACCACAGAAGACCCGCGGATGGTCGAGCAAGTCCAGTTGAGAGTCCCTAAGGAGGATGTCAAAAGGCAAAGGAGACCCCTAGCTCTTCCCAAACCATCTGTTTGGGGCAAGAGAGAAAGACAAGAGCGTTGGAGGAAGGAAAAGAAGCTGTGGTCAGGGGAACCCCCTTGATCTATGGAAGGAGCATACAAGCCCTCACTGGAAACTGGCAGTTTGGCTAATCATTTGGAGGGGGGAGAAGAAATATAGGAGGAGAAAGGAGGGTTTGGAGCAGAGTGGGGAGATGGGCCAGGCATCCCTGCTCAAGGAAGTCTCCCAACTGGGAGCTACGGTGGGAAGCCAGTGCAAAAGGACGGCACGGCAAATTGAGTCCAGTACTAAATCTAGGTTGCCAAATGTTGTCAAGTTGAACTGCGAGAGAGGTTGCCGCTGAGATGTTACCTTCAGAGTGACTCAAAGTTGATTTGAAAAACCCTTTGTGACCTGTTCTGAATGAAACGCTGTCTGTAGGTTTTTGTCTACAAGGGGACAAAAAGAGATCACAGTAATCTTTTTTCCAAATGGAGTATCAAAAGATAGACATGAACTCTATGTGCAACACCATTAAAATGATTAAAATGTTCTCCTATACTTGTTATGATATTTTTCTCCAATATATATTTCTATGGTAGAAAATTTTGACATTACTTAGAAAAATCCGGGCAGCAACACTTCCTTAGGCTAGAGTTTGCGGAAAGTTACTACTAGCATAAAGCTCATTAATAGTGACACTGAAATGTTGCTACTAACAAGCTTAGTTATTTGTAATATGTTTTCTCTTTTAAAAAATACCAGTCAGCTTTTGACTTACTTGAATAACAATATTGCTATGAATGTTATTTGTGAAAGGAAGAATCTAAAATGTAAACTCTCAAAACAACAGCAGCTAACCATTACAGAGTTTATGCACCAAATATAACATTTTTACGAATATTTCGTACTTTAAAGCCACAATATTGCACAGATGGGTTACTATTTATTTCAAGTGCAATTGGATGTTCTAAACACCAATACAAATGTGAACATGAATATTCAAATTAGTTTTTACACGGACATGGAGTTCAACACAGGCATTTTACTGTATCAAGATGATGAAGACAGCATTATTTCAAAAACCCTAGCATCCAGACACCATGCAAGAGCTATCATAACAAAATTTAAAAGTCTTTCCGCATATGAGATAGAAAATTGAATTTCCAAGGAGCAGAGAAATGATCCACTAGATGAGTGTGCAGCACTGTACATTTTTAAAGCCTTCCCTTAATGCTTGCAGTAACTCACTCGAAGAAGTCAAAGATGTCTTCAGGGGAGGATCAAAGCTTAGTCTGGAGAATATCACATGCACACTGAAGACAGGAGGATCAGTCCCTCCAAAGGACTACAGCAGGACTAATACAGACTTGGGAACACAGAATTAAAGAATTCTGATCACAAGAGAATGCTTCAGATATCAAAATGGAACAGGGCTCACAATCCTTCCAAATCCGGATCTACTCCTGGTTACCCCCAAACTCTGTTCATTCCAAGCAGTGTAATTTAAGATGGGTCAATTTTACCACAGCTATTGTTACCAATCATTTTCTGTAAATCAGGCCTGTCCAACAGGTAGACCGGGGACTAGCAGTTGCCCATGAAGGGTTCAAAAGTAGCCCGCCAGCCATCAATAAAAAATGTGAGGAGATAAGTTCTCCACCTCTCCCTCCTCCATCCCAAGGACCACCATTGCCCAAGCAAAGCTCTGGGTCTGCCAGCCCACTGTCTCAGCCAAGTGGAGCAGTTCAAGGGCCATGGCACAGTCCCCTGCTCTCCCTACCGGCCAGATGATCGGTGCACCATTGTCTCGTGACCAATTGAGTTGTTGGTGCAGAGCGGAAGAAGGGGAGTGGAGTGGACAGCGAGGGGCGGGGTCATGGGTGTGTCCATCTCCTTTACGTGGTGACTTCCCCCTCTTCTCCCCCCTGGAGAATTCCTTCCTCCCACCCTCCTCCTCCCACCCCCACAGCTGCCTCACAGAGACTGTGACCTGCCGCTCCTCCTGCTCCCCTTCTGAGCCATTCCTTCCTCCTTGTGCGGCCATGGCGATGTGATTGCCCTGCTGCTGGCTTGGCCCATCCCAGCTGCACAGCGAACATGGCAGAAGTGAGTGAGAGCTATGGGCGGCGGCAGCAGTGGCAGCGAGGGGGCTGGAAGGGAGAAGGTGGGAAACAGGAGGAGAAGTAGAGTTGAGTCAGGCCCCAGGCAGGTTGGGAGGGAAAGTGCAGCTTTTTAAAAAATGTCTTCCAGCAGCCCAGGCAAGCAGAAGGGGCAATCTGCGCAAGCATGCACGCGCCTCCCTTACACTCATCCACACCATCTCGAGCGGGTGTAAGGGAAGCGTGTGCATGGTCAGCCTTACCATAGGAATGCATTGAAATATGTTCCCTCCAGAAAGGATTAATTGATTTTCAATGTGTTCCTATGGGAAACCGCTGCTCTACTTACAAAATATTTTACTTATGCGCATATGCTCGGAACAGATAAAATTCATAAGTAGAGGTTTTAGTGTAGTAGCCCTCAGGCACTTTAGCCTGGAAAAAGTAGACCTCGGCCTGTTCAAAGTTGGACAGCTCTGCTGTAAATCATCTAAGGATCTGCTGGTAGATCCACATCTAGGCCCACCACTGCTCTAGATTAAATAGCAACATATGGGATATTGAACCAGATGCATCTCGAGTTTTCTTTTCCATGAAAAAACAACAACTTTATCTCTTAAGCATTGGGGGGGGGGAGCCTATCATTCAATATGCACAGAAATGTACAACACATTTTTACTTACTATCAGCTGCTTCAACCCCACAAAAGATTGTTCCACAGAGTTTGCGTTCAGAACTTGTCTCTTCCCCGCAGCCTGTTCACCAAGGAAGCGGAGCATTAAGTCTTTAACAGCATCGCCCTGGAGAAAGGAATATACGAAGCATCTGTCACTGCAGGTTCCCATTAGAGGGAGCATAAATGGAATGCACTGATGTAAAACTACATACTTAAGTTTTTTCAACACACTCCATCTTACCACACTGCCTGGGTCAATAAAGAACTACCTGAAAATTAAATATTTGACTCTGCCTAAGATACAATGATGGTGAGGTTGAAATGCTTGCCTTAGATCAGTGTGGATTCCCTGAAAAACTGGGTCCCAATTTGGGGATGTTTCTTCTTTGTGAGGCAGAAGTTGCGATTCAGGTCACTATCTCTCCATCCCAGCTAGTTTACCAGATGTATCCACTGTGAAATATTCCGTAAATATATAAACTAGATAGGCATGTGTGCAAATACTCTCTGGAAATCTCAGTTAATAAAGAAAATCATTGTTCATGTGCAGTTGATTATAGGACAATATATATTATACCTACTTGAAGATTCTACAATAATTAGAATTTTGCTTCCACACCCAACACAAAGTGCTGGTTTCGTCCTACAAAACCCTCAATATACCACACCACAGTCCCTTGATAATAAAACTCTATCCAGCTCTGGTAGAACCTTTTCTGAACTGCTGTTTGTAGTGTTCTTCTACAGCTGGCAGAAAAAAACATTTTTGTTTTGTTATTCTGTTTTTTAATTCTTATTAGGTTTTATTTATTCTACAAATTGTGTTATTGCTGTAAACTGCCCAGAGTGGCCTTGCTACCAGATGGGTGCTATTGAAAATGAATGAATGAATGAATGAATGAATGAATGTTTGACTAGTTTCATAAACAAAACTTAAAAAGCAAAGTGGGACCACCAAATACAAAAACCATGATGAAAGAAAATGAACTTCTGAGTCCATCAACTTTGCATCTAGAAAAACATATCCAACAGAAGCATCATCTAGGACACCATACTAAGATTAAGTGAGGTCTATGAGTGTTTCCAGACTTGAAGTGAAATCGCTACTAACACTTCAAGAAATGTTGAAGTCATTATCATGTCTCCAGACTTACCTTTTACAGTACATGGTAAGCCTCTTTCAGATAGATAGATAGATAGATAGATAGATAGATAGATAGATAGATAGATAGATAGATAGATAGATAGATAGATAG
>JAHTLZ010000122.1:38115106-38130657 GCA_023846285.1 Phrynocephalus versicolor | reverse complement strand
TAGATAGATAGATAGATAGATAGATAGATAGATAGATAGATAGATAGTTACCACTTTAAAGAGGACCCACTTTATCTATCACTGACCTGGACAGCAACCTCACATGGTTATTTCTCCAACCTACTGAAACTTCCTTGCATGCTCGCTGTTAAGACTTCTTCTCACTACTGAATGCACAAACATCGTACCATTCACCCATTCATAAAATTTATTTAGCCGAATTGCATCTGGCAATCTGATCAAGATCACTCTCACCTCCACACATTAGTTTCAGTATATTGCACAATTACGGAGGGATTGTAAAATTCAGTTGCATAAAAACTGAAGTGACATGCAACCAGAATGCCGGCTTGCATGCATCCTCTAATAGAGGTGGATAAGCTCCTCAAACCACCCACCTGGCAATTTCACTAAGGACTCTTTCAGTTATTTAGAAATATCAAAAGACAACTGTAAGTGTATCTCCTAATGAAAGAGCTGCCATTATCTCTCAAATGGAACTAAACATTACCGACTAATGCCATGCTGTATCTCAAGAGAGGGCAATTTTGAAGGGGGAAAAAATTGAGCAAAGCAGGGAGGAGGAAAACGCAAGTGGAAGAAGAATGACACTGACTAGGAAGGTAGCAGCAGCTACAAATCAACAGCAAAATAATGCTGGATTTCATTTTAATTATTTTGATTTCATTGCTTTTTTATTTTTACTGGAGGGCAACAACATAGAATCGCGTGGCAGGATAAATATTAAATTAATCTATAGAAGAATGTTAATAAAATAAATGGAAGGCAACAGGAATCGTTTTGCCTCATGTCAATGTCTGCTACTTCTTCAACAAGGAAAATAATGAAAGATCACTTGTTATGGAACCAGCAATAATTTCATTTTTTAATGTTGCTATTATAGACAAATAATAAATGTTGCAGATCACAGATTCCAGGTAGCTTCAAACAAAAGCCCCTTTTTTTCATTTTGAAGCATTAAGTATACATAAAATATACAGTGATTACTTTTCATTTTGACAAAAGAGTGATTTGGAAAGAAATGAAAGAAGAGGGAGACCAGTGAAGTACCTCTCAATATCATAAGTACTGTAAATCCAAATTCTCCCAGAATATCATTTATCCTTGTGTGGCCATGTACAATAAACCTGACAGGATTTTTTAAAAAAGAAATTGAGCTTAACTTTCACAGAAATCCTAAACAGGCAAGCAGGAAAACCAGAAGCAAACTGAAGCACAACTAATGGGAAAGCAGCTCTACTGCCGCCTATTTTCAAGTCCCAAAATAAGTGCTTCTCTTCAGAGTTGTGATGAACCATCTGAAGGGACTTTTTTCTCCTTCTCGCTTTGCAAAAAGTTGTCTCATTTCCCTACATAGAGCTCAAGAAATAATGAGAGGCTGGCTGACAACCTCCAGCTGCCTGTTTCTATCTAGTGGGAGAAATGGGTGTGTGTGTGCATTATGTGGGATGGTGAGACTTCCTATTCCACTCCTCCTATCAGGTGGGAGGACAGGGAGAATTAACTTAATCGTAAAGTAAAGCTACCTGTGGCAGTCCTAAGTATAACTTCCAAACTGCATCACACCTACTACTCTGCAAACATTTCTTCACTCCTTTCCTAAGATTCTCAGCTTGCAGATGTCGTGACTCCAATATTGTTAAGAAATTGAGGAATTAGGGAACACAGATTCTATCTTGAAGAATCAGCCTTTTTGTGTGTGCCTTGAAAAGATGTCTAAGAGTTGTCAGCATCACTACCTTCCTGGTATTAAGGTGGGGCTAACTGCAGCGTATTTCTGGAGAAAAAAAGTTTAAGGTCAATCTGGCTCACTCTCTGTTAACAGACTAACTGGGAAATTATTTCTGCTGTGAGAGGGGGAGGGAGACAAAAAGTGTTCTGGTCTTTCTGAACATTTGACAGAACCCAAAGCCTGATTGCTAGGCCATCTGACAAAGTCTAGAACAGGCATGTCCAAACTTTGGCCCTCCAGATGTTTTGGACCACAACTCCCACAGTCCTTTGCCATTGCCAAACTAATTTTAGAATTCTGGGAGTTGTGGTCCAAAACATTTGGAGGGCTGAAGTCTGGACATGCCTGGTCTAGAATGAGATTTTTAATCATGAAACGGGGTTCAGAAGTTACTTTAGTTGGCTTAGATACCTCTTAGGAGATGCTGTGCTCAGTTACTGTCTTGATTTCCCAGGGAAAATCTGCACGTGCTTCAGACCACACTGACATCTGCACTATTCTGAGAGTATTAGGTAGAATGGTTTAGCTTTCTGATTTTCTAGTGTGTCCTGTTAGTTACCTTGGGGTTGTATATTTGCGCCAAATGACTTTTGAAATTTTTTCAATAGTTCTGTCTTTTTACCTTTTTTAATATGATATAAAATGTCTCACTGGAACCACTACCAAGGCTGGGAAGAGTGAGAAGGCACAGGTACTACACTGGTTCCATAGTCCTAAACGCAATTCAGTGTCTTGGGATCACCTACTCTCAGGCAAATAAAATAGCGAGGCTGAACAGCTATAGAAGGACCTCCTGCACCCAGGAAATCTTCACAAACACTGTCTAGGTTTATTTCTTCTTCTTCTCCTCTTCCTTCCCACCATCTGCGTTTTAAACATCATAGTTGCCAAAGGTCTAGCAATCTTGAAATTTAGTTTCCATTCTGTGCATGGTCATGAAAAAAAGGACTGCCTAACCAAGGACATTTTTCTTATGGAGCAATACAGCTAACTTTATTTTAAAGTGATTAGAAATTTGCACAGGGCTGTCAGTTTATTTGCCATAGTAGTCCAAATAATAAAAAGCAATGGAAGAGTCTTACCTGAATATTGTCAAATTTTAATCCGGGCATTGTGAGATTCTCTTTCTCTATGAAAACTTTACTATACTGCTGTGTGGCGACAGCGATCAACACAGTTCGAGTTTCATCACTGGGAAGCCAAGCATCATTTCTTCTGTCCATTTCACTCATATTTAGCACAGATGCAAAAGGATCATCGCTCCCCTGAAAAACTGCATGTATTTGGGAAAATGGCTTTGGAGACTGTGATATTTCTGGAGAAGATGCAGATCTCCCAGCTTCTGATCTTCCATTTTTAACAGAGTATTTTGGGTCTGTAGAATCACGGAACTCCCCAGTGTTTATAAGAGAAGACATCTGTTCTGGTACAGAGGAGCTTACGTTAGGATTGCTGACAGAAATAAAAGAGGATGTGGTAAATGAATCAAAAAAATCAGAGGCTAGTGTGTTAGTATTAATGGCTTCCCCAAAAAATTTGCTCAGGCTTGGACTAGGTTGGACTACCTGGGGATGAGTTTTCACTGGAGTCTCACTTATACCGCCCAAGCTCGGTGACTTCACCATTTGAGGTTCAAAGCCGTCGTGCAGGGACTGTTGCTGGCTATTGATGCGATTCCCCTGGCTGAAAATAGTACACACTGGAATCGGCTCAGAATCGGCAGATGATTGGCTGTCCAGTGGTGAAGATGCTGCCTCCTTAGGTTGGCATTCTTGCTCCGAAGCAGAGTTAAGCAAGTTGGCCCCTTCCACTTCCAAACCATTTTTGGCTGGTTCCTGCTGCAGCTCTCCTTTTAAGGAGAACTGTCTACCGGTTTCAGTATCAGAAATATCTTCAGGAGCACCTTCAGGTTCAGATTTACTTTCATCGCCAACATCTTTACCTCTTATCTCTCCTTCTATTGCACAAATATCTTTTGCCTCCATTTGGTGAACAATTTCTGGCAGACAAGCAAGTTCACCAGTATCATCTTCACTGTTATTTGGGGAATCTGATATGATGACACTCTCCATCATGTGCTCGCTAAGTTTATCTATGAAGTTACTGGAATCTTCCACAATCGACTCATTTTGCTGTGACTCAAACTCGTCCTCTCCGAGATCAATGTTTTCTTCATGAAAGATAAGTTCTTCATCAGGTTGTTGCTGCAGAGTACATGCACTCTCGGCACCATGTGAACCTCTGATCTCGGTGTCTTCAACACTGCCTTCTTTGTTTTCCATAGTTAATCTAAATAAAATTACAATTAAATCCAGTCACTACTAAACAAAGCTGAAATTTAGGACACAATTCAGAACACAAACCAAGAACAATGAATTTACGTAGCAGGAGTGATATCTGTTCATTCCCTGGACTGCACGTGTGGCAAGAAGCCATTTCTGCAGCCCTTGAGCCTCTCCCTGAAACCTTCATAATGGCTACAATTAGAAGAAAAATAATTGTTTTTCTGATTTTCACTCCACCTCAGGAAGCTTACAGGAGCAATAATAAAACATTAAAATGCCTGATCTAGGGATGGGCATTTCATTTCGGAACCAGTAGGTTATGAAACGAACCACGCAAGCCCCGGTGGTCCTCGGGACCAGCTGATACAGGCAGACCCAACTGCTTTATCATTCTCTGTCTTGCGCAGGGTTAATATCCAACGAGGAAGCACGCTGCGATGTCATCTTTCCTGCTTTGGGCTGCTGGCCAATCAGAGAGGGAGACGGGATGATGCCTGTCCCCTGCACAGCTCCTGATTGGCCAGCACCACAGATCTAGCACAAATGACATTGCAACATGCTTCATCGTTGGATTTTAACCCTGCACAAGACAAAGGTAAAGCAATTGGATCTGCGTGTATCAGCTGGTTCTGAGTACCACGTGGGCTCATGTGGTTTGTTTTGTAACCTACTGGTTCCGAAATGAAATGCCCATCCCTAGTCTGATCATATCTTGTTTTGATTCTTTTCTTTACCTTCTCTATCTAATTTTGGGGGCCAGTGCAACCATGAGCCTTGGACAGAACATTTTTGCACAGGGATGCCTGAAGCTTACCCACTCCTGCTTTATAGCCATTTCAACAAATATTGCAAAATATTAGAACAGTTTGTTATCAATCTAGAGTGAAAATGCAATTTGTATATTTACTAGAAACCTTGATACTGCATCCTTGCTAATCATCACTATATGAGAATGTACTGATGATATTGTCCTGGCAGAGCAAATAACATTCTACAAAACAATTCTGAAATAGAAAATAGCCCAAACAAGAAATTACAATGTCAAAATTAGACTTCACATTATTCCCAAATTTAGACAGATGCAACAGTCTGGTGCTGCTCTGTGCCAAACTTCGAGAACTTGGGACAAATGGTGTTTAAGTGATGGTTTTTCAAAAGTAAAACTGTTTCCCCATGCAGATACAAGCAACCTTAAATACCTCCTGGTTTAAAACCAATAAATAAATTGAAAAGACCAAACTTGTTGGAAGAGAATGATTGGCTTGACTTGCTTTTTTTAATTTGGAAGGAATACAGGCTGCAAGGGCTGAAACACTGATCCTCAAAAAGGGCATTTCAAAAGGATAAAACAGTGACTTTCTTATAATCAGAGCAAGTGTGGAACAGACTTAACCCCAAGTCTGTTCCAAAGTAGGCACTAAGCTGCTGCTTTGTGGGCCAGGAAGGGAGATGTTTGGAGGGCAATGAGAAGTCAGAGAAGCAGCCAAAAATTGGGTTTTCTATGGTTTGTTTCTAAAACAAAACAAAAACATGCCAATGGGGACAGTGGAAACACCTGGCACCTCTTCTCATCATGAAATAAGCATTCATGTTCCTCCTGGCTTGCTCACTTGCAGTGTTGTAAAAGCTGGACTAGGGACTGTGGCTTCCAGACAAACAGCATTATGTGGAGGTCTGACACTGTATAGCAGGGACCGCATTGGCTGTGTTTTGCCTGGAATAAAACCTCAGGAGTCAGGTGGAGAGAGGAGCACATGTGAGGGAAAACTTGAAGGAGAAGAATAAGAGGAAATAAGAAGGTACAGGAAAGTAAGAGAAGAGAAATGGACAGAAACGGAAGAGAATACTAAGCAGAGAGGACAGAAAGATGCTTGCTGGGTGACCACATAGTCCAGTGGTTCCCAAAATGGGGGTCAGGACCCCTTTAGGGGTCAAACGACCATTTCACAGGGGTTGCCATGGCCAGTGAAGAAAAAGGCACAAATGGCTTGGGTCTGGAGGAGGAGGGGAGGAAGGGGGAAAAGAGTGAGTTACAGCTTGATAGGTTGGAGGGGATGTCAGTCAGTGGCACCAGAGGCTGCGATTGGCTGAGGGTACCTGTAGAGGGAAGTTCTCTCTGGCCCCTGCAGCAGTGGCCTGCCAAAGGGGGCTTGTGGCCTCTTCCAAGCAGGGCAAGGGGTCACTACAAAATGAGGAACTGCATTAAAGGGCCACGGCAATAGGAAGGTTGAGAACAACTGACATAGTCATTCAGCTTCAATCAATGTGATAGGAAGACTAATTTCTCCCTTTCTCCAAGAATTAGTAGTGATGAGGCAGGAACATATTACTGAAAATGCAGTAGTACTGGCCAATAAGGCTTCAGAGGGGTGGAAAATGAGGTTTTGCTGTTTGTAAAACTTTGGCACACTTCAACACAGGTAGGGAATAGCAGATAATCTACACTTGCACAGTTCAACACAGGTAGGGAATAACAGAAAATTGTTCCACACACTATGTCTCTAGGAAGGAGTACTCTGGGTACCTAATGCAAAAACACATCTCAACCGATCCTAAATCTAAAGTTAGAGTTAAGAAGAGGTATTTCATTTACAGTTAAAATGAAGATACCTTGCTTGAAACTGAGTGTTGACAAGGTTTTCCATCACTGTTTTATAAAGTGCAGAAAAGAGGAAAACTGGGAATCTTTCTCAGTAATTTTAATACAGTAACTGATAATCTGTTCTGTACACATATAGAAACATATAGTAATAGCAATATTTCCCATATATTTCTCAGAGAAATCTCTATTGGTCTACAGTACACTGTAAAAGCAAGAGAAGAACGACAGTAGAAGTAATAAAGAAAAAGTTTAATGCCCAGATAATTAACACCCAGCAGGTATAGACAGAGCATTCCAATGGAGTGTGCAAAGTCGTTAGCAATGGATAAACTTTACATGGATATATCAGCCATGACTCTTATTTATTTTCAAAAAGTTGACAAAGAAGATGTAAAGAGTGTAGACTGTCATTCACGTTTACACAACAGTGCAATGGAGAAAGAAAACTGAGCTATATCCAATGCTGAAAGTTACAGCTGAAGGTATTCCTGCCAATGCTATCTACTCCAAACAAACAAAATGAAACAATATAGTGATATGCACGATATGAAAACAAATGCAGATATTTGATAGAAACAGTGGGATGGGTTTCTAACCACCCGAAAGCAGATACCGTAGATCTGATTGCAATTTTTCAGAGACTGAACCATCTGACCATCTTCCAGCCTTGCATCAGCTGAACCATCTTACCACTGACTCATTGGCTGAAATCCAGCAATGGAAATCCACGCCATGTCAGTTTGATGACATCATTGGCAGCAGCCATATTTTTATAATTGAATCTGAGCTCCCTTTGGCCCTGGGAAAGCTGTTGGGAATGTGGTGGAAAGTCTTAAGTATCTCACGGTCACCACTGCTGCAACTGAAAGTGTCATCAGCCTTATAACTTTACTAGATGTCAGGAAGTAAAAGATTATGGTATTTGTGCAACTCTTTCCTATGTGTTTGTTAAGTTTCAGATCATTGTACTGTATTAAGATGCTGTTCGTCAACTGATGGGGAATATCTCATGGGGTGGAAACACATTTTTTCCTAAGCTATCCTTGGGCATCTCTACTGTTATTTCTTATCACATATTAAAAGCAGTAACAGAGATGCCTTTTTATGAAATAACGGAATTGGAAGGGCCCTATAAGACTTCTGTATCCCACCTCCACCTGCTCAATGCAGGAATCCAATCAAAGTACAATGGTACCTCTACTTATGAGCAGCTCTACTTATAAGCAATTTGACTTAAGAGTGGAAAACTTGCCGTTTTAACTGCTACCTTGCAAATTTTAGATGCGGTCTGCTCTAGTCCCATTTTTTTATTTTTTTAGATACAGCTGCTCTACTTAAGAATTGTTCGACTTATAGAATAGAATAGAGTTTTATTGTCATTATGCATACACAAAATATGCACAACGAAATTAGAGTGCTGTTCCACTACACACTCTAAACATACAAAACACATAAAACACATAAAACACCATACAAAATATTAAAAACTCTTAAAATTGCTTACAAAATTTAAAACACTACTTAAAAACTGATTAAGATGGTGCTAAAACTGTCGCATTTAACTTGGATACTGCTCTGTGATAAAAACTGTTCTTTAGTCTATTTGTCCTTGACCTAAGAGTCCTGTATCTCCTGCCAGACGGCAACAGTTCAAAAAATTGGTGGCTAGGATGCGAAGGGTCTCTCAAAATTCTAGATGTCTTCCTTGAGCATCTGGAGTTGTATAATTCTTCCAAAGGAGGAAGAGGGCAGCCCATTATCTTCTCAGCAGTGTTTATGACCCTCTGGAGTGCCCTTCTATCTGCCACTGTGCAACTGGCGAACGAGACACAGAGGCAGGAAGTGATAGTGCTTTCTATAAAGCCCCGGTAGAAGGTTACCAACAGTTTCTTAGACAGTTGTTCCCTCCTGAGAAGTCTCAGAAGATATAATCTCTGTTGGGCCTTCTTAACCAGTGCTCCAGTGTTGGCACTCCAGGTCAAATCCTCCTGTAGAATAACTCCTAAGAACCTACTGTCTGTCACCCGCTCGACACAAACTCCATCAATAATCAGGGGCTGAGTGTCTGAGCATGCATTTGGAATGGATTAAACTCATAAGTAGAGGTACCACCATTTTATTTATTTATTTATTTATTTATTTATTTATTTATGAGCTTATATGCCGCCCGTCTTCCAGAAGGAACTCCGTGCAGTTTACAACAATAGAAAACAGACTGTAAGCAAAATTGTATACAACATCACAACAAAATCAATAAAATCAGTATAGACATAAAAACAATAATGAAAGGACAAGATGGGAGGATGAGCAGAACAAGACCGAGAGAAAACAAACGTGGGATATAAATTTCTCTTGAATGCCTTGTGTTAGAGCTTTCAACACCGTCTGAGGCAACTGGTTCCATGATGATATCTGGAAGCTGAGTCATGATAACTTTTCTTTTTTATTGAAATGTTTTGCTACTCATCCAAGTGGGTTTTTCAATCTGAGGAAGGTTGGTAGGAGACCTCCAACTTATCCTCCTCCACATTGGGTTCATTTCGCTCTCGTTTGAGTAGGCTCCTTAGATGGACAATCCCTGGAGTGTGTGAAAGTCACACTCTGCAGCCCTTCCCACATCCATTAAACATGGGCTGTTAGTAGTAGCCTTCTGGGTGGAGGTGTAAAGTGGCCCTGATTTTTCTGGGGAAAGATAAAAGGGAGATTAAATCCCATTCATCCCCAAGTCCTCCACCCCTGTTAAGGGAGGAATTTTCTATACACACATGGTCTCACTGACTCCTCTCTGAAATCGCCTATCCTCTCTGTCTGTCATCTTCATCACTGAATGAGTGTCTTTTGTTCTTCAAGTGAAGGTAAACTGCAGGACCAGAATGAGAGTGAAGTGAAAGCACTCTGGGATGCCTGGAGAACAGACCTTGCCCCTCCTCTGTATGACAACCTTCCAGGCATTTGTAAAATGCTGCCATATATCCCCACAGTCTTTTTTGATGTTGCTGAAGGCTACACATGCCCATTTCTCAGTCTTTTCTCACAGGGCTTGGTTTCTACTCCCCTGATTATTCTTGTTACCCTCATCAGTTTGTCTGAATATTTTTTAAATGGTGGGGTCCACAACTGGATACAGTACTCAAGATGAAGCCTAATCAAAGCTAAAATAGAGAGGAATTAGTACTACACAGGATTTAGACACCGCACTTATGTTAATACCATTTGTCTTTTTTTTCTGCCACACTACATGGTTTGTTCATATTTAGTTTGTGATCTACGACAATTCCAAGATTCTTCTCACTTGTAGTATTGTATGTGTGTGTGTGTGTGTTGTGTCATTACAGTCGTGACCAACTCTCTGTGACTCCATGTCCCTGAGGTTTTCTTGGCAGAAATACTGGAGTGACTTGCCAGTTCTTACTTCAGGTGCCTACAGCGTGTGGTATTCCCTGGTGGTCGCCAATCCAAGTACTAGCCTTCCCTGCTTAGCTTCTGAAACCAGGCAAGATTGGATGTGCTTAGGCAAGCGCTCAATATGATTGGTTAAAACACTTTACGTTAGTCACCATGTCTCACCTATTATTTTTTTCATCAACAGAAGTGTAGTGCTCAGATCTGGGGAGGAAGTAGTACCATTCTAGTTTACTTTTGTGAGACTGTGCCTAAAGTACTGTGCCTACTTCTGCATATCACAATTCGAAAGATATATAAAGAACCTGAAACACATTCTGAGGAAGATGTTCAAGAAGGCAAAGAGTATAGAAATAAAATGCAATAAACGACAATTGAAGGAACTAGATGTGTGTGATCCACAACAGAGAAGGCTGAAAGGAGATTATGTCTCTCTCCAAATGTTTTAAGGGCTGTCTTATGGAAGTTGGGGCAAGCTTGTTTTTATGGGTTGAGAAAGCAGAACTTGAACTACTGGGTTCAACTTGTAAGAAAAGAGAGTTAGAGTACATTAGGAAGAACTTCCTGATATTTAGAGCTGTCTAGCAATGGCCTAGACCAGGAGTGTCCAAACGTTGGCACTCCAGATGTTTTAGATCACAACTCCCAGAATTCCAAGCCTGTGTTGTCAATGACAAAGGACTGTGGGAACTGTGGTCCAAAACATCTGGAGGGCTGAAGTTTGGACACTACTGGCCTAGACCCATCGATTTTTGGAAAGCAGTGGGTTCTCTATTACAAGGGATTGTCAAATGAACATTGGATAGCAACTCTCAGGGGTACGTTATTGGGCAGGTTTCTTGCTTGTTCAAGGGTTGAACTCAGTTATACTTGGGGTCCTTCCCATTCTACAGTTTTATAATTCTGTTTTCTCAAAAAGCAGTTGACAATTAATTAACTAGGGCAGACAACAAATCAAAAGACGATCTTGTCATTTTGACGCTGAGAGCGCAGGTCTGCTTAGTGGGCGTACCTGCACGGAAACATCCCCATCCCCATGATCATGCCAAAACCTTCATTTTAGAGGGAGAAGAATTACATGACCTCCCACCCCCCACAGGTTTCCTTAGGCAGAGAAAAACAATGTCTCACTGGACTATGTCTGTGAAGATTCTCAGTCATCCAGGTGAGTTTACCTGGAAGCTGAGTCATGGCAACTGGACTTCCTTGAGAGATCAAAATGTTTCACTGCTCATCCAAACAGCTTTGTTAATCTGAGGAAAGCTAGTTGCAAGTCCTCCATTTTACAGTTCCCTTTGACCTCCTGTCACCGTGGTCTGAAATAGGCTCATAAGATGAACAATGGCGTGAATAGGCACATTAGGTAGACAACGGTATCCATAGCCTTAAGATGAACAATGGCCTAAGGTGCTGAAACCCATAAAGTATGGATTGTTAGCTATGGACTTGGTGGTGAAGGCTTTTTGATTTGTCTGGGGATTGTTGAAAGCACACTCTGATAAGTAGCAGATGGACTGTGCCTGAGACCCCCCACCTCTGTTGAGGGAGGGGTTTTCAATGCTCACGTGAAGGGCTTCCCTTACTCCTCTCTCAACCCACCTCTCTTCTTTGTCTAATACGTGTACAGTGGAACCTTGACTTACATACTGCTTGACTTACATCATATTTGACTTGCAGCAAGAAGGGGCTTGTTTGACTTGAGTCGCAGGCTTTGAGTTACATCTCGGAGCCCCTGCGCAAGGCACCGGAATTGGGCGGCAGCCACAATCCAGCATCGCGGCTGCCGCCTCCAAACTGCTCCTGCCTTCTTCCTCTCCTCCGGCAGCGGCGGCTTCGGCGAGGCCAGCTCCAAGCACCTGGAGCTGGTCCTCGGCCTCACCGAAGCCGGCGCTGCTGCCTGAGGAGAAGAAGGGCTGAGAGCTCGGGGCTGGCCTCGCTGGTTAGACAGCCGGCTCAGTCTTGTAAAAAATCTGGCTGCAGAAGTCTGGTCCACAATGGAAGCATTTTAGTTGGGGAGCTATAAAGTTGTGGGACTCTAATGGTAAGCATAGAGTTGTTCAGAACTTGGAACGTCAGGTTAAAAAATCAGTAAAACTTAAATGTTAGACATTGTTGCTATGAACATTAAAAAGTGGAGGCATATAACTTGTGGACTATAATTCCACTGCCTCCTCCTCTCTTTGAAGAGACATTTCATTTACCTCCCCAGAAGGAATCTCCTATCCCAGTCAAATTTGTATTAAATTGCTGTTTTCGGGGGTCTTTTTCATCATCTAGAATGGATTAATCCACTTTCCCATTACTTTCTATGGGAAACGTTCATTTGACTTAAGTCATGTTTGACTTAAGTCTAGACCACTGGAACGGATTAATGACGTAAGTCAAGGTTCCACTGTACATCCTCATCTTTGAAAGAGTGTCCTTTGTCCTTCAAATGGAGGTGCACTGCTGATTCTGGTAAATAAAATCGAAGACTTGCCACTAGCTTTCTTCAGACTGACGAAGCTGTTTGGATGAGCAGCAAAACGTTTCAATCTCTCAAGAAAAAAGAAGTCCAGTTGCCAGGACTCAACTTCCATTCTCACTGGTCTGTTCCAGGCAAAAACAAAACAAAAGAAAAGGCAAAAAACCCCACATGTGGCACCTTGAAGAATAACTTTCATATTTTAATGCTATGGGTCTGAAGAAGTGGACGTCTCCAAGAAATGTTACATTAAAATATGAAAAGTTAGTCTTTAAGGTGCCACTTTTTTTTGGTCCTTTGTATTGTTTTTTTGGCCTAAAATTCCTGCACAGACTAACTATAGTACTTGAATATGTCTTAAAAATGTTCCGGGCTGTTCTATTTGTCCCTCGTTACTGTAAAAGCCACTTTAGGTCCCTTTTCCAAGGAGAAAGGCGGGGGGGGGGTTAAAAAATATATTAAAAATAAATAATGAAATATAATAATAAACACTATGACTGGGCTGTGATTCCCCACAGGCAGTGGTGTGTGTGTGTGTGTGTGTGTGTGTGTGTGTGTGTGTGTGTGTGTGTGTGTGTGTGTGTGTGTGTGTGTGTGTGTGTGTGTGTTTTGAGAGAGGCGGCGTCTTTGACATTCCTCCTCCTCCTCCTCCTCCACGGATCCCTTTGAAGACCTACCTGGCGTCGCCTCAGGACCCTCTGAAGAGACGAAGGAAGGAAGGGAGCCCCCACACGCCGCTCACCGACTCCCGGCACTGACACCACCCAGGGAAGAACCAGGGGCGCCCCTACTACGTACTGCGCCTGCGCGCCTGGGTTCACGCCCCTCCCCCTCCCCACCGTCACCATGGCCTCGGCGTCTCTCCGCCTTCCTCCAAGTGCGTCGCCTCCTCGTACCCGGAAGCAAGTGGAAGCAAGACGGAAGCCGAGGCGGGACATGAAGCGTCTCGTGGTGCGTTTCGCTTTCTGCTCCATTTCCAACGGGGAAGAGGTTGGAGGGCGGGGGAGGGGGGAGCCGGGAAGCCGACAGCCTGTCCTTAACCGGACCGGGTATTTTTTCCCTTCCCCCTTCAATCAGGCGTGGCGGCTCCCGGTAGGCGAGCAGGGCAGGAGCTGGTAATAAGGCTGCAGCCATGGAGGACGACGCGCCCGTCATTTATGGGCTAGAGTTCCAGGTAAGGGGAAAAGAGGCGGGTTGGCACTGGGTGGGTGGGCTTTTTTAAAAAAAAAAAAGAGGTGCAAAACTATTTGCAAACAGCACGGATCGTCGGTTGTATGCATGCATCTCTCTCTCTCTCTCTCTCTCTCTCTCTCTCTCTCTCTCTCTCTGTGTGTGTGTGTGTGTGTGTGTGCACATGAAATTCTGTGTATACACAGAGAGAGAGAATATATACTGTACACAGAAAGCCATAAGCAGCATTTCTATACATACATACTTACTATTTATTCATTTATTTATTTAATAGTATTTTTACCTCGCCTTTCTCCTTGTAAAAGGACCCAAGGCGCCTTACAGTAATGAAGGATAATACACAGTCCGGTACAGTCCATAGATACAGGAATGATGCATGTTCCATTTAAAAACCATAAATAAATGTATTAGCTATCTAATGAAAAGTATTGCATTTAAGGCGTGTTTTATTGCTCATCCATGGTTGCAAACTCTCCAACAAGTAGTGGCCTGCAAGACGGTAAACATATGAATGGTGCCTTTCATGAGTATGAAATGCTGTGGATTCTTCTGCCTTACTTTTTCTAGTATCATATGCAGTTGGTTTAATTGTTTTCCTTTCTGTAATACATATTGAATAGCTTCTGTTTTACTTAATAGTATTACTTTGACTTTGGGACAGGAAGTGGAGTCATGTCAACTGGACTTCTGTTTGTGTGACATTGAAACGTTTCACTACTCCTCCAAGTAGCTTCATCAGTCTGAGGAGAGTTGATGTGAGGCTTCCAATTTATAGTTCGCCTTGTTTTCACACCACCCGGGTCTGAATAGGCTCCTTAGGTGGGCAGTGGCATGAATAGGCCCCTTAGATTACATTTTTTTCAAGAGCGGCTCCGTGTAGCATGTATTATAGTAGTCTAATTAGGAGGTAAGTAAGTGGTCCAATCTGCCTTCCCTAGGAAGTGGCACACCTGGTGTAGCTGCTAAAGCTCAGCCAAGATATTCCTTATGGATATTCCCAGAAGAAACCATTCTGTAATCCAGGAGCACCACCAATGTGTGTAGTACTTCAGAAGGTGCAGTCCCATTGAGAATAGGCTGTACAGTGATACCTTGTATAAAGGAATTAATTCATTCCAAATGAAATTATGTTAAGCAAATTTTCCTTTATACAAATTCCCATAGGAATGCATTGAAAACGGAGTGATCCCATGTTTATGTTGTACAGATTCGCCCCATAGGCAATTATGTTAAGCAAATTTCCCCTATCTCTAGAATTTTTTGTGTTGTACAAATTTTATGTTATACAAGCTGTTTGTTATACAAGGGTCCACTGTACTTCCAATTCGTGATTGGTCTTTTTGGGGACAACAGGAATTTTGTTTTGATGCAGCTTCAGATGGTATATCTACAGCTAGTCTCTTTCTGCCTCTCTAGACCTTTGTAGCATCCTGGAGATCAGCTGGGACAGAGAACAAGGGATAGAAAGCAATATAAATAATCTTAATTTGGGGCATTGAAACATTGCCAGTATTGCCTGTGAAGATTCTCAGTCATCCAAGTGAGGTTATCTGGGAGCTGAGTCATGGCGACTGGACTTCTTTTCTTGTGGAATCAAAATGTTTCGCTACTGATCCAAAGTAGCTTTGTCAGTCTCTGTGTTGTATAAATACTGCTTTTGACATTGTTGCTTCCCTTCTCCCGCTGTATATAGATAAATGAATAAATATACATTTATCCTTCTTAACTTCATGCCCATAATCTATGGTTCCTTTCTAATTTTTAGAAGTTTCAAAGGAAGCTGACTACCGTTTTTCTGCAGGGTTCATATCTATCTATCTATCTATCTATCTATCTATCTATCTATCTATCTAT
>JAHTLZ010000122.1:38073086-38105886 GCA_023846285.1 Phrynocephalus versicolor | reverse complement strand
TGTGTGTGTGTGTGTGTGTGTGTGTGTGTGTGTGTGTGTGTGTGTGTTGAACACATCCTGCTTAGATATTGTACAACAAGTGTGGAAGAAAATTTGATTCTGGGTGCTTCTCTTGCATCCCGCTTGCTTCGACCTCAGACTGTCTTTCTTATTAGTACGCAAATTGGAGAGGAAAATGAGTTAAGGGGTTTATCTGAGGGCAGTTGATTGCACAAACAAATCCCATGTGGCCTAGTGCCCCCCCCCAAGAAAAGCCAGGAATAGTTAAGCATTTCAGGCCTTGTCAATAGGATATTTGCCTGGGGGAAATGGATTTTTCACCTCCTTCTTTTGTTCTTGTGCTAGGGCACCAGTTCACTGGACAAACTGTGAGGCAACAGCAAATTACAAGTGGAAAAATTTAAAAAATAATAAATGGAGAGGTGTGTGAGCCCAGATGTGTTTCAAAGCAATCGGACATATGAAGTACACCCAAAAATAAATGCTGAAGAATATTGGGAGAAAGAAAATGTTATGAAATGGATAAATAACATACCGTATTAGGTATCTGCTGTTACTCTTCTTGGATAATGTTACTCTTGTGTAACGAAAAATGTAACACATTGTTAACATGGTTCTTTGATATTACTGGATAGAAATACTTTGCACATAAGGGAAATTGTGCTAGCAGGTTCGGTGATTTTTCTGGACATCTGCTGATTGCCCAAAGTCTTTATGTATGTTTAGGGTGCATGGTAGACATCTAAAATGATTGGGCACTTCAGTTATACAAGTTTGATTTTACTTTGTAACAGCTCAATAGGAGTTGGGCCGTTGGTTTTAAAGATTTACCGCAGTGTCCCTAAATGGTGAAACTTCCTATGCCCGCAAAGTAGTTTCTGCCATAGTAAGTAAACATTACTCGTTGTACTAAAGTTGAGTGAAATCTTCTTCAAGTTGATATAACATAAAGATACACTTACGAAAATGCACCATGCCTTAAGCTTAGGCAACCAGCCTTGCCCTGTCGACGTCCCCATTAAATTTCGGGAAACGAGTTGCACTGCTCCTGAACGTGGAATTCACATCACAGTTGTGCAGGTGGTTGTGTAGTCGATGCTGCGGCTGGTTGCAGTGTCAGTGGTGAGGTTTAGGTGGGGACTGTCGCACAATGTGCCTGCAGAAACTTCATGGCTCTAGTTCCGCCCTGCCACAATTATTTTCCTATTACTTCTGCCGCTACATTTTACTCTTCATATTTGCAGAACCAGATATCAGCCATGATAATAACCATATTCTCCTTAGAACATTGAGTGACTGTGAGAAGAAGAGTGTTGCTTCTCATTGCACAAAAAGCGGTGGGCAGTACTTTGTAGATCAGGCATGTCCACACTTCGGCCCTCCTGATCTTTTGGGTCACAACTCCCAGAATTCCAAGCCTGTATTTCCAATGGCAAATGACTGTAGGAGTTGTGGTCCAAAACATCTGGAGGGCCAAAGTTTGGCATGCCTGTTGTAGATGCTTTTAAGTTGTTGCTTTCCAACTTGGGTGAGTACTTGACAAGCACTCCCTGTACCAGGGTGGCAGGGCAGTTAGATGGGTGTTCCTTTCATGCCTCTTAGATGGTATGCAGTGGGCAAAAGGAGCAAATTTGGTCTTGAAGCAAAGCTGCCAATGTTTTCCAAAAAGCAAAACAAGTTGAGGAGCCGTGTAACCATCGCAAAAACCAAATACAAATGTGGAACAGGCGATACCTTTATGCTACTAGAAAAATAACATCAGCATTGCTAATATTTCGAGGGCAAAACCCTCTTCCTCAGAGTAGTACCAATAGGTTATTACAGGGCAAAAGATGGATTTGCCAGGAGTTATTTCTTAGATGTAAGGTCCTTGGCAAGATGGGGAAAAAGCCAGGCAGTTTCTTAGTTGAGGCTCGGAGCTTGGATGTTCTTAGGCTGCATCCGAATTGAAGGGAGGGAGGTGTTTTTATTGTCCTAGTCCTTCCAAAGACATGTTCCGGCTCACGTACACACATTCACACCTCTCCTCAATGTGGCTCATCGAGGCCAATGGCCCCTGCCTTGCGAGTGAAGGGGAGGGGGATTGGTGCAGAAGGCCCATGCATTTCATTTGAGGATTGGGATAAAATTTGGAAAAGTCCACTGGGTGTAGCCAATTGGAACAAATAAAAAGGAAAGAGATTACCCAGTGTTGCAGTCTTGTCATGTCTCCGTTGATGGTTCCATTTGCCTCTTCCTTGGTACTTAGGGGGGTGCTGCTCATTCCTGGTATCTCAGTATTTCCAATTGATGCAAAACAAGTTGAGGAGCTCTGTAGCCATCACAACAACTAAATACAAAAGTGGAACAGGTGATACCTTTAGGCTACTTGAAAAATAACAAAAACATTGCTAATATTTCAAGGGTGAAACCCTCTTCCTCAGAGTAGTACCAATAGGTTATAAGAGGGCAAAAGATGGATTTGCTAGAATCTTCAGTGGCGAGAGTCTTTTGCATGGAATTTAATTTTGATCTTCATTTCTTCAATAGTCTGTGGAAAGTCAATACAGTACAAGGTTACTAGAAGTTTTCACCCTGAACTTTGTATTTCTTTGCTGTTCCTCATTTCTTGTTTCCTTGTCTTTCTGTTGAAAGTGTGCATTATGCGTTTCTGAGTCAACATTCTGACCTACTGTTTCAGTCCCTTCTGTGCTTTTGATTTTTAACAAAATGAAACTCGTACGTTATATTGCGTGCAATAATTCTCTATAATTAAAGCGCCTCCGAAAAGTACATGAAGTCTTAATTGTTCCTTTCTTGTGTTTGTAGATACACATCATTGACTTTGATGATGAAAATAACATTATAAACAAAAATGTTCTTCTGCATCAAGTTGGCGAAATTTGGCACATAAGTGCCAGCCCAGCTGATAAGGGTGTGCTGGCAACTTGCTATAATAAAAGTAAGTGCAATCTTGACTGTTATTGTGTGCGGTAATAGTTTCCTTACCATACTAATAACCCTAACCCCTTTTGCAGGGTGTATATGATATCAACATGCTTGTACAGATAAGAGCGCCTCAGATCTTTTGAGTTCTAAAATCCTGCTGAAATTTCATTAACTAAATGTAGTCAAATTCTAATAACAATGCCATACAATCCCCCCTCCCCCGGGACAATTTTCTCCCTTCTTATTCACAGCTGCCACAGATAGAAACAGAGCAGGGAATCAATGTGGGTTCTGGTGCGTCTTTAATGTGCTTTTTGGTGTGCTGTGTGGACTACATCTGGAATAAAGGCATCTAGCTGCCTATGGGTATTTGTACACGACCCCTAAACTCCGCCGCAAATGGCTGCCAGCTCCGGAGCTTACAATTGTTTCCCCACCAGCTCCGGCGTTTGCAGTAAATTAAGTGTGACCACGCCCACCAAGAGCACTTTTCCTGTACCTGCTCTTGGAGGGTGAAAATCCCCAGATCCTGATGTAATCTGGTGAGTGCTGGGCTCTCCTCGCTTCTGTCTGGTTTTTTTTTCCTCCCGCCCCTTTAAGAGAAGGAATCAGGACAACGACAGGGCGGCTTGGACCGGCAGACGGAGGTGAGCCTGCATTCTTTTGTCCCTTTTTTTCTCCCTCCCCACACGCAGACAGGATCAAGGAAGTGCGGAGGGGTGGGGATGCAGGAAGAGCAACGAACCCCCAAGATCTCTGGTCTGAATTTAAGTGGCCAGCAGCTCTTAGGGGTCGTGTAAAAACAACCTTACTCAGCACAGGAGCAGTACTTGGGCATACAGTGGTCCCCCGCCTTTTCGCGGTTCATATACTGCATCCCACTATATCGCGGGATCGCAGTACCCTGATAGGGCTTGAGGGAAAGGGGGGAAGGTTTTGGCTCCATGGCCGAGAGCCATTTTTAAAGATCGTGCATTACTCACCCGCAAACCCCCCCCCCCAGCTGTGGGCGAGTGGCGAACAAAGTTTCAAGGGCTTTCGGCTGCAGAGCCAAGTGCTTGGCTCCACGGTCGGGAGCCCTTTCTAAAGATCATGCGCCGCTTGCCCGCACACACACAACGGGAACAGCGCTCAATGTTTAGAACTGTGCCCCCCCCACCACCTGCATTCGCATCCCGCAGATTTTCAATGATCGTGGGTCAGCTGGGTTCCTAACCCCCGCAATAGGCGTGGGGTTACTGTACTGCATGTGCTCCTCACCAAGGACCCTGTTCCTATGTCATCCGTTTCCAAGTAACTTTTGCTTTGCACCATTCATGGATAAAGTAGTACGGCCTCTGGGC
The DNA here is from genome assembly GCA_023846285.1 of Phrynocephalus versicolor. NCBI lineage: Eukaryota > Metazoa > Chordata > Lepidosauria > Squamata > Agamidae > Phrynocephalus > Phrynocephalus versicolor. The sequence goes on along the minus strand of JAHTLZ010000122.1, from coordinate 38,101,615 downwards.
CGCGTACCGTTTTTGCAGCAGCGCTAAAGCATTCTCCATGAGTCGGGGGATTTGAGAAAACCTGTTTTGTCTGGTTACTTCCTGCTTTGGAAAGAATATTGTGATGGGGGTTCCTGCATGGCAGGGGGTTGGACTAGATGGCCCTTGAGGTCTCTTCCAACTCTATGATTCTATGATTCTATGAAAAGCAAAAAGACGCCACGGGCCCAAACCAGGTGGGAGGTGTGGTTGGAAATGGCATGTGTAGAATCCTGCTGAACTCTTTGGGGTTTAATTCCAAGTACGTTCGGGTAGGATTGCACCCAAGTTATCCGGTTGCCTTTCTCTGTTCACCCACAGCGATCATTTCCAGCCCCTTTGGTTCTGGCCAGGTTGAAGCCTCGCACAGCATTCTCCCCCCAACAAAAATTAGAGGGTCATAGGTTCATAGGATAGGGAAGTTGGAAGGGGTCTCTAAGGCAGGGGTGCCCAAACTTTTTGTAAGGAGGGCCAGATTTGGTGGCTGAGAATGTGTCAGGGGCCAGTTGCTCTCCGACCCTGCAACCCCACTGCAAGCCCCACCCACTGACCCATAAGCCCCACCCACTGACCCCTTGCAACCCCACCCGCAGGTAGGAAGGCGGGGACCAAGGGATGGAGGGAGGGAGGTGGAAACCAAGAGAGGAAGGAAGGAAGGTGGGGACCAAAGGAAGCACAGGGAGCCGTGGCCACCGCAGGGGAATGTGTGGGTGAAGGAGGGGGAGGGAGGGGCGGGCTATCATAATGCCGCCCCCCCCAGTCTCCTTTTCTCTGGACTTAACATGCCCAACCCTGCTATTCCTTCACTCCTTCCCCCACCATCCTTGTCGCCCTCCTCTGAACTTGTTCTGTTGATTGACTGTGGATTTCACTTATAATCTCTAATGATTATGGTTTATCTTTTTGTGCAATGCTTTTTAAACAATCATGAAAATAAATGCAGCGTAGTAAATAAAGACACTGTGTCATTGATGGGTCTTCACAGCCTCATTCTTGTAGATATGGCCGGGTTTTGAAGATTTATTCTTAGTACATAAAAAAACCCCTCATGTTTCTATACTGAGTCCTTACAGGCAAGGACTATATTTTGATGCCAAATCCAAAATCAGAACTGCTTTGAGTAGATTCAGTAAAATTAATGGAACTCGGTTGTGATTAATAAGTTCTAGGCCTTGAATGCGAAAAGCAGGTCTGGATGAATCACAAGCCGGAATTAAGATTGCCGGAAGAAATATCAACAACCTCAGACACGCAGATGATACTACTCTGATAGCAGAAAGTGAGGAGGAATTAAAGAACCTCTTAATGAGGGTGAAAGAGGAGAGTGAAAAAAATGGGCTGAAGCTCAACATTAAAAAAAAACTAAGATCATGGCCACCGGTCCCATCACCTCCTGGCAAATAGAAGGGGAAGAAATGGAGGCAACGACAGAGTTTATTTTCTTGGGCTCCTTGATCACTGCACATGGCGACTGCAGCAACGAAATTAAAAGACACCTGCTTCTTGGGAGGAAAGCAATGGCAAACCTAGATAACATCCTAAAGAGCAGAGACATCACTTTGTCAACTAAGGTCAGGATAGTCAAAGCTATGGTTTTTCCAGTAGTGATGTACGGAAGTGAGAGCTGGACTATAAAGAAGGCTGATCGCCACAGAATTGATGCTTTTGAGCTGTGGTGCTGGAGGAGAGTCTTGAGAGTCCCCTGGACTGCAAAGAGATCAAACCTATCCATCCTGAAAAAAATCAACCCTGAATGTTCACTGGAAGGACAGATTTTGAAGCTGAGGCTCCAGTACTTTGGGCACCTCATGAGAAGAGAGGACTCCTTGGAAAAGTCTCTGATGTCGGGAAAGATTGAAAGCAAAAGGAAAAGAGGATGGCAGAGAATCAGATGGTTGGACGGTGTCATCGATGCAACCAAGATGGATTTGACCAAACTCTGGGAGGCAGTGGAAGACAGGAAGGCCTGGCGAGCTCTGGTCCATGGGGTCACAAAGAGTCGGACACGACTGAACGACTGAACAACAACAAGGCCTTGAATCTGTATTTTCTGTATTTTCTGTATTCAGTTTTCTAAACACCAGTAACATGCCAAATCCATGCACTTCTGAAAGACCATGCACTACCAGCCCATGCTTGTTGAATAAATGGACTCACTACCCATTTGCACATTTATTATGTATCATAATTGAGATGAAGGTCCAAGGAAGAGAAGTGTTCACCCACTAAAACATGGTTTTAACTGATTTGCCCGCCAATAACAATGCATGTAGACTCTTTTATGTCACTTTAAAAGCAAAGTGTTCTGCTTATATACCTTCCCATACCACTTCAAGTAGTCTCTTGGCGGTTTACAGTTTTATTAATAACAGTATGCAGGCTACACATCCCCCCCCAGCAAGCTGGGTGCTCACTTTACCGACTTTGGAAGGATGGAAGGCTGAGTAAAAAGGATGTTGACAACCTCGAGCGAGTGCAGAGGAGAGCGACTAGGATGGTTGAAGGCCTGGAAGAGTTGTCTTGTGAAGAACGGCTTAGGGAACTGGGAATGTTTAGCCTATCAAAAAAGAAGACTGAGAGGGGATATGATAGCTATGTTTAAATATTTGAAAGGATGTCATATTGAAGAGGGAACAGGTTTGTTCTCCATGGCTTCAGAAACTAGGACTCGGGGCAATGGTTTCAAACTACAGGAGAAGAGATTCCATTTGAACATTCGGAAGAACTTCATGACAGTTAGAGCTGTTCGGCAGTGGAATATGCTGCCACGGAGGGTGGTAGAGTCTCCTTCTTTGACGGTATTTAAGCAGAGGCTGGATGGCCATCTGTCGGAAATATTGTGAAGGGGTTCCTGCTTGGCAGGGGGTTGGACTCGATGGCCCATGAGGTCTCTTCCAACTCTATAATTCTATGATTCTATGATAACCATGAGCCGGCTACCTGGGATTGAACCCCAGGTTGTGAGCACAGTTTTACCTGCAGTACAGGCATTTAACCACTGAGCCACAGTGTTATTTTGTTATATTTATTTTTATTATATTACTGTATTGTATGTTTATTGTATTGTATGAATTAATTGAGTTTATTTGCACTGTATTATATTCATGAATTTCTGTTAACCGCCCAGAGTGACCGCGCTGCCAGATGGGTGGTATAAAAAAATCAAATAAATAAATAAATAAAGTAGATTGTCAAGATGATTGAGGTGAAATCCTTTTTATAAAAAAATGCCAGATTGAGCCAAAAAGCCATCTTACCTTTATATTTATTGAATGAAAAATATAATAGCAGTGATACAGTCCCGTTAAGAAGTTGAAATATTGCTGAATAAATTACACAGGAGGGAAGAGAAACTTGTATTCAAATAGGAGGCAAGTGGTTCCAGTTTATATATTGTAAAGAACAATACAGTGGTACCTTGTATAAAGGAATTAATTCTTTCCAAATGAAATTATGTTAAGCAAATTTTCCTTTATACAAATTTTCCATAGGAATGCATTGAAAGCAGACTAATTCCTAATCACGACCATTTTTGTTTTCTACGGATTTGCTCCATAGACAATTCTGTTAAGCAAATTTCCCCTGTCTCTGGAATTTTTTATATTGTACAGATTTTATGTTATACAAACAATTTGTTATACAAGAGTCCACTGTACAGGTATATGAATTATAGTGATTGAGTCACAGTTGTTACCTTCATGGAAAGACACCACCCTCTACTAGATCATGATACCTTGAATTGCAATAAATCCTCTCACTTTCAGAAGGTGAAAAGGCAAAAAAGAAAGTAGATCATTTTAGTACCTGAGTAGCTGACAGAATTAGAACAATGAACAGCTGACAAAGCACTGAGCCGAGGTGAAATACAATCTATGGATATTCTGCCTTACTTAATTTTCACAGACCTCATTAAAGTCCCGGGGACTCTGCGAATGCCATAGACTTAGCAGGGTAACATGCAAAATGCTCACCTTTTGCTTCCTCTTTTCTGGGTATGAAACAAAAGCATGGGAAGAGACTTTCCAGGTCCTTCTGAAATTTCCTGCCTAAGGTTATTAGTTGCATGATACATTAAGATAAAATACTTTGTCCAAATGGGAAATAAATATATTGCTTGCTAAGAACACTGAGCTATATGGAAGGACTAGGCTGTAGGTCAGTGTTGGCGAACCTATGGCATGGGTGCCAAAGGAGGCACTCGGAGCCCTTTCTGTGGGCATCTGACATTGGCCCTTCACAGACACCTGTATTCAGGTTAAATTGCTGTATTGACACGTTGTGAAAAATTAGTGGGTTTTGGATCGCAGTTTGGGCACTCGGTCTCTAAAAGGTTCTCCATCACTGCTATGGGTGATACCTTTATAGGCCACTAAAAAAATAACAAAAATCATTGCAAGCTTTCAAGGGCAATACCCTCTTTTTTTTTTTTTCAAAGCATGTACCAAAAGTTCAAAACATGGCAAAAGATGTGGTTTGTCAGGAGATCATTCTTAGGTGTAAAGTCCTTGACAAGATGATTTTCGCCAGGCAGGGCTGTCTTAGATGAGGCAGGAAGCAGCAGGGTTATTGTTAAAGCTGCATCTGAAGTCAAGGATTGGGTTCCACACTCCAGCTCTTCAAAGAAAGCGACATAGGTCATGCCCACCCACCCACCCACCTCTCTCTCTCCACTTGACTCTTCAAGACATAAAAGTCCCTGCTTGGCAGGGGAGGGGAGCAGGGGTGAAGGGGTTGATGCAGAAAACCCATGTCCTCCATTTGGGGATTGGGATAAAATTGAGGAAAAAATCACTAGGTGTAGTCAATTGGGACCAGATTAAAGAAAAGGAATATTACCTAGTGGTTGCAGTCCTGTCCTGTGGCTGTTGAGAGTCCATGTGCCTTCTTCTTGGTACAGTGGTCCCCCGCCCTTTCGTGGTTCATATACTGCAGTCCCGGTATATTGCGGGTCCGCAGTTCATGAAAAAAAAGGCCCCCTCGGGTAAGGAGGAAAGGCCTTCCCAGGCCCGTCGGAGGCCCCAAAAGTGCTTCCCCACAAACTGGAAGTGACTTCCAGTAAACCAGAAGTGACCTCCAGATCACTAGAAAGCACTTTTGGAGCCTTTGGGGGACCAGAAAGCCCCTTGCCAGCCTGTTTGGGGCAGCACCAGGCCTGGGGTAAGTAGAAGTACACCCAGAGAGCCCTCCCAGTCCCGACCTGACCCAGCATCCACATATTGCGGATTTTCAATTATTCTGGGTTGGGTTGGGTCCCTAACCCCTGCCATAGGTGGGGGTTTACTGTACATGGAGGGGTGGTGGCTCTGTTAAATGCCTGTACTACAGCTAAAACTGTGCTCACGAGCTGGGGTTCAATCCCAGGTAGATGGCTCATGGTTGACTCAGCCTTCCATCCTTTTGAGGTCGGTAAAATCAGTACCCAGCTTGCTGGGGGGGGGGGAGGCAATGTGTAGCCTGCATCCTGTAATTAAACATTACAAAATACAGATGCAAGGCATCAATGAGCTATGGAAAGGTCACTTAGGAGAGCAGTAGCTGTCTAGATGCCCTGAGCACATCCGATTTCGCCTGATTTCGGAAGCTAAGCAGGGTCAGGCTTGGCTGGTACTTGGATGGGAGACCACAAGGAAATACCAGACGCTGTAGGCGCTTGGAGTAGGAACTGGCAAGCCACTCCAGTATTCCTGCCAAGAAAACTCCAGGGACATGGAGTCACGAAGAGCCGGTCACAACTGTAATGACGCAACAACAACATGTTCATAAAGCCAGTGGCTAGTTTCATTGTGGAGCAGACACTCTATTCTGCTCTGGTCAGACCCCACCTTGAGTCCTGTGTCCAGTTCTGTGCGCCTCAATTTAAAAAGGATGTTGACAACCTCGAGCGGGTGCAGAGGAGGGCAGCCAGGATGGTTGAAGGTCTGGAGGAAATGTCTTATGAGGAACGGCTTAGGGAACTGGGAATGTTTAGCCTTTCAAAAAGAAGACTGAGAGGGGATATGATAGCAATGTTTAAATATTTGAAAGGATGTCACATTGAAGAGGGAACAGGATTGTTTTCCATGGCTTCAGAGACTAGGACTCAGGGCAACGGTTTCAAACTACAGGAAAAGAGATTCCATTTGAACCTTAGGAAGAACTTCATGACAGTTAGAGCTGTTCGGCAATGGAATATGCTGCCACCGAGGGTGGTGGAGTCTCCTTCTTTGGAGGTTTTTAAGCAGAGGCTGGATGGCCATCTGTCGGAAATATTGTGATGGGGTTCCTGCATGGCGGGGTTGGACTAGATGGCCCTTGAGGTCTCTTCCAACTTTAGGATTCTATGATTCTATAGGCATAAAAAAGGCGCAACTAACATTGATTTCTGCTTGCCTTCTTTCCTGTCTGCCTGCTTGTTCTTTTCACCCAGCTCTGCTTAATCCCCCATTGGCTTCAGGAGGATGACACCAGGCATGTGTACATCCAAGCCGAAAGGACAGGGTTGCAGCTGTAAATCAGCAGGCCAGAAGCTTCCATGGCTTTTCGGGGGCTAAAAAAAATATCACTGCCAGAAAGGCAGAATCCAGAAACCTAAGAAATTCCTTCTTTCATTGCGCCTCAGTTTTAACGGCTCATTGGAATAGTGAATCAGCTCCAGAGCTGGGTCTGGCCTCTGAGTTCATTTTATAGGGAGAGGCTTCACAGGCAAGTGCATTGACAAAAACCCATTTTCCTCCTTGCCAGCGTGAACTGAGATGGCTTGTCGTTGCCTTTGGCGGGTGGCACTGACAGCAAAAACAAAGAAAGGGATTCATAATTGTACGTTTCCCTTGGTTATTCACTGAGCAAAGGGAGACTTGGCTTAATTTAATCCATGGAGTGTCCCCTTTTCAGGTTTTGTCAGATTTCCTCTTTTAACAGAATAGGCCAGGGGTCCTCAAAGTTTTCAAACAATGGGCCAGTCCACCACGCCCCAGACACCACTGGGGGCCGGACCACAGTCCCCCCAAAAAGACCAACATGGAAAAAAGGGAGGGAGTAGGGGACCTTGCCGTAGCCCTCCCACTTTGAATGCCCCACTAGCCAGCATGCTAGATCAGCATGCTGATCATCTGGGTGGTAGTTGGGGGAGTGGGAGAAGTGGCATAGCCCACTGCTTTGAACTGCCTCAGCAATAGAAGCAGCTGCAGAGGCTGGCTTGCTCGCAAAGCAGGGGGTAGGTGGGGGGGGGTTTGGAATTGGTCCCGGGGGCCGGATTCAGGACCTTGGTGGGCCGCATCCGGCCCCGGGGCCTTAGGTTTAGGACCCCTGGAATAGGCAATAGGCGATACATTTATAGGGCACTAATAAAAACATGGACTATGCTAGCGGTTGTAAATCCTGCTTCTCCAAAGCAAGGACCAAAAGTCCAAATGTTCACGGCAAGATGGCATTTACCAAGAGGTTGGCATGAGATGTCACGTTCTTGGCAGGATGAATTTCGCCAGGCGCGTTTGTCTTAGGTGAGGCAGGAAGCAATAAGAGTTTTTTTTTTTTTATAGTTACAGTTGAGACAGCTGCTGGTTGCCTTTCGCATGCCAGTTCTTCAAACAAAGGGGCTCAGGGTGTGCACGCCGCACACACACGTCGCCTCTCCAATTGGTTTCTCTTTGAAGCGGACTTGTTTCTCCTGAGACTGGGAGCCAGGAGTGATGCAGACAAGTTGAGTAGAGTAGCCTAAAGCCGATGTCAATTCAAAGGAAAAACATCATGCAAGTGTATGCATGCATTTTATTTTATTTTAGAGTATTTTAGAGTATTTTTACCCCACCTTTCTCCTTCTAAAAAGGACCCAAGGTGGCTTACACTAATGTGGGATAATATACAGTCCAGTACAATTAAGACATATTAAAGTATTTGAGAACAAGGAATTGAAGGACATCTTACAGCATTAATAGACAACAGTACATTAAAGCAACATGGTTATAAGTAGTCATAAACACAGAGTCTATGTGATTCTGTAGATTCATATAAAAGACGCATAATAGGTAGTCCATCATTAGGGAAAGCTTGCCTGAAGAGAAAGGTCTTTGCCTGTTTCCGGAAGGACAATAGAGATGGGCCTCTAGTGGGAGGGAGCTCCAGAGTCTGGGCGCAGCAGTCGAGAAGGCCCTTTCATGGGTTCCCACGAGACATACCTGTGAGGGCAGCGGGATGGAGATGGGATCAACAGTGATAGTAAATTGACCATTGCCATTCCAAGATTTGTCAGAACCTTCCTAGACATATGAACACTTCTGCTATCAGTCGTGCAACTGGAAACTTAATTAGTACCCCCCCCTCCTTGGTGCGTAGTTTTGAACTAGGAATCCGTGACAGCAGTCTTATTCGCAGTTGGTTGGATAGTAGCCGATAATTTGAAGACTTTATTTGTTGTGAGATTGCGTATATGTATGTTTTACATCCATATGTTGCCTGAACCCTTGCACTGGTGTTCCGGGGAAAGAGAACACATTAAATACAATGGGATGTCTGAAACAGGGATTCTAATTAGTACTTTCGAAAAAGGACAACGCGGCTCAAATTTACGGCCCACGTGTGCAGCTCCTACGTCTGTACCTTGCAATAACTATTAAATCTCTCCTGTATCCCGGTGACAGAAAGTCACTGATGCAGGAGGGATTTAATAGTCATAGATCTTGCCATGCATTAAGTATTAGAAGATAGTTTCCAGTGATCCTTTATGAATAGAAAAGAAACTTATCTTGTCCCATTATGCAGGAGAAAGATAGGAATCTTGTGGGTGGGCTGGAGCGGCACTAAAGGTAACATGACAATTTTTCAGTATTTGGCACAAAGAGAAGGAACCGGGGTTGGGAGGTACACCTTATAATTGAATTCCTGTGTATTCCATCTTTATTTGCAGTTTGCTGCTTGCAAAGGATTATGATTTTCCAAAATGCATCCAGTAGTTTTCAATACATATGCATAGGTACTTTAAGAGTCACACTTCTATCTTGGTGTATTTGGGGGGGGGGGTGCGTGTGATACAGAGCACTAAAAATCAATGGCTACTAAGAGTTAGGATGCAAGTGGCAGAAGGTATGAAAGAAAAATGAGAGCACCATCCAAGTATATCTTGTTTGCGTCGTTTTGCCCTCTGCTCTCTTTAACAGTGTGAGGTACAAGGGAGACAGCTTGTGGTGTCGGTACTGGTGGTAAATAGTTTTGGGTACCTGATGGTGTTGCTTTTTACTGCAGATAATAAGTAAGCACATCCGATCTCCCCTGATTTTGGAAGCTAAGCAGGGTCGGGCCTGGTTAGTACTTGGATGGGAGACCTCCGGGGAACACCAGGTGCTGTAGGCGCCTGGAGTAGGAACTGGCAAACCACTCCAGTATTCCTGCCAAGAAAACTCCATGGACATGAGGTTACAAAGAGTCGGCCGCGACTGTAATGGCACAAGACACACACAATAAGGATAATAAGCCACGCTATCCTCAGGCATCACCCAAAATATGCCTCATAACGTTCAGCGTGCTTCTAGTTTGGAGTTGCTGCTATTCCCCTACAACACGAGACAGAAGGGGTCAACAATGCTGAAGAGAATGTGCCATAGATCGTGCCACACAGATCTCCTCAACCTTTATTGAGTGAATTAGGTATCACAAAGATTGCTTCCAGAAATCCAAACTATTTATCTAATTGTTAGATAAAATGTAGCCAAAAGGGCTCATTGTAGGCATATTCTGGTTTTGCAAGATGGCACAAGCCTTTTGGGCAGAAGTGATTAAATATATAAACTCGGTGTTCAGTTTGGTGTGTCTTCCTTCTCTCGAATACCATCATTCATGCTAGGAGGGACAAGATCCAGCTTCCCTGCCTTCAGTGCGTGAAGAAGCGGACTGACCACTCCTAAAAAGGCAGAGTAGCGTACCAAAAATACTTTTGGAGCGACGTTGAAAGGGGCCTAGGGTTGTCCACCTGAAAGTGGCATGACTGCAATGGCCAAAGCATGTGTCAGTTGTTCTGAATGTGCAGCTTCAGCTTGTGCAAAGGACCTTTAATGAATGCTTTTCTCTGTCGCCATTGTAGCATAGTGGTTAAACCTTGAGACATGGAAAGTCTGTGTTTGAAGTCCCCACTGAGCTATGAAACCCACCAGTAGAGATGGGCACGAAACAGATAAAAAATTCATTTCGTTATTCATTATTCGTTTGTTAGGTAACGAAATGAATAACGAACAGCCCCGTCTAAGAAAAATGAAACAAAATGAAATGAAAATTTCCAGTTCGTTCCATTCATTTTTCGTTTCTCCCACCCCACTGGTGTCTCTTACCTGATGTCTGGGTCGGAGAGCTCCGAAGGCGGTGGTGTGGAGCTGCTGGGGCTCCGGAGGGCGCGGCGAGGCCTACTGCTGCTCAGCGAGGCCTCCCACCATCCGGCGCAGCTGCTGCCAGGGCCTTCTGGGCCGCCGGCACTGTTGGGGTCTCCGCCTCCGGGATCGCCGCTGCCGCCACCATCCAGGTAAGCCAAACCAGTTTGGTTTGGTTTGGTTTGGTTTGTACGAATTTTTGTTTTAAAAATTCATGTGAAATGAAACAAAACAAACTGAGGTCCCCCCGAAACAGAACGATCCGAACCATCAGTTTTCTGTTTCGTGCTCACCTCTACCCACCAGGAGTCTTTGGAATGGCCACTCTTTCTCTCAGCTTCCTCTCGAGCTGTGAGGATATAGCACAGAAGACTTCTAGGAGCCCTCTGGATCTTGTTTATAAGGTTATCAATGTAACAAACGAATAAACAAACCTCTCTTAAATTGTTCTCTAAAATACCAATGACCACAATCACAGGAATCCTCGGGGTGGGACTGGGGAGGGGCAGGGGAATCGCTTGATTCCAAAGAGGCATAAAGACCACCATCAAGCCACTTCTAAAAACAAATCTGTGAGATGCCAAGATCCTGTCATTTTAAAAACCAGGACAGTTTCATGAGGTCTGACACTGGGAGCTGTAGAGAGGCCGATTTATCACATCAGCTTGACAGCTGGAGGAAATTAAATCTGTGCTCCTTCCCCCCCCCCCCCCGCTTTTTCACCTTTTCCTTCTGCGGAAGATCCTTGGAGGACAGAGAAGAGAGACTGGCGTGGCCACCTGCCCTCTCCTTCAGGGTGAGAAGCCTTTATCCCCGAGAGAGAGGGATGAGCTGGCACAATGGATATGTAATGTATATACCTCTCTGCCCCAGCATCCCTGGCTCCATGCGGGAAGTTGTAGCTGAATTAATAATACTGTAGGGATCTCACATTTGCATTACTTGACTTTATTGGAAGGGGGAAGAAGAGGCAACGTATGGTCTCGCATTTCATTAAGACTTCAGCATATACATTCTGTACCTTGGATATCGGGCAGAGAGAGAGAGAGAAGTAGCACATTTGCAGGGAGCATCCTCTAATTTGGATTTAAAAGAGCTGCATTCTAATTCTTTATGGAAATGCGAGGGGGAAAAAGGGCAGTGTCATTCCTTGGCATTGACTGGGGCACATTGTTGGGGGGGGGTTGCTCCGAGTGGGGGTTCAGTTTGATTAAAGGACGGCTTATCTCCAGCCCAGCCGGAGAGAGCACATTAGCTCACAGAAGTCAGGGCTCTTTCTTTCTGAGAGCCCGGGTGCGCCTTGGCTGGCAGGAGAGAAGCGACGTGGAATCAAAGGCATCTGTCATATATATTTTAAGTCTGTGCCTGCCAGACTCACTCTGTTCAAAGTTCCTCCCTTGTGAAAGCGAAGGCTTCACTAGAAGGCACGCTCACAGTGACATGCTTTTGCAGGGTGTGTGTGTGTGTGTGAGAGAGAGAGAGAGAGAGAGAGAGAGAGGGCCACACAATAGCGGATCTTGATGTAATGATGGAAGCAGCCAGCAGAGGGCAAAAGTCCCATAACTGTGGGTGACACTCTCTCTTTGTCTGCTGCATGTGAACACAATACAGTGGACCCTCGTATAACAAACGGTTTGTGTAACCTAAAATCTGTACAATGTAAAAAAATTCCGGAGATAGGGGAAATTTGCTTAGCAGAATCGTCTATGGGGAGAATCCACACGGCATAAAAATGGTCGTGATGAGGGATTACTCCATTTTCAATGCATTCCTATGGGAAATTTGTATAAAGGGAAATTTGCTTAACATACTGTAATTTCATTTGGAATGAATTAATTCCTTTATACAAGGTACCACTGTATCTTGCCCTGCTGGTAAGAGGCTTTTTGAAGATTTGATGAAAAATAACCTTTTTTTGTCGGGGGAGTTAATCATTCATTCATTCAGTGAATGATTCAAGGCCCTGTCCTCTCAGGGCCTGAAACATTCTGGGATAGCACAACTTAGCATGGCATTAACAAAACTCTCCTTCCCAAAAGCTGTTATTCCTACAGCACTTGGCCTTTCCTCCTCCAGATTGCTGCGCATTGGGGGAGGGAAAACTCACATACTTCTCCATTACGGTTGATCATCTTCTCCTTATATATGCTATGATGCAGCCCTTGCTAAAACAGCGCAGATAATGAGAATGTCGAGCTGAACAGGCATTAACATTGGTTACGAAGTTAACATGGAGTGCAGCACAGATAAATAGCCTATCCTAAACTGACAAAAGATCTTTCAATGCTGTTATCACTTGCTTTCCATATAAAACCAACTATTGATTTTTTAAAATCCAAAATATTTGCGACATGTTATACTTAACACAATGGCATTTCTGTCTTGGGGGGGGGTACTTGTCATAATCTGGATTCTTAAGTTTCTTATTACACTTGTCAGCTAAAAAGGCTCCCAGATCAGTTTATTTTAAAAAGCAATGCATTAGGACAGTTTTGCCCAAAATTCGGCCCTTCATATGTTTTGGACTACAACTCCCAGAGTTCCAAGCCTGTGTTGCCAATGGCAAAGGACTGTGGGAGTTGTGGTCCAAAACATCTGGAGGGCCAAAGTTTGGCCATCGCTGCATTAGAACCTGTTGTACCCTGTTCTTACACAGAGTAATCCAAGTAAATGGTTACGTAGAGCTTTAGAATCCTTGCTTAGCAAACTGAATTAAATTTGTTCCAGAGCCAGAACCTTTTCCGTTTGTACATTTAGAAATATCTTATTTTTCTAATTTTATTTTCAAGACAGTCCTGTCATTGGGCAAAGGGGAACAGATCTCTTGGGCAGCAAATATAGGTTGTAATGAAGAGCTGACAAGTTGCTACATACTTAAGTTATATTTTTGCTACCAAGGCAGGCATTTTCCAGGGTTTTGGTCGCCACTGCCTGAGGACCAAAATAAGTTAGCCAGGCTTTGCTGGACCCAGATGCGGAAGGCAAAGGGACTTCAGCTCTATTTGGCGTTCAGCATCTAATTAGCAACATTTCTCTGGCTCACCTTGTATATTTTAAAATTGATCTGATAGAAATGTGCAGTTGCCACAAGTCAGTTTTTAAGAACATAAGAAGAGCCATGCTGGATCAGGCCAAAGGCCAATCTAGTCCAGCTTCTGTTATCTCACAGTGGCCCCACCAGATGCATCTTGGAGCGCATGAGACTAGATATCTGTCTCCTGATACCACTCCCCTGCATCTGGCCCTTGAAGTACCCTGGTTTTAAGCCTGGAGATTACACATCTCTATCATGGTTTGTAACCTGTGATGGACTTCTCCTCCAGGAATCTGTCCAATCCCCTTTTGAAGGCATCCAGGCCAGATGCCATCACCACATCCCGTGGCAGGGAGTTCCATAGACTAACAACGCGCTGGGTGAAAAAATATTTTCTTTTGTCTGTTCTTACTCTCCCAGCCCTCAGTTTGAGTAGATGTCTCCTAGTTCTGGTATTTTGTGAGAGGGAGAAGAGTGTCCCTCTATCCACTTTACTCATGCCCTGCATTATTTTGTATGTCTCAAGTATCCCCCCTCAGGTGCCTTTTTTCCAGACTAAAGAGCCCCAGATGTTTTAGCATTTCCTCATAAGGGATTTGACCCAGCCCAGCAATCATTTTAATCGCTCTCTTCTGCACCTTTTCGTGTTCCACTACGTCTTTTTTGAGATGCAACGACCAGAATTGTACCCAATACTCCAGGTGTGGCCTTACTATCGTTTTGTATAATGCCATTATAATGTTGGCTCTTTTATTTGGCCTTCTTCACTGCTGCCACACATTGGCGAGACACCTTCATGGAGCTGTCCACCAACACACCAAGATCTCTTTTCTGATCTGTCACGGATAGCTCAGAGCCCATGATTAATTCCTAATCCTTGCATTTGTTTTGTACTCAATCCTTTACACCAGTAGTTCTCAACCTTGGGTAACCCAGGTGTTCTTGGACTGGAACTCCCAGAAGCCTTCAGCACTAGCTATGTTGGCCAGGGTTTCTGGGAGTTGCAGTCCAAGAAAACCTGGGTTACACAATATTGGGAACTGCTGGTCTACGCCTTCTTATGTCAGGAAGCCTTTTCAGCAGCAGTGTGACTTTCCTGGGGGTAGGGAAATCCCATACTCTAAATGTACTATGGTACCTTGTATAAAGAAATTAATTCATTCCAAATGAAATTCTGTTGAGCAAATTTTCCTTTATACAAATTTCCCATGGGAATGCATTTGAAAACAGTAAAAAATCGTGACCATTTTTATGTTGTACAGTTTTGCCCCATAGGTGATTCTGCCAATCAAATTTCCCCTATCTCCGGAATTTTTTATGTTGTACAGATTTTATGCTATACAAACTGTTTGTTATACGAGGGTCCACTGGATTGTGATCTGTTTCAATGTGTTGGTTTGACTTCACTTTCATGACCCAAACTGCATACCGGGTTTCTTTTACATGCTGTAAAAGAAACTCCACTTCCAGTTCTGCAGCTCTGTGACGATGATGACGATTAAGATCATTAGCCAGAAATAGCTGTACTGAAATATTTTGTGAGGTAAGTATTCAACGTAGTATCTTTAATATAGTTTTTAGTGTCATATTCAAATGCATCCTAAGTATCTGGAAGTTTAGTTTTATTGTAACATTTCTACATATTTCTGAGAAGGGTAGGCCAATAGCAGGGGTTCCCCAAATATAGCAGACTTCCAGAACTTCTAGGCTGAGGGCAGTGTGTTGCCCATCTTCTGTCAAGTGGGGCAAACTGCAGGCTTTTTTTTACCAACTTGGATGCTCAAAGATGAGACAAAATGTGAGGATTTGTGTTTCTCTGCTTCATTTTCTCCTTCTACAGCAGTACCTCTACTTATGAAATTAATCCGTTCCAAATGCATTTTCTTAAGTCAAAATTTTATTAAGTCAAAATGGAGTTTCCATGGAAATGCATTGGAAACGGATTAATCTGTTCCAAGAGGGAAATCACCTCCCCCCAGAATGGGGGGGGGCACATTTGCAGGCATGCAAACAACAGAAGCTCAGCTCCCTACCTTTCAACAACTTAAGAAATCCACCCAAAAGTCCCCAATACGGTGCCAGATATATTCCAAACAAGTAGTTTTAAAAAGGTTATTTTTTAAAAAGAGAGAAGCCCTGGTTCTCAGCTTTCCTGTTCAAAATGGCTCTTCTTCCTAATTGCGCCACTGGAATCAGGTGGCCACAAGATGGCAGTATTGCTATTGCAAACATGCAGGAGCTGTTTTGAAAAGGAATCTCTCATTTCCATTTCTCTTTTGTAACTCAAAAAAAGGCTTTCCCCCCTGTAACTCGAATTTTCCTATACCCACAGATTTCTATTCTTAAGTCAAAGTTTTTTTAAGTTGAGATGTCTGTAAGTCGCGGTACCACTGTAGTTCTCTTTTAACACCAGTCGTTTGAATCTCAGACTTGGATTTTAAATTGACATTTATTTCTGGAACATCCATGAAACAGAAGTACATCAATCTTCAAGTTAGAAATCTTTTCCTGTGCCAACGGGGCCAAGAAAGGGTTCTCATCATGAACCAAAACCCAGTTGTCACTATCGTTGTCCCAGAATGTCACATCTCTCTGTCCCTTGCCAGTCCATTAACACTGCCTCTCGTGGTAATGGCAGCAAGGGCAGGGAGCTACAGCTTGGGCTCTTGACCCAAAGGATTTCAGGTCCCATAAATTAAATTTATATATCACCTATCTGGCAGAAAGCCCCTTTCCGAATGGGACATTGGTGTGGTAGTTTACCTACAACACATGAACAACATTTGCAGTACATCTGTGCCTTCTTGCCTTGCATATCCTTGCTGTCCTTCCACAAAGAGACACATTTAATTTAATTTATTTATTTATTTATTTAGCTTGTATGCCGCCCACTACCCAAAGGTCTCTGGGCAGCTCACAATCAAAGTAAACAATTCAGATAATTAAAACATCAAATTGCAATAAAATTAAAACAATAAAACATTTAAATACAATAAATACTATATATTAAAATACAACACTAAAATCGCCACCAGGACCCACAATAATCAGTTAAAAGACTTCTGGAACAGGAATGTTTTTACCTGCCGCCGGAATGTCATCAATGTTGGCGCCAGGCGGGTCTCGCTTGGGAGGGCATTCCATAATCTGGGGAATTTATTTTAGTTAAGATATTTTTGCCCCACCTTTCTCCTTGAAAAGGAGCTAAGACAGATCACAACATTGAAGGACAGTAAATCTAGTTGAAGACAAGGACCTTACTCTTCAAACAGACTTTCCCTTAGTGACCTCTGAGACAGCTTTTAAAAATGGTCTGTTGTGCCTTTTTGCATTTAAACACATTTCTGGTACAGACTTTATTTAGCATCTTTAATACATTTTTTAAATTCTTTTTAAATATTTGTATACAGTGCTTACTTTTTAAGGTTTTAAATATTGGCTTTTATGGATGGAAGCTCCCTTGGGTCCTTTTAAAGTAGAAAGGCAGGCTAAAATATTCTAAATTAATACATATTCTTCCTACTAAAAAGAAGTGCATTAACCTAGAAGAAAAAGCTGTTGAAGATTGAGCGGACTCATTTAAATTAAACCATCTTTGGAGTGCTCATAGAAGTTTTCTGAATCAGCTAATCTCTACATCCAAATTGCACGATGCAACTCGAATAGTTAAAATACAACAAAACCATAGTTGTAGGTTTCCGAGGTGTTTTATATGAAGGTTTTGAACAGGACCTCCACCCCTTCTTCCTCTCAGTATTTAATTCACTCTTATTCATTAATGCCCTGCTAAAGATCCTATTAATCCAGATTTCTACCGCTTGATTAAATCATGATGCCAAGCTCTGTCTACATTTTGGCTACCAGATCAGGTCTTTTAGCAGGCACAGGTATAGACAAAGACCATTTTGGCTTCTTAGAAGGTTGTTAAGCAAGACCAGTGGCCACTGTCTTCTCTCAAAGGCAGCTAGATCAAAGCTCAACCTGCTCGAAGCCATGAGGATCCCAGCCCCTATATTCTCCAGCAGAGCTGTGCACAATTTAGGGGCTGGCAAGTGAAACTCCAGAATTCTGATATTTGGAAGCTGGAAAAAGCATGGCCTTAGTAGATGAGCATGTAGTACATAAGAACATAAGAAGAGCCATGCTGGATGAGGCTCATCTAGTCCAGCTTCCTGTATGTCACAGTGGCCCCACCAGATGCGTTTGAGAGCGCATGAGACTAGATATCTGTCTCCTGATACCACTCCCCTGCATCTGGCCCTTGAAGTACCTCAGTTTTAAGCGTGGGGATTACACATCTCCCTCCTGGTTTGTAACCTGTGATTGACTTCTCCTCCAGGAATCTGTCCAATCCCCTTTTGAAGGCATCCAGGCCAAATGCCATCACCACATCCTGTGGCAGGGAGTTCCACAGACTAACAACGCGCTGGGTGAAAAAAAATATTTTCTTTTGTCTGTTCTTACTCTCCCAGCCCTCAATTTGAGTGTATGTCCCCTAGTTCTGGTATTTTGTGAGAGGGAAAAGAGTGTCCCTTTATCCACTTTACTCATGCCCTGCATAATTTTGTACGTCTCAATCATATCCCCCCTCAGGCACCTTTTTTTCCAGACTAAAAAGCCCCAAATGCTGTGGCCTTTTCTCATAAGGGAGGTGCCCCAGCCTAGCAATCATTTTAGTCGCTCTCCTTTGCACCTTTTTCAGTTTCACTATGTCTTTTTTGAGACGCGGTGACCAAAATTGTACACAATACTCCAGGTAAGAGACATACCGTGTGTGAAATGATTCTTACAAGAAATTTGGCAAAACGACAATTCAGCAGATTTCTTTTATGTCCACCACTAATTGTAGTTGTTAACAAAAATTTGAGGTTGCTGCATAAATCTTACATAATTCTTTGCCCGCTAGATAGGTAATTGCTGTTCGGTGGATAGTTTTGTTTAACTTATTATCCATTTGGCATACTAATGTTTGGCAGGTGTCCACGGTCAAACTAGATATGGTGCTATTAAACAGGAAATTTATACTTCTAGTTTTTGTGGAATATGGTACCCATGTATCTAGACAGTAATGCTCATACACAAGCTTTCTCTCAAGTCTTCACGGAGATTCCGCCAAAATTTGTTTAACTGATCAGTTACCGACTTGGTTGATTTTGACTACATGGCCTCTATACTTTTCCTCACATTATGTTAATGTTTGTTACTGCTTAAGTGGTTCTTAAGTATATTATTTGTTGTGAGTTTAAAAAGCGCTCTAAATTGGGCTCTTGAAGGGACAAGACAAGAGCTGAAATGATGATTTTAAAGAACGAAGCTCCGTCTTTGAAAATAGCCTAGCTTATTGACATTGACTAATTTATCTAATTCTGTGAAATGGCGACTTCCTTGTTGTTGTTGTTGTTGTTATCCTGTAATGAAAAGCTTTCTGTAAATAAAGAGTGGAATGCTTTCAGAAAACATCTGATCTGTTCTCCATTAAACTTGCTCAGATTTTCTAGGTATGCATTTATTTACTAGGTATCTGTCTGTCAGCCCGTCAGGGCTGTCTTAAAATTAGCCGACCACTTCTGCAGGATTTACTCAGTGGTGAGTTCAGTGGCAGACCTGAGGAATTTGGGTTTTTTGTTTTGTTTTGTTTTTGTTTTTGTTTTTTTGCTGAAAATGATGCATTTTGCACCTTAATAATGGCAAGCGGAACCGAAAGGTAGCAGGGCTGAAAAGCCGTTTTTCCCTTTGTGAGCTCCCTCCTATTCAGACGGGCGAAGTGTGTTTCATCTCCATTAAAAGGGAGTGATAAATCCTTCTGTTTTGTCAGTGGTAAGAATGAGGCGTCTTAAGACGAGCCGCCTGCTCCTGTCAGACAGGGAGCATTAATGGGCACCAGCTGGGCTGTAGCTATAGCGGCTCTGCGACTTTAACGTGGCACAGCGAGAGCTGCGGTGGCAATGGGGCAGACGTACCTCCTGTGCCGATTCAGAAGTGCACTTCAATGGTGGTTCCCAGGGCAACAGAGTAATGGCAGCCAGCTGGCTTTGCACCACCTGAGCGCATCAAAGAGCAGGTCCTGTCAGCCACCAAAGCCTTGGCTCAGCGAACGCCAGCATGAATTTCTGCAGACAACACCTTCCAGTTGGATGTGTGTGTGTGTGTGTGTGTGTGTGTGTGTGTGTAAGCCACTTGGGAATGGAATGCAAGGATGGCCAGGAGGACGCTCGCTTCTGTTCATTTGACTCAGGGGCACATACGCCCCTCAACAGGAGATACTAGCAGTCTTCTGTTCTCAAACAAACGCGGCTCCATTTGATGCCTCCTCTTCCTGCCCTCATTTCCTCTTTCAGTTTAAAAAAGATTTTAAAAACCCAGTATATTTATGAATACAGTGGTACCCCAACTTAAGAGCAGCTCGACTTAAGGGCAATTTGACTTAAGAGCGGAAAACTGTTGCCGTTTTAACTGCCGCCTTACAAATTTTAGATATGGTCTGCTCGACTTACAATTTTTTTTCCATTTTTTAAATTTGTAACTTTTTTTCGATTTCCTAGATGGGTACCCCGACGTAAGAGTAGTTCAACTTAAGAGCATGCATTCGGAACAGATTAAATTCGTAAGTTGAGGTACCACTGTAGTTCAATAGTTCTTCCTTAGCACTGGAGATGTGTAATCTCCAGGCTTAAATCCTGGGTACTTCAAGGGCCAGATGCAGGGGAGTACTATCAGGAGACAGATATCTAGTCTCGTGTGCTCCCGGACACATTTGGTGGGGCCACTGTGAGATACAGGAAGCTGGACTCGATGGGCCTTTGGCCTCATCCAGCATGGCACTTCTTATATTCTTATGTTAGGATATGTCTTTTAGACTATTTTGAATGTGCTTGTTTTGCAAAACACTGGATAGCCCCCACACCCCTGCTGTCTGTCTGACTGCACGCTGGAGGTTATTGAGAGGTTTGTGAACCCTCTTTGTAGGGAAAGTTGTAGTATCTGGGGTCTGGCTTCAAGGAGGCCTGGATTTTATTTTCTTCCTTAGCACCTACCTCTGCCCTTTGAATAAAACAAACAACTAAATATACTTTGTTAAAAATTTGTTAGGGGCTTCCCCTTGGCCGCCCTGGTGAACTCCCCTGGCAAACTCCTGTTTGCGTCCCTGGTCGGTCGCTCCCTGGCTCTGCCTCAGCTTTAATCCCTCAGTGGTGCTCTGCTTGGAATCAAGAACCAAAACCAAAATTGATTGGGAGGTGGATGTCTTTATTTTTCCTAAATGTTATTCATACTGATCTTTGTTCTTCCAAGCACTATACATCTTCTGATCTCTGGGCTGCTGTTACCATTTTGATTAATTTTGGAGCCAAGGAAGTTAAAACTCCTTTCCTGTGGGAAACCAGACCGTCGATCCTCACTTTCCCAAAGAGTAGCACCCCATCCACCTCTCTGCCCTGGACAGAGAGGCAGATGGGGTGCTACCATGTTGGGAAAGCTGGGGGGAGTGGCAGTGGCTTGTGAGCTCATTTGTAGCCCCAGTTTACTCTCCGGCCACGCCACTCTGGGCATCCCAAAAGGGGCGTGGCTACAGGGTATCTTGGGCCTACGAAGGAGCCCACAAACCGCTGCTTCCCCTTCTCCTGGCTCTCTGCACGGAGCACAGTGGTGTGCTCCGAGAGGAGGGGGAAGTGTTGTGGCTGTGAAGGGGCAATGTTGTGTGCCCTCAGAAAAGGCTCCACATGCCACCCTTGGCACCCGTGCCATAGTTTTGCCAACACTGCCCTAGCAACTGATTGAGACAATGTTTTTGAAGAAACCCAGCTCTGATCAAAAATAAATAACATTTTGATTTGTTTTAAATTTTACTTATCTTTCATATACAGTGGTACCTTGTATAAAGGAATTAATTCGTTCCAAATGAAATTATGTTAAGCAAATTTTCCTTTATACAAATTTCCCATAGGAATGCGTTGAAAAGAGAGTAATACCTATTTGCGACCATTTTTATGTTGCACAGATTTGCCCCATAGGCAATTCTGTTAAGCAAATTTCCCCTGTCTCCGGAATGTTTTATGTTGTACAGATTTGTTATACAAACTGTTGGTTATACAAGGGTCTGCTGTACCTCCATAATATTCAGTTCAGCATGACTCTGTTATGAATTAAGAATTGTTGCTAAAGCGATTCTTTACGAAGGTGTGTGGGTATTTCCTTTGCAGCGTGCCAAGAAATATGCCTTCTACAGAGGGTAGGCCTGTAAATAATGATGTTTAATAACCAACATTACTTGCAAAGCATTACTTTTAGCAGGATGTGTTTATAATACCATATTTATTGAATAAGTTAATTTTTGTCACTGAAGAGCACATTAATATTTAGGTAGTGGCAAGCAAGGGCATTGCAGAAACGTGGACCTCTTTAATTGTAACCTAAATGGAAGCCTTAGTCTCTAAAAGTACAGTGGACCCACGTATAACAAATGGTTTGTATAACACAAAATCTGTACAACATAAAACATTCTGGAGATAGGAGAAATTTGCTTAACAGGCTCGCCTATGGGGTGAATCCGTACAACATAAAAATGGCCGTGATTAGGGATTACTCCATTTTCAATGCATTCCTATGGGAAATTTGTATAAAGGAAAACTTGCTTAATATAATTTCATTTGGAATGCATGAATTCCTTTATGCAATGTACCACTGTATAATGCTGCATAAGGATTACATGCCTCATGCAGCTTGTTTTGAGAGTGATATTGCTTTTCCTGATACTTCACGGGCACAACAGCCTCCTGAATGTGGACAGGCAAAACAGTCCATCCCCTAAATAGTGTGGTCATGATTCTGATGTTTTCACTGTTGCCTCTTCCCCATTGTCTATGGGAACCCCTGAAAAAAAGCTCCTCTTTGGTCCCGGTTTAGTTATCTTGCTGCTGCTGCTCTGTTATTTATTGCGATACCTAAACTTCTCTTCAAAGCAGCTTACCGTAATTAAAAACAAGCATTGGTGAGAATGTGGATAAATATTTAAATAAAGGATTCATATTAAACGATGGGGACTTATTTAACTTCTATCACCTGCCCTCAGTTTCAGGGTAATTCTGGGAAGACAAAACTAGCACATTGACCGTATCTAGATGTGTTTTGGGGTCAGTGTGGCACTGGCCCACAGGAGTCGGACACTCCTTACCAGCCTGTGAAGTTTTGCAGCCTCTGCCTAGCATGCAATAAAAATAGAAGAAGAACAAAATGAAGATATAATCTATATTTAATTGGGGGATGCAGTCCTGAAGATATTGTTGAGGTACTGCTTTCATCGTGCATCACACAGTGATGTCTGTTGGCTATGGATGATGGAAGTAGAGTAAGACCCCCATATCCACTGATTCAGTTATCCATGATTTACAGGGAAAAAATTAAATAAATAATTCTGCAGCCGCAATGCAAGCTACTGTCACAGGCAGCATCTGTAAAGCAAACTGCTGTCATAAAACAGCAGTGTAAAGCAAGCTACTGTCACAAACAGCAGTCATAAAACAAGCTGCTGTCTCAAAACCACAGCCAGAAAGCAAGCTATTGTCATGAAACAGCAGTGTGTGTGTGGGGGGGGGGGGTTGTTGGCGTTCTCCCTTATCCACGGATTTCAATATCCACAGGTAGGCCTGGAACCAATCCCCA
The DNA here is from genome assembly GCA_023846285.1 of Phrynocephalus versicolor. Taxonomy (NCBI): domain Eukaryota; kingdom Metazoa; phylum Chordata; class Lepidosauria; order Squamata; family Agamidae; genus Phrynocephalus; species Phrynocephalus versicolor. Next base: position 38,078,575 of record JAHTLZ010000122.1, on the reverse strand, counting down.
GTGGATACCGGGGTCCTACTATAGCAATAAAATAAAATCTGGAGGGCTTTATTTTGTTCACTTTCTGCTGTAGGGTTGGTTTAGAGCAGCGATGGCGGAACTTTTAGAGACCGAGTGCCCAAACTGCGATTCAGAACCCACTCATTTTCTGCAGAGTGCCAATACAGCCATTTAACCCGAATGCAGGTGGCTGTGAAGGGGCGATGTCGGGAGCCCACAGAAAGGGCTCCGGGTGCCACCTTTGGCACCCATGCCATAGGTTGGCCAACACTGGTATAGAGTGTGAGGCTGCACTTAGAGTTTATCAATATGCTGGGACTTAATATATAATGATGTTCAAGAATTACACTTTGGGTGGTCTGTTTACATAGATCTGTCCATTGGTTAGGAACATTTAGGGAGTGTTTATGCAGATGTCAGGCTGCCTTGACCGTCAGGTTAAAAATATCCTGTTCCCAGATAAAGTGTCCCCAGAGCAAAGTCGATGCAGACCAGGGCATCTGTAACAATGTAGTAAAAACAGTTTTAGAGCCGTGCAGGCATTAAAACAAGCAAAATCAAAACTAGACTAGGGGTGATACCTTCATAGGCTGCTAAGTAGAAAAATTAAAAATTTGCTGAGCTTTCGAGAGCACAAGCCCTCTTTTTCAAAGCAGGTATGAAAGTCCAAACATGGCAAGAGATGTAATTTGCCAGGAGAGAGTTCTTAAAAGTTCACATGTCTTGTCGGACAGCCAATTTAGGGGGCAAGTGGGGGGAGCGAGGAGAGCTAGGCTGGTAAAATGGGGTGCAGCGGGACAGACTAGAGAGTCCAAAAAGTGCAGTGAAACAGTCCATAAGTCATAATCAGCAGGGAACCAGCATTAAAAGTTGAGTGCAGGGGTAGCTTGAAGAAACAAGAAAGAGTGCCTTCAGATAAATCCTAGTCGCAGCCTAATGTTGAAATCAGTGGTTCCAACTCTTGGTCCCAACCTTGGGGGGGGGGGCAGGTGTTCTTAGACTGCAACCCAGACACCCTTGCCAGCACAGCTATTTGTGAAGGCTTCTGGGATTTGCAGTCTAAGAACATCTGAGACCCCAAGATTGGGAACTAGTGATTTAAATAGGTGAGCTGCTGCTCAGTTCCAGTCATATGGCCAGCTGAGGTCACGACACTGTCAGAATTACTGAATTACAAAACGAGACACCTGGGGAATAGATATAGATCTATTAGAACAAGGACAGAAAGATTCAGAAATAGTTTTTACCCAATAGCAGTAACCATGCTAAATTCTGTTAAAAATTAAGTTGACGGGTAATATTAGTGTTGAATGTGTTACACATATATTGTATGGGGGATTGTGTATGGCTGTTGTTGTTTCTTAAATTGTAGTTTTTATGGATTGGGTATGAATGTTGCCAGGTGAAAGAGTGTAGGGCTGTGTGTGTATGTTTGGTTTTTATGTCAGCTTTATTACACAAGATCAAAGATCTGGTGGAAACTACACAGCCGCTCACAACCTATAGTGGTCCTGCAGCAGATACAGGTCTTCACTTACACTTTTTTATGTCAGTTTTAAATGAGTGTAAGTGATGTTCGGCATGTGAATGTTGGAGTATGTGTATAGATGGTTTGTTCTTAAATTGTAGATTTTACGTCTCAGATTTTTATGCTGGGTTGGGTGAATGACTGACTGGATGGCACTGTTAATCTCATTGTATTTATACAATGACAATAAATTGCATTCCAATTCCAATTCCAATCAAGTGTCCTCCCCCTTCCTCAAGAAATTTTCAGTGCTGTTATGGTGAAAGTGTTGAAGACCTATATCTGCTGCAGGACCACTGTAGGTTGTGAGCAGCTGTGTAGTTTCCACCAGATCTTTGATCTTGTGTAGGAGTTGATGGTTCCAACCCCCAACCCCAAACACACTCACTGTGGGTCAGGTGACACAATGACAGTGGATTGCCAGCTCAACAGTGTGCCTTTTGAAGATTCCGATTTCAACGTTTGAACCAATTTCTATAATCTTGAAAAGTTTTCAAAAAAAGAAGTAATTTTGTTGTGAGTGCTTAAAGGAGCCTTACTGTTCCCTGAACTAAAGAACTGTCAGTTCATCAAGGAAGTTCTGCTGATTGGAGGCACTTCATTCCCTACCAGTTGCCACACACCATAAATGATTATAATTTTTGTCTAAGTTACCTTCCATGCCTATGAGAGAGGGAAGCGCCATATGCTCGGGCCTAATAGCCACCTCAGGTTCAGATTTGTTTAGAAGCAAAGGGATCTTTGTTATCTCTGGAATGGGACATGAAAGTACTTCAGAGCTTTTTAGGAGTTGCAGAACTAACGACCTTCTAAAACTGTGCAAGTCAATAGGTGAACTCCTTCAGAGTTCTTCTGTGATGTGCATGGAAGAAGCATTTCAGTAACGTATGTTGCCAACAAGATGCTGGTGTGCTTAATCATTTGACTTAAAAAAAATATAGCAGATGGCTTCAAAGGTGTAGCTTCACCAGAGCTTCATCTTTGTGTGTGTGTGTGTGTGCATGTGTTCGTGTGTGTAAGGACGACTTTGTGTTTTCATAAAGCTTAGATTAATTTCCTTGCAGAGGCTTAGCTCTGGGTAGATGATACGTAAAATATTAGGGTGTGAAGAAATATAGCAGCTTGCAAGATTGACTTCTCGCTGCTTAAAAGTAGTTTAGTGCACTCTGGCAGCTTATCAGGAAGACAGAGTGTATCAACACTAAAACATAGGCTTGAGAAAATCTATTGGCCTGATCAAGTCAAGTTTTGTTCTTTGAAATAATCTCCCTAATGTCTGAAACCCTATAGTGTTCAAAGGAACTTAGTGTGGATCACTTTTTAGGTAGACTGGATCCTGAATAAATGCCGTTCTCCCTTGCAGTATGTGCATACAGTGACCTCCCCCCGCCTATTGCGGGGGTTAGGGACCCGACCCGACCAGCAATAATTGAAAATTTGCAATATGCGAATGCAGGTCGGGTTGGGCCTGGGGGCCCCTAAATTGGGGCTCTTGTACTTATCCCCAGGGCTGGGGCTGCCCCGAACAGGCCTGCAAGGGCCTTCCCAGGCCTTCTGGAGGCCCCAAAAGGGTCCCACTGTGAACCAGAAGTGACTTCTGGGTCACCGAGAATCATTTCTGAGACCTCCGACACTGCCTAGAAAGCATCTCGGAGGCCTCAGAAATGATTTTCGGTGACTCAGAAATCACTTCCGGTTTGCAGGGAGGACCTTTTGGGGCCTCCAGAAGGCCTGGGAAGGCCCTCGCAGGCCCGTTCGGGGCAGCCCCAGTCCTGAGGTAAGTATAGGAAGCCTGAAACAGACCTTTGCCCCTTACCCCAGGGGGCCTTTTTCATATACTATGGTCTTATATATAGCGGGACCGCAGTATATGAACCACGAAAAGGCAGGGGACCACTGTACAAGCTGCTGCTGCATGTGCATAGTACTGTTCCTGTATTTAAATAGAGCTTTACAATCTGTATTTACGCTGCATAAGTTAAGGGGCATTTAAGGTATTGATTTGCACACATGGGACCAGCTCATATGCGCTTGAGCATGCTCAAAACAACAAAAAGATTATATGAAGAACTCTCAAGAATCTAGAGGTGCAAAGGATGGCTTTTTCACTCCTCCTTACTGCTGCTGCCACCACCTTCCAAGAACCAGTATTCTTTACTCATATTGTTTTACAGGCCCTCTGCAGTAGCAGTCTTTGCGGGTATTCTGTTTTATACATCTTTTGGACAGTCTGGAACGGGCAGGGACATTTCCTATTACAGTCTGGGTAGGGGGAGGTGTCCGTAAGAAAGAGTTTGCCGCTGGATTGTCTGACTACCATGGCGAAAACTGAACCTGGTGTGGCGTGGAGTTTTGAAAGTGTGCTCTTCAAAAGAGGCGATTTTGTGTCCTAAATGCATATTAAAGGTGATAAGATTGAATTTGTATTGATATTCTGTAATGAATCATCAAAAAGCTTGAACATGCGTAAGGGCTGGGTCTTTGCAAAGTTTAAGGCTGCATTTGCTGAGAGCTCACAGAGCTGGCAAGATAAGGAGTTAGGTAACTTCCGTTAACATCTGTTGAGCCCTAACCACAGAGGCATAACTGCAAGCAGCTTCCCGTAGGAGAAGAACCTGAAAGAAGAAATGTTTGCAGATGGTCTTGCTAGTAACTAGGACTCTGAACAAAGGGTCAAGCTGGGATATGAAAGCACCAGAGATGAACTGGGTTTGGCTGGTTTTAACTGGTCTGAACAAAAAGCGGAACCATCCTAAGAAGATTCAGGACTCTGGGTGTGGTGGTGAAAAAGGTATATAAACAAGTGTTCAGTTCCATTTTGTTGTCCTGGCTCTTTGGATCACCATTGATGGTTCCCAGACTCAGGTCCCTAGATATCTAGCCCTTTGATTGTCTGTCTTGTCCTCTTTGTATTCTGTAACAAAAACTTGCTTTTAGCTCTTGAACCAATGTGTGGCAATGCTATTTTTAAACCAACCACAAACTTTTCAAAGGTAAATCAACATAAGCCAGAGTGGGCGACCTTAAAACTGTTCCTATATTATTAGTGCTTTTGGGGGGTTGGGGGAGGAGATGGTGCCCAGAGTACCAAGAGGAGTCTGTAATTTATAGTGTTAATAGAAATGAACATAGAGAAAACACTGTCCTTCCAGTGAAATTTTGTCAGCGAGACCCGCCTGGCGCCAACATTGATGACATTCCGGCGCCAGGTAAAAACAATGCTGTTCCAGAAGTTTTTAAACTGATTATTGTGGGTCCTGATGGTGATTTCAGTGTAGTATTTTAATTCATTGTATTTATTGTATTTTAATGTTTTATTGTTGTAACTTTATTGCAATTTGGTGTTTTAATTATTTGAATTGTTTACTTTGATTGTCAGCCGCCCAGAGACCTTTGGGTAGTGGGCGGCATACAAGCTAAATAAATAAATAAATAAATAAATAAATAAATAAATAAATACATACATACATACATACATACATACATACATACATACATACATACATACATACATACATACATACATACATACATACATACATACTCAATATTTATCTTCAGCATTTTAGACACGGGGATTGGCTGGCTTGCTTACCAGTCATTGTGTCTGTGTGCTGTACTGTCAGAGCCAAGCTCGATAGGAATTATTTAAATATTTTAAATGGCAGATGCGCTGTGCATTGCCTGTGGTTTCGAAAACACCGGGGCTCCTGTATTCCAGATGATCTCCCCACCTCCCCACGCTGTGATCTGTTGACATTATCCTCTGTTCCTTAGCTTCAGACAGTAAAGTCATGACATGTGCGGCGGTTTGGAGGATGCCGAAGGAATTGGAATCAGGCAGTCATGAATCCCCTGATGATTCATCAAGCAACGCTCAAACCCTGGAGCTACTCTGTCACCTTGACAACACAGCCTATGGCAATATGGCCGGGTAGGATGCTGCATATTTTATATTCTC
>JAHTLZ010000122.1:38046142-38072586 GCA_023846285.1 Phrynocephalus versicolor | reverse complement strand
ATGGGGCAAAATCTTCTCTCAGAAATCATGCTTTACTCAAGAATTCATGTTTTCCTCACCTCCGTAGTAGTAGAACGGTCACAGTTCTTCCCACATGAAACTTTAGTTTGTTTCTCTTGGCTTCCCTCTCCGCCTTCCCCTGAGTTGATCAACCTGCCTTTCTTTGGTGCTTTCTAATGACTGCCAAAGGGCCTTTTCACACGACCCCTAAGATCCGCTGGTCCCTTAAATTCGGACCAGAGATCTTGGGGGTTCGTTTCTGTTCCTGCATCCCCACCCCTCAGCACTTCCTGCTCCTGTCTGCGTGAGGGGAGGGAGGGAAAAAAGGGACAAAAGAAGCCTTTACTAACCTGCCGGTGCCGGTTGAAGTTGCCACGAGCCCGTTACTTCCTGGTTCCTTCTCCTAAGGGGCTCTTAACGGGGCGGGAGGCAAAAAAACAACAGACAAGCGAGGAGAGCCCGGCACTCTTATCCACATCAAGGAATTTTCACCTGCTGAGAGCAGGTACATGAAAGGTGTGCTGGGTCGCGCTTATGGGGGCGTGGTTGCACTTAATTTTCTCTAAACTCCGGAGCTGGTGGGGAAACATTTCTAAGCTCCGGAGCTGGGAGCCATTTGCAGCGGAGCTTAGGGGTCGTGTATAAACGCCCAAAGTTACGTGGGATTGTCCAGTCTGCTACTCCCTGTCTCCCTCGCCAACTGTTGGCCAACTCCTTTTCCTCCCGTCAAGTCGGCTTGCCTGCTGTGATCAACCCTCTTGCCTGATTGAAGTGTCAGTTTTTTTGCAGATATGCTCATGCTCCCCTTGGGAGCTTTAAGGTTCTTCGCATGTTAATTAGGCTTTCACTGTCCGAGGCAGTTTCTTTTGCTCATAATCTCAAAGTTACCACATTTCTCCTTAATTCCAGCCGGTATCAAATGCAACCATGTCCTTTGGGATGTCCTCCAGTCTCTCATAAGCCATACTGCCGAACAGAAAGAGAATTTTCAGCTCAACATTCACGTTCTTGAGCTTTCTTATTTACTCTCCTAGCATTTGCAGAAACTTATCGCTGTCACATGCCTTTCTTTGGCCACTATTTTTTTTCCAAATAAACATGGTCAAAATTAACCCATCCCTGGGCTGCATTGCTGCATGTCTAGGGTCTTGCCTCTTTCAGTAAATCTCTGTGGGCTATGCCCTTGATCAAAGCAGCAGAGTGCTCCAAATTAACACAGGTTCGACACACTGGACAGCTGAGTTCTATGAGACTGAGACTTAGGATGCTGAATACTGGTTTTGATTGTAACTTCCATAACAAGAAGTACATTCAGAGAACGTGAGCTTCCTGTCTCTCTCCTTCCACTGCACTCCACGGTACACTGTAAAACTACAGTATACATGAAAGAAAGAGGAGCTTCCAAAATAGTATACCTCGAAGAAGAACAAGATTTTGTGGGAGAGGTGTAGTATAACAGAACCACTGCGTCAGACACTAATGTTAATGCCAATGTGGGATCTTAGCCCTGTGACTTGAATGTGGGATTTGTGAGATCAGAAACATGTTTGGCGTTATATCATCATGCAATAGACTAAGTTCATGTGCACATCTTCCAGAAGCTAGTCTGAGATTTTATGCTGATTTTTGTTTGTTTATACAGTAGCACTTTTATTTTTTTCCTTTCAGATGCTAAATAAAGATTCTTTCTTTCTTTCTTTCTTTCTTTCTTTCTTTCTTTCTCCATCCATCCATCCATCCATCCATCCATCCACATTAAATTTTTTATGCTCCTGTGTTTCCAAATCTGGGAAATTCTTCAGACAAGCCTTAAGTTCAAAGCAGAAAGTTATGGTTGAAGGTGTGCCCCTCCACCACCAAAGATGTTTGGAGCACAGATCAATCCCATCCTTTAAAACAAAGACACATTAGGCTCATATGTGAAGAAGGTTTAGGTCTTCAGTTGTTATGATCAGCACGTTGAATCATGCAGAGAAGTAAAATGATGGTCAGTGAAGTTGTCATGAAAAGGAATTTCTGTTCTCTTTCCTCTCAGCTCCTGTCAGCAGCATCTTGGACTCACTGAGGCTCCAAACACTTGGCAAAGGCAGCTCAGCATAGAGCTTGTTATAGTATTCTAAATGGGATGTGACCAAGCTCTGAGTCACTATGGTCAGACCACATATCTACAAATAACTATTACCACTGCGTTGAAGAACTAAGAGTCCCAAGATACTTGTTTCTCTCTTTCATCCTCTCCATCCTTCTCCTCCCCCTTCCTTCCTCTCCCATTAACATATATAGAAATGAAGTCAAGAGTTAATATCCCTATCAGTATATACCACAATATGTTTAGAAAATGTACAACGAAGCACAAAATGTTGTCATCATTGACCCCATTCAAGAGAATGAGGCTGCTCCTTTTTTTAAAAAAACGTTTTAAAGCAAGAGTGGGAGAAATGCAATCATTGAAATAATTACCCATAATAATAGGGTATCTTGAAATACAGCAGTTTTGAATGTTACAGAACCCCTTGGAATGTTACCGAATCAAGTACACATCCATTTTATTGTAGGGATGTGCCAGCCAATTACCTTGAAGGCAAATGTCATAGATCATGTTTATTAGAAGATGCGGTTATAGAGAAGGTCAAGGTGACTGCATGGCGTATAGCCTCATATTCCTTAATGGAATATTGGCATTTCAGGTGCTGTTGTGTCAAAGGAAATGGATCCGAACAATAAGCTTACCGTGTTTTCCTCCATTTGTAGGTCAGTGCCTCTATTGGAAGCACCTTGCCTAATTTGTTTAGTGGACTCCATTAGTCATTTTTAATATTTCTGGACCTGTTCAGACATTTCAGTCAACCCTCATATTTTATGAAGTGGCAGGTTAAAACTGGACTTGTATTTTTCTTTCTTTCTTTCTTTCTTTCTTTCTTTCTTTCTTTCTTTCTTTCTTTCTTTCTTTCTTTGGATGCAGGAAGGCATAGATGAGACTGGAAAGTCTCTCGTATATCTGCATGTGGGATCCTCCTGAGTTTGCAGAATGGATCCTTCTCAAAAGTGCTCTAAATGAATGTTTCCAAATAATTTTCAAGACATGACCCCAGTTTATAAAAACCAGGTACAATGCAGCCTTCCCACCACACATGTATCAGAAGGTATTTAAATAGAGCAAAGAAAATACATTGAAATAGATTATTCAGCATATACAGTAGGACCCTGGTATCTGCTGGGGATTGGTTCCAGGCATTCCTGTGGATAATGAAAACTGTGGATAAGAGAGAACTCCTGCCCGCCCACCCCCAAACTGCTGTTTCCTGACAGTAGCTGGCTTTACAGATGCTATTTGTGACAATAGCTTGCTTTACAGCTGCTGTTTGTGACAACAGCTTCCTTTGTAGCTTGCTTTGTGGCTGCTGAATTGTTTAATTTTTCCCCCTCTGCCAACCGTGGATAACTGAATCAGTGGATAATGAATCCGTGAATAATGAATCAGTGGATACGGGGGTCCTACTGTAATTCTGGCCTAATATATTAACAGGAATGTAATATATAGGGTGGGTGTGTGTGTAAATGTGCCTTGGCCAGATAAAAATCGAAAAGGGAAAAAATGTCAGTAGACTCTGAGTTTAATTTAGTTTTGGGGGAGTGGAAATGACCCTCCTTTAATGTTTCTTCCCCTCAAAAAGCCCCTTCAGGGATATGCCTCTCCCCCTCAAGCCCAAATAAACACCTCCTCCATGGCCCCAGCCCTGTGGCAGTTCTCTTCCTTCACCCTTTATATCCCTCTTTGCCTTCATCTTCCATGACTCAGGTGGAGCCCAGAGGCACCTCCGTTGTGTTATTATCACAGCAGTGAATGTGTGTGTGTGTGTGTGTGTGTGTGTGTGTGTGTGTGTGTGTGTGTGTGTTGGGAGGTGCAGAGAGAAGCGAGGGAGAGGGGTTCTTTCAGATGGGGTAGGAAAGATGCACAGGCATAAAAGGAAAATCCACCGAGAGGGAGACAGAAATAGCTAAGAAACCTAGGTTGCCTTTGTGGGTCAAGAGGATTAAAAGAAAACCGCATTGTGTATATCATATTTGATCCAATAAATGTACAGTGGTACCTTGACTTACGAATTTAATCCATTCTGAATGCATGCTCTTAAGTTGAACTACTCTGAGTTCCCGTTCTGGGAAGAAGGAGCGGTATATAAATATAAAAATAAATAAATAAATTAAGTCGGGTTACCTATCTAAAAATTGAAAAACAAGTCTAAAAAAAATCAAAAAATGGAAAAAATAGACCATATCTAAAGTTTGTAAGGCATCAGTTAAAATGCCAACAATTTTCCGCTCTTAAGTCGAGCTGCTCTTAAGTCGGGGTACCACTGTACTGTAAAAAGAACTGAATGAAAAAAAAAAAACAGGATGACCTCCCAGGAAGATACTTTGGGATCTTGGAGGTCACGGCCCCCTAGTTGGGAAACTGTGATCTAGATCAGGGCTGTTCAACTTTGAATAGGCCAAGGTCTACTTTTTCTGGCCCAAAGTGCCTGAGGGCTACTACACTAAAACCTCTACTTATGAATTTTATCCGTTCTGAGCGCATGCTCATAAGTAAAAACTTTTGTAAGTAGAGCAACGGTTTCCCATAGGGATACATTGAAAACAAATTAATCTGTTCTGGAGGGAACAGATTTCAATGCACCATGGCCCTTTAACTGCCCTACTCAGCTGAGACAGTGGGCTGGCAGACCCAGAACTTTGCTGGGGCAGTGGTGGTCCTTGGGGTGGGGGAGGGAGGGGTGGAGAACTTATCCCCCTTACTTTTTTATTGATGGCTGGCGGGCTACTTTTGAACCCTTCGTGGGCTACCGGTAGCCCCCGGTCTACCTGTTGGGCAGGCCTGATCTAGATGGACTTGTTGTTACAGGTGTAACAGATTTGTGTTTTTTGCATTGCAAATCCCAGAGTTTCCTTAGAGGCATTCAACAGTGGTCTAGGTATGCTTGCTGCTGAAGGTAACGAGAACGCTGTGTGCTTTGTTAACTAAGATCAGCACATAAAAACACAGTCTTGCAACAAATGTTAAGGAAACACATGAGGGGGAACAAAAAGCCAATAGTTATAAGGTTACACATGAAGTTTGTGATGTTTTAAGGGTTTTGTAAAAACCTACTAGTTTTCATACCTCTAGTTGCCTGGGGTATTCTGAAAGTTGTAGTCTAAAAACAAAGCAAAAGCAAAGCAAATGCTCTGCTTATACACCGCCCCATACCACATCAAGTAGTCTCTGGCCGCTTTTACATTTTAATTACAGTATGCAGGCTACACATTGCCCCTGCCCCAGCAAGCTGGGTACTCATTTTACCCACCTTGGAAGGATGGAAGGCCGAGTCAACCATGAGCCTGTTATCTGTGATTGAACCCCAGGCCGTGAGCACAGTTTTACCTGCAGCACTGGCATTTTAACCACTGCTTTTACCCTATCTATGTTGTGAGTGCACACGTGCATGAGTCCAAAGTCAAACCCAATTTCACCCCCACGGTCACATCATGTCTGACGGTTTCACTGCTCAGAAATATGACAGGTTATGTTTCTTCTACAACCACCACCAGCGTGCTGAGAACAGTATTTTTTCTTTCCCTTCTTTTCTTTTTTGATAATGGGCTGCTTTTTTAAAAAAGCTAAAAAAAAAACTTGAAGAAAGAAAATAAGAAAAATATTGTATTGATTTGCCTTTTAATATATACATGAAGTGTGTTATTTTTGTAGCAGATGAAACTTGTAACTTGCCAACACATCAACAATGAATGCCGTACAAGGGAAGAATTACTGCCTGACACATGAATAATTCCATGTTCTACATTTCACACGTCAAGTTGTTATTTTTACGGTCTTAAGTAATTTACTTTGAATAGATGGAGAAGCATTTCCTATATATTTGGATCTTTTGGGGTTAGAGTTGTATTGGTTGCTTACGAATAAATAATATCTCTTAATGCACAGCTGTCGAACTCAGCCTCGTTGGAAGGAAGAGGACAGTTAAAATTTACCTCAGGACGATGGAGCCCTCACCATAACTGTACTCAGGTGGCCACAGCAAATGACACAGCAATTCGAGGATGGGATATACGAACGATGAAGTAAGACATTCCTTTCTTTGGTCAAATTTAAAAAAAAAACCAGAGGTGGGGGCAGGAAAGACTTCTAAAGAAATAATGCATTGCTTATTCTGGAAAAAAAAACCACATTTTTTCGTCAGGGAAAATAGATAGAGGTAATTACTTTCTTAAAAGTTCCATTCCACAGATCTTGCTCCATGAGTTTGATGAACAATTGCAGGAATCTGACAGATTTTTCTCCTAGTCTTCATTCTCAAGCATAAGTGCAGACCTATTCTTAACTGCAATTAATGATGCAACTCCCATTAGTTTGGTTACGCTGTGTGGACTCCTGGCTGGAATGGAATGAATCAAGTTGCTATTCTAGATTGGTCTTTTGAAGCCAACAGACCCAGATGTACCAATTACCTACTTCTGACAAAATTGTAGGTTTGTTGTTGTTGTTTTGGCTGGGTTTCTATTTTGAGCGGTTGGATGAATGAACTCCCTGTGCCTGCTTGATTTTGACCGGATCTTTTAAGATTATACAAAGGAAGTTTCCCCTTTATTAGGAACCAGCTGCTTGGTGCAAAATTTATTTTGTGTAGGGCATCCACACACCAAGTTTTGGATGCCATCAATCCTAAACACCTTCGTATGAGAAATGCAAAGGGGTTTCCTGCTCTGGTTGTGAGTTTGATAAGCAAAGGAGTGATGTTGTGCACATCCGTTGCCATGACGACAGAAGTCTGTGCAAGCTTTTTAAAGATACAGCTTATCCCCTTAGCACACAGTAATTTATCACTAGCCTCCGAAGACGGATGTCTTGTAATAACTTCTGCTGCCTTAAAGGGGAGATCACTTTAAATTTGTTTTTTTTTGGGGGGGGGGTTGTCCCTTGCACACTCATGAGTAAATATCTGTATTTCCATTGTTTTCAGTTATGATTCTTAATTTTTAAAAAACTGATGCATTCCATTAATAAATGGTAAACCTATTTAAAATACTACTTGTTATGTGTAGCATCCCCATGTTATGAGTTACTAGGTTATTGCTATGGTATCATAGAGGGCATGCAGAACAGAGAGGCAGCATTCTGCATCATGCAGAACCACACCATAGCACTGCATGCATGGGCAGAATGCAGCCTCTCATGCTTCTCCACACTGAACACTTCCATTTCCTTCTCTGTGCAAGTTGAACGAGAAATAAACCTCGATTCAGTTTTGCTTGAACCAGTTCTTGGTTAGTCATTACATGGCTTGAAATAAATATGTTTATTTATTTGTTTATTAAAATTTGTTTTATTAAAAAGGCCTGTGAAACCACTCAGGCTTTGAGTTGGCCTCTTCTACGCTTGCTTGCTTGTTTTTTTTAATTTAAATCACGTTTCTTTGATCATCTGTTATTAGAGGCCAAGGGGAAATGCCTAATGGGAGACAGGTACAGTGGTAACTTGACTTGCAGTCGCTTTAACAACTGAATAATTTGACTTATGAACGCTGCTCTCTGCTCCGCATGACTGCTGATATTGGCTGGTCCGACCTGTCAAAGTCACTTGTTGTGCGCAGCAGATTGCAGCGTTCACTGCCCATTGCCACCTCCTTCTTCTTGGTTGCTTTGATCTCTGCAAAAGAGACTGAAGCACCGAGGAGGAGTTGACGATCTCTGCCTCCGTCGCCTCCCCACTCCTTCCTCGCTTCCCTTCCATGATGCCCGGGCTGGGTGAAGATCAATGAATCCCTGCTCTGCTCACAGACCCATTGATCTTCGGCCAGCCTGGGCGCCATGCAAAGGAAGTGCTTCCCTTTGCTTACCTCCGGTCTGACCGAAGATCGATCAGCCCAGCCCGGAGATAAGCGCTTGCCTTGCAAGGTGCCCAGGCTGGCCAAAGATCAGTGCATCACTTTGTTGGGCCGAGCAGGAAACAATGGATCTTCGGTCAACCCTGGGCGCCTTTCAAGGCAAGTGGCAGTGGTGATCTGCCGCTGCTGCTTGGCTTGCAAGCTGCTTGGGCTGGGCGAAGATGCATTGGTTCCTGCAGTTCCCACCCACTCCCTGCCACAGGAGGTAGTGATGGCATCTGGCCTGGATGCCTTCAAAAAGGGACTGGACAGATTCCTTGAGGAAAAGTCCATCACAGGTGACAAACCATGAGGGAGATGTATAATCTCCAGGCTTAAAACCAGGGTACGTCAAGGACCAGATGCAGGGGTTTTGTTATCAGGAGACAGATATCTAGTCGCATGCGCTCCCAAAGACATTTGGTGGGGCTACTGTGAGACACAGGAAACTCTACTAGATGGGCCTTTGGCCTGATCCAGCAGGGCTCTTCTTATGTTCTTATATGTTCTTAATTTCAGTGTTGGGTAGAGCAGGAACCGATGCATCTTTTCCTACCTTGGGCAGTTTGAAAGGGAAGCGTGCTTCCAAACTGCCTGGGTTGGCCAAAGATCCATTGTTCCCTGCTCTGCCCAACTCTGCACAGCCATGCTGTGTCCAGCACAGACCCATTGATCTTCGGGTGACCTGTGAAATTCAGCTGTCTGGCAGGGCTGCGGAAAGCAGTCTTCGGCTGCCCTTGATTGAGGGGGGTTGGGGCAGCCTTCCCATGGGAATGCACTGAAAACCAATTAATCTGTTCCCTTTTTTGCCCTTTTCCAACCTCAGGAATGTATTAATTGATTTTCGATACATTCCTATGAGAAACTGCTGTTCGACTTCTGAATAATGAATTGCATATATATAGGATGGGAGATACCTGGCTGGAAAATAGTACCTGTGAAAGGGATCTGGGAGTCTTGGTGAACCACAAATTGAACATGAGTCAGCAGTGTGACACGGCAACCAAGGAAGCCAATGCGATTCTTTGTTTCATCAACAGAACCATAGTGCCTAGATCAAGGGAAGTGATAGCACCACTCTATTCTGCTCTGGTCAGACCCCACCTGGAGTCCTGTGTCCAGTTCTGTGCGCCTCAATTTAAAAAGGATGTTGACAACCTTGAGCGGGTGCAGAGGAGGGCGGCCAGGATGGTTGAAGGTCTGGAGGAAACGTCTTATGAGGAACGGCTTAGGGAACTGGGAATGTTTAGCCTTTCAAAAAGAAGGCTGAGGGGGGATATGAGAGCTATGTTTAAATGTTTGAAAGGATGTCATATTGAAGAGGGAACAGGTTTGTTTTCAGTGACTAGGACTTGGGGCAATGGTTTCAAACTACAGTACATGAAAAGAGATTCCATTTGAACATTTGGAAGAACTTCCTGACGTTAGAGCTGTTCGGCAGTGGAATAATATGCTGCCACAAAAGAGGGTGGTGGAGTCTCCTTCTTTGGAGGTTTCTAAGCAAAGCCTGGATGGCCATATGTCAGAAATATTGTGATGGGGTTCCTGCATGGCAGGGGGTTGGACTAGATGGCCCTTGAGGTCTCTTCCAACTCTATGATTCTATGATTCTAATTAGACTTCCAAATGTGCATTTGGAACTGATTAATGTCGTAAGTTGAGGTACCGCTGTATCTGGTTGATTCCTTGACCCAGCTGTGTAAGAGGAACAGGAGGAAAAATGAAGTTATAAAATTGAGTCTTTGGGCTCCTTTCTTATTAACCCTCGCTTATTGTTATGTGTCTGTGAACAGTCTCCCATACACAATACAGCTCTCGTGGAATAAAAAAGCCTTGGCAGTGATTTATTTCAGGAGGTATCTTTAGTGAACTGCTCTGCTCCTTAGTCTGTGTGCCTGCCCCAGAGTTGTGTGCCTGCCACAAAGTCAATGAACAAACACAGCTACATTTATCTGTTTTTCTCCCACCTGGCTATTGCTTTTAATGCTTGGCTAATATGGAATCAGTTCGTTTGTTCCGTTGCCACCAGGAACAGTTCATCCTTTGTTGCCATGCTGTCCTCAACTGAGTTTGAAAATGAATCTTGCTTCCCAGGGGCTTAGCAAACCCTACGGTGGCCAATGGGGTGGGTGGAGAAACTTGAATTTTCCCTGCAAGGCAAGAAAGTGTGGACTGGTTGTGTTCAAAGCGGCCTTTTTCAATTTAGTTGCACCCGCAGGTTTTGGTAGAGTAGAAGAGAAGCAAATGACACAGAGCATAAGGCTCTGGGCTGTGTATGGAAGAGCCCAAAATGGGAGCCCAAAGTCGATAGGACCTTAATTGCAGACATTTTATGTAACTGAGAAATGTAGTTGATCAAGGCTGTTGTGTGGAAGCCTGAGCAGCCTTGGACCAAACTGACGCGGTTCTCCCCTTCTCCTCCTTTGATATCACCGTGGAAAGTAAAGTAATAATGCAAAGAATTAAGCAATTCCTCAGGCTGCAGGTCCCTTGTCAAATGAGGCTCTGGGCAGCAGAAATCACAAAAGTCTCAGCTGCTGTTGCTGTTGCTGCTGCTCCATGGCCGACGTACCTGCTACTTCCTGGCTTGAATGCAAACCACTGGGCAAAACTGTATCTCTGGTGGGGAGGAAAAGGCAAGCATATCCACTGACCTTTTTGCCTCATATCTGCACCGTTATTGGAAGTGCTGGTGCGGTGGGGGTGTCTCTGTCAGGCCAGCCCCTCTCCGCTCAGTGCCCATCATTATCTTCAACTGCCTCCATATTTTGGTAGATCCAGGAGGACATTGAGTCTGCTAAACCATGATTTTTCTTTTTCTTTTTCTCCTCTACTGCCCTCCGATAGTTTATTATCTGCTTATTCAAGTTAGAGTCTTTGAAGGAATTGCAAAGGGGTATGAGGAGGAACATATGAATTGCACTTCTACTGAGCTCTAGGTTTGGATGAATAGCATCCTTTTCACTTAGAGCAGGGGTGCCCAAACTTTTTGTAAGGAGGGCCAGATTTGGTGGCTGAGAATGTGTCAGGGGCCGGTTGCTCCCCGACCCTGCCACCCCACTGCAAGCCCCACCCACTGACCCCTTGCAACCCCACCCGCAGGAAGGAAGGTGGGGACCAAGGGAGGGAGGGAGGGAGGTGGAAACCAAGAGAGGAAGGAAGGAAAGTGGGGAACAAGGGAGGGAGGAAGGAAGGAAGGAAGGTGGGGACCAAAGAAAGCACAGGGAGTCTGTTTAAAAAAACATGGGGCGAAGGAGGGGGAGGGGTGGGTGGGCCGGATTTGGCCCCCGGGCCGGACTTTGAGCAGGCCTGACTTAGAGTCATATTGTGTACGTGTGTGTACTGGGAGAATGGTATTCTTACCATCTCTTCTCTGTGCTGTTCTTTTGAGAATTTGGGGGCCCTCGTGCCTCTCAGTTATGTTAACACCCTATGTTCCAGGATAATTTGACTTATCAAAAGTGTTGGGTGGACTCCAGCACGGTTTTACCACTGGTACAGCGCTTCTACGCCTTGCAGAAACCCCCGTTTTCATTCCATGTCAAATCCGCTCCTTTGATTTTCCTTGCACAAGGTGTTGCATGGCCAAGGTTCCCTCAGAGCTGCACAACTGCGTGAGCGTGTGGGACATTGACTCCACCCCACCCCAAGCAATAATCCTCCTCTTCTGCACTCCCATAGCAAATGTTTCCAGCTGCTTTGGTTCTGGTCACAGTGGAACAGAGTTGCGGGGGCAGAATCACCTGTATGAGAGAGGGAGTCCCACCAATAGGGGCAGAAGGTTAGAGGGAATTCGGGATGGGCACAAAGCGAAAAACGGAATGCTGTTTCGTCGTGTGATTACGTAGTGAAACGAAATGAAACAACATGAGGAAGCATGTTGTTACAGACAAAAGAAAATGGTGTGTGTTTTTTTGTTTGTTGAAATGAACCATTTTGTTCTGTCTGTAAGCCGCTTGGGGGAGGAGGAAAAGGTTTTTTTAAAAAGGTCCGGGCATTTAAAAAAAATCTTTTTCCCCTCCCTCAAGCCACCAGCTGAAAAGCGCTAGGGTGGGGAGAAAAGGTTTCCCACCCACCCCCAGCACCTAACAGCTGGCAGGCAGGACTTGGAGGGAGGGGGGGAGTTTTTAAAAATCCCAGGGCTTTTAAAAACTTTTGTCCCTCCGACACTTTCCAGCCCCCCCTCCCCACGAACCACTTTGTTAGTGGTTCATATCCTACGATTATTATTTTTTTTGTGGAAAACATTCGTATGAAACAAAATGAAAAAAATGTGGGGGGGGGAGGAAAGGAAACGAAATGAAACATAATATTTTCATTTCGTGGCCACCCCTAGAGGGAATGTTGTAGCAACTCCCTACATCATGACTGTTGGCTGCAACTGGACTTCTTTTCTTGAGAGACCGAAACATTTCGCTCCTCATCCAAGCATCTTCGTCAGAGATGTACAGTACCAAGAGGGGGTGAGGGGAAAAGCCCCTTGCTCCTCCCAGCTAAAGCATCTTGAGGAGGAAAGGAAGTTAGAAACTGAAGAAGTGCATTTTTGCTCATCATTGCTGATCTCCCCACCCCCGGGATTCTGAGCGGGGGGGGGGGCAGTTCTGAAAAGATCACGGCATGTGAATGTTGGAGTATGTGTATAGATGGTTTGTTCTTAAATTGTGGATTTTACGTCTTGAATTTTTATGCTGGGTTATGTGAATGACTGACTGGATGGCACTTTTAATCTCGTTGTATTTACCCAATGACAATAAATTGCATTCAAATTCAAAATTCATTCAAATTCAAAATTCAATTCATTCAGTTTGGACTGGGGGCAGGATTGTGTATATTTGAGAGAACGAGTTCTCAATTTCCCACAGTCCTCTTAAGGATCTGTAAGATATTAGGGGATGAATCGTGTTCGTACCTCACAATTTTGAAGCTCAAAAGGTAGGCCGAGGGGTCTTTCCTTTTTTAAATTTGAAATGAGTGTTTTGCGCTCCTGTGTGGAGAATTGGCCACTATGTCTGTAAGTCGCCTTGTTTCTCTGCCCCGTAACAGGCACCGAACTGTTGGTTGCGGGGTTTATAATGATGGCACGGCCGCAAGGGGGCGCCCTTCTCCTCTCACATCTTGAGAGCAAAGAAAGCCATTGGAACAAATGCTGGTTAAACAAATCATGGCAGGCCGGCCAAAGCTGTGTGGCTGTGATAATAGATTTTTGGCTGTTGCGTTTGTATATCTGGTGCTGTCCTATTGAAGAATGCTAGACCTTGCTTAGAATAGGCAGGAGAGGTTCAAAAATGGCAGGTCAACAGCTTAGCTGTAAATCAAGTGCAAGTAGAAGGTGGTTTGTGAATGATACTACAAAGCCGGCAGAGATGACTGAATTTACAGCGTAGGAAAGTCTTTTTAAAACTTCTTGGTTTAAAGCCCCCCCCCATTTAACCATTGGAAAGCAGAAAGAAAAATAAGGACACCAGTGATTTATTGGTACAATCATAGCAGTAGCCTTAATTCTCATAACAGAGGCAAAGTAGCATACCTGTGAAGCTGTAGCGCATACAAGAATTGTTTATGCTTCTGACACCATCTGTCTTACAGGCACATGATCTCAGAAAGTGTCATGAGTTTCTACACGTTCATGGTGAAATAATTAACCAAGTTGGTAGTAAAAAGAAGCAAGTGTGTGTTCACAATGAGATAGTCCACTACAGGTGTCTCTAATACAGGCATACCCAAACTTTGGCCCTGCAGATGTTTTGGACCACAACTCCCAGAATTCCAAGCCTGTATTTCCAGTGGCAAAGGACTGTGGGAGTTGTGGTCCAAAACATCTGCAGGGCCGAAGTTTGGGCATGCCTGTTCTAATGTCTATGAGATCTGTCACTAATACACTATGGCACACACCTATCTGTATTTTCTAGCAGTGACATATCTACATGGTAGTCTGTAAAGTCATGATTGCACTACCTGCTTAGTCTTTCATGTGTGAGAGGTAGGGTGCTTCTACATTCTCTCCTTGCCCTCAGAGCCAACCACAGCAATGCAGTAACTTACCCCTCCTCCACTTGAGTCCTGCTTTCATCACTAGTAAGATATATGCATGTTGTTAGCTAACTTCTGGTTGCTCTATAAGTTTGTTTGTTTGTTTGTTTGTTTGTTTGTTTGTTTATTTATTTATTTATATAGCTTGGGTCTCTGGGCGGCTCACAGTCAAAATAAACAAAACATCAAAATTACAATAAAATTAGAACAATAAAAACATATAGATACAATAAATACAATACATTAAAACACAAAACTAAAATTGCCATTAGGACCCACAATCATCAGTTAAAAAACTTTTTGGAACAGGAAGGTTTTAACTTGGCGCCGAAATGTTATCAACGTTGGCGCCAGGCGGGTCTCACTTGGGAGGGCATTTGTACCGGATTGTGTATTTGTACCGGACTGTATATTGTCCCTCATTACTGTAAGCCGCCTTGGATCCTTTTCCAAGGAGAAAGGTGGGGTAAAAATACTCAAAACTAACTAAATAAAATAAATAAGTAGGCCACATCTGATTTTGAAGAACAAAGAAGGAGGGGAAAGTTAAGGTTCTGGTGCAGCGCTTTGAAGGTGGGGAATGTGAGAGGAACTTTGGATGACTTTGCAGGGAGCAAAAATTGGTTGGAAGGTGTATTGTGTATATCCTGCACCCCTGTCTTACACGAGAGGTTGTGTTGAGTGAGTAGTGCTGCCATTTCAATGGAGGACAAGATGGCAACTGGGTTCTCATGACAAAGATAGATGCTCAGCAGCATGTGAGCCACCTGTGTCGTCATGGAGGTATGTGTGTTTGTGATATGCTGTGCGTGGGAAAGACAGAGATTAAAATACCCCTTCAACTATGTGTTATTCGTGTACTTGGATGCCCTGGACCCTCCTTGCCAAGACTGACTTATATAGCCAGTTTTCATAGGCGTAGCCATGTTGGCCTGTCATTGAAACACAGAAGCAGTTTTAAAAGTGCAGGCAAGGGCAGTCACTACCCAGGCAAACACTATGATTTATCATTGACCTGAACCACAGTAAATTAATATCTTCTGCAGACCTTCTTTTCTGTGAGTGAAGTGATTTGGTTTTGCTTTAGATGCATGTGTGTTTTCCCCTCCCCTAAATGTGTTGTGTTCTGTTCTCACTGCAGCCAAATATATTGTATAGAAAATGCCCATGGACAGCTGGTGCGCGACCTGGATTTTAATCCCAACAAACAATACTATTTGGCTAGTTGCGGGGATGACTGCAAAGTGAAGTTCTGGGACACCAGAAATGTCAATGAGCCGGTAAAGATGCTAGAAGAACATTCACACTGGTAAAGTAAATTCCTCTGAATGGAGGATTTCTTCTATTCACCTTAATAACCTGTTTTGAAAACCATATCAAGTTTAGCTGGTGTTGCAGATCATGTGGTCTGTCCCCTCAACCCCCCCCAAATATTGTTTTGAAATTATAATAGAGTTTATGCACACTATTTATGTTTGGGAAGGTATTGTCCATATTGTAAAGTTGTTTTAAAACTGTTTTTACAGCAGAGATTAACAATTCCCTTTTGGTGAAGATTTATGTACAAAGATTTTTTTTGTATAGCCAAGAGACAGAACATTGTTCATACTTCAGAGATTTTTGGGGTAGCAGCATCTGTGGAGAAATAATTCTTCACCCTGAAGCTACTTCCGGACTGCTACTGAAGATTCAGCTTCATAGAAACATTGTTATTTATTGAGATTATCATTAAGCTACCATAAGAGCAGAAAATCTGGAGACATTTGGTATTAACATGATACATAAATTTGAAAACACAATTAGTAGTGTTAATCCTCCCTTTGTTTTATGGACCATTTTAACTGTGCACAGTAAGGATTTGAGGTAAATTTGGCTTTAATTTATCAAGTTAATATAACTAATCCATGTTTCGCTTTGGGGAAAATGTTTTCTTTTCAGAAAGTATGTGTGATGTCTTAAACAATAGGCAAACATTCATATTGTAAGATCTCTATCGCTTTCAATTCCCCCCTCAATATAACCTGTTGGTTACTTCCATAAAAATGGCCTTACTAAGAAATAAAAAGCATTTAAGGCCATTACTACCATAATAGGCAGACTAAGAAGGAATGGTTTTGGTAATTCTCCTCATATTCAGTCGAGATTTTAGTTTGCGATCGCCTGACATGCGAAGACTGCTTGGCTTAACCTAGATCAGGCCTGCCCAAAGTCCGGCCCGGGGGCCAAATCTGGCCCGTCAGGCCATTCTGAGTGGCCTGCGGCTGGCTGGCCCACCCCTCCCTCCCCCTCCTTCGTCCCATTGTTTTTTTTTTTTAAAAAATCTGCCAACACTGACACCGCTGGGAAGCTTGGGCGGATGGGTGGTCTGCTGCCACCGGCACCGCAGGGGAATGTGTGGGGGGTGGGCAGGCCAGCGGGCCTCTGCCACTGCCAAGGAGCTTTGGGGTGGGCTGGTGGGCAAGACGTCGCCACCGCTGGGGAGCTGCGGGGTGTGCAAAGTCGCACAGATCGCCTCTTCCAAGGGGCGACCTGTGGCCACGGCTCCCTGTGCTTCCTTTGGTCCCCACCTTCCTTCTTTCCTCCCTCCCTTGGTCCCCACCTCCCTCCCTCCCTCCCTTCCTTGTTCCCCACCTTCCTTCCTTCCTCTCTTGGTTTCCACCTTCCTCCCTTAGTCCCCGCCTTCCTTCCTGCAGGTGGGGTTGCAAGGGGTCAGTGGGTGGAGCTTATGGGTCAGTGGGTGGGGCTTGCAGTGGGGTGGCAGGGTCGGGGAGCAACCGGCCCCTGACACATTCTCAGCCACCAAATCTGGCCCTCCTTACAAAAATTTTGGGCACCCCTGACCTAGATGCAAAGAATGGGGTACTGTTACAGAGATGCTTGCTCAAATTTTCAGGAAAAGCAGCTGAGGCAATCTTGTGGTAGGCTATCCATTCAGGGAAAGGAATAAAGTATTATCATTTCATTGGTCTGGTAGAATATATTAGGTTGGAGCCATCATAGTGTTTCATAAACCGGGCAGGAGGGGCTGTCTATCTTCCAAACTAGATAGTGATGTCTTCTGGAGGAAGGAATCCATAAAAAGAGTATTCCACCATGTTCAAATCTGAATCTTTCGTATTAAGTGCCAGGTCCCAAGCCCCAATACTAAGTTCCTGTTAATAATAAGCTTTTTCTCCCAGAAAAAAAGGACGGGTAGTTTGAGTCCAAGTCATTAATCAAGTCTAAGTCACTGGGGTGGTTTGAGGAAAGAAACTCCAAATCAAGAATCAAGTCCAAGCTGAGTCACTTACGTCTGACTTGGCAGTGATTCCTGCAATCTAAGTCCTTATCCCTGGTCTGTAGCAAGATCACCTGGTAGATGTTCTCCCAGTAGATGAAGATTGTTGTCAGTTTACATGTAGCAGTTCCAGTGGTTGACTTTTTTTGTTTTCTTAATGATTACAGGGTTTGGAACGTCCGTTACAACCATTCCCATGACCAGTTGGTGCTTACTGCCAGCAGCGACAGCCGGGTCATTCTTTCCAACATGGTATCCATTTCTTCTGAGCCTTTTGGTCACCTGGTAGATGATGATGAACTCAGTGACCAGGAAGACCACCATCAGGAAGACAAGTAAGAATTTTTATTGGTTGTTAATTAGCCAAGTTAACATTGGATTAAAATCTGGTTATGTCAGCTAATGAGGTTATCTCTATTGGCTTTAGAATTTTTGTATATGCACCATATAGGTAAGTACCTTTGCCTTGCTATAAAGGTGGCACTTATCCTAGTTTTGGTGGTTGTCTCTCTACCCTTTATGTACCAGACTTCACGTGATGTCACTGGGGTGGTACCACTGGCCTGTGGAAGGAGGTCGTTCACTTTCACGGTTCTTTAAACTGCATGAAAGGGGGAAATATTTTATATTGTTTCTTAGTGACATGTCTTAGGCGAGCTGTTTCTTAGTGGCATGTCGTGGGTGAGCTGAGGGTCACAAAGCCACAAATTAGATCTTTTGTTCTCATTAAAATCTTAAGGCACCGTCACACTCCAATATTTTTATTACAGTCGTAATTATGGGTAAGCTCTATGAGGAAAGACCAAAAGAGCTGGGTATGTTTAGCCTTGAGAAAAGAAGATTCAGGAGAGGTAGGAGGATACTTTTCACATCTTTAAAAGGATGTGTTGTACAGAGGAGGGGCAGATCTGTTCTCAACACGGAATGGGCTGATGTTTACAGGAAACCCGATTTCCTTGGAATATCAGGAAAAACTTCCTAACTGTTAGAACAGCACAACGGTGGAACCAATTCCCTCGAGAGGGAGTGAGTGCTCGAATATTGTAGGCCTTCAAGAGACATTTATACAACCAGCTGGCAGATAATCCTTTAATTTGTGTTTCTGTCTGAAGCTGGGGAATGGACACAATGGCTTTATTAGGCCACTTATGGCTTCATGGTTCTGTGATGCTGCAACTCATAACAAAGCACTTGGGGTTCTGAGCTTCCGTTATGCATTGCTTTGTGGACTCAAACGTGCTTTTGAGGTGGCCTGAGTGTGGGAATCTGCCTTTAATGCTCTGTCTATGCTTTGTCAGACTAGCTCTGCATAGTCCCAGTCAAACACTATGTGTCTTGCATCACACTAGTAACACTCTCTTATTGGGTAATAGGCTGACCAATAGGAGCTGACAACAGGCCTCTGTTAAAGATGGCCCCTGAAAAAGTGGGGGAGTCTGCATTCCAAAGGATATGATACAATGCTATTCTACTGAGCATGTCTAGAGAGAGCAAGCTGCATGTTTATTGGATGGTTATGTACTGACATATGTATAATGTGTTGGAAGGTAATAAATTAGCCTGGCTGAAGGGGAGAGAGAGCTTTTACCATCGACAAGCCTCCTTGATCGTTCTCCCTGATGCTAAGCACCTAAAAGATCTCTGTGTTCGAGTACTCATCATTCCTTCACTATTAATCTCTCAGCTGGTTAAGGGAGATTAATCATACTGTATCTAAGTATATCCCAGAGAAGGAATCCCTACACCTGAGGAAGGGGGATGGGGGGAAGCCCTTAACAGACCAAAACCAAAACAAAACAAGATAAGAGTCAACATAAAATATAACAAGACAAAAAAAAGATAAGAAAGATAATATGGTGCCACCAAAAGGGAGAAACTAAACTAGTTAAATTTGGGTAGGGAAGGGAAACTATCAGCTGTGGCCTGTCTCCAAAGCCTCCCTAAACAACAAAGTCTTTAATTGGCTATGAAAAGCTGTCCAGGAGGGAGCTAGACAAAGTTTCCCTGGGAGCTGGTTCCATAACATTGGAGCCACCACTGAGAAGGCTCAGAATTCTCCTCCTCAATGATGTCCTAAGGTTTTTTTTAGTGGACTGGGCATTCATCTGCAGGAGGACAAGGTCAGAAGCCCGGTTAAGCTGGTAGTCACGTACATGGCGTAGCATGAGATGTGAAACACACATGCATAGGCCAACATTGTTTCAGTGAAGGAGGTGTAACGTAGGCCAGTTAAGCTGGGTGGATGGGAAGTAGGGATAGGTACAGATTATATGCTCCTCCCCACCTGCCTGTGGCTCTCCATGAGCTGGACTGTAGTTCTCCTCTCCCTTTGAGCATTCCCGGTGCTAGATGAATAGGATGGGAGTTAGAAAACAGGTGCCATTCGCAAGGGTACAGCCTCCCCCCACCAACACTTTGTTGCACTTGCTCCTTTAAACAAAAAAAATTAAATAAAATGAGGACCCCCCCCCTTCTAAATGTAAGCCTATGGATGTAACATTTGCTGGTTAGAGCAGTGTCATTTTAAAGCCATACGCTTAAAAGCATTCATAGATATGGGAGGAAATTACGCATTCCCCAAAAGCAGTTTGTTGCTTAGGTGAGCTTTTTATATCACAGGAAAATCAGTTTGTTATTATGTGTGATCTCGTTTAGCTCGAGTAATTCTACATGTGCTTGCTTCATTCATCTCAACCAGTGAGTGTAGCAAACACTTGTTCCATCGTGTACACATTTAAATATCCAGCACCTCCTCCCAGAGAGTAATTTTCTTTTCTTCCTTTTTTGCACTAAACATGTCCAGCTCATTTAAGCTTTCCACACATGTATCCTTTCTTGTCCTTATAGCTTTCTTCTGGATCTTTTCAAGATTTTAGCAACTTGTTTGTGAAATGTCGTCTACATTGAAGTTCAGTATTCAAGAAAGTGTTTTAGCACTGTATAACAGGGAACGGTTATTAGTCAGAAAAACTATATCTCGTTAGAGAAATATAAATATTGGTATTTTATGCTCCAGCAATACATTATGATATGTTCAGTATATAAGCCCTACATCTTTCTTAAAAGTGTTGCTACTTTACTTTTTTTCTTCTCCACTTGGGATGAGTGTACAGTTGTGAATATGTGAAGTGCTTTATTGTTGCCTTTTTGGCTTTTCACTTGTATTGAGTTTCGACTCTCCCCCCCCCCCAAGTGTTCTAGGGGATTTGCAAGCCTTCCATCTAATATTTTTATTATTAATAAATGGAGAGTCAAATATTATCCCTATGTGTGCACTTAATGACATGGCATAGCATGAGATGTGAAACACACATGCATAGGCCAACACTGTTTCAGTGAAGGAGGTGTAACAAGAAATAGGTGTGATTCCAGTATCATTCTGTCTCTGCCTCCTCCACCCTTGAGCTACAATTTCTAACCTCTGCTCCGAAAAGAGCTACGTGCTTGAATCAAATCTGCCTCTCTGTTATCCAACATGTCCCTGACTAGCATAATTCCAGGTCAGAGGCCGTTTGACCTTTCGTGAATGCTTTGGACAGCAACTTCCAGAGTCCACAACCAGTATAGCCAGCTGTGAAGAATTTTGCCTCACCAGAAGTTCTTGGACTATAACTCCTGGAACAGTGGTTCTCAACCTTTGGGTCCCCAGATGTTCCTGGACTGCAACTCCCAGAAACCCCTTTGAGTAGAGCAAGTGGTGGGGGCTTTTGGGAGTTGCAGTCCAAGAACATCTGGGGAGCCACAGGTTGAGAACCACTGGCCTACAGATGTTCTCTTGCACCTGCCCAGTAGTGACATTTTTTGTCACATATAAATGGGTGGTGCTAGACTTCTAGCACCTAGACTAGGCCTGCCCAAAGTCCGGCCCGGGGGCCAAATCCAGCCCATCAGGCCATTCTGAGTGGCCCGTGGCTGGCGGCGCTGCCCCTCCCTCCCCCTCCTTCACCGCTGGGAGGCTTGAGGGGCTGAGTCGGCCGGCTGGCCGGTGAGCAGAAGCTTGTGGGGCTGGGTGGGCAGGTCCTTTGGTCCCCACCTTCCTTCCTCCCTCCCTCCCTCCCTTGGTCCCCACCTCCCTCCCTCCCTCCCTCCCTTGTTCCCCACCTTCCTTCCTTCCTCTCTTGGTTTCTACTTCCCTCCCTCCCTCCCTCCCCCCCTCGGTCCCTGCCTTCCTTCCTGCTGGTGGGGTTGCAAGGGGCCAGTGGGTGGGGCTTGCAGTGGGGTGGCAGGGTCGGGGAGCAACCGGCCCCTGACACATTCTCAGCCACCAAATCTGGCCCTCCTTACAAAAAGTTTGGGCACCCCTGACCTAGACTTTCAGGCAATGTTAATTGAACATTGTTCGGTGAAATTCTAGAAGAATTGGGGACTCTTCACAGGTTCAGTGACTGTAAGTGTCTGTGTGTACCCTTTATTAATCAATACATAAAAGAAGGAGCCAGCTCTGAATTTGATTGAATCTTAGATCGTTGAATTTAGATTTCTTGACAGCACCAACCAGAGAACCAATCATGGTGGATTTAATCCTAACAAGTATCATGATCTGACATGAGAAATAATGAGGTTGACAACTTTTCACCTGCATAGGGCTAGGAGGGCTTGGGTCTGCTTCTTAGACTCTCACTGTTTGCGGTCAGCACTGTATTCTTATCTGCCTTTTGACTGCGGTATTGGATCTCTCTGCTCTGCTTCCCTCTTTGGTAAACTTCTGGTTACCTGACACACATGACACACCCTTGGCCTTGACCGGACTTCCTGGGCCTTGTCCCTCAGCGTAGTAAGAGTGTGGCCTGGAGTTCCAGGCAACAGGACAGGGAGGAGCAGAGAAACGGGAGCAAAAGCATCCAGAGGCCTCCAGAGTTATAGCACTGCAGCAAAGGAGACTCTTGTGACAACAGTCTGGGTGTGCACTTCATCAGTGCCATCATGCACTTCTGTCCAATCCAGGAGAGGAACACTGCCTGTGTATGCAGCCATTACCTTTCATGCCTCTGCCGTTTTTGATTGTGTCCATAGCACATATGCTTTCATTCTCCTTCAAAACCAAACCTCCACCTATCCTACATCTTGGCTTAATATCCTCCATTTTGGCTTAATATTTTCTGGTGCTCCTAGATCAGGAGTTCTACACGGGGTCTTGTTATTTCTCTGGGGTGCCTTTCCATCATCACTATTGTAACTGGCCCCTCTCGCTGGCTGTCTTGTCCTGCTGTGCAGTTGGGCCAAGGCTCTCGTGCATCCTCTATAAGAGGAATAGTTAGCGTTTTCAGTTTTACAGCCCTGTTTTAAAAATGAACGAAAGAGGCATTCTCTTGTAAAATGGCTAAAGGTGTGGAGAAAGGCAATAGAGACATTTATCTCCCTTGCAATACTACAACATGTGTTTACTGTGCTTAGCAATAGGTGTGTGTGGGGGGGGTTGTGTCATTACATTCGTGACCAACCCTTCGTGACCCCATGTCCATAGAGTTTTCTTGGCAAGAAGACTGGAGTGGTTTGCCAGTTCCTAGCACAGAAGTAATTCTTCATACCATGAACATGCAAAACGTGGAGAGTTCACTGCCACAAAATGGAATCATGGGAATTAGCTAACAACAGTTGTTCAATACCCAGGATAATGCAGCATCACCACCATTCCAGTTCTGAGAGAGGATTTTTCTGAATAAGCTCTTGGTGTGTCAACAGAAACGGAGGATTGTTACCATTAGGCTAACGTTAGACAATCATCTGTCAGATGCGTTTTAGCATTGATTCCTATACTGAGCAGGGGGTTGTGATGGATGACCTTATAGGCCCCCGTCCAATTCCATTATTCTGAATCTAGTTGCTTGTCCCAATGAGAGCTGACCCCTTGAATCAGTGATATTTATGTAAAGGTTGTGTTTACAAATCCCATTCATTCTGTGTTGTGTTCTTAGAGTAATCTTTGAACTGCCTGAGTTTTGGAGCATATGAATAATAGAGAGGAAAGATCCAAATGTACCTTTGCTCCAGCCAAGCCCCACCCAAACCAGATCAAGCTCCCAGGCACAGTCAATTGGATACAGGTGCAGGATGTGGGAGCTGGAGGCTGGAGAATAACAGAAGGGTGGGATTCTGGCCTATCCAATCGGGGGCTAGCAGGCTGTTTAAACCATCCAATGGCTGCTGACGGAGAAATCTTGGGAGTGTATATAAACAGGCCCTTGGGCCATTTTAGTTGTTTTTATCCTTCAGCAATCTCTGTGTGTGATGAAATAAAGAGCTGAATTATCACTTTGGGCAGTGTCTGGTTCCGTCAGATCCACTGCATGACATTATGTCAGTCTTCTCTCGTTGAGATTAGCAACTCAATTTTGACCCTCTGTGGGCAGAGCTTGTGGGTTGGTCATGATCAGAAACAGAACAGTTAAAGGCATTCAGAGTGTCCTTCGGGCACTGTGAGGTCACCCCTTTCACAGACTGCGTTTTCAGAGGCACAACCAGGTTTATTACGACATCCCACTGCTGTGCCACTAAATTGTGACGACACCTCCCCTTTTCACACTGAATTGTGACGGAAATGGTAATGCTGCCACCTTTTATTTACTTGGTAATGCTGCCACCTTTTAAAATTGTCGCCTCATGAATTGGGACCGACTCAGATGTAAAATATCGAAACAATGATGAACTTTGAGAAAATAATAAATATAACAATATCTGAGGATGGTATGTGTTGCCTGTAACAAACAATAGATTTAATTAACTCTACAAGCCCCCTGTCTTTAATAACTAGTAAACAGTATAGCCCTCACTGCCTGACAGAACTCTCACAGAACAGTGCTCTCTCCCAGCACTCACTCTCAAAACCTTCAACTTAACTCAACTGAACTCCCTAGGCTCCACCCTTTTTATATCATACC
The DNA here is from genome assembly GCA_023846285.1 of Phrynocephalus versicolor. Lineage (NCBI taxonomy): Eukaryota > Metazoa > Chordata > Lepidosauria > Squamata > Agamidae > Phrynocephalus > Phrynocephalus versicolor. The sequence continues at coordinate 38,048,485 of JAHTLZ010000122.1, read as the reverse complement.
ATTCCCCACCCTCCTGTTGGGATTGGCTGATGATTTGAATATTCATTACTCCTGTTTCCAGGGTTTTGTCACAGGCACATGTAAACATTGAGGTATCTTTACGTATTTGTCTTTAAATGAATTTAAGAGAAACTGATGTGGCATCTCTCTGCCATATGTGTGTGGACAGCATGGGGATGCCTGGATGTGTAGATGTGTTTGTATATGTACATACTGGTTGTTTCAGGATATTATTAATTACTTCCATTGCTAGGAGCCAGCTCTCACTTAAAACTATATTAAACTAGTATCGGTGTTACCTGTTGCTTGAATGGATCAATACAGCTTTCCTAAGTAAAAATGGTTTGCAAACCATTTTTGGTGAGTGGAACATTCTTATTCAAACTACAAAAGGCTAAAACTTGTTAAATAACTTTTTGTTTTGTTTTGTTTTATGTAACATCAAGGATGCAGTCCATGTTAGTGGCTCACATTATCCTGTTTTCTGGTTGGAAAGATTGATCTGCTTCCTGACTTGATTTAAAAATGCTGATGTTGATCAGCTGTTGCCCATGGCTAAAAGGGACAGGTCATATGCAGTGTGCATTTTATAGTTCCTTTTGGCCCTCAGGCTGCCATATGAGGTCCTGAGCAATATTATATTGCTTCTTGAATGAAACTGTTCATTTTCATTTAACATTTAAGGCTAAACAGTTGATAGCCCTTAAAAGCTTGGTGGTTTCTGGAGGTTTAATAAACCCCATTTGGTGATTACTGTGTGAAGCCATAGGTGCTGTGAAATTCCGTACTCTGTTGGCACGAACAATAACTCAAAACATGAGAACTCTACACTGAAGTAATTACTGAGAAAGAATCATGCCTCTCTCGCTAGTCTGGAATGTCATTTGCCTTCAAGCTATGCAGCTCAATTAAACTGTGTGTGAGGAGCATTTGGTGAGGTTATATGCAACCTATATCTCATGTGGTGTACGTAGAAGACAGAAGGAAAATCGGAGCCTGTTGTCTGTCTAAAAGGTCATAAACCACATAAAATGGATCATATGATTTTCTTGTCATTTATTTATTTTTATTTTGAAACATGTCTGCATTGCCTTTTCACAACAAGCGTTCAAGGCAGATGACAGAGTAAGCCTTACTCTGTAATTTATGTGGGAACAATCAACTGCAATTGGCATGTAGTTCAAGATCTCTGTAGTGCTTTTATCTGTCCAAGTAGACTGTTGTTTATTAGAAAAGACCCAAAACCACATATCTAAATCCCTAACATATTTATGCCCTTTGGACAGTACAAATAGGCACTAGAGATGGGCACAAAATGAAAAATGAAATGCTGTTTTGTCATTTTGTTACGTAATGAATTACTTTGTTATGTAATGAAATGGTAGGACACGTTTTGTTACAAAATGAAACATGATTTTTGCTCCAGGAATGAAACAATATGTCCTAGGGGAACCAAAATCGCAGGGGATCTTCATTGGACTCTTCCCCATAAGCCCCCCAAATTTGGAGAGGTTTTGGGTTCAAGGGGCTGAGTTATTAAACTCCAAAGGGTATCCTCCTGGGAAAAAATCATTTCTAATTGAATCAGAAGACAATAATAGCCCTCCCCCACGGGGTTCTGCCCCCTGAAACCCAAAACTCTCTTTCAGGGGCTTACAGGGAAGAATCCAAAGAAGCTACCCTGCAGTTTTGGTGCCTTCTAGGACCCAGGGGAGCCAATAACAAATTGTTCCTTTTCTTTTCATTCCAAAACTACTTAAAATTTATTACTAACAAAATGAAATGAAACTACTAAAGAAACGAAACGCTATATTTTCATTTCATGCCCATCTCTAATAGGCACTAAAAAGGATATTGGCCTCCATTTTCCCTTTAAGATCATTTCAGCTGGATTACTAAAATGAATATTACCAACTGTCTGCATATTTTCTAAAAACAACAACTTAACACATCAGACATAGTAGTAATAGAATGAAGAAATGTCTAGATAATTGGCATTGCAGTTCCAAGGGATGCCAGAGTTGAAGCTAAAGAATTAGAAACATTAACAAAATACAGAGTTGTGGCAATCAAAACATCTCACTCATATATTAAATATTGCGCAGTGATCCCCATCATCATCAGGGTTTTGGGAACAATATCAAGAAATTTCACACAGAACTATAACCAGTTCCAGATTCCAGAAATAACATCATTAGAGCTACCAAAAAAACCCTAGCAGCATTAGGAACAGCATAGATACTGTGCCGATATTTAACAGATATTTGGGTTTTGTGTTAACACTTGTATCTGTTATATGATACCAGTCAATGTTTTTATAATTTTAAGTGTGTCTGGTGAAAT
>JAHTLZ010000122.1:37998842-38046132 GCA_023846285.1 Phrynocephalus versicolor | reverse complement strand
ATAATAATAATAATAATAATAATAATAATAATAATAATAATAATAATGTTGGAGTTGACAAAGTCACCATCAGTCAGCTGCAGAAAGCTACCTTGCTGGGATCTGCTCGCCTAATTTGCCGATACATCACGTAGTCCTAAATGCTTGGGAAGCGTTTGACTAGTGATTTGTAATACAAAATCCAGCGTAGTTATCTTGTCTGCTGTGTGATGGATGATGATGATGATGATGATGATGATGATGATGATAATAATAATAATAATAATAATAATAATAATAATAATAATAATAATAAATGTCATTAACTTGTTAAGTCTTTATTTAGCAATTCTTAATTTGGCTGAGATAAATATAGGACCATCTCATGAATAACTATGCCTATTATGCATACACAATCTTTGATCTCCCATTGCCTCTTCCCTTCCATCATCGCCTGTGGACACACATGGAACAGCTACTGTTTCGGATGACAACTCCCAGAATGTGGCCATGCCGAGGTGGGGGGGATTCTGGGACTTGTAGTTTGCAAAAAGGGACCTTTTCTGAGGACTGTCTTGGAGGTGAGGAAGGGTCTTTTCTTTCAGACGAGGGGGGAGGTGTCTCTGCCTGGACCTCTGAAGAGCTCCAGTCAGAAAATTAGACATTCCTCCGTAAGCCAGGGGGGAAAAGATGCCCAGCCTGTGTTTAAGTGTGTCATGTCATCCCCTGCTTAATTTCTCTTAGGAGCATTTGCTCACGCTCAGAGTTGCTTAGAGACCATTCCGAGGGGTCATTATGTTCCTTCATCAGTGAGCTGTGGCGGCGGCAGCAGAGGCAGCATTTAGGAGCGAAGCACTTCAGAAAGGGGGTGGGGTGGGGAGGCAAGCTTCTCCATTTGCCATGCTCCCAGTTTAGCTTAATCCCCCCCAAAGGGAGACCCAGTGGCAGACACGACAGTTTAAGAGAACCAAAAATAGCAAAAGGGCAGGAATGCACAGCGGTGGTGCCCCCGTTAATGCGGCCTGCACACAGCTCTTTAGTGTACCTTTCCCCCACAACTTAAGTTTAATTGTGGCACAGATCATTCTGCACAGCCTCTGGCCAGGGAGGCAGTGGTGGCAGCCAGCAGCTTCTTCTTCATGCTTACGTATCGAACTCCTGGTTAACTCCACCTCCACCACCCCCAGTTAGTGGAAAGTCGGCCATGTCCCTTGATAGCAGCCATGTGCCGTGCATGGCTCCCCTGCTTATTCGGTCACATCTGAAATCTTCAAGATAATGGAGTCTCAGATAAGTGGGTGAGCCTTGCATGAGGCACATGGCCCTCGGGGGACCTGGCCAACTTTTCATGCAAGCCAAGTATGTCAGTTTAAGGGGGAGGAGGAAAAAAAGCTGTAAAGAACGTGTGGGAAGCTAAATAGGTGTTGCCATCAGGAAAATGGTACAAATAATCATAACCGCTTTCTGTTCCCCCTCCTTGCGTTCCCCTTCCAGGTGTGCAGATTGTGTTTTTGGATTACAGCTCGGAGAATTCCCTTAGGCCACATACAGGTTGCCTTTTCAGCTATCTTTTATTGCCGTATCACAGTCTTATTAGATGCTTCTTCAGGTCAAACAGCAGAAACCTTAGTGAGACATTATTGTTTTAGGTCAGCATTCAAGAACAGGGGAAATATTTTAATTATAGGTTTCTATTTGCAATTGGCTCTTCTGATGGAAGGAACAGTCATTGCATCTCGAAAGTCCCTACTGCAGTACAGAGAAGACTTCAGGTTAGGAACTTCGCTTTGTTCAAAAGTGGATCATTGACATCGTTATTTTTAAATTGTTTCATGGATACAAGGGTCGCAGGGAAACAAGCCCCATTTTAGAATCCTGCATTTTGGTCATTGGCAAACGAGAGTAATGAATTACCTGCAGAAAGCTCCAGGCAGACACACATTCTTCTCCTCCAGCTTATTTATAAAGAGATATTTCTTAGTACATCTGATCTCGCCAGATTTTGGAAGCTAAGCAGGATCGGCCCTGGTTAGTACTTGGATGGGCGACCACCAGGGAATACCAGGTGCTGTAGGCGCCCGGAGTAGGAACTGGCAAACCTCTCCAGTATTCCTGCCAAGAAAACTCCATGGACATGGAGTCAAGAAGGGTAGGTCATGACTGTAACAACACAACACAACACAACACACACACACACACACACCTTCACTTCTCAGTTTACCACACCCACTTCTATCTCCAAAACATGTTCTCGGTTTACGTTATCTCCAAAACTGAACTGTAATTAGATTAAATCTAGGTCAGAATGGGTGGGTGGGAATCTGTAGGAACATTTTACCTTCTAGATGTCTAGCAATATCTGGAGGACCCCAAGTTGCTCAACACTTGCTTAGCAAAACATACCTGCTTCAAATCTACACCCTCACCTTGTCATGACCTTTCCACGACCATGGAAGTATGTATCAGTATAGAAGAGAGAGTATAACCACTGCAGTTGTCCAAAGAAGTGGATTTTGAGCCATGAAATGCCACAGATAGACTGATCTGCTAGTTTTTTAAGTGCCACACTTTATTCCTGCTCCATTTCTTCTTTTCCTCCTTTAATTTTGCCAACCCGTGGTGGAAAAAGGAGCTGAAGGAACCATAATAGGCACTATTAGTACCTTTGCAGCCCCCTAGATCCAATCTCTCTCTCTCTCTCTCTCTCTCTCTCTCTCTCTCTCTCTCAGCTTGTTCCTCTAGAGCAGCAGTTCCCCAGGTGCTCTGGGACTACAGTCCTGGAGTACCGCTAGCGATGAAGGCTTCTGGGGTTTTTCGTTCAAGAACATCTGGGAACACAAGATGGAGAGTCACTGTTCTAAAGGATGCATGAGGCCATTTGGCCATGATTTCGATGGGTGGGGGCTTATCGCCTCCAATTTTTAATATAATATATATTTGACCACTAGAGGGCGTGAGCGTGCTTTTAAATAACACAATAAAAAAATCTTTGTAAAAAACAAGTTTTGTTCCCTAGGGGGGTGTGTGTGTGTGTGTGTGTGTGTGTGTGTGTGTATGTCAAAAGATTACGTGTATCTCTCCAGAGTCACGGGGAGGGGCAACACCATCAATTATGTTTATGCAGAAAGGTAACTTGGCTCTCTTTTCTGTGACCAGATTGGTTTTTATTATTACTGTCATCATGAATGGGTATTCTCAGGCGCTTGAAAGATCTTGCTGGTCATATCGTTCATTCAGTAAAGTGAGTGGAGTTGTAGCTTCAGCACAAGAAGATAAAACCTGGCCGCAGGGGTGCTGGTGAGAGCACCGTGATGCATGGTACATGAAGGGGCCTGTAAGATTGCACGCTAACAGGACGGCTGTCGAGTGAATAGACAGAAACCAGTCAGAACTGAATTAAGGATGTTGATAAGAGGTTTACATATATTTATTTTATTTCCAATCTCGAACATCCTTGGGATCCCATTTCAGTGCAACTCTTTCTCTCCCTCAACTACCCCTTAACACACTTCATGCATATTGAGTTAAAAGGACCCTCGGTGCTACAGATTGGGAATGGCAGGGTTTCACTCCACAAGGCATCGGAATACTCGGCTTGTGAAAGATGGGAGCCCCTTCTGGGTTTCTTCAGAAAGCCTGGCCGTTTAAAGGCTGAGGGGGTGATATGATAGCTATGTTTAAATATTTGAAAGGCTGTCATATTGAAGAGGGAACAGGTTTGTTTTCCATGGCTTCAGAGACTAGGACTCGGGGCAATGGTTTCAAACTCCAGGAAAAGAGATTCCATTTGAACATTAGGAAGAGCTTCATGACAGTTAGAGCTGTTCGGCAGTGGAAGATGCTGCCACAAAGGGTGGTGGAGTCTGCTTCTTTATTTTATTTTATTTATTTATTTATTAGGCTTATATACCGCCCGTCTTCCCGGAGGAACTCTGGGCAGTTCACAACAAGGATATACAGCACAATTCAGCAAATAAATATAACAATTTAAAATACTAGAACAAACACTAATCAAACACTTTGGAGGTTTTTAAGCAGAGGCTGGATGGCCATCTGTCGGAAATATTGTGATGGGGTTTCGGCATGGCAGGGGGTTGGACTAGATGGCCCTTGAGGTCTCTTCCAACTCTAGGGTTCTATGATTCTATGATTCTAAAGCCACAGTGGCTGTTCACAACAGGTGGCACTCGGCGTGTGTTTTCGATTTACATGCCACCCCTTTATTATCCATCACTGCAAGGCCCAGATCACTTCTCAAAATGGCGGCGGCTTCTGGTATGACTTACTGAAGGCCAGTTGGTTTCCTTCTCTTGACATGTTCCTGGTGGACCTTTTGCTCCCACCGAAGCATATCCTCTCCATCAGTGTATTAACAATAACCCCATTTTGGAGTTTTGTTGTGTCTCCCCAATACCCCCCCCCCTTATTCTATGGCATCTGCAACACAAGAGATGGGAGATGTCCCCCTTCTTCCATGGAGCATGTTTTCCTTGTTTTCTTCCTTTTTGAATCATCATCAAACTCAGGTTTGCAGGGCTAAAAAGCAGGGAGTGACCCAAGGTTAGCCAGACAGCTTTATGGTTGTGTCAGAATTCCAAAACTGGTTTCCCCACTAATGATCTGACACTTGTGTCTGCCAGTTCACACTCGGCAGGATGCATAACAGAGACATCTAATTAAGGCTTTACTAATAAACTCTTGACCCTGATCAGTTTGTTTTTTCGCAGATTGTCAGTGTACAACATATCACTGGGCGCTTTGCGTAGAAGGTCCACATGTTTCACCTATTAGGACAGTTGTTTTGTTGTTGGACACTTCCCTTTGTATCCATGTAAACAAAAGGAATGAGAAACACCACTCTTCTGTTCTCAAGATAGTGGGAGTGTCTTTGACATTCTGCCCTAATAGCAACGTCTTCCTATTTTTCTGAAACCCATGATGAAAATACTTATATCCATCAATTTGCATACTGTTAGTGACACAGAGCCAATGTTATGTCATAAGACCTAAGGACCTAGGACCTGTTGACCATCTCTAGCGTCTCTCTTGGCTGTTAATGAGAAAGAGGTGGCCTTCACCTCTTCACCACTGATTCACACTCATCTAGTGGCCACATAGGTGTTTCTAATCACCTCTAGGTAACCTCTTCAAAATCATTTCAGTTGCCAGGAGCTGCTTTAATAAATATGCCAACTGGTTCCTAATTTGAGTGGCTTCATCATAGGGTGATTTTGAGAGACGCCAGTGGTTGTTCGTGTTTCGTGCTTATTTGTGGTGGAAAAAAACAGGCCCATAGGTGCGATCCAGATGGCTGGAAAGCTTTGTCAGACTCTTTCCCTTTCAGGGTGCCTTCAGGAATCCACCTGAGACTCCAGGAAGAGACGCCAGAGGGTGTTTGTGATATATTTTGTAAATTCCTCAAGTGTTAATGAGTACCGCATTATTTCCACTTTCTCTCACTCTGCAGACCAGAACCAGCATATTTAAGGGGGAACTTGACATTTCAATGGTTTATGAATGAAGAGTTGCTTCAATCACTTGCTTCCCTGCCTTTTCCTTTCTCCTTTTCTTTTAAATCTCTAGGATTAAAGAGCCTCTTCAAGACAGCATAATAGCCACCTACGAGGAACATGAAGATAGCGTCTATGCCGTGGAATGGTCTTCAGCCGACCCGTGGCTATTTGCCTCGTTAAGTTATGATGGACGGCTTGTTATTAACAGGGTTCCCAGAGCTCTTAAATACCACATACTGTTATAAATCTGTCCCCGTTTTGTTGAGTGTCATCCTCTCAATATTGACTATAATTGGAAAGGCTCCTCTTTCTCAAGTACTTGTCATAACCAGCATATCAGCCCCTTTCCTCTCTAGTGTAAATATTTGAAAATTAAATAACTGCGATGAAAGTCACATTTTTGTTTGCTGTTTTCTGTTGAGCAGAAGATACATTTGGTATTATAAAATCCTTGTAGTGAGAAGACTGTGATACTATCCATTTTGATTGTTGTGCTATATAAAATAACCAAACTCTGAGTGTGAAACCTGATAAAAAAGCCACTGTATGGCACTAAATAAATCATACCACCATCCCCGCACTCCGTAGCTCTCTGCACCTCTTCCAAAAGTCTTAGTAGGAGACTGGGGGCTACAAGACTGTTGAAGACGGGGAACTGTATCGTAATCAAATTTGGGAGGGTGCGAAGGGCCTGAAGCTAGGCAGAGGAATTTTCTATTGCCCAGGCATGGCTCATGACTTGGGCAGTTCCCCTCTATTGCTGTAGCTCAGAAGGACACGGTTCATCATGTGCTATAGAGGTTCTCCCAAACCTTCTCCAGAAGTCCTTGGGACAGGTACGGAGGAGCGGGGAATGGGTTCAGTGAGGTTGCCTTCTACTTGTGTAACATTAGATATTTCATCTTGAAGTCATACTATATACTAGCTATATATTTGGGGGCATATATTGCATTCTTATGTTAAGAGTAATGGATGGCCATTTGAGTTTGCTGTTTTTTGTAGAGAATTGATATCCAGACAGGTGGTTGAGCCAAACAGGCCCTTAGAACCTTTCTCCAAAATCAGTCGGCATGGCTGCCATCCATGGGGAAATATACTATTAAATGTTGCTTTCTGTTGCGCGTACAGTGGACGCTCATATAACAAATGGTTTGTATAACATAAAATCTGTACAACATAAAAAAATTCCAGAGACAGGGGAAATTTGCTTAACAGAATCACCTATGGGGCAAATCCGTACTACAACATAAAAATGGCTGCAATTAGGGATTACTGTTTTCAGTGCATTCCTATGGGAAATTTGTATAAAGGAAAATCTGCTTAACATAATTTCATTTGGAACAAATTAATTCCTCTATACAAGGTACCACTGTATTAGATTGGGGACAGTGCTGAGTTTTAGTGTCACTGAGCACAGGGGCTTTGCAAAGTATGGGACAACTTAGTTTATCTGGGTAGGCTTCGGAGAATATAAATGTTCACCTGATAGTGTGAGTTAGTGGGAGCACAATGAGTCAGTATATAAACAGCATACAGTGGTGCCTCTGATAACGAATTTAATTCATTGTCAGAGGCAATTTGCTATCCGAAAAATGTGTTAGCCAAAATGTGGTTCCCCATTGAAATGAATGGGAAACCGATTAATCTGTTCCAGAGGTGCAAGAAAAGGCAAAAAGCTGGGCTGGGTGGGTTCTAGACCTCTTTATAAAGTGCACTTTAAAGGCCTGCAGTGCTTGAACACCCCCTCCAAAACACGCACAAACATAAGCAGCAAGAGAAATCCAGCCTGTTCTTGCCTGCAGAGTAATGGAAAAGATTGCAAACATGGACAGAAGAAAGCAGCATGACTACCCCAGCATTTTCCTTCCAAAAATGCAAAGAAAAGGAGTGCAAAGATGAATAAAAGCTAGCTCCCTACCTTTCCAAGTTCAAAAGGTCCAAATCCCTCAGTAAAACACGTCCAGAATGGCTCAAAAAACATGAAAAACCCCACTCTAACTCCCCCTACACCCCCGAAACTACAAGGATTGCAATACATTCTGGGTACACTTTTTTCCAAGGCATTATAAAACATTTGTTATCTGAGGCAGCCCATAGGGAACATTTGTTATCCAAGGCAGCCCTATACCCAGAAATTTCCATTTGTTATCTGAAAAATTTGTTATCAGAGGTATTCTTTATCTGAGGTATTCCTGTATTTTGCTTTTGGGTTTACTCTTGCTTCTGGAATGACACTGTTGTCATAGAATCATAGAATCATAGAGTTGGAAGAGACCTCAAGGACCATCTAGTCCAACCCCCTGCCGTGCAGGAACCCCATCACAATATTTCCGACATATGGCCATCCAGCCTCTGCTTAAAAACCTTCAAAGAAGGAGACTCCACCACCCTTTGTGGCAGCATCTTCCACTGCCGAACAGCTCTAACTGTCATGAAGTTCTTCCTAATGTTCAAATGGAATCTCCTTTCCATTAGTTTGAAACCATTGCCCCGAGTCCTGGTCTCTGAAGCCATGGAAAACAAACCTGTTCCCTCTTCAATATGACATCATTTCAAATATTTAAACATAGCTTTCATATCCCCCTCAGCCTTCTTTTTGAAAGGCTAAACATTCCCAGTTCCCTAAGCCGTTCCTCATAAGACATTTCCTCCAGACCTTCAACCATCGTGGTCACCCTCCTCTGCACACGCTCGAGGTTGTCAACATCCTTTTTAAACTGAGGAGCACAGAACTGGACACAGCACTCCAGGTGGGGTCTGACCAGAGCAGAATAGAGTGGTGCTATCACTTCCCTTGATCTAGGCAATCTGGTTCTCTTGATGCAACCAAGAATCGCATTGGCTTTCCTGGCCGCCGCATCACACTGCTGACTCATGTTCAATGTTTGGCAATTGTGTGTTGGACATCCATGATGATGTTCTGGAAGATTCTTTGAGCCTGAAAATCTAGGTAAGCATCCTTCTGATCTACAATCCTGCTTTTTCAAAATACTACAGCACAGTACTTGAACGTCTCAATATTCCCTTTTCAGCAACACTCAAAAACCAGATTCCAGAATGGCGGTTCCCAAAAGCTAGCTGGTTAAATGCTGCCTCAGCCCTCTTCTCTTGCAGGGCAAACATGCTATCTATGCATGGATTTCAGGGCAGTTGGATTTCATTCAAGTGGGCCTGAAAGAAGGCTAGCACGGACCGCCATGTTTTCTTTGCACAGGCGTGGGTGGCACATGCATCCCCTGGACATTGGCACACTTCTGTTTGTCAGCAAACTTCCATTGGAGAGCCCATCACTTTTTGGTTATGGGAGCATGCTTTGGCAATTGTGCAACAGGCTGCATGGGTCCGAATAACCTGCGAGAAACGGCAGATAGAATAGGGAATGGGGAGATCAATACAGACTTCCTCCTATTATTTCTGCTGTTGCTATAGCGACTGTTGGAGTTCCTGTTAAAGGGTCAGCCTTTTCCTAACCTTTGTTTGTCTCTACCTGGCAACTGGATTGAAACACACTGAAGCGTGATTTTTCACGTGCACACACACTATGTAATGTCATGGGATGAAATTTTAAGTATATGACCATTTTAGGGAATTGGATTCAGAAGCTAATTTAAAAAAAACAAGAAAAGAAACAAATAGAAACCTGAGAAGCTGAGTTTTCATCTTATTATGCAAGTACAGTAAACTCCAAATCTACATGCATGGCACCCTACAACATGTTTCTTTTCTTTTCTTTTTCTGCATTTTCAACTTAGCTCACATTTCTTCAATAATTAGCTTTGCCCTAAAGACTTTTCTTTTGAGGGTCAGTATCTCATTCATCTCAAACCAGATCGAATTGACACTCTGTGTGAGCAAACTGTTGGAGCTCTTCTTGGCTGGAGCAGTAAAGCTTGGTTGAAGAATACATATGCTTTGAAAAAGAGCAAGTTTAATGGTTGATTTATACTTTTCTTTAAAGGACTTGCACATTATGACCTGTCTTCATAATGTTATTCTAGAGTAGATCCATTGAATCAGTGATGCTTAGATTAAAATGTAAAATATTACTAAGTTCTCATAGATCTAAAGGGTCTTCTGCAGCTGGAACTCGTAACTGGATTTAGCTCTATATAATGTATTTGATTTATCTGCGTTGATTAGTTTGTTATCTGTAACAACTAATCAGGGTGGATTTGATTTAGATCAAATCAATTTAAATCTAAAACAATTTAAACTATTTAAATCCAAATAAGCAATCAGTGTGACCTGGAATTCATACTCCAGTTGAGCTGCACACAAAGCTTGTGGGATTTCGTGATAGATGGACCTCAAATTCCACTATCATCCTACAGTCCCATCAAACCTTGGCCAAGGGCTTCGATCATGACCTTGCTCCCAGCAGCCCATTTAGCTAGTAGTAGTTGCTGACAGCAGCAGGCAAAGAAAAAGATACAGTCCTTGTCAGAGTGCTTATAGAGCCGCTGCCAGTTTGACTAGAGAGGACCTCAGTGGCCAAGTCATCTCGAGCAAAAATGTTGTATTGCCTGTGAATTACCCATATATCTAGTGAGGAAAAGCTATTCATGAATTTAAGTTATGCTGTTAGTTAAAGAACCTTGCCTATTTGTCAGTTGCTTTGGCATTCTCAGCAAGATGATGATGATGATGATGATGATGATTTGGTTGGGTACCACCTTCAGGGGCCTCATAGCAAGGGGGTGTCTATGACTCCTGGTGGCACTACCCAGACCTCTCTTAAAGCCATGGGCATTTCTTATTCAGGTTGTGAAAGCGCAGTAGCCTTGAGGCGTTTCAGTGCTAATGCAGCTGCGTAACTATGCAGGGAAGAGTCCTTTTCTTATCAAAGGCCTTGGGATGTGCAAATGGCTGTGTTTGGAATCAAGTGCCTTCACACTTTCTCTAGAGAAAGTCCTTGCAATATTTGCCTTGGCTTTTCAGATGCTTTTATAATACAGCAAGGGAAAGAATGGGATGCAGGCAACAATGAAGGGATTTCAGGTCTAGGCAGGTTTTTCAACCCCTGAGCCATTAACTGAGCCTATTGTGTATGCTGCACGCACGGGTAATTATGCTGCCGCCATTTAAATTAACACCTATATGGACTGAGTGTATCACTTAAAATCATGGAGTCTCACACGTTCTGTTCTTTTTAAAATAAATAACTAGTAAACACATTCAGGTTTTCAGTTGTTGCCTTCGATTACTATTTATATACATTAAACATTTGTCATACTGTCAGGTCCTAAATTGACATTTACTGGTCCCTCTCTATAGGTGAGGGCAGCAAGCTACAGTACATAATTATAAAACGCTTGAAATCATAGTGTAATGTTTGCTTTCCAAACCGACACATAATGAAAAAAGAAAGGAAAGAACAACGGTTATTATATTTTATTTTATTTTATTTGAAAGAAATATAGTATATTTGGTTTCCTGAAATCAATTGGAATACTTATTTGGTGGCAATCGGTGTGGTCTAATGGACTGACTGCTGATTAGTACACCCAGGTTCAAATCTTTGCCCAACCATGGAAGCCCACAGTGGAGGGATTTGGCAAGGGTAATATCTTACTGTACTTCCCTTGAAAGTGCCATCAGGATCGTGACATGTCATTTCTGACTGTGTGACATATCACACAATGTTATTTTTGTGGCCATTTAAAGACACTGAGACGATGTCGGTCTTGCAAATGTACATTGAATTAGCCTGCTGGAGATAACAAATGCTCCCCTGGCTCGCTGTTACCTGCACAGAAAAGTCCAGTGACAGCCTTGATAAGGTGTGGGGTCAATGGGCGCGCGAGAGAGGCAGGTTGCACTTGGGAGCCAATTCCAGCATAGGTAGAGAATCAACGGAAGGGCCAGATATCTGGTTTCTAGTCAGAGACAGGCAAGAGTTTAGACCTGGCTCATGCAGACAAGAACCAGGTGAGAGAAACAAGTGGTTTGCTTATGGATGGAACCAGCGTCCCTCCAGAAGACATTCTCCAGTTCTTCATGTGACAGCAGATATCTGCTCCCTCTGTCCCAGTGCATCAAGGCTGCAATAGTGGCCTAAGTACCACCATGGGCCGATCATGAACATAAGAGGACACCGGGTCCGACGAATGGAACATTTCCATCTAAGCTGGGGGTTTACTTGACGCAAGATTGTTCCACTGAGTCACACGACAGTTTCTCTGGGCTGGCCCTCTTCTTCCCATCTGCTGACCGGGTCAGATACCCACGCCAACGACAGTCTCGCTTGTTTCTCTCGCTGGCCATTGTTTCCTTCATCTGCAGTCTAACCTCCAGCCTGTCCTTGCTTACCACTCCTTCCCCTGGTCCTTGACACCCTCAGTTCTTTTGCACCGTTTGACCACGTAGGCCGCTCATGCTCTTTTTCCTGACTAGCTGCTGATGGAGGGAGGGGACAATGAGGTCCATGAGTCTGCTGCAGCAAAGAGCTACGTTGACATTTGAGCATCAGCAAATGAATAGCCTGCCTGCAGCAACTTCTACCCAAGATGAAGAACCCCAGACCTTGGGTGTTTTTTTTAAACACAGTATCCTGTTTGATTTTGACACGCCCTCTTGACTCAGCAGAAGGTACCGTAGCAATTTAATAATGTGGCAGTTGTGTGTTTCATCACTGAACAACTAGAATCTCATCAGATTTCTGTGGCGGCTTCCACCATTGGAAATCTGCACACTTATAAATACTGAACAGGATACGGGCCACAGAACCTGGGACCTGGGAATAAGCAACTACAGTGGTACCCCGACTTAAGAGCAGCTCGACTTAAGAGCAGAAAACTGTTGGCATTTTACTTGCCTCCTTAAAATTTTAGATATGGTCTGCTCGACTTGCAATTTTTTTTCATTTTTAACTTATTTTTTCAATGTTTAGATAGGTACCCCGACTTAAGAGTAGCTTGACTTAAGAGCATGCGTTCAGAATGAATTAAATTTGTAAGTCAAGGTACCACTGTACAGTAGTTGTTTGGATGAGCAGCGAAACGTTTCTATCTCTCAAAAAGAAGTCCAGTAGCCATGACTCAACTTCCAGATTCACTGTACAGTAGTCATAGTTTCCTTTAACAATTATTTTGTAACAGGAACACGACAGTGGCATTTCAGAAGAAACAGCTTGAGAGAAATGATTGCCGTGTGTGTCTCTGATTGTCTAGTTTCTAAAGTTATTTTTTGTAGTTTCAAAATTATGTTTGAAATATGGTTAGAGATATAGTACTGTATATCACAGAAGTGATTACACCCCCTCACATTTCGTGAATATTTAAGTTTATATTTTCATGTGACAACACCGAAGAAATGACACTTGGCTGCATTGTCAAACAGTGAGTATACAGCTTGCCTAACAGTGTAAATATGCTGTCCCCTCAAAATAACGCAAGACACAGCCATTCATGTCTAAACCGCTAGCAACAAAGGTCAGTACACCCCTAAGTGACAATGTCCAAATGGGGCCCAGGTAGCTGTT
Source organism: Phrynocephalus versicolor (assembly GCA_023846285.1). Lineage (NCBI taxonomy): Eukaryota > Metazoa > Chordata > Lepidosauria > Squamata > Agamidae > Phrynocephalus > Phrynocephalus versicolor. The sequence continues at coordinate 38,033,160 of JAHTLZ010000122.1, read as the reverse complement.
TTCCTTACCTGGTGTCATGAGACTTCTTAGTGTCACAAGGTCTCAGATGTGAAGGGGGGGGAGCAGGTGTTATCGCTCTCACTCTCACATTTGGTGTTATTGTTCTCACTCTCTCATACTAGTCACTGGAAGTTCCACGTGGCACCTCGTGGTAATGAACTATCTGAGGATCTGAAAAAACGAACTGTTGCTCTATAAAATGGCATACCTAGGATATAAGCAGATTGCTAAGATCCTGAAACTGAGCTGCAGCACAGTGGCCAAGACTATGCAGTGGTTTAACAGGACAGGTTCCACTCAGAGCATGCCTCCCCATGGTCAGCCAAAGAAGTTGAGTGCCCCTCAGCGTGATAGCCAGAGGTTGATTTGGGGAAACAGATGTATGAGTGCTGTCAGCATTGCTGCAGAGGTTGAAGGGGTGGGGGATCAGCCTGTCAGTGCTCAGACCATATGCTGTGTGCACACTGTATCAAATTGGTTCCAGAAGGAAGCCTTTTCTTAAGATGATGCACAAGAAAGCCCACATACAGTTTGCTGCAGACCAGCAGACTAAGGACATGTCTGGTGATCCAGGTGATAAACTCACCTGGATGACTGAGAATCTTCACAGACTAAGGACATGGATTTTTGGAACCATTTCCTTAGTCTGCTTGTCTGCAGACAACCAGGTGAGGCATACAAAGACAAGTGTGTCGTGCCTACAGTCAAGCCTGGTGGTGGGAGTGCCATGGACTGGGGCTGCATGAGTGCTACCAGCCCTGGGGAGCTACAGTTCATTGAGGGAACCATGAATGGCAACATGAACTGTGACACACAGAAGCACAGCATGATCCTCTCCCTTGGGAGACTGGGCCACAGGGCAGTGTTACGACAGGATAACGACCCCAAACACACACACACCCAAATGACCACTGCCTTTCTAAAGAAGCTGAAGGTAAAGGTGATGGACTGGCCAAACATGTCTCTGGACCTAAACCCTATTGAGCATCTGTGGGGCATCCTGAAATGGAAGGTGGATGTGCATAAGGTCTCTAATGCCCACCAACTCCGTGATGTCATCATGGAGGAGTTGAAGAAGACTCCAGTAGGAACCTATGAAACTATGTTGAACTCTATGCCCAAGAAGGTTAAGGCAGTGCTGGCAAATAATGGTGGCCACACAAAATATTGGCACTTTGTGCCCAGTTTGGACATTGTCACTTAAAGATGTACTCACTTCCTAAGGGGGAAGGATACCAGGTGTCCACAATGTTGTTTTTCCCAGGCCATTAGGTCCAGTTTCAGGGAGAAGAGCCCTGCGAATGGCAACCAGTTCTTTTGCTGAATGTGGTTGCACTAATACAGCAGGGTACAGATGCCCAGTATAATTATTTTCAGAATTTACACAAGATGCTGGTACATATGGCCTGTCCTTAGATGCATTGTTTGCTTTCTTTAGTGGTAAAATTCTGATCCTGTTTTCCCCCACCTCATTCGCATAAATCACAAATCGCTTAACATTTGTTAGGACTTCTGAAGAGTGAGGCAACCATAATGGTTTTGCGCACATAGATGGGCACGACACTTGGAAAAGTTACATTTTCGGACTGCAACTTCCAGAATCTCATAGCCACATTTATTGGGTACTTCTGGGCTTTGTCCAGAAAAGGCAATTTCTTTAAGATGCAAGTGACTGCCAAGAGACCTGACCTGGTTTACCATGAAGACAACAGCAGTCATCTTTTGTTCCAGGTAAGCAGTTTAGTCTGCCCATCTTATTCTATTAAGAGGAATAGGCTGAAGAGACTTCACTAGATGAAAACGTTTTTATTAGGGCTTAAAGAAACATGTGGACTTGAAGGGTCAGGCGTGCCTACTGATTAGCAGAAAAGCCACCGTCTGCCACTAGAGAGGGCACCTGAACTGTGAGCCACTGATACTTTCCATATCAATTCACACGCCACTCCTGCTCATTCCGCCTGCCGCTTTAGTCAGGGAGGGAACTAGTGAAGTGAGAAGAGAGTGACACCGAGGAGTTCTGGAAAATGAGAAAAAGAGAGAAGGGAAAAAGGAGACTGACAAATACAGAAGGGGAAGGGAATTGGAAACGACAAGATCGGGGAAAGATCAGTTTGAGGAGTGAAAATGGGAAACAGGAGGAAGAGATGGAGAGTGGGGCTTGAAAAGGCAAAAGGGAAATGAAGGCAGGGAGTGAAATTCTGTGAGAAAGGAAGTGTGAAAGGACTCGCAGGTTTTCTTACAGAAGGATAAATGTGGGCTCCTGGGAGAGATTGATCGCTAAGCAAACGGGCCACAGCCAGCTATTCTAGAATTGCTAAGTGACTGTGTTCCTTTCTGGGAGCTGTTTTTAAGAGGTCAACGCAGGGTGTTTCTTGGACTTTCAGGGCTTTTCTGCTAGGATGTCTTTATAATTCCAGCCTTAGAGATATCCTGGAGAATTTGGGCAAGACTTGGCGAAAGGGAGGAAAAAGGATCATGTAGCCTCCGTTACATGCTTCTGCAAAGCAGGCGCGAGCACTCTGCACAAAGAAAACATTTGTATTTTGTTTGTTTTGGATTCCTTTGTTTGTTTATGGGGGTTGTCTCGAGTGTTTTGGGGTCTTTCGATACTGGATCTCTTGTTAAACTTCAAAGACGCTGGCTCTTTCGGTTTTTTTGAGTGTATTTCAGATTTTCCCAATTGGTTTCCGTCGACAGCTCATCCAAAAAAGAATCCTCAAGGAGCCCTTCCTAAACTACTCTTAAATTATAAGGGTGAAACAGACAGGAAAGAAGCAATTCAGAAGCCCTAAGGAACCATTGAAATTACAGGGGCAAACCAAGCAATCTGCAGTAAATGAACTGTAGATTTTTAAGAAAGCCATTCTTATATATATATATATCTTTTACACACACACACACACACACACAGAGAGAGAGAGACAGAGAGAGAGAGAGGTACCTTGTATAAAGGAATTAATTCGTGCCAAATGAAATTATGTTAAGCAAATTGCCCTTTATACAAATTTCCCTTAGGAATGCACTGAAAACAGTGTAATTCCCCAATCACGACTAGAGATGGGCACGACTCAGGAAAAAAACTTCGTTTTCGTTTTCTTTTTCGGCTAGGGTCCGAGTCGTTTCGTTTCCGTTTTCGCGAAAAATCGGAAAAAATTAGTCGTTTCGTTTTTCGTTTTTTTCGTTATCGTTATACTGGTTTTTTGGGGGGGTAGCGGGCTCCTGGAGGCACCTCTGTGGGGTGGGTGCCTCCGCTGGCCCGCTATAAAGGAAGGGACAGCAGCAGCAGGCTCCAAGAGACCCCTCAACATGGGGGTCTCCCATCCTCACCTGCTGCTGCTGCAAAATGGCATGCACAACCATATGGTTATGCATGCCATTTGCAGGCAGAGCGAGACCTGCGTGTCGCCAGGCCAGGCGGTGCCACTGCACCTGCTCAAGCACCTGATCCGAGTGGGTCGCACCTGCCATCACATCCCACAGAAGGGAATCGTACTTGCGTGTGTAGTGCAATGCAAGTCGATCTGGCTATGGGCTAAGGTGGATTAGGGTTAGGGCTAGGGTTAGGCTAATGACGGGTAAGGTTATGGTGGGCTATTGGGTTGCACCTCTGGGTGCCTCTCTGACCCACTAAGAAGACAGTCTGTGACGTATGGGTAAGGAGTCAAGGATTAGGGTTAGCGGGTTAGGGGGCTAGGGCAAGTTTTAGGGGGCTTTTTGGCACATCCCAGAAGTCTCAGTGGCCAAGTGGCCATGCGATTGGTGAGATGGCTCCAAAAATTTGCATGGTCGTCCCCTCCCACATGGCTGGCCAGGCCACTGGGCCAGCCCATCATTGCACACTGCGCAGGTGTAAATAAAATAAAATCAATGGAGGACAGAGGAGGAGAGGAGAGACATTTTGTTGCAAGAAAAAACCCACTGCTACTGTGAAAAATCTGGCAGTTCATACATTTCCGCGTGTTTCTGTTGTGCTTGTGTGTTTTTGGACCACGATTTCAAAAACAATATTGCATTCGCCGCCCCATTTTCGATCCCCCGCCCGCACCGCATGGCATGGCGACGAGGCGACTCGAGTCCGGCTGCCCAGGACGGGGGAAGCCGGGACACCCCCCTCCAGACCAGAAACCCCCCCTCCGGTAGGTGCCCTACTGAGTGAGTGCCCTTAGTCAAGCGGGCATTTTCCCCCGCTTTTTGGCCCGGGAATGGGTGGGGGGGGAGACCCGGGGGAGAGTTTTAAAAAGTTTTTTCCTGTGCCGCCCGTGCCGCTTGGTTGCGCTTTGGCGGCCGGCGGCGAGACTGGGCTTTTTGCGGCGGGCGAGTCCCACCACCACACCAGAGCATCCCAGGACGGAGGAGGGGGGGAGGCCGGGCGGGGACCTCCAGAAACCACCCCTCTGGTGGGTGCCCTGAGGCATGGCAGGCATTTTTCCGCCTGCTTTTTGGCCGGGAACCGGGCTTTTTAACTTTTAAAAACTTTTTTTTCTGTGCCGCTTGGCATCGCGTGCGATCGCGCGATGCAAGTAACGAGCACGACAAATCAGACCAAATTGTTCGTTCGTCGGTTCGAGCTCGAAGTCTGGTGGAGTAATTCCCGTTTCCGTTTCCGTAGAGTAACGGAAACGAGTAACGGAAACGGAAACGGAAATACCGCTAAGTCGTGCCCATCTCTAATCACGACCATTTTTATGTTGCACGGATTCACCCCATAGATGATTCTGTTAAGCAAGTTTCCCCTATCTCCGGAATTTTTTTATGTTGTACAGATTTTATATTATAAAAACAATTTGTTATATGAGGGTGCAGTGTGTGTGTGTGTGTGTGTGTGTGTGTGTGTGTGTGTGTGTGTGTGTGTGTGTGTGTGTGTGTATAAAAAGGAAGCAAATAGCTAGATACATAAATGATAGATAAATCTTTATTAATCCCACATCGGGGAAATTTACTTGTTACACAGCTCCCAATATATAAAAAAACAAGCAAGATGGGTAGGTGCACAAAAAGTGTAAAGTGAGAAATAAAAAATAGATAATAGAGATTAGATAAAATAATAGAGTTTAGGTAAAAAAAAAAATTAAAATCCAATAAAATTTAGATATTAAAAATTAAATGTGAAAAAAGAAACTACAGTATACCCGCCTATATATAAGGGTCGAAGCCCTCTCTAAACTAAAGTAACTAGAATGTGGGGAGATTTATCTCTCCCCACCACCACCACCACCAATTGATATCTTCCTTGAGTCCACAACCAGAAAGCAGCGGGAGGGAGGGAGAGCTGGCTTTCATTGTATGTCCCTTTTTGTGACTAGGCACATATGAATTATGTTTTTCTGGAACTCTCTAGTTTTCTCCGTAATCCAGCGTATGTTGGCAATTTGATCTCTAGTTCCTCTGGCCCTTCGAAATCCAGCTTGCACTTCTGGGAGTTCTCTGTCCACATACTGCTGAAGCCTCCCTTGTAGAATTTTGAGGATAACCTTGCTAACATGTGAAAGGAGTGCAATTGTACGATAGTTGGAACAATCTTTGGCATTGCCCTTCTTTGGGATTGGGATGTAGACCGATCTTTTCCAGTCCTCTGGCCACTGCTGGGTTTTCCAAATTTGCTGGCATATTGCATGTAGCACCTTTACAACATCCTCTTTTAAGATTTTAAATAGTTCAACTGGAATGCCATCATTTCCACTGGCCTTGTTGTTTGCAATGCTTTCTAAGGCCCACTTGACTTCACTTTCCAGGATGTCTGGCTCCAGGTTAGCAACTACGCTATCTTGGTCATCAGGGACATCCAGATCTTTCTGATATAATTCCTCTGTGTATTCTTGCCATATCTTCTTACTGACTTCTGCTTCTGTTAGGTCCCTACCATTTTTGTCCTTTATCATATCCATCTTAGCATGAAATGCCCATTTAATATTACCATTTTTCTTGAATAGATCTCTGGTTTTTCCTTTTTGGTTATTTTTCTCTATTGCTTTGCACTGTTCATTCAAGAAGGACGTCCTGCCTCAACTTGCTATTCTTTGGAAGGCTGCATTCAGTTTTCTGCATCTTTCCCTTTCTCCCTTGCATTTTGCCTCCCTTCTGTCCTCCGGCCTTGTTGGACAGCCACTTTGCTTTCTTGCATTTTCTTTTCTTTGGAATAGTTTTCGTTGCAGCCTCCTGTACAATGTTACAAGCCTCCATCCTTAGTTCTTCGGGTGTTCTGTCCACCAAATCTAGTTCCTTGAATCTCTTCTTCACTTCCACTGTGTATTCGTACGGGCTTTGACTTAGATTATACCTGACTGGCCCAGTGGTCTTCCCTACTTTCTTCAGTTTAAGTTTGAATTTTGAAATAAGATGCTGATGATCTGAGCCACAGTCAGCACCAGGTCTTGTTTTTGCTGACTGTAAAGAGCTCCTCCATCTTTGGCTGCAGAGAACATAATCAATCTGATCCCAGTATTGTCCATCTGGTGATGTCCATGTGTAGAATCGCATTTTGGGTTGCTAGAAAAGAGTGTCTGCAATGACTAGCTTGTTCTCCTGACAAAACTCGATAAGCCTTTGCCCTGCTTTGTTTGGAACTCCAAAGTCAAACTTGCAGTTATCCCTTTTATCACTTGACTCCCTACTTTAGCATTCCAATCCCCTATGATGAGAAGAACATCTTTCTTTGGTGTCAGTTCTAAAGGAGTTGTAAGTCTTCATAAAATTGGTTAGTCTCAGACTCTTCAGCATTGGTAGTTGGTGCATAAACTTGGATTACTGTGATGTTGAAAGGACTGCCTTGGAATCGTACTGAAATCATTCTATCATTTTTTTAGGTTATATCCCAGCACTGCTTTTCCCACTTTACTGTTGACTACGAGGGCTACTCCATTTCTTCTATGGGATTCCTGCCCACAGCAGTAGATGTGATAGTCATCTGAACTGAATTCACCCATTCCTGTCCATTTAAGTTCGCTGATGCCCAAGATGTCAATGTTTATTGTTTCCATCTCACGTTTGACCACATCCAGCTTACTCTGGTTATAGATCTCACATTCCAGGTTCCTGTGCAGTATATTTCTTTGCAGGATTGGATTTTCCTTTCTCTTCCAGGCATGTCTGCAGCCGAACAGCCATTTGGCTTTGCCCCAGTCGCTTCGTTAGCTCTGAAACTACTTGTACTTGTCCTCTGCATTTCCTCAGTAGCATCTTGGACACTTTCCAACCTAAGGGGTCATCTTCCTGCATCATATCTTTTAGCCCTTTGTTTCGGTTCATGGGGTTTTCTTGGCAGGGATACTGGAGTGGCTTGCCAGTTCCTACCCCAGGTGGACCACATTTAGGCCATTACTTCATGTCCCTTTCATTGTGGTTCACGGTCCCGCTTGGTACCAGTACGAGTACTGCGTGACAACGGGAGTTCGTCCCGACCACGCCCCCTGAAGTGCTATTTAAGTGGGATGAGCGATTCTCCTTCCTGGCCTCGGGAATCTGCTCGTTTCGCTTCCCATTCCGAGCCCATGAGGTAAGCCTCGTCGCAGAACGAGTGCCGATTATAGCTTATCGCCATCTAGTGGCAGGAGTGCAAAGTGACATTTGCCAGTAAATTCCCTATGGAGTTAGCAATGCAGTGCTGAGATTTCAAGACAAATGCCTCGAAGTTTGCTCCATAATGCATTGAAGGCAAGGCTTCAGAGAATCGAAACATCGAAAAAAGGAAGGTCGGACCGAAAAAAAAAAGAGAACGAAGGCATAGAATTTCACATCTCATCACGGAGCGAGGACGTGTGGTAACAGTCATCCAAGTATCATCAATCACTCCCATGGGTACATGGGAACAGGGACAGAAGCGGGAGAAGACCACATGACCTACATCAACATGCAATGAACTTCCTCCCAGAACGAGAATGGACGTGAAGTAACTGTCTTAGTCGAACTCCACTATGATCAGTGGGATCGCTCATAGCTTCTCTGACGGCGCTTTTACACGACCCCTAAGATCCGCTGGTCCCTTAAATTCGGACCAGCGATCTTAGGGGTTTGTCGCTCTTCGTGCGTCTCCACCCTGGCTGCTGGCTGCGTGAGGGAGGGAGGGGAAAAAAGGACAAAAGAAGAAAGCCTTACCTCCCCGGTGCTGGTGGGAGCTGCCGGGCAAGCCGCCGGTGACTTCCTGGTTGCTCTTAAAGGGGCGGGAGGCAAAAAACAAAAACAAAAAGAAGCAAGGAGAGCCCAGCACATCCACATTAAATATTTTTCACCATCAAAGAGCAGGTACAAGAAAATGCAGCTGGGTCGCGCTTAGGTGGGCGGGGTCGCACTTAATTGTCTGCAAACTCTGGACCTGGTGGGGAAACATTTTTAAGGTCCGGAGCTTGCAGCCCTTTGCCGCGGAGCTTAGGGGTCGTGTATAAACGCCCTGAGTTGCTACAGCCCCTTTGCCATGGCAAGGTAGTGAAGGAATTAGGTAATTGAGTAATACTACAGTGATGATGCTTGAAATGGCCATGATAGCATTATCTGTGTCCTTTAATTGACAACAATGAAGGTAAATCAGGCCCTTGTCTCAAGGGACTTGCTATCTAAAATATACTTCATCTTTTGTTCTTGAAGAAGATCACTTCCCTTGATGCGGATGATATGAAACTTTTCTGTGAGGTAAAAACCAGAGAAGATTGTGAAGAAGGATCTGTCCAATCTGGGGGAATGGTCTGCCAAATGGCAAATGTGTTTCAATGTAGAAAAACGTAAAGTAATGCATATTGGGCCAAAAATCCAAACTTTATCTATCAACTCATGGGCTCTGAGCTTTCCATGACAGATCAGGAAAGAGACCTTGGTATGCTGGTGGACAGATCAATAAAGATGTCTACCCAATGTGTGGCAGCGGTGAAGAAGACCAACTCCATGCTAGGGATTATCAGAAAGGGCATTGAAAATAAAACAGCCAACATTATAATGCCATTATACAAAACAATAGTAAGGCCCCACCTGGAGTATTGTGTACAATTCTGGTCACCGCATCTCAAAAAAGACATAGTAGAACTGGAAAAGGTGCAAAAGAGAGCAACTAAAATGATTACTGGTTTGGGGGACCTCCCTTATGAGGAAAGGTTGACACATTTGGGGCTCTTTAGTCTGGAAAAAAGGCACCTGAGGGGGGATATGATTGAGATGTACAAAATAATGCAGGGCATGAGTCAAGTGGATAGAGGGACGCTCTTCTCTCTCCCACAAAATACCAGAACTAGGGGACATCCACTCAAACTGAGGATTGGGAGAGGGAGAACAGACAAAAGAAAATATTTTTTTACCCAGTGTGTTTTTAGTATGTGGCACTCCCTGCCACAGGATGTGGTGATGGCATCTGGCCTGGATGCCTTCAAAAGGGGATTGGACAGATTCCTGGAGGAAAAGTCCATCACAGGTTACAAACCATGATGGAGATTAGAGATGAGCATGAATCGAAAAAATGACATTTCGGTTTTTCATTTTTCATTGTGGGTCCCATTTTGGTTCATTTTTGTTTTTCACGAATTTTTTGAAAATTTTTTGTTTCGTTGGTTCGTTTTTTGTTTTTACCCGCTTTTTGAGGGATTTAAAGCATTTCCGCATGTGGGCGTCCCCCAACGCCCCAGACCAGAGGGAAAACACTAAAAAAATGATGCTGGCAGAGACACAGTATAGACTAGGTATGCAGGGAGGCTACAAAGCCAGCAGCGGGTGTTGCCCAGGGCATAAGGCAGCCGCAGAATGACTGCACTGCAGGGCAGGGGAAGGTACTTACCGAGAGGTACACACACACACAGGGAGGCTGCAAGAGAAATCTTTCTCTCCCTAAGAGCCAGGCTGCAGCCAGCGGGAACACAGAAACACACACCTGCCTGGCTGGCCTAAAGTAACGAGTCACAGAGACAGCAATCCCCCCTAACTCCCACCGCAGACTGCAAGGGGGATGGGGGCTACCAGAGCTTTTTATGCCCTCTGTGGCTGGCACACCTACCCAGTCTGAAACCTGGGTATGCTATTGGTTAAAATTCTCCAATAATTTACGTGATCCCATCACATGGCTTGCATCCATTTTGTGTCTGGAATCCATTTTGTGTCATCCTTAAAGGGAAAAGAAAAATACATAGCGATGGGAGAAAGACAAAAACAAATGTTTTAAGGACCGCAACCCCCTGGTAGGTAATAATTTCAAATAATTGTCGCTGCATTTTTACAGATGTCCAGGGCATTTTAATACCCAAGAAATCAATTTTAGGCATCTGGGAGCAATTTGGGTCAATGTCCCCTAACTCCCCTTAAAGGAAAAAAATACAGCGATCTGAGAAAAGACATAAATGCACGTTTTAATACCTACCCCCCTGGTAGGTATTATCAGACAGAATAAATAATTATCGCTGGGTTTTTACGGATATTCAGGACGTTTTTTAACATTTAAAACAGCTCATTTCATTGTGTGTCGCCATTAACGAAAACGAAACGTAACGAACCTAATTTTTTTGGTTCTGTTCGGTTTGTTCCAATTTCATCGCCATTTTCGTTATTTGTTTCGTTATGTAACGAAACGAATAATGAATAATGGAATGAATATTTTTTCGTTTCGTGCCCATCTCTAATGGAGATGTGTAATCTCCAGGCTTAAAACTGGGGTACTTCAAGGGCCAGATGCAGGGGAGTAGTATGAAGAGACAGACATCTAGTCTTGTGCACTCCCAGACGCATTTGTTGGGGCCACTGTGAGATACAGGAAGCAGGACTAGATGGGCCTTTGGCCTGATCCAGCATGGCTGTTCTTATGGAGAAAAAAGTGAGCAGTTTAAATTTGACAGGATCATACCGAAAAAGAAACTAAATGCACAATTACAAGATAGGGGATACTTGGCTCAGTAATAATACACATGAGAAGGATATTGAAATTGTTGTAAAGCAGAAGCTGAATATGAGCCAACAATGTGATTTGACTGCCAAAAAAAGGAAGTACTATTTTAGACTTCATTAACTGAAGCATAATCTCCAAATTCCAAGAAGTACTAGTCCCCCTTTTATTTGGCATTGGTTAAGCCATGTCTTGAATATTATCTTCTGTGCTGATCACTCCACTTTGAGAAAGATATTGACAGACTCAAGCAAAATCAGAGGAGGGCAACAAGAATGATCAGGGGACTGGGAGCCCAAGACCTCAGAGAAAAGACTGAAAGAACTGGGCATGGTTATGTGTGTGTGTTGTGTCGTTACAGTTGTGACCGACTCTTCATGACTCCATGTCCATGAAGTTTTCTTGGCAAGAATACTGGAGTGGCTTGCCAGTTCCTACTCCAGGCGGTTACAGCACCTGGTATTCCCTGGTGGCCTCCCATCCAAGTACTAACCAGGGCCAACCCTGCTTAGCTTTCGAAATCAGGCGAGATGGTTAACCCTGAGGAAAGAAGACTTGAGGGGAGACAGGACAGCAATTGCCAAATTCTTGAAAGGTAGTAATTGTACAGAGGAAGGGCAGAATCTGTTCCAGAGTGCGGGACACACAATAAAGGGCTAAAATATTAAGAAGCCAATTTCAGCTGAGTATTGGGAAAATCATATTCACTGATTGAGCACTATGACATTGGAACCAATTACCTTAGGAGGTGCTATGCGCCCCAGTGCTGGAGGCATTCAAGAGAACATTGGACAACCCTCTGTCAGATCTGTGTTGACTTGGATCCCTGCCTTGGGCAGGGGGTCGGACTTGACCCTTTATAGGCCTCTTTCAATGTACAGTGGTGCCTCAGATAATGAATTTAATTCGTTCTCTGAGGCAATTTGTTATCTGAAAAAATTGTTATCCGAAACATGGTTTCCCATATGAATGAATGGAAAACCAATTAATCCATTCCAGAGCCTAGGGAAATGACACAGGCACCTATTTTTTTTTTTTTTGCTCAAACTATTTATAAAGTGCACATTAAAGGTACAGATGCGATGCAGCCTGGGATAACTTTTTTTACCGATGCATGCTGGAAATTCGTTATCCGAGACAGCCCATAGGGAAAATACGTTATCCGAGGAAGCCCATAGGAAAATTCGTTATCCGAGGCAGCCCATAGAGAAAATTCCTTATTTGAGGCAGCCCTATACTTGGAAATTGTGATTCGTTATCCAAGGCAGCCCATAGGGAAAATTCGTTATCTGACACAGCCCATAGGGAAAAGTCGTTATCCGAGGCAGCCCTATACATAGAAATTGAGATTCATTATCTGAAAGATTTGTCATCAGGGGCATTTGTTATCCGAGGTATTACTGTATTCTGTAATTCTATGGTTCTACTCCAATCCAAGCCTGGAAGCCATGGAACAGGGGGAAGCAAATCAGGCTCGTTGGGTACTTGAGATCATTATTTAGTTTTCTTTCCTCGTGTCCTTTGCTTTGTTTCGAAAAACAAGATGTCCAGCAAGCAAAAGAACTAGGATGGGTGTCTGGGAGTGATCGTAGCCACGGGTAAGCAAAGGCATACCACTCAATTACTTCAGTTAAACATTTCTTCAGTGACTTAAAAGTTTGGTCCACAAGGGAACCAAAGAAACTCTCCACAGAAAGAGTGAAGTTTGAAAAGGGAGTTGAAGAAATTTTTAAAATTAGCATCAACCTCTCATCACCATACTCTTAATGCAGTTCATTAGCAAGGCAACAATGTGTTTTTTTATTGGTTGGTTGGTTGGTTGGTTTAAAGAAGACACTCTTTGCGGGGTGTCCATAATAATTGGAACTCCTGCTTCCAAAGAGCAGCGACTATTCCCTTCACATGGTGTTCTGGGATTCTTGTTAGGCACAGTTGAGCCTCCCTGAACTTTCCCTCCTGCCTTTGTGGAGGTGCAAGCATTGCCTTCCCTCCTCCACAGCTAATCTTCAACAGGGTCTTGGCCGCTGCTGATAATTCTTCAAACATTGCTTCTGAAGGGTGTCTAGTGCAAATAGCTTTTTCTTGAAAGGGCTCTTTAGAAAAATAGAAGGAAAGCTGAACGAAAGCTATTAGTGTGCTTTTCTGAAATCGGAAAATTCTCTGGAGTGAACCCCCTTTCATGTTAATAGCCACGCACATGCAAGAGACAGGTCTTGTTGCTGCTGCTCAATGTGGACTTGAATGCACATCCGATACCCTGTTTATCCGGTTTTGAGAGCTCCAGCCCAAGTTTGTTTTTTTAAAAAGGGTTGTTTGTATCTAACGTGCACATTTTCTTTAGATTCAGGCCTGTTGAAGCAAGGCCTGCCAAAGCATTAAGGGCCTTTTCACACGACCCCTAAGATCCGCTGGCCACTTAAATTCAGACCAGAGATCTTGGGGGTTCGTTGCTCTTCCTGCGTCCCCACCCTCTGCACTTCCTTGATTCTGTCTGCGTGAGGGGAGGGAGAAAAAAGGGGACAAAAGAATGCAGGCTCACCTCCGTTTGCCGGTCCAAGCCTCCCCACCGCGTCATGGTCCTGATTCCTTCTCTTAAAGGGGCGGGAGGCAAAAACAACAACAAACAGAAGCGAGGAGAGCCGGGCACTCACTCCTTTACATCCGGATCTGAGATTTTTCACCCTCCAAGAGCAGGTACCTGAAAAGTGCGCTGGGATGCGCTTAGGTGGGCGTGAACGCACTTAATTTTCTGTAAACTCCAGAGCTGGTGGGGAAACAATTTTAAGCTCCGGAGCTGGGAGCCATTTGTGGCGGAGTTTAGGGGTCGTGTACAAATACCCTAAGACTTTGGTACATTAAGACTTTTACGACTGGGCAATCTCTGCCACATCTACATATAATCAAGTCTGACTTTATTCTGGAGCATCCCAACATATAGAGAGCCATTAACTATCTTTTTCTAGCTTCTTGGCCTCTTCATGATTTTGGAGAACTTGGTGTTATGTGTTGTATTCTCTAGAGCAGTGGCGGCAAACCTTCAACACACCAGATGTTTTGGACCACAACTCCCAAAATTCCAAGCCTGTATTGCCAATGACAAAGGGCTGTGGGAGTTGTGGTCCAAGATGTCTAGAGTGCTAGAGGTTTGCCACCGCTGCTCTAGAGCAATGGTTCCCAGCCTTGCATCTCCAGATGTTCTTGGACTAAACCTCCCAGAAGCCTTCACCATTAGCTGCGCTGACTGGGACTTTTGGGAGTTGTAGTCCAAGAACATCTGGTGACCAAAAGTAGGGGACCTCTGATCTAGACAGCATGCTGTAATATAACGGATGAGGGGCCCAGCTATGAATAAGGAATCACTGGGAGATCTTCTACTTCTTTATTATGCTTATTAACAGGTGACAGGCAGACTGCTTTATCTCTGTTACTCTCCTATTATTTTTATATGGAAATGCAAATAAATCCTTGCAGGGTTGACAAAATTATAGGGGGACCCTTAACAATAAATTTATTAATGTAAGATGGTAGTCCTAGTAAAAGTTATGTTCAGTTCCATTCAGTTTTAAATTTATATGCTATGTTTCTACACAACATACTCAAGGTTGCTTACAACACAACTGCAGTGTGACACAAAATGCATAGTGAATTCAGGTTTAAGGTAATAAATCATGAGTGTAACAATGATATGCTACTCAGATTTTTTAGTGTGGCACGGTGTATTACGCTGCTGAAATAGGACGTTTCCATAAGGCAGACCTGCACAACAGGTAGACCGTGAATGGTTCAAAAATAGCCCACTGGCCATCAATAAAAAAAGGTGAGGGGATAAGTTCTCCACCCCTCCCTCTCCCATCCCAAGGACCACCACTGCCCCAGCAAAGTTCTGGGTCTGGCAGGCCACTGGCGCATTGAAATCGGATTAATTGATGTTCAATGCATTCCTATGGGAAACCACTGCTCATTATTATTATTTTTTTACTTATGAGCATGGGCTCGGAACAGATACAGTTTGTAAGTAGTAGCCCTCAGGCACTTTGGGCCAGAAAAGTAGACCTCAGCCTGTTCAAAATTGAACATCCCTGCCATAAGGGAACACCATTGCCACTAAGGGATGTACATGGTCTGCAACCATCTCTAGGTAGGTGGTATGTGTCAGAGTGGCACCTACATGAATACTAGGACCCATGGTTTCTCAGCAGAACATTGTACAGAGGGTCAGACTGCCTCCACTGGCGAGCCTTCTTTCCCTAGTACATCCCACTGCCATCTCTTCCCAAGGTAAGCACGGCACATGCACTCAGCCATCCACCTGATCTAAAAGAAGATATGATTCATCCAACAGCCTTCTTCCATTGCTCTATGGGTCAGTTCTGATGCTCATGTCTCCATTGTTGGTGCTTTCACTGGTAGACAGTGGTCATTGACAAGAGTTGGACAGGCCCTCTCCTGTGTTGTTGTTGTGTCATAACAGTCGTGACTGACTCTTCGTGACTCCATGTCCATGGAGTTTTCTTGACAGGAATACTAGAGTGGTTTGCCAGTTCCAACTCCAGGCGACTACAGCACCTGGTATTCCCTGGTGGTCTCCCATCCAAGTACTAGCCAGGGCCGACCCTGCTTAGCTTCTGAAATCAGGAGAGATCGGATGTGCTCAGGGCATTTAGTCTGCTCTTCCCAGTGTTTCCATCTTCCATCTTCTCTTGAAGAAAGACTAATTTAATGATTGAGCACCGTGCCGATACTGTTGTTTTAGACAGACCTAGATATGGATATGATGACAGTCTGGCACCTATATAAGTTTTTTGCAGCTGATAGATCCCTGAATTTAAATCAGAGATGGGAAAAGTTACTTTGGGGTGAAGAGGTGTGTTATAGATCCGAGAATACTTAGGGCCGCAGGTCCTCTGATTTAAATAGCCAAGCACTTTTACCTCCTGGGTAAACATGCAGAGGATAAAGGTTTCTGGCTGGCTGCCATTCCAAGCATAATTACCTGACAACAGGTCTTAATGCAGTCAGAGGAGGCTTAATTTCAGAGAGAACATCATCTGGACCTGGTGCAAGGCACCCAAGTCTGATTTGCGGTGTTTAATGGTGAAGGAGAACAATGCTATGACCTTATTTGCTGCGACTCATGCCTCTCGCATAGGAATGCTTGTCACAGCTCTAATGATTTAAGATCGAGCCAGGCTAATATATCTTAGTTCTTCCTGCCTAGACGGGCAGTTTCCTTTATAATGCAATATGGAGAAACCGTAGGTGTAATTGGTGACGAATGGCACTGCCTGAGAGGTGCCCTTTGCTACAATTCAGAGCTTCTGCAATTCATTTGTCAAGAGGTCTGGCTCGGCTGATGCTTTTAGCTCTGGGACACGCAAGACTCTGGAGAGATGATAGCTTTTTATTGCTCTCAGCTCCCCGGCTAAAAGATGGCAGACTTTTTGACACTCTCTCGGCGCTCTTGTTAAGGCAGCCAAGCTCAAAAAGCTGCCCCGTGCATTGAAGTATTACAACGTTGTGCCGGCTCTTCCCCCGCGCTCTCTGGTAGATTGCTCTCAAGTGTCCTTGGATGGACATCAAAATGGAATAGCTCTCAGCAGCATCAGATAGGCTGGGCCCAAGATACTGGGGGCAGAGAAATTGCAACAGGGAAAAAACAGATAACATCCTAGGCCTCATGTTGTGGGCTTCCCACCCAGCCCAAAGTGTTGGAATTGTTCAAATTATCTAGAAAGAAAGAAAGAAAGAAAGAAAGAAAGAAAGAAAGAAAGAAAGATGGTTAGTCTTAGAACTTCAGAGCTAGTTATGGACTAGAGCTCTCAATGAGGAGGCACAGTGGGGAATTGAACTCTCAACTTTTGGCTCCCCCCGCCCCTCCCCCCCCCCACCATCCAGAGACGTATACCACTGAGCTTCCAAGCAGTTCAATGTATCTTTACAGAGGATTAAACCACAGAATCAATGTGGCAATTTGGATATACAGTGGACCCTCGTATAACAAATGGTTTGTATAACATAAAATCTGTACAACATAAAAAATTGGGAGATAGGGGAAATTTGCTTAACAGAATTGCCTATGGGATGAATCCGTACAACATAAAAATGGTCAGGATTACAGATCACTCCATTTTCAATGCATTCCTATGGGAAATTTGTATAAAGGAAAATTTGCTTAACAGAATTTCATTTGGAATGAATTAATTCCTTTATACAAGGTACCACTGTAATGGTGAGAGCGTTGGTGGTGGCGAACCATCGGCACTCCCGATGTTTTGGACCACAACTCCCAGAATTCCAAGCCTGTATGGCCAATGGCATACCTAGAATGAACCTGCCAGCATTGCCACAGGTGAGGTTGGCTGTGGGATTCTGGAAGTTGGAGGCCAAGCAGACAACTTTACCGACCTCTGCAATGGAGAGCTTGATCCTCGGTGCCCTCCTTTCATTTCCCTACTGCACCTCCCTTATTTTGTCCCTATATTTAATAACATATTTCAGGAGTCTTCCACTTAGAGAACCTGTTTTTCCAGCTTCCCACAGCTTGCTGCTGATTTTGCACAAAGCTTACTGTGATTTGTTGGAGTTTAATTTGGAACCTTGCATGCTGTGTGTGGTTTGTGTGAGTGGAAGGGATTTTCATGGGGTGGGGTGATTGTCCATATATACGGGACTAACCAATCATTCCTTCCAGCCTTTCAGTTCTGTCTCTGCTAAGCGCTCCTTCCTTCCTTCCTTCTGTTGGTGGTTACAGTACCCCCCTGGTCTATCACGGGGGTTAGGGACCCGACCTGACCTGTGATCATTAAAAATCTACGATATGCGGATGCAGGTCGGGTTGGGCCTGGGGGGCGTCATGCAATGTTTAAAATGTCTTTAAGCAATGGAGCCAAGCGCTTGGCTCTGTTGCTTAAAGACATTTTAAACATTGTGCACCACTTCTCCCAACCCCCCTGGTGTGGGGGAGTAGCACGTGATGCCTCCATGGAGGCAAGCCCTAGGCTCCAGCTGATTGGCCCTAGGGTGGGGGAGAAAAACCTTTTGCTTCCCCACCCCAGCACCAATCAGCTGAACCCCAGGGCTTGGGGAAGGGGGGAGGTTTAAAAAGTTCAGGCTTTTAAAACCTTTCCCCCCCTCCCTCAAGCCCCAGGCTCCAGCTGATTGGCCCTAGGGTGGGGGAGAGGGTACAACTGTACTGCCATCCCGCGATATAGCAGGACTGCATTATATGAACCACAAAAGGGCAGGGGACCACTGTATTTATTTGCTGTGGATCAGTTCAGTTGGCTGCTAAGTATGTGTCCAGTAGAGAAAGCAGCATACACAAGTCTGTAATTTCAAGCCGCTGTAAGTAAAGAAAAGTTTTTAATCTTTTTTTCCTACAAATATCTCGGAGGGAGTTATTAAGACTTTTAAGTGGCAGTTAATGGGAAGGTGGTGGACTCCAGGGAGCTTGTAGCTATTCTTCTCCGTGGGTTTCTGTACTGTATTTCCATTGCATATCAAAAAGGAATTTTACCAGAATTCAAAACTCCGCAGCATGATTTGCATCTAGTCTTCTCTTTATAAATATCTTTATCTTCTCTTTAAGAAGGTGCTTCTTTTCAAGAAATCTGCCGCAAAGCTTTAAGAAATCTTTATGACTTCCATTTCCCTGCTGAAGCTTCTCTGTTGGAGCTTTTTGTGTTGTTTTGTTTGAGTGCAAATTGAAGGCTTCCCACTTAGAATGTCACACTCGGGGTGTCAACCTGAATGGGAAAATGCCATAGCATTAACACAGTACTGTTGCCCCTGGAACCAAATAGAAATGAAAGTAGCCCATGTTTTCAGGAGTGACTGAAAGGAATGGAAAGTCACAAGGAAAAGAAAAGGATTGTCTATGCAAAACAAGACGGTCACCATGCAGTGGATAAGAAATGTGTTGCTAACATCAGTGCAGAACCGGGGAATTTTTAAAAGCACAAATGCGGTGTCTGGAAGAGCCCTAAGATGTATCCATTGAAATATTTACACAATATGCTATAGAAGCAGCTCTATACAGTGGAACTTTGACTTACATGCTGCTTGACTTGCGGCATATTTGACTTGCAGCAAGAAGGGGCCTGTTTGACTTGAGTCGCAGGCTTTGACTTACAGCTCAGAGCCCCGGCGCAAGGCCCTGGAATCGGGTGGCAGCCATGACCCAGCATGGCGGCTGCTGCCGTCAAACTGCTCCTGCCTTTTTCCTCTCCTCCGGCAGCGGCGGCTTCGGCGAGGCCAACTCCGAGCACCTGGAGCTGGTCCTCGGCCTCGCCGAAGCTGCCACTGCCGCCGGAGGAGAAGAAGGGCCGGGAGCTCGGGGCTGGGCTCGCTGGTTAGACAGGCAGCTCAGTCTTGTAAAAAACCTGGCTGCAGAAGTCTGGTCCACAATGGAAGCATTTTAGTTGGGGAGCTGTACAGTTATGGGACTCTAATGGTAAGCATAGGGTTGTTCAGAACTTGGAACGTCAGGTTAAAAATCAGTAAAACTTAAATGTTAGACATTGTTGCTATGAACATTAAAAAGTGGAAGTGTATAACTTGTGGACTATAATTCCACTGCCTCCTCCTCTCTTTGAAGAGACATTTCATTTACCTCCCCAGAAGGAATCTCCTATCCCATTCAAATTTGTGTTAAATTGCTGTTTTCGGGAGTATTTTTCATTGTCTGGAACGGATTAATCCACTTTCCCATTACTTTCTATGGGAAAAGTTCATTTGACTTAAGGCATGTTTGACTTATGTCTAGACCTCTAGAATGGATTAATGACGTATGTCAAGGTTCCACTGTAGCTGTTTGTAAAGGCCATGCTAAAAACAAGAATAACACCTAACACTTCAGCAGCTATACAAAATAATAAGAAGACAGATGGATAATTATCATTAGGAAAACATCTGTGTCAATAAATATGTTCTCAAGAGGTTAGGCGAGGCATGTCTAAAGTCTGGCCCGGGGACCAAATGCGGCCCATTTTAAAATTTTGAGTGGCCCTCAGCTTCTTCTCCCAGCCAGCTTAGCCTGTCACTCATCCCCACCAGCCGCCCTCTCCCTGTGCCATCTGGAAAGGTCACTTTGCAGTTTTATGGTTTGCCTGCCCTCCCTGCCTCTCTCTGTCCCCCCAGCCACCTGCCGACGGATCCCTGGCTCTTTTGCTGCAATGTCCTCACCACCTCCTTGCAAGGGAGGGTGGCATATGCAAGCAGCAGCGCATCTGGGGTGTACGTGGGCCAATTCCCAGGCCATGCAACAACTGTTGGGCCCTTGGGTGCCTTGAAACCAGAGCGTTTGGGGCTGTTGCAGATGTGCGCACGTCAATCCCCTTTCTCCTCCCTTCAGGCTGAATGGTCGGCCCACAAACATTTTCACCTCACCAAATCTGGCCCTCTTTGAAAAAAGTTTGGACACCCCTGGGTTAGGCCTTCAGGTATGGGGAGATCTGCAGTTGGACATGGGCCTTCCACATGTAACCTGTCATTTAATGGAGGTTGATCCCCTTGTCTTAGTAAGCAGTGGCGTTCAGTGCCAAGTGAAAGAAGCCAGTATTTGCTCTGCAAAATCTATCATCTGTGGAATCATCTGAGGAAACCGGTGGGAAGAGCATAGAGGGGAGACATAATAGCCCTTTTCAAATACAAAGGAGAGGCAGGATCTCTTCTCAGTCATCCGTATGTGCGGGGCATGTATTAATGGGCTCAAGCCAATTTTAGGGTGAATATCAGGGAAAACGTCTTAACTGTTAGAGCAGTACAACAATGGAACCAATAGTGCTGGAGGCATTCAAGAGAAAATTAGAAAACCATCTGTCAGATAGCCTTTGGTTTGAATTCCTGCATTGAGCACGGCATTGGCCTTGATACCCTTAGAGGTCCCTTTCAACTCTGTTATTCTATGACCATGTTAATTTGCTTCTTCATTTTCCACTCAAGCTAAAAGAAGATGCAGAATTGAAGCCCTGAGGTTTCTTACAACAACATTAGATGTCTTCTAACCTGTAATGGAGTTAGCTCTTGTGAGTTTTTCGGGCTGTTTGACCATGTTCTGGAAGTTTCCCCTCCTACAGTGGAGAGAGACACACACAGAGAGGCGGTTACTTCACACACACACACACACACACACACACACACACACACACACACACACACACACACACACACACACACGTGTTGTTTTCATTCTAAAATAGGCCATAGAAAAGACTGGAAAAGAGATGACTGATTTTACAACAGAATTAAAGACTTCCAGCAGCTACAGGTCTGTATCTTGTTCAACTCCCTCCCCCCAACAACCTTCTTCTGCACCTGGCAATGAGGGGAAAAAACATTAATTTTATTTAATTTATAATCAGAGAGCCTGGAACAACAGTCGAGCACCTCTTGACAGCCTGAATGCTAATGACTGGATTGCAGTGATTGCCTGGAAAGAGCAACGAACAATTCCCTCACATCAAGTTGAGGGATTCTGCTTAGCGGCTGTCAGAATTCCCGCCACTTTCAGAAAAGCAAGGTGAAAGGCGAGGAATGGGGGTTTCTTTTCCTCCCAGCTCTTTTTAAAGATGGAACCAGTCCTTCTCTCCACAAAAAAATTCTCTCAAGTGCTTTGTAGCAGAGATTATATTCTGCGCAAGGTCCAGAAGGTGAAGAAATTGGAACTGGAGAACTCATGACACCATATGAAACGTAACCTCCTTTGTGTTGAAATTTAGGTGCATGAAGTATACGTGTAGGGATGTTTTCTGTATGGCACACTGCTGCTTGGTAGTTACTGTTCAACTGTGTACAGTAGGACCCCAGTATCCATTGGGGATTGGTTCCAGACCTTCCCATGGATAATGAAAACCGCAGATAAGAGAGAACGCCTGCCCGCCCACCCCCAAACTGCTGTTTCCTGACAGTAGCTTGCTTTATGGCCGCTGTTTGTGACAATAGCTTCATTTACAGCTGCTGTTTGTGACAACTGCTTGCCTTACAGCTTGCTTTGTAGCTGCTGAATTATTTAATTTTTCCCCTCTGCCAGCCGTGGATAACTGAATCAGTGGATAATGAGTCAGTGGATACAGGGGTCCTACTGTACTTGCTCTTTTTAACTATAAGAACCCAGCACTTGAAAAAAATAGACTTCTACCATCCTTGGGCCACAGAGCGTGTTCTTTTAAGCTGCAGACTGGATGAATCAGGCCTCTCTCAGGTACCAATGCTGAAAAAGGGCCTGCCTTTCGTAATGATTTATAAGCAGCTGCCTGTTACAACTGCAGCAAGAATACCCAAGGAATTCAGATGAGTTCTGAACTGTAAATTAGGTATCCTAATTGTCCACAGTTGCCATGCTAGCCTGGCTTTCCCAGTAAAGTGAGTATTTTATTGTCCTCTTTTTATGTCACATTATCTAACAGGACCGATATAATTATACCTTGGCCAAGGTGAAAGGCTTTCATTAGAACATAATATAAGGTACCTTCTAGCTGATGCATAAATCTGGCTCAGTAGAATGTGAGGCCTTGGTCAGCAAATCAATTTTGGGATGGATGGGGGAGCAATTTATGGGGAGGGTCAGAAGAGATTGGGACCAACCCTTCTCCCATTCTCTTCGCCTCTTTGTCATCCCACACTGGTATTGCTGTCTTACTTTCTTCTTCTCTGCCTCACTACTACTTTTATTTAAAGCCTCTATTTTTGGGGCGTCGGGAGTTGGGGGGAAAGGTGTCAGGTTTGCACTGTGATTGCAGCTTCACACATGCAGGTTGCCACTTGCTGCTGGAGCCATAAATGAATGAAATCGTTTTGGAGATTTGTTTAATGATTTGGTAGCTGTGTTCGACCAAGGTTGCCTAATACCCTATTAACTCTGAAGGTTTGGTTCAAAACAGAGCCCTAAAAGATATTGTGTTCCCCTCTAGAGTTCAGCAGAAGATAGTGAAAGCTCTGTGTTTTAGGAAGCACACTTGCTCTCTGTTATGAAGCAAATGTTTTTTGAACACACACCATTTGTTTTGGTGACTATGATTAACCAATCACTACGGCGGTTACTTCATGTCCTTCTTTGTTCCGTGACTAGTTTTGTACCGTGACAGCGTTGGTCACGATCATGTGGTTTTGTCCCTGTTTCAGTGTTCTCATGGTGGTGATAACTTGTCTTGTTGTGACAAGTGTTACCTCACAGTCTTGTACCATGACAAACAGTGAATTTGTCTAGCTTCCTTTTTCTTTTTGGGGGGAGCGGGGCTTAAAAATTCTTTTTCAATATTTCGCTTCTAAAAAGTAAAAATTAAAAAAATGGACACAGTTTTCAGAGAAAAACAAATGTTTTGTTATGTGACAGTTGTTACTATACGGTGTCTTGTCTCTGAACTGAAAGCGGGAACAAAGAGTTACAAGGGAAAGCCCTACCCCAGCACCAGGTACAGGACTGTCATGCTTAGCACCCGTTCCAGGGGTGTGGTCAAGACAAATTTCAGTAGTTGCGCGACGGACATGAAGTAACATTTTTTTTGTACTGCTCCTAAGCGCAACACTAACAGAGACACAACGGACGTGAAGTCACCACCTAATTTGGATTTAGAAAGCCTAAGTGTGAAAATTCAGCAGTGGCTTCATGTTCCTAGACCACCACCACCACCACCACTACCATCTTAGAACTCCAGAGTTTGAAGGGAGCCTATTTATTCATTTTTATTTATTTCAATATTTTTACCCCACTTTTCTCCTTGGAAAAGGACCCAAGGCGGGTTACAATCATGAGGGACAATATGCAGCCCAGAATATTTAAGACATATTCAAATTAAGAACAGGGAATTAAGAGAGGCATCTTAGAACATTATGCTGCCTAGATGCCCTAAGCACATCCCATCTCGCCTGATTTCGGAAGCTAAGCAGGGTCGGCCCTGGTTATTACTTGGATGGGAGGCCACCAGGGAATAGCAGGTGCTGTAGGCGCCTGGAGTAGGAACTGGCAAGCCACTTCAGTATTCCTGCCAAAAAAACTCCATGGACATGGAGTCACGAAGAGTCAGTCACGACTGTAACGACACAACGCACACACACACTTAGAACATTAAAATGTAACATTCAATGGAGAATCCATTTTGAAGGGTGGAAACTAACATGGAAAACACTGGTGTTCTTATGAAATCAGGCAGTGCAATCATGTATGGTCATCCATCAAAAAGTCACAGAGTAAAGAGTCCCTCCCTATGGATCACCAAGATCAGCCCCTGTCAGGGAGACCACAGAGAGGACTTCTCTGGAAGTTGAGTCATGGGTACTGGACTTCTTTTTTTGAGAGATAGAAATGTTTCGCTGCTCATCCAAACAGCTTCATCAGTCTTTCTTGTAGTCTGCTACTTTTCTTGCTGTTCTTTCATATTCTCGCACCAACTTCAGGTCATCTGCCTCAAATTGCATAGCAATATGGCTGTGAAGATTCTCAGTCATCCAGACTGATGAAGCTGTTTGGATGAGCAGCGAAACATTTCTCTCTCTCAAAAAAAGAAGTCCAGTCGCCATGACTCAACTTCCAGATAAACTCACCTGGGTGACTGAGAATCTTCACAGACAACAGAGAGGACTCAAACTCCTGACCTCTGGCTCAGCAGCCAGAGGCCTAAACCAGTGAGTTATCCAGCAGTTCTCTGTTACCATACCTGATGTTCTCTGGTGTTTTGGTTTGTTTTCAACAAGGGGGGGGGGGAAATCCAGTACAGAAGAAAGCAACCTGCAGTTACTGGATCAAGATGTAAACTGACAGTTTACCCAGATTGCCATCTAAAACATCCCACGTTAAACCAGTTGTAGTTTTAAATATATATATTATATAATATATAAAATAATATAATGTGATATTATGGATGGATGGATGGGTGGGTGGGTGTATGGATGGGTGTATGGATGGATGGATAGATAGATAGATAGATAGATAGATAGATAGATAGATAGATAGATAGATAGATAGATAGATAGATAGATAGATAGATAGATAGATAGATAGAAAATGAGATTTATGTTAAGGCTTGGATCTATGTCGCATTCATCAGAATCACTGAGGAAATATTGTGTCTGTGTTAGCTTACTTGATCAAAAAGCCTCACAAAGTTGTCAAAGCCGGATGCTTAGCTAAACATGACTCAGTAGGTTTGAAGATACTTCATTCATTTCTTTGTTAATGGGAAAAAACTTCTTGATCGGATAATAATACTATTAAAAATAACAACAAAAAAGCCTGTGCTACAACAAAGCAGAGTTTCCCCCCATCTTACTGCCCTCATGTTGTCTGAGACATCGGCTCCCAGGACTCCCTGGCCATGTTTGCTATGGCTGATAGATGTTGTAGTCCAAACTATCTGGAGGAAGCCAGGTGGGGGAACTATTCTAGATTAAATTTACATTGTTCAAATGGTTTTTTTTTGTGAAATTAAAAGAAAGAAAGTAGGAAGGGACCCAATTTTTAAAAAACAAAATGAAGGACAAATACTGTGCCAATTTCTTCCAATGTGAGCTTTCATGGACCAAAATCCATTTCTTCAGAAACATCAAGAAGTCTTCCATGAAAGTATGCAAAGAAAAATAATCTGTTTGTCTTTAAGGTGCCACGATATTTTATCTTCCTCTCCCACCCTCCCTCCCTCCCTCTTCCTTTCTTGATATAATTATGTAACTTTAATCTCATTGCCAATGACTGCTGGGAACACCGAAATGTTCTGTCCCTGGGTGCTGAAAAATAAATAGGAACTGATATTTGCAAATAATCACAGTAAACACACAATATGGAAAGTAGAGCAGCACATTCTGTCGCAGGAAAGGAGTACGTCATCGTTTTGGGGTCTTATCTTTGCAAAACCAGAACAAAAAGTCAGGTTGAAAGAGATCAGCCCTATGGACAGCTTACCCTCCGTGAGCCTATAAAATGGCTCAGACTGTTATCGGAGCTGGGTAAACAAATCTGCTCTATCAAGCCGCGCACATCTAAGCATTCAGCTCGGCAATGCTCCTGGAGGTCATGTATATCCTGTAAGGTAATGAAAAGCAAGCACCATCTGTCTGCCAGAGCAACAGGATTTCAAGGGTACTTGCTCGTGGCAAGACGTAAGAAAAAAAAGCCAACTGCAAATGGCCGCCCTTTGCTTTATTAGCTGCATCAGTATGCTTCTTGTATCTAGGTCTTTCAAACAGCTGAACTTCTAACCTGACTCATTCTCCCATACAGCCATTAGTTCTTGACCTTACAGAGATCGCTAATTGTCTTGTCTTCAACGTAATTTCACCGCCGAGCAAACGATGACATGGTTGATATCTTGTTCTGTCTTGTACGGATGAAGAGAGAAGACGAGCCAAGGAAAGGAGAGATGAAATGGTAGGCGAAAGGCCTAACATAGTTCAGCCGTCTGTTCCCACCCTGTCGAGACAAATGTTCACAGGAAGACCATGAGCAGGACAGGTGTGTAAGAGCACCATCAGACTCCTATTGCCTTAGCAACCAGTGATGGACTCTTCGTACTTGACACAAATGGGTGCGAAATACGAACCACAGCGCCACGGGCGAGGAGGCAGGGTGGAGAGTCTCCCTGCTCAGCCAACGGGTGGTCGGCTGCATAGGGAGGCAGGGAAAGGCAGGATTGGAGCCCTGTGGTGCACAGAGCCCAGTGAGTGGCCCCGCTGGTTCTTCGGGGTGGGAGAATGGGCTGCTGTGGTTGGTAGTGTGTATGGATTTACGTGAAATAGGATGTGCCCAAAACTACCAGCAAGCACTACTGCGGTGCATGTGTCCAACTGATGCAAAGACAAGAGACGGTCAGGGACCAGGACTAGTTGCCCCGATAACCTTATCTTCAGCCCCACTTTCATCCCGGGAATGATGGCCCCCCACCGCTTCATGGATTCCACCATGCAACTAGGGGCTACCCAAAGAAAATATTTTCTCTCACCAGTCCCTGCTTTCCCACCACTGACTTCTAGGCAGTCCCCCCCCCCCCCGTCCACCTGCTCTATGTCATGGATCATTTTTCATCCCCGAATCATGCCCGGTACACTATTTTGCCTTAACTAAAAAGCTCAACTGTTTTAAACTGTCTTTGTAAGTTTTCACTTGCATCCCACGATGGGCTCAGTGGCCATGGTTTGCACCTTGACTAGTCTAGATGCACTAATGGGAGGTTAGGTTTTTTTTTTAAATCCTGCTTCCAGTTAGCTTGTTATTATGAAGTGCAATTTTAGAAAATGAATCTAATGCATCCTAAAAGGAGACAGAGAAAACCTGAAATATGATGGAAAAGGAAACAAGGCAAGCAATTTGCCTGCCCTATTATTTCCACAAATATTACCTTTTTGGTTTACATCCACTCACCTCAGACTTACATAATTGTTTTAAAATTGGGGAGCAGGAAATGGTGGAGGGTTTTTTTAAAAGAAGATTGCCATGCCTTGCACAGCCCAGACGTCCTGCAATGGCATATGCACTGATGTGTGAAAGGTACTCTTTCCCTTGGGCATCATTCCAGAACTGTGTGGAGCTTGTGTTCTGATGCTTAAAATAGTTTTCTCTGAGGGTCACTCAGTGCTGATGTGAAGTTTTCCTTCAGTGGAAGAGGAAGAGGAAACATGTGGAAAGCCACTTATGTGAGCTGAACGAAGCAAGAACACTGAACATCTCCCCCCAAAAAACATAAAAATTAAAAATACAGGACCCCAGTTGAAGATCTTTTCATAGCCCAGGATTAGAACAGGCTTGGGTCTCCAGATGTTTGAGTCGACAGTTCCCATAATCTCTTGAGTATTGAACATGTAGAATTGGAATCATGGAATGTTGGAGGATCCTGAAGAAAAAAGACTCAAGTTCAGTTGTCCAACCAGTGAAGCGATCAGGCCCCTTGCCACTGGCACGTTTTATTACATATGGTTTACATCCCAGAGTAAGCACAACATCAGTGATTGGTTACAAGAGTAAAGGTGGCATATGCTGGTTGGGCGAACTATAGGCAGTCATCTCGTGAACAGAGCATGCTTTGCACAGTTATTGATTATAATAACACATGTCCTTGCTGTCTACAGATGGGAGGTGAGTTAATGAGAAGTAGACAAGAATAGGTAAAGGGAAATGAAAAGCAAACAGAATTAGAAACAGAATTAGCCCAGTAATCAAGAGTAAATAAATGAAAGATGAACAGAGCAGAGTCAGAGTGAGTAAACAAGATGAGTAAATGAAAAGTAAATGAGGCTTTAGTTAAATAGTAAATAATAGGTGAACGAAATTTACCCGAGGGATTACCAGGTCTGTCATTTGTGGATTTAGCCAGATTTCCATCAGGAGGGTTTTCCCTCTCATGAAATGGAAGTGTCCCCTAGGCCTCATCCCAACTGTCTGAATCAGACTCCATCAATGGAGGTTTGAAAACAAAAACAAAAACACCTTGGAAGATAAAATATTCTGCACTCCAGCCACAGTCCTTGCTGATACAATCAGCATGAAAGGGGCAGCCAAGCCACAAGGTTGTGCTTCTGCTTCTGCCCCCACCGGTGCTGTAATTGTGTGACATGTGGTCCAGTTCTGATGCCGGGTCCTCATAGGGAGGGGCAACCCCATGACTGCAGGAGTTTCCCCCTCCTCAATGCCTCATGACTTAGAAGATGATAGTGTTGGTGATGAAAAGAGCACCTTGGGAGGAGCGGGGCTTAGAGTACAGCTGCCCCATTTCTCAAGATTCCTGCGTTCCCAGGAGTAATATGCAAATGGAGCCCAAGTCAGTCACTTGTGGCAATAAATCAAGCTCTTGTGCGTTCTGATCTGATAGAAGCGCACCACAGTGAAACCATGATTGTCTCCTGGTGCCCTTGATGGAATTCCTTCAGGAAGAAGGGCTGTTGAGTGAGGACCTGAATGAAACCTTGAGAAGATGCTTCATGCCAGCATCATCACTTTCATGGAGCATCATCTCTGAAGTTGCCAGCAGGACCAATAATCCCCTCCCAGTTCACTTCAGTAATGTGTGGATGTGACAATGCTAAGTGGTCTACCTGGCCCATCATCATCATCATCATCATCTTCATCTTCATCATCATCATCATCATCATCATAATCTCTCTCTCTCTCTCTCTCTCTCTCTCTCTCTCTCTCTCAGGCCATCTTTTTAATCATAAGCCAGCTCACAATATTTAAAGAATAGAATTAAAAACATAATACATTAAACATTTTTTTAAAAAATTAAACTATATGCTGCTTAAAATACAGTTGAATAATTAAAAGCAAGTAAAGATTAAAAATGGTATTAACTGGTGGGAAAATGACCTCCCTTATGAGTAAAGCAGACTGAAGAGGAATGCATAGTCAGTCAATCTTCATTCCCACAATGGGATTTCCTCAGAGATATGTATGTCAGTGGTCAGACCTTCAGTGATCTATCACAAGATAAAGCATTCTTCAGTAAAGCAAGAACCTATATACAGTGGACCAAAATGTGTGGGTAACAAACCTCATAGGCTCTCACACATAGACATCTTCCACCATCTAAGGAAATATTTCTTCTAAAAATGTGTTAAACATATTGTTTAGGTTAACGGCCAACCTGTGTTAACGTAAAGCAATACTGTATGCAAGTTTGTAAAAGCTGATTGGTAACATTTTATACATTTCCCCTGAGAGCGTTCTGCGTCTCAGAAGCTCTCATCTGGGTCCTCACTGCAGACCTTGAATAGCTTTGAAAAGGTACTCAGTCTGTTGCCAGTGACATTACAAAAAAAAAATTAAAAAAAATCAGACCTGATCATCTTGCTCAGGTACCACTCTTAATATCAGGAGACGGCAAGATTCCATGGATAAGACAACAATGCTGGGACAGGTGGAGAGCATTTGGAAAAAAAAAAAAGATCTAGCCTGGGCTTGTGGTGTCTCAGTGGGCTAGAGCACTGAAACTGTCAGTTGCATAGTCGGCAGCTTGGCAGTTTGAATCCTGGGTGCCATGCAGCGGAGTGAGCCCCCACTGTTAACTCCAGCTCCTGCCAACCTAACAGTTAGAAAGCATGTAAATGCAAGTAGATAAATAGGTACTGCTGTAAAAAATGGGAAGTTAAACAGTGTTCCATGTGCAGAAATGCATTCAGCCCTGCTGGCCACATGGCCACAGACTTGCACAACACTGGCTCCTTAGCTTGGAAACAGAGATGTGTGCCGCCCCTAGAGTCGGACATGACTAGCACGCATGTGCGGAGGGAACCTTTATCTTTACTAAGATCTAGCCTGAGACAAATTGGCTCATGTTTTCAATGGCCCCAGTTTGCAAGACCTGGGTTGGGATCTTGAGGTCAGGACCTTTTGGGGATCATGGTTTCACAGGGTTGCAATCGGATAGAAGCAGTTTGATGGCACAGCAGTGGTGTCTTTGTGTGCAGCTTTGCTACCATGCTAGAAACAGCTGGCCCAACAATCTGCAAGTCTTTCACTCCCTTTTAGTCCTAGTGGTTCTTCTTTAAATCTCTGTGGCTCTTTATGCCAATACACATCTGACTGAGGAGTCTTTTTATGAATTACTATTTCCACAATTACAGACTTGCGTGTGTTGCTTTTAAACTAAGAAGAGACAAATGTACTGGGACATTTCTCAGGCATGTATCAATGTTCAAAGTGCTATTCATCCTCCCTCAGCTGTCCTGGTAACAGATTTGCAAATGCTTTACCCATATTTGGAGGAGCCAGAACAGAAGAGATGCTTGCTTGTCAGGACCAAAGCCCTCTTGGCTCTCACTCCTGCAGTACAAGCCTAGGCATATATGCTCAGGAACAGAGATGGGCACGAATCAGAAAAATGGAAATTTGTCACAATTCATAATTTCTCAATATTGACAAATCATGATTTTATGAGTTTATGAATTTCTCTCTCGAATCGATTCATGAATCGATGAATCAATTCATTTATTGTTCTTATTTAAAAAATCCCCATAAAATGTCCCCTAGGCACCTAGATATGCCAAAGTCATTGTGATGCCCCCCCCCCCCCGACTCTCTTCTACAATCCCTGAAAGTTTGGTGATGTAAGGATTTTGGACATGCAAGTTATGCAGTGCCAGAGACACACAAACCCCCGGCCGAAAGTAACAGAGGCTGCAGGTGGTAAGGGCTCCCAAAAGGGGTTGACAAACTGACAGAATAAAAAATTGCTCAGCGTTTGTTGATTCGTGTTTATTGTTGACTACAAGTTGACAAAGTAACAATTTTCAACAAATTTTGCAATTCATTTTTAAATTTGAGCTCATCTCTACTCTTACTGTTTTCAGTGGGGCATGCTCTCAGGTATTTATTTATTTATTTTTGAGTATTTGTACCTCGCCTTTCTCTTTGGAAAAGGACCCAAGACAGCTGTGGAGACACGATTGCACACCCCTAGCAGCTATATGGTGCTATTGCTTTCTGGTTACTTCCATGGCATTTACCCAGTGTTATGTCACAGGCAAGTTTGGGCTAGAGATTTTGCTGTTTTTCAAATAGTCTCCCCAAATATTCATTTTGCACATCCAGGATTCCTTGGAAGACAAAATGCACCTTGCCTCAGAGGTTCAGATCTCTGAACACTTTGTAGATATAAAATCTTGTCTGTATTTTTTAAAATGTGTAGAACAAAAATATGTACAATTAAAAAAATACAAACCTACTTTAGTCATTTGGAGAAAATGTGTACGAATAAGTGTGCAACTACTGCAAGTACATGTGCTATTCATAATGAATATAAAAATGTGCAGCATTCTCCATATGGAAAGAGCAAAGCCAAAACCTTCTTCAGGAGTCCTGATTCCATGGGGAATAAATAATTGAGGAGAGTTTACTAGTTCTGCCTTCCTGTGAATGGGAGACCCTCCATTATCTCCAGAGGTTCTCACCAAACAGGAAGTGTTGGAAAAATTAAATGTGGCCTTAAATAAGCTTCAATAAACTTCCTCTAATTACTCACAGGATAAAATGGTTCAGTCAGCAAACTATAGAGCAGATTGAGCTACACATGTTCCTCAGTGGACCACCCATTATTTATTAATTTACTTCAAATGGCACTTGCTGTCTCAATACATTTATTCAGTTAAATAATATTTTCCCCATTTACTTACAGTTCTTTATAGATAAAAACAAACATATTGTGTAAAATGTTAGCTTGCTACATCACTGAGCTTAACTGGTTAACTAGCTTTATTGTTGACTAACAGACTGGTTACATCACAGGCAGAACACATCATTCTAATTGTCCACTTCCAACAGACTCCATTGCTAGCACTGATAGAACACTGACTGGAAAAGCTGGGGGAAGGAATCTAAGGTAGAGAGGAACTAGATCAACTGACATTCATCCCTAGTCCATAAAAGTTCTTCTCCGTATCCAATGCAGGTTGCAATATATTCTACCATTTCTTCCCTGCAGATTCAGAAGAAGAACCCACAAGGCTAAAGTTTCATTGCCTGCTACAAACAAAGAACGGGATGAGAAGACAGGTTAAATTTGAGGTGAAACACAGAGAGGGGTTTCCCAGCCCTAACTGGGGCAATGGCTGAACAAACCTGAACCACATATCACTAAATTTTCTGGAAGAGGTCTCTGGCTCATATCTTTGCCAAGAGGATAGTCGGAGAGAGTGTATCCAACCTAAAACCAGGGACATGCTGCAATGCCATGTTTTAAAGGTTGCCTCACTGCAATCTTTTCCCTCTGTTGGAGGTAGCCATACTAATAAGCTTCCAGCACAGGCAGGCTTAATCTGTTTCAAAACAGAGAGCAGTAATTGGGAACAATTAGGGAGGCAAAACTCAGGTACAAACTCGGTTGAACAGCAGGGGTTTCGAAGCCCTTCAGAGAATGAATTAAGGTGAGGTAAAGGAATAAGCACTTGGCCTGTTTTCCACCTCCTTCCTCTTCTGGTTTTGAAATCTAAACTTGTGTTTCTTTCTATGTTTTGGACCATGACTCCCATCCTTTGCATGTAGCCAAGGCTGATTGGAGTTGTAGTCTGACAACATCTGGAGGCCTGGCAGTTCCTGGCCTGGTTTAGTGTTAAATTTGCGGGAGTCCAGAGCACTTGAACACAAACAAGCAGGGCTAGACGCACATTCATCTAAGTTTACAGGGGTTTGATCCCAGTATCTTATCAAAAGATGCAAGCTGTGAGGGTGTTTATCATTCTAAAGAGTACAGAAGTAGTAAACATTCTTAAAAGGGATGGACAAAATTAACTTTTGTGTATCCTCTGTCATTAATTAAGAAACAGTGCAATTAAACCTTGACGGAAGTGACTGGATAATTAAGGTGATTGATTAAGGAGGGAAAGGCTCTAGGTTTGCTGGATTATAACACGTGCAGAAAGATCTTACTGCATGATACCTATAATTTTATTGTAATTTTGATGTTTTTAATTGTCTATTTTGATTGTGAGCCGCCCAGAGGCCTTTGGGTAGTGGGCGGCACACAAGCTATATAAATAAATAAATAAATAAATAAATTGTACTTTTTTTATTCTGGTTACATTTTCCCCTGTCCCCACTTTTTAAATTTACAAAATACCTATCATGTTTTGTTTCTTCTTGGTCAAAGCAAGTTTTTTTACCCTTTTCATCAACAATGCTTTGTGTTCAACCTGTTCTTAATGCCAGTGCATGGGCTAAGATACACCTTACTTCATCCTTCATTCCATGTCCTCAAAAATTATTTCTTCTATATTTATTTTATTTATTTATTTGTACAGCTTATATGCCGCTCGTGAACCAAAGATCTCTGGGCAACTTACAATTCAAAAATTAAAATAAACACTTAAAAGCAGACACTGAGGAGAAAAAGTCTCATAGTACTTTCAGCAACAAATATTTCTTTCTTAAATTGGTATTTCAAGGCCTAACTCTCAGAAGGTACTTCCTGCGATATACAGAAGCAAGGTACAAACTTCAAAAGGTAAACATTAAAATGTAAGAAAACATAATTGCAAAATATAACAAAGCCTCAGTCTTAGTATTCTGTAAAATTTTATTTATTTTATTTATTTTAGAGTATTTTTACCCCATCTTTCTCCTTGGAAAAGGACCCAAGGAGGCTTACAGTAATGAGGGACATGATACAGTCCATTACAATTAAGACATATTCAAGTTATTGAGAGCACGGAATTGAGGGACATCTTACAGCATTAAAAGACAACATTACATCAAAGCTACAAGAGAATGAAGCAGTTAAAAAGAGAGTGTTAAAGTTATGCGTGAGGGAAACTAACATTGAAAACATATTGTCAATGCACTCACAAAATCTATAAACACAAAGTCTATGTGATCCTCTACGGTATATTCATATAAAACCTACATAATAGGTATTCCATCATTCTGGGAACACTTGCCTGAAGATATTTGCATGCTTCTGGAAAGACATCAAAGATGGGGCAGTCCTCACCTCTAGTGGGATTTCAGACAGGATGAGACTGTACACACACACACACACACACACACACACACACACACAC
>JAHTLZ010000122.1:37981579-37998832 GCA_023846285.1 Phrynocephalus versicolor | reverse complement strand
CTCCAAGCATTACATTCATCCAAATAGTTTCTTTGTATGATCTTTAAAGTCCACATAAAGGCTTGTGATAGATATGAGCAAAAATTAAAAAGTTAATTGCCAAATTCATTCAAAAATTGCTAATTTATCTATTTGTGTTCATGATAATCAATACCCCCAATGAATACAAACTGATGAATTTTTAGTGATTTTCAATCCATTCATTTTTAGGGCTTTAAAATGCTTTCCACGGCATCTGGAGACACAAAAGTTACACCAGGAGACATCTGGGGAAGACTAGGTCTCCCCAAGCCAGTTGCTAAAAGCCACTTTGCTGGGGGACCCCATTTGTGGGTATATAACAGACGTCTGAAATCCAATCTCTAGCAGACTTGGAGGATTTGTAGAAGAGAACTGGGAGAAGCATCTTCACAATGTCTTGAGGTGCCTGGGAGCAGATTCTTAGGGGATCTCTTTGGCAATGCGCAACCCAGATATGGAGAACCCAAATTTCACCAGACCTGCAGGCCTTGTGGACAGACAAGTCCCTGCTTGTAAATCTGGTGTCTTCAAATGCCTTGGGGGCATTTTATATAGGTTTAAAGTAAAAAAAAAATGGATTTATTGATTTGGCAGGGGAAAAAACTGTAAATTCATTTTCGTGATTTGTTGACCTTGATGAATCATGAAGAAAACTTAATCACAATTTTTCTGATTCATGCCCATATCTATCTTGAAATGAAAAGACCCTACACAACTTTCCAGTAATAGAGTTCCTCTACCATTAGTGATTGCTGTAATGAAAAGGGACATGGTTATGAATATTTAATAATATGTGCAGCTTAGCCAATCACTAAGCTTGTGGGAGGGGCTAGTGACTATATATAATAATAGAATCATAGAGTTGGAAGAGACCTCAAGGGCCATCCAGTCCAACCCCCTGCCATGCAGGAACCTCCGCCCAAGTACCCACAACAGATGGCCATCCAGCCTTTTCTTTAAAATCTCCAAAGAAGTGTCAGTTGGTCTGGTGTCAAGCCCAGTGACTGGCTAGGGTCTGCTTAATATAAGACATTGTGTTATTAATGAAAAACTGTTTTAATGAGTAATGACATTTTATTAAAGCATGTGATTACGTCAGCCAATGCTGTAACAGGAACATTGAACATCTGATTTTATTACAATAAACTTTTCTTTTTTTATTTTTAAACCATAAAACTTGGTGTCTGACTCCCTCTTTATATGTTAAGTATCCAGTAACCTGTTGGTAGCAGCGTGGGCATTTTGGCGTCATCACAGTTGCCTGTTTCATCCATCCCAGCAACATTTGGCATGCAAGAAATATATCTTAGACTATTTGTACACGACCCCTAAACTCTGCCGCAAATGGCTGCCAGCTCCGGAGCTTACAACTGTTTCCCCACCAGCTCCGGAGTTTGCAGGAAATTAAGCGTGACCACGTCCACCTAAGCGCGTCCCAGCGCACTTTTCATGTACCTGCTCTTGGAGGGTGAAAATCCCCAGGTCCGGATGTAATCTGGTGAGTGCCGCGCACTCCTCGCTTCTGTTTGGTTTTTTTTGCCTCCCGTCCCTTTAAGAGAAGGGGCGGAAGGCAAAAAAAAAAAAAAAACCCAAACAAACAGAAGAGAAGGAATCAGGACGACGACAGGGCTCCGGGCGGCTTCAGAGGTGAGCCTGCATTTTTCCTCTCTTTTTTCCTCCCTCCCCTCATGCAGACAGGAGCAAGGAAGTGCAGAGGGGTGGGGACGCAGGAAGAGCAACGAACCCCCAAGATCTCTGGTCCGAGTTTAAATGGCCAGCGGATCTTAGGGGTCGTGTGAAAAGGCCCTTACAGTTGATTGCATGGTGTGGGCAGGTTCCAAGAGGGACTGGCCCTTTAGGTAAGCGGATTCCAAATGTTGACAATATTGTGAGTTTACACACAGTGGACCAAGCATAAGTATTAAAAACCCACTCAGATCATGAATAATAGTCTCTCTTGATACATGTGTGTGTGCCAGTAAATAATAATAATGTATTCATAGGAAACGTGAAGAATGTTTATTGTATAACATGTTGAAGAATAAACGAACAGTGCTTGAACTTGATATACGTAGATATTGGTTTGTGCTTGACAGACTTATATCAGTTTCATAACAGGAACTTATCAGACAGCACCGAGCAGCAAACAGTCCTAGCTGAACACCTACATGTCAACAGAGAAGCCTCATCCATGGATTCCTGGTCAATAAGGATGAATCCTAGAGCACCACCACCTCTTTCAATAGGAGAGCAATCCCATCCATTAGTGGATACATCCCTATTCCTTGGTCTCCCGCTCAATGCACCAGAAGTTTCAATTTATTCACCTTCTTCCAGATAGTTTCTGATACTGATCTGCAGGTAAAGCCAAAATTGCTTCCTCTTGATTTAGGTGGCAAGGAGAGGTAGAATTGAGACTGATGAAGCTGTTTGGATGAGCAGTGAAACGTTTCGATCTCTCAAGAAAAGAAGTCCAGTTGCCATGACTCCACTTCCAGAAAGGTAGAGTTGTGTGTCATCCACATACCCCCAAACTCCAGGCACCCAATGGTTTCATGTAGATGTGAAATAATGTGAAGATAAATCAGAGCTCTGAGAAGCCCCATAGGTCAGAGGTCAAGGTGCTGAACATGAATCCCCTGCACCACCTTCGTGTGTTCTCCAGAAAGACCTTAAGCCACCAGAGTGCCCCTGAGTCCTATATTCTCTTATGCAAATAATACATTTCATTCAATTTTATAGTCATAGATACACATATATACATGCTGGGTTGTGTAATCATATATTCTAACACCAAACCCCAATTTTTAGTTTGTTTGTTTTTTAGATTTTTTTAAAAAAATTATGCAACACTACGATGTATAACAACAAAACAATCTCCCTCACCAACCCTGTACTACCCACCTCTCACTCAGGACTTAATCCATATTCAAAATCCTTAAGATGTCAACCTTCCAATTTCTCTCCAGAAATACATTGACTTTTTACCTTTTTGAAATACATATACCAAGAATTTCTCCCATGTTAATTTAAAATCATTACTTTTTTCAGTCCTTTCCTAATTTTAATTTCACACATCAGTTTATCATTAATAGCCATATTCCATAATTCCCTATACTGTACCATCTCTCCATTGCGATTTGATTGTTGGATTTCCAATATTTGGCAAAAATTAAATTACATTGGTTCTGGAAATGTAATGCTCAACCAGCATCCAAGGAATACCTTGGGTCCTTTTCCAAGGAGAAAGGCGGGGTAAAAATACTCTAAAATATTAAATAATAATAAAATAAAATACATTTTGCATCAGTTGAGAAATGTGTGGACCAACTTCAAGGCAGCCTGGTTTATCATCATGACCGTAATCTGGTATGGAGATTTCAAGGACCCCAAAGATCCAGGATCAAAATGCTGCTTTCCAGCTATTGTTGGAAAGCAACTTTGCAGCAGCTCTAACAAACATAACCCAATTGTAAGGGATGTGGGGCATATCAGCCATCTTAACATTGGGAAAGCCACACTTGGGCATGGTAAACAACATGGGAGACATCTGGAAGTTGAGTCATGGCTACTGGACTTCTTTTTTGAGAGATAGAAACGTTTTGCTGTTCATCCAAACAGCTTCATCGGACTCAACTTCCAGATAAACTCACCTGGATGACTGAGAATCTTCACAGACAACATGGGAGACAGCACTTCATTGGGCTCTCCAACCTGTGCTGACACAAATCAGTCCTATTCCCCTTCCTTTTAAAGACCACCAAACCTGTCTATAAGAGGAAGGGGGAAAATGTGGGGATTCCATAGCTCTGAACCCCAAAAGTGGCCAGCACACAAAAGGCAG
Organism: Phrynocephalus versicolor; assembly: GCA_023846285.1. Taxonomy (NCBI): domain Eukaryota; kingdom Metazoa; phylum Chordata; class Lepidosauria; order Squamata; family Agamidae; genus Phrynocephalus; species Phrynocephalus versicolor. The sequence goes on along the minus strand of JAHTLZ010000122.1, from coordinate 37,994,967 downwards.
CTGAAGGCCTGGAAGGCCTGAATGGCCTGGATTTCCCAGAAATCCCCAGGGCCGAGCAGGAACCCTGTGTGCGGTTAAGCTAATGCTGATCTAAGCATAGGTCAGGAGGCCAGAAAACAGGATATCAGGACACATCAGGGCCCATCTGCTCTGTAACTCTTGGCCCCACAGCTTCCTTTTCTTGGTCCTCATCAATAACAAGCCCAATATGTCCCTCCAGATAAAGGTGCATTTCCCTCCCACCGATGGAATTTATTTCCTCTGCTATTGTGTACTTGTTCTGCTGTTATCAGTAAAGAACGGATCTCTGGTCCCGGGCAATAGATGCAAGCACTCAGAGGCAGACACGCACGCACACCGCTGATGCAAACACACAGAGACACTGAGACAGAAACACTGCCTGAGGACCAGAGATGATTGCACCCCAAAAACTCTGAGCCTTTTCACACGACCCCTAAGATCCGCTGGCCCCTTAAATTCGGACCAGAGATCTTGGGGGTTCGTTGCTGTTCCTGCGTCCCCACCCCTCCGCACTTCCTTGCTCCTGTCTGTGAGGGAGGAAAAAAAGGGACAAAAGAATAAAGGCTTACCTCCCGAGCCCCGTCACTTCCTGATTCCTTTTCTTAAAGGGGTGGGAGGCAAAAACAACAACAACAACAAAGAGAAGTGAGGAGAGCCCGGCACATCCGCATCAAGGAATTTTCACCTCCCAAGAGCAGGTACCTGAAAAGTGCGCTGGGTCCCGCTTAGGTGGTCGGGGTCGCACTTAATTTCCTGTAAACTCCGGAGCTGGTGGGGAAACATTTTTAAGCTCCAGAGCTGGGAGCCATTTGTCCCGGAGTTTAGGGGTCGTGTATAAACGCCCTCTGTGTGCACTTAATCCAAAACGCTACAGGGAAATAGATTTTTGTTAAAGGTGGAGCTTGCAGCTGCCTCTGCACAGGTGTCCACTTCTCTGCTGATAGGTGAGCGCACAGGCAGAGAGGGACAGCTAGGCTCCCAGAAGGAAAGCCATCTGCTGTCTAAAAGGTAGCGGTGGCAGCAGCAGTGGTAGAGGCAGGAGGACAAGGTAGGGAGGAGACGGTGCCAGTGAGAAAGGGCACGGCACTGTCTTAAAAAGTACTGTCAAACTGAAAAGACTAATTCATGGGTCCATTTTGAAAACCTTGAACAATTCATGATTTGTGGTTCATTGACTTTGACGAACCAAGACAAACGGCTGTTTTGGCAGTTTGTGGCCATCTCTAAAATGGATACCAGAAGAAGATATGGTGAGAGATTTTATTACTGCCATTTTTTCCTTTCCCTTGAGAAAGAATTATTTGATAAGGTGTAGACAACGTGAGTCCAGATTTTAACAATAGCGCAGAGATATTTAAGGAGCTAGTAAAGGACACTGGAAGGAAAACAGTGAGACAGATCAAATCTCACATCTTCTGAGTGCAACATTTCAGAGCAGGCCTATTTTTAAAAATCCACGGATTTTAAGGGATCCGATAACTGCTTGAAGTCATGAAATAAAGCATGATATGGGGCATAAGGTCCATTTTAACCAGCTTAAATAAGTTGGATGATCATTCTTAATGGGGAGTAGAAGACCTACTTGGTATGGTTGCCAATAGACATTTAGGTCAGAAAGTACAGTTCGGTATCTTAGGGTGTCAGGAACAATATCCCAGCTATTGGTCTTTTTAATGTTTTAGGCAGATGTTCCTTAGCAAGCGATGGATGCTAACACAATATTAAAAAACACAAGTTCTTCTATTAATCCTTTGTACTTTCCAGTTTAGGCTTTAATATTTGGATAGTTTACCTCTTGACAGGATTGAATTGGGCCCCCACGCTTTTGAGGAAACAATTTTTCTGATTAAAACTTGGTGCAAAACATTATTCGTGCACAGTTCCAATTTATCAACATGAAGAGGTTATGAACTTCCTTTCATTAGTGCCATGTTAATAGCATAGAGCTGTTTTCCTAGAGATTTACTGAAAAGGGTTGACTTTCATAGCAACATGTCCTCATCAAGAAAGTTCAGGGAGAGGGGAACACCATTAATGGTTTCCTTATGAGGACAGTAGAATATCTCTGAACATTTTGGAGACTTGTGTCAAAAACACACACAGAGAAGAATCAAAAACTGGATATGTCAGGCAGGAATGGAGAACCACTGATCACAGAAAAGACTTGGAACTATTCGATGCAGAGCAATGATCTCTCTCTCTCTCTCTCTCTCTCTCTCTCTCTCTCTCTCTCTGTTTTGGCTTAGAAATGGGTTTTTTAAAAGGCCATGTCAAGTTAGGAGAAATATACAAGATAAAATGTTCATTTAAAAAGAAAAAGAAAAAAAGGCACTATGAAAGAAAAGAAACAGCTACTCACATGTATCCATTAAAAGAATGAGGCAGCATAAATAGGCCTTGCATTTCCTCACCATTTCTTGTGCTAGTTACAGCTGAAGATGTTTTTTTCCTGAGCAAGAATGGTGATTTTGAGGTCCCCCCACACACACATACCTGACAAGGAGAACACCAATGAGTCCCCGTTCATTCTTATTCCCCTTAGGCACATCATCAGCATGTATCAGCAAAGAGAGTTTCAGAGAGGGTAGCCGTGTTAGTCTTTTCAAGAATTTCAGGCAAAAATTAAAGAAAAACAAAGCAAAACAAAAGACACAAACATGTGGCACCTTAAAGACTAACTTTCATATTTTAATCTGACGTTTTGTGCACATGTGCACTTCTTCAGACATATAGCAGCAGAATGAGGTGTGCGACAGAGAGAGGAGACTCAGTGCTACGTGTGGTGTCTTCCTTTCCTGAATGGTGGGTAGAACCAGAAGACAAAAGAGCCTTGTGGCTTGCTGGAGCGGGGTGGGGTGTGCACTGTTGTGTATTGATCTGTATTCCTATTATCTGTACTTGCTTATGTTGAAGGGAACAGGCCTAATGGTTTATTCAAGTTGCTGCCTTTGGATCCTCAATCCTATTGGTTTCTGTTCCTTTTCTAAAGGGAACAGGCCTATTGGTTTATTCAAGTTGCTGCATTTGGATCCTCAATCCTATTGGTTTCTGCCAAAAGGCAGCTTTGTGATTGGTTGTAATTGTTCCCTCCAAAATGTATCTTTTCCTAGCCAGTCCTCGCTCCTATAAATGTAGCTCCCTCTCCCCAGTCCCCAGTCTTGTTCCCTCCGTGAATAAAGAGCTGTTACACTAGAAGCTGTCTCCAGCCTGCTATGTCAAAGAGCTGAATCACTTGCTGAAATCACTAAACCCCACGTCAAAACATGCACTGTGTAGCCTGGATAATTACTTATAAACCACCCAGAGAGTGCTTTAAGTGGTATTGGGTGGTATATAAACAGTACACTTTGCTTTGCTTTTTAGGCCGCTATCTCACCTAGGGGAAGATCTGGATATTGTGAAAGTCTGACTTTTCTTCTTTCTAGGTCACGTGACTGGAGATGTGGGATCTCCATTTCCACATACAAGGATTTTTTTTTTAAAAAAGCGCAGACCAGCCCCAGGGCCAACAGGTGGCGCTAGATTTTTTTTTAAAAACCCCCAGCTCTGACAGCCCAAAGGCCAGCTGCTCAGCGCTGGGGGGGGGATAAAAAATATTTTTTAAAAGTGCCAACGAGCCCCAGGACAAGCTGGTCGGCACTAGAATAAAATAAAATAAAATAAAATAAACAGCACTGACAGCCCAAAGGCCAGCTGATCAGCGCTTGGGGGGGGGATAACAATATTTTTAAAAATGCTGATGAGCCCCAGGACGAGCTGATCTGTGCTAGAAAAAAAATAAAAAGAATTAAATAAAATAAAACAGTGCTGACAGCCTGAAGCCAGCTGATCAGCGCTGGGGGGAGGGGAAATTAATTTTCTTTAAAGAGCTGATGAGCCCCAGGATGAGCTGATCGGTGCTGGGGGGGGGAGCAGAAAACCGGATCATATGCGAGCTCCCATGGACTTCTGGCTCGCATTTTTTACCGGAGCAAATAAATTCCCAACTTCTCTGGTAGGTCTTGGAAAACTCGCTAAAGGGTGCATAACCGTTTTTTTAAAAAGCCCAGTGGCCGTGGGGACAAGATTTTTGGAAATGCTTTATCTTAAGATTTAATCAGCATTTTAAAGGATGTTTGATAGAGTCTTCAGACTCCCAAATGTGGCTTATATTGTTTGTGCTGAAATCTAAGCACTGGAAGGAATGCCTGTCTTCTTCCATCCAAGCTACCGATGCAGTCAGGCTGGCCAAATGTGGTCCTTTGTACCCCTTCTCCGTAGCTCCCACAACAGCTCGCCCCTGTCATCCGTGTGACTTGCTGGTTGCTTCCCCCTTTCTGTCACTTCTTTCTAGGGGCAGGAGGCAATAAGGTGCTCTGCCCTGTAGTACCGTAGCACTATGATGCAATTGTGCGTGTTTGTGGGGATAATCTGCCCCATCTAATGGTATTGTTGTGGTGACTGCCCTTCTCAGTAAACCAATATCTGGCTCAGAGGCCCAGATGATAAAATCCATCCCCGGAAGACTCTCGGGACACAAAATTACTTTCACAGACCATGTACGACAAGTTTGCGAAACATTCTTCATTTGTCTTTTAAGCTTATATTTTATTCTGTGATTTTTAAGAAATATACTTCTCACTTTGTGCTTTGGCTCTGGGGTTACTTTTTTCCTGAGGAACAGAGGTATTTTTTTTTTACTTCAGGGACGCCCCCTGCAGCTTCCTCCCTGGTATGTCATGGCCAAAGATGGATGTGTTAAAATCTCTCTAGGTGTTCCAGCATAAGATTGATAATGATGGAGCTATGCCGCAGCTGTCTGAATGGGTGCGAAGTCTGTAGACGGTGGGGTGTACCTGTCCAAATTAATTAATATAGAAAGGTGGTTTTGCTTGTGCTGCCATTAATGGCAGGACGGCAGGTGTTGGACACCATACTGCCCATTTTACTGCAGTATAGTGCTTTATAGTTCGCTATGGTGACAGTGAAGTGAAGCAGCTTCATAGCTGTCAGCCAACGACGTGTTTTAGGATCTCAGCAACCCATTTAGAAGAACATTGCCTTGTAAGAATCAGAAAAACAACTCAAAGGCATATGTGTTCTCCCTCAGCTCATGTTTAGAGGTATTCAGAAAGTGCAGATGCAACAAAGGGCAGAAATCAAAAGAGGGACATACTGTGCACATTCTTTGCTGATTTTTAAAAATTCTATTGGGTTCAGAAAACAAAGAAAAGCAAAGTATGCTGCTTATATTTATTTTATTTTAGAGTATTTTTACCCCGCCTTTCTCTTTGGAAAAGGACCCAAGGCGGCTTCCAGTAATGAGGGATAATATACAGTCCAGTGCAATTAAGACATGTTCAAGTATTTGAGAACAAGGAATTGAGGGACATCTTACAGCATTAATAGACAACATTACCTTAAAGCTACAAGGTTATAAGTACTTATAAATACAAAGTCTATGTGAACCCATAGATTCATATGAAATACATACTCCATCATTCAGGGAAAGCTCACCTGTCAACAGAGATGAGGCAGTCCTGGTCGCTAGTGGGAGGGAGATCCAGAGTCTGGGTGCAGCAGTCGAAAAGGCCCTTTCATGGGTTCCCACGAGATGTACCTGTGAGCGTGGTGGGATGGAGAGAAGGGCCTCTCCTGGTGACCTTAACACCCGAGTTGATTCATATTGTGAGATTTGATCTTTGAGGTAGCCAGGACCTGGGTCATATAGTGCTTTGTATGTGAAGGTCAGCACCTTGAATTGTGCTCGATAGCTGATTGGCAGCCAGTGGAGCTGTTTTAATAGGGGTGTAATGTGATCTCTGTACCCCACCCCAGTCAGCAGTCTGGCTGCTGCATTTTGGACCCTTTGAAGTTTCCTGAGACTTTTCATCGGTAGCCCCACATAGAGCGCATTACAGTAGTCTAGCCGAGACGTCACTAGGGCATGTGTCAACATGGTCAGAGCTGGTTTCTCAAGAGAGGGATGTAACTTGCGTACTAGCCTTAATTGTGCAAATGCGCTCCTGGCCACAGCCGTGGCCCATAGCACTTAAGGCACTCTCTGGGGGGGTTACAATTTAATTATGCCGGCTACACATTTTTCCCCAAACCTCAGCTAGATGGGTACTCATTTTACTGGTTTTGGAAGGATAGAAGGCTGAGTGAACCTGGAACTTGGCAATGAACCCCAGGTTGTGAGCACAGTTTGGGCTGCAGCACAGCAGTTTAAACACTGCACCTTCAGGCTCTCTAATTATTTAATTATTATTTCTAAATGGCGTCTCTGGAATTATTTCCAAATGACACCAGCACATTAAGTTTTAAAGAGATAGGTTTGGCCACTACATGTAAGCTGCAGTCTTATGGCACCCAGAAACTCTTAGGCTGCTATCTCACCTGAGAAAGATCCTGATCTTCTGAAGGTCCGGCTTTTCCTCTTCCTCCCATCACGTGACTGAATATGTGGGATAGCAGTTCCCATATACAAAGGTGTTTATATATTTTTTAAAAGTGCAGTTCAGCCCCATGGCCAGCAGGTGGTGCTAGGATTTTTAAAAAAGGACCAGCTGGCTGCCAGTGGAGCTTGGGGAAGTTAGAAAAATAAAAAAACCCAGTGCCGATTGGCCCCAGGAACAGCCAGTCGCGCTATGGGGTGGGGAAGGAAAACTGGATCATCTATGCGGTCCCACAATGTCTGCCTCTTTAAAAGGTGGATTTTTAAGTGAGGCAAAAAATTCCCCACCTCTCTGGTAAGTCTTGGAAACCTCCCTTAAGGGGGTTTTCTTCTTTTTTTCTTCTTCAAAATGCCCGGTGGCCATGCGGATGGCATTTTTGGACACGTTTTATCTACAGATTTAATCTGCATTTAAAGGGACATAGGATAGGGGAAGACATGTGGCTTCCTGCATAGCAGCACCAACCCCTCCACTGCCTGAAGTTGGGGAAATGCCCACCTCTTCTTGTATTACTCCAAGAGTCACATCCTTCCTCTGAGTCAGGCACTCTGGGCAGGGGTGCTGGGAGATTGCCTGCAATTTTATCTTGCCAGTAGAGATGGGCACGACCAGGAAAAATGACATTTTCAAGTTGTCATGTGTCGGAGCCGGCCTGTTTCGGCTCGTTTCCGTTTTTTGCGAATTTTTTCAAAAATTTGTCATTTCGTTTGTCGTTTTTTCGTCTGTCGTTAGTACTGGTTTGGGGGGGGTAGCAGGCTCCTGGAGGCACCTCTCTGGGGTGGGTGCCTCCTCTGGCCCGCTATGAAGGGAAAGCGGGCTCCTGGAGGCACCTCTCTGGGGTGGGTGCCTCCTCTGGCCCGCTACAAAAGGGCATGCATAGCCAATTGGATATGCATACCAAGTTGCAGTGGCAGAGGCACCTCTCTTTTGGGTGCCTCTGTCTTGACTCACAGCATATTGCTGGTATAGTGCAGTCGCAGTGCACACTGGGGAAGGCTCCCTCTGGGCGCTCTGTGGCTCACTAAGAAGGGAACTGTATTTGCGTGTGTAGTGCAATGCGAGTACACAGATCTGGCTTAGGGTTAGGGTTAGGGCTAGGGCTAGGGTTAGTGGGCTTTTTATGCCCGACTGGCACATCCCAGAAGTCTCAGTCAAAACCTGGCCAAGTGGCCATGCGATTGGTGGAATGGCTCCAAAAATTTGCATGGTCCACTCCCATGGCCAGCCCATCATTGCGCAGGTGTAAAAAAATAAATAAAATAAAATAAAATAAAATCAATGGAGAGGAGACATTTTGTTGCAAGAAAAACCCACTGCTGCTAGTGCTACTGTAAAAATTCTGGCAGTTTTAAAATAGCAATTTTCGCATGTTTCTGTGGTGCTTTGGTGTGTTTTTGGACCTCGACGATTTCAAAATAAATATTGCGGTCGCCCCATTTTGGATCCCCCGCCCGCACCGCATGGCATGGCGAGTTGGCGAGACGACAAGGATGCCCCCCACCAGAGCAGCCCAGGACAGGAGAGGGGGGAGGCCGGGGACCCCCCCCCTGAAACCACCCCTCTGGTAGGTGCACTCTCAGGCAGGCATATTTTTGCCTGCTTTTTTCGCCAGGAATCGGGTTTTTTTAATTTTATTTTTAAAACTTTTTTTCTGTGCCGCTTGAATGGTGGCGAGTTGCGACTTGCGAGACGACGAGGATGCCCCCCAGAGCAGCCCAGGACAGGAGAGGGGGGGAGGCCGGGGACCCTCCCCCAAACCACCCCTCTGGTAGGTGCAATCTCAGGCAGGCATATTTTCGCCTGCTTTTTTGGCTGGGAATCGGTTTTTTTTATTTTATTTTTCAAACTTTTTTTCTGTGCCGCTTGGCATCGCGCGATCGCCGCGATGCCATGAACAACAGCGACAAATCAGACCCAATTTTTCTTTTATCGGTTCGAGTTCGAGTTCTGGCGGAGTAATTCTCGTTTCCTTTTCCGTTACGTAACGGAAACGAGGAACGGAAACGGAAACGGAAACGGGAATTTCGCTAAGTCGTGCCCATGTCTACTTGCCAGTAAAGGTCTTCAAAGCATTGCTGGGAGCTTTCCTAGTGGAGAGGTGCTGATTCCCATTCCTAAGGCAGGCAAGGCAGGCATCTCATGCTTCTTAATGAGACCACTGGTCCTAAACCCTCTCAATTTGCACAGGTTATACAGATAAGACAAACAATTTTTCCTTTACAATACTAGAAAGATTTCTCATTCTACCATAGATACTGTTCCTTGGACTACAGAAAGAGCTGTAGAGTGGAGGATGGCAACTGCATTTATTTGCTGGCTTCTCTGCCTGGTGGCTTGCTTGCTGCAACTCCCATTATTCTTCAGCACTACCTACACTGGCTAGAATTGATGGAAGTTGCCATCTCATAATATATGGAGCACTTAACTTTGCCCAACTTTGCTCTAGACACCTTTCTTCCACATAGTGTACTCTAAAAATCTCTTTTGAAATGCTTAAAACAAAGAGCATCAAAACTGTATGTAAGACAGATGCCTCCTACAGGAACCCTACAAATTGTTCCCATAATACAGGGGGTTTTAGATTCCTTTTCTAATATAGAGTCCATGTTGCATTCTGTACCAGTAGCAGACCCCATCACCAATCACCAAATGGGGGGGAGAGGAGGAGGAGGAGGAGGAGGAGGAGAAGGAGAAGAGGAGAAGGAGAAGGAGAAGGAGAAGAAGAAGAAGAAGAAGAAGAAGAAGAAGAAGAAGAAGAAGAAGAAGAAGAAGAAGAAGAAGAAGAAGAAGAAGAAGAAGAAGAAGAAGAAGAAGAATTCTGTACTGGTGACTTGCTGTCATTCAATCCTCTACCTAATATATTCAGTCTTGACATTTAAGGATTGAGAGATCATATTAGTACATTCATGGAATATGTCACTAAATGTCTTTGTTTGTATTGTCTGAGACTTCCAAGAGAGTCAATCGAGACTGAGTAATTTAGATGTGACTTCCTTGCTTTCAGGTTATTTTTTATTTCCCAAGCAGAGAGACAGAAGCAAAAGCCATTAAGGCAGACTAGCTGAGTGTCGGGAGTCCTCATTTCCTGCCCTGTGCTTAAGAGGTGCTTTGGGTGATTGGCTGAGGTGACAACCATGACTCACGTCACCACCCTGTGCCATCTGCTTGGCTGCCAAGGTGGCAACACTAGAGTCACAGCTGGCCAGTGGGGCAGAACCACCTCCAGGCTGAATCTGTGAACTGGAAGGCAGAGACCCTAGCAGTTCAGAACAAAGCCACTGCAGAGAGGGAGAGTACTGTAGCTGGTGGCCTTTCAGAGAGCCAGGGAGGGAGTAAAGGCTTTGCTGATGCTAGCGGGCCAGAAACACCAGTGGGGAATGTGCCTAGTCAAAGAGTTGACTCATTTGATCTGTTGCCTCCTCATTCAGAACAACTGACCTTCCTTGCCCTTCAGCCATATACTTTAGCTACTTATTGACATTCCGTCTTCTACAGATCTACTGTCTCATTTATCCATTCTCCTACTTGTCTGCTTTTGGAGCATGCGATTCTATTGACTCTGCTGTTGTCTGCTCCCTTCTGAGTCACAATCCTACAAAAAGTTGCACTCCATGAAGACCTGATTCTACAAACACTTTTTGTCAAGATCCTGCCATCATATACAACTTTTCCTGGTTCTGAAATCTAAGTCTGACCCTTCATTCCTAAGATGGTGATAACTGAGTATAGTACTGCAGGACAATTTCCAGGATCTGTTGGAGTGGAGAGTTTTACCTCAGTTTTGAGCCTCGTCCCAGCACACCTGAATAGCTCCACACCTCTGAGCTCAGGAATACCAAGTCTGAGAAGACTCCTGGCTTTCTTTAAGAGACTCAACTCATGGCTTCATGAAGTAAGGCATACAGTATATCGCAGCTAATTCCCCACAAGGAGTAATGTCCACTTTCCACAATAAAAGTCAACCTTGGCAACTTCCTATGATGGAAGACATAGACTATCCAATTAATAGTGAAGAACTGTAGGAAAAAAATTAAGAGGCATTAAAGGGTTCCACAATATGGGAATTCAAATGTGACAGATGTGTTTGAGACTTCTCTAGGTAAGATGCAACCTTCCTTCAATAATTCCTTCAATAACTTATTTTCTATTCTACAAAGTATTGTTTGTCGGAGTGGGCAATTTCTAGAAGCAGCATATTCCTGAATAAAGGGGCTAGAAATTCATTGATCCTGAAAATATCCCTACAATTTTTAAGACGGTGTTAGTTTTGGTGGGCTAGGGAGGCAGGTTTGCTGAGGGATCCTCACAGTATGGCAAAATTGTATCCCACGTCCCTAGTGGGCTCAAGGCAAATTCCTAAGCCCTCAATTTTTTTCAAATTTTTTTGATGGTATAGGAATGTTGGGGGATCTATTTGGCCCCTGGAGGTCCCATGTTGCCCACACAAGCTTTATGGCCTGCACACTGTCCTACCAGCTGTCTTATAACGACATGGAGTTTTTCTTGAAGGCTGTGGCAGTGGAATGAAACCCCAGGTTGGTATAGGAGCCCTGTGGCGCAGTGGTTAAATGCCTGTATTGCAGGTAAAACTGTGCTCACGGCCTGGGGTTCAATCCCAGGTAGCAGGCTCATGGTTGACTCAGCCTTCCATCCTTCTGAGGTCGGTAAAATGAGTACCTAGCATGCTTGGTGGGTGGGTGGGCAATGTGTAGCCTGCATGCTGTAATTAAAAACACTGTAAACCGCCCAAAGACTACTTGAAGTGTCATGGGGCGGTATATAAGCAGACCACTGCTTTTACTTTACTTTCTATCAAGCTAGTAGAACTATCAATACAGCCTTCATGATAGGTAGCACAGCTGTTTGTTGTCCTTGAATCAGTCCAGTGATAAGGGAGAGGCTTGTTACCAGAAGACTGGACATCATGCGATGAAATTGATCTCAGCATACGATCAATATTTGTGATCAGTATTTATAGAGAGTCTATCCATGCTGTTGAAGTGATGGACTTGCAGCGCATTTATACTGTGTGTTACAGCTGGGAGGGTTCTCAACACATTTTATTATCAATCAAGAAAAGTCAAGGCAGTTCCTGACATCAGGTTTACTCTCTTTAAAAAAAAAGGGGGGGGCCCGCCCAAAAAAAAAAAGGGGGGGGGAAAGAAAGGAAATGAGAAACTCAGGAACAGCCTCTTCGTGTAATGACATTCCTGAGCTTGGTGGAATGTCATTACACTAAGCTATGGCGAAGAGGCTGTTGAGCTGTGGTGCTGGAGGAGAGTCTTGAGAGTCCCCCTGGACTGCAAGGAGATCAAACCTATCCATCCTGAAAGAAATCAACCCCGAATGTTCACTGGAAGGACAGATTTTGAAGCTGAGGCTCCAGTATTTTGCCCACCTCATGAGGAGAGAGGAGTCCTTGGAAAAGGAAAGATGAAAGGCAAATGGAAAAGGGGATGGCAGAGAATGAGATAGTTGGACGGTGTCATCGATGCAACCAATATGGATTTGACAAAACGCCGAGAGGCAGTGGAAGATAGGAAGACCTGGCAAGCTCTGGTCCATGGGGTCATGAAGAGTCGGACACGACTGAACAACAACAACATGGCAAAGTCGGACATGACTGAACAACAACAACATGGCGAAGAGGCATAATGCAGGGCACCAAACCCCACCCCACTCCAGATGTTGCTTCATGACAGTCAGCCTGGTGTAGTAGATCAGAGTATTTTACAAGGAATCAGGAGGATTGGGTTCACATGGCTGTTGAGCCATAACAACTCAACGGGGAGTGGCCACAAGTAGACCCCTCCTTTAACATTCCACTTACCTGTTGCCATACTTTGGAAACATCTTGATGGAGCACAGAAAGGGTTGTCAGGCTATCACTCTTATTATCCTTCTCAGCATTGGTTATGAAGGCTAAGGCTGATGGAAGATGCAGCGCTAAGACATCAGCAGGGCCAGATGTTCCCCATTTCTATCATGCTGAACCCATATTGCTTTAACTACGTATCTCCTACCAGAACAACCATTAAGTGGCACCATTTCCAGCCACTGCAAAACGTGAATGAAATAAGACACCGAACCTCTCCCCCCCCTTGGTTAATTGAATTGCTTTATTTGTTTGCATATAAACAATCAGTAAAAATAAAGAGTGCCATCTGCTGTTGACATGTAGGATATATGTATGTATTGTTTGAAATATTTATACCATGCAATTAACGTTGTGTGACTTTGGCCCTGTCCCTTTCTGTTTCAATTCACAGATATGTTCTTCGAAAGAAACATCTTAGCCTGTAAGATATGGGCTGGATTTGGCACCACAACTGGAAATTGTAAAGAAAATGTGTCTGAGTCCATTGTGATATGCTTTTGGTAGCTCTCGTTGACCTTGGAAGCATAAAAGAGGTTGACATTGCTCTTCTATACCCACAAGGAGCTAAACAGATTTGATACACCTGACCTGGTAATCAATCCTGATTTCTTTTTACATCCACACATTTAAGATCGTATCAGCTGAGAGTAAAATCCTAGTGTCCTTGGATCCCTTGATATCTCAGTTTACACAGAGCCCATAAAGGGTTCAAAAGTAGCCCGCCGGCCATCAATAAAAAAAGTGATGGGATATGTTCTCCACCCCTCCCTGTCTCAGGTGAGAGGGGCAGTTCAAGGGCCATGGCGCATTGAAATCAGATTAATTGGTTTTCAATGCATTCCTATGGGAAACCACTGCTCTACTTACAAAAGTTTTTACTTATGAGCATGTGCTGAGAACGGATAAAATTCGTAAGTAGAGGTTTTAGTGTAGTTGTCCTCAGGTACTTTGGGCTGGAAAAAGTAGACCTTGGCCTGGTCAAAGTTGAACAGCCCTGTTCTAGAGCACCTCCAAGGAAGAACACCTAGGAGTTTCCTCCCTCAAGAATTATC
>JAHTLZ010000122.1:37959606-37981569 GCA_023846285.1 Phrynocephalus versicolor | reverse complement strand
TTTTCAATGCATTCCTATTGGAAATGTGTATAAAGGAAAATTTGCTTAACAGAATTTCATTTGGAACAAAGTAATTCTTTTATACAAGGTACCACTGTAGCTTGAAAAAGCACATTCACTTCTATGATACAATTTCTTGGGGGGAGGACAGGAGAGGGGAGTAATTACGCATTGTAACAGTTCCCTGTATCATCTCATTGTGTGCAGCATTGCACATTGTTTCTAAACATACAAGCCCTTCTATTTATTTTTCATTATAGCGCTTTGAAATTCAAATAGCATTACTGGGAGAGACAGTTTGAAGAACGGGATGAAATTTTTAAGTCTATTAAAAAGGGATACAGATTAGACAAAGCTCCAAAATGACTTGCTGCGATGGAATTGCTATTAACATTTTGTCAGTCCAGCCCTGGGCATTTTTGTTTGGATCCTCCATTTGGACTCTGTCCTGGTCCAGGACGATATTTTGCTTTAATCTAGAGGTGGCTAGCTTGCTGGCTGTGGAACAAAATTATTATATTGTAAATAAAGCAAAAAAATAATAATGTAAAATTAAAAAAAATATTTGCATAATTTTGTTTCTGGAAATGGTGTGGGAAAAATTATAGACAGATTAGCAGCATCCCACACCATGAGATTTCAAGATCAAAACATAGGAGACTGGGTGCAGGTCCCTCTGATGTCACAGAGGTAGTTCAAGAAATGGTTGGGAGAAAAGCAAGAGCTGCATCTGGTCCAGCTGGTTCTGGGAACTGGCAAGATTAGAATCCAGATAAATGGGTTGAGAAATGTCTCTAAGCCCTTCTAACTAGGTAATATGACAAGCCAATGCTGAGTGAGCAGTGGGTAGTGATTCTGCCAGATAGCAAAATGTCTGCCATAGTGGCTGTCACCATTTCCACTAGGTCTTACCTACAGAACATGTAAGTACATGGGGAGTTTTCTTCCCCAAGTCCTGTGCCGTTACTACCATGGTTTCTGCAACAGGAAGGCTCATGAACTTCAATGTGGGTGCTCCACTCCACGGTATACTTCAAATGGTACCCAAATGTTTGCACCTAACAGCTCCCTCCCTTGTTTCCATCGGCTTCTTGGTGTGCTGAGGCTGTGCAGGTGAAAGGCAGACAAATGCTTTCACACGAAGCTAATGACCGTGGGATCCCTCACATAGAGCAGGCATGTTCAAAGTCAGGCCCAGGGGCCAAATGTGTCCCATTTTCAAATTTCAAGCAGCCCGCAGCCTCTTCTCCCCACCAACTCAGCCTGCCACACATCCCTGCCAGCTGGCCCCTCCCCATACTGGATGGAGCCGTCAACTTGCAGTTTTATTGTTTGCTTGCCCTCCCTGCCTCCATCCGTTCCCCCAGCCAGTTGCCCAGCCTATCCGCCCCTGGCTTCATTGCTGTAGCATCCTCCCTGCTTCCTTTCATGTCCCAGAGACCAGTCCAAAGTCCAGCCTGGGGGCATAATGTGTACTCTCCCAAATAAATTGGTCATTGCATAGTAGACATCTCAAAAGAGAAATTGATTGATTTGATTTGATTTGGCAGTGTGGCTACTCTGGGCAGAAAAAAAATTATTATCATGCCAAAAATCAATAAAAATCACTTGAGCGTTGGGTTAAAGCTTGAGCTAATTATCCCAGGGGCAGCTCAGGGTTTATATCAATATACCTAAGTTCCTTTCCCTCTATCTACATACACTAATCTCTTTTGCCTGCTTTATCTCTGCTGCTCTGTAGAAACATGAACAAACAGCCTTCTTTGGGAGCCATTGGTCCCGAGGGAAGAAATCATGCAGGGTTTTGAAGGGCAGCCTGGTCTTGAAGTCATGCTGCGGTACAACTTGAACTTACCTGCTGTGCCACCGCCTGCCAAACTCACTGTCTGCTCGTTCCTTTTGCGTTATCAACACTGTCGACTTCAATTTACAGCAGCCTGGTTTAATGCAGAGCTCACCCATAATTTGTAGTGATCGCCGGATCAATCGGGATTTAGTGCCTGCTGTCTGAAATGAGTGCAATGCAACGAAAGGGCCAGCCGGCCTTGGGGAAGGTTTTCCATGTTCTGTGCCTTGGAGAATGGAGTCTTTCCAAGTCTGTGTAGCAATATACTTTTTTAAAAGAAACCTCAGAGCAAACAAAAATATACGTATATTTATTTTTGTGTTTTTGCACCGCTGACTGAATTTTGAATCTCTTGGTTTTGAACTGTTTCTCCTTTGCTCCCCTCCCCTCTCTCTCTCACACACACTCCAGACGGCACTAGACCACGGCCAATGGTGACCAGTGTAAACAGCAGCATGTGGGTCATCATGAAGGAATTCTCCTTCGGGGTTTTCTCCCCCAGCTATGAACTGAACTCTGCCAACAGCCACTTTGAAATGAACTTGTTTAGATTTCTGGACCTGGTCCGGCAAAGATGGGGGATGAGCTCTGGTTCTTACAGTGGTAGAGATTATTGAAATGGCACTTTGCGTCATGCACGGCGCACTTTGCTAAGATTGCCTTGGCATTTACACAGCTATTTCCAATTGCCTTCCATTACTTTCCTCACAAGACATTTATTCAGAGATCATGCAGTCATAGGCAAGCATTAAATTAGGGGTGTGAAGAATACTGAAAGAAATTCTCATTCTTTAAAATTCTCTCACTTTTGCCATGGGTTGACTTCTTGCCATGACTTGTCCTGGTTGAAGCAAGATTTCTGGGCTCCCTAGGTCTCATTTTAACTCCCTACCTCTCTCTGCTGTGTGTGTGTGTGTGTGTGTGTGTGTGTGTGTGTGTGTGTGTGTGTGTGTGTGTGTGTGTGTGTGTGTGTGTGTGTGCGTGCGTGCGTGCGTGCATGCGCGCGCGCTTTAGTGGCAAACTGAAAATTTCAAAGAATTTTGAACAGGAAGGATGCCATTTTACACAGGAATTGGGTTTATTCTGCAGAGGCCATTAGGACAGAAAATCCAAGAAATTCTGCAACATTTCCTAGTTCAAAACAAACAGACAAAAAGAATTCATGCACAGAAATCATACAGCAAAGAGACTGGAGGGATTTTTCAGCTTCTCTTGGATTCCCCCCCCCCCCAGAGTGAGAGGCTGTGAGGTTAACACCTAGCCCGAAGATGTCAAGAGTTGTCAGAATGTCTCTCTTAGAAAACAGCTACCTATTCCACCTGCTCTTCTCAATCCAGGTTCCTGAAAATGAGCACACTGAGGGAGGCCAGAAGAGCAACAACAAGGAATCATGGTGGCCAGTCACTTCCAGTTTGCCAGAAACCATTTCTGGGCCCTCCAACAGGCCTGGGAAGCTCACTGCAGGCCCATTCAGGGCAGCACCAGACTTTGGGTAAATGCAGGAGGCCTAAACAGGCCCAAGCAGCTTACCCCATGGGGCCTTGCCTTCCCGTGATATACTAGGACCACAGTGTATGAACCGCGAAATGGCGGGGGACCACTCTATAAGTGTTTCCTGCCCTATGAGGAAGGAAGGGAATGTGCCATCTTCAGCAGGACCCAGTGATTTCCTTGGAAAATGTACTGCTTTGGACTCCAGTACCCAGAATTCTCCAGCCAGCAGGACTATGTTGTCTACAGGATTACATGATGTCAAGCGTTTATTGTAGAGAAGCCCACTTGGAGGGCTCAGCACCCCAAACCCTAAGGCACGTGGCAAGCTCTGAGCAAGTCATTAGCTCATGGACTAGAGTCACAAGTAAGGGCATGACCCAGTGTGGCATGCTAGGCCATAGCGAACCTTAGATGACCTTGAGTGCAGGCAAAGGCCAGCCTCCAGCATGCATGGCTCAGGTGGAAGCCAGGGAGAACAGGTTTTACCACCCAGATATTAGGCGACCCCAGGCCTGGGAGCCTACGTGATCAGATACCCTTCCTCTCACTGTCAATGATTTATGGCTTTGTTTACTGTACCTAATAAAAAGCTCAGCTACTCGGAAGGGCGGTGTGAGAGCATGCTGCTTGAACCCCACCCATGTGTTGTGTAGTCTTCACTACAGTTTATCTTCTGTGCCAAGCTGTCATGGCTGCTTGGAGAGTGACTAGTGGGGAGCCACAGGCCAGCAGAGCCCCACAGGCTCCTGAAGACTTACATTATATAAATGCTTTTGGAGGGAACCTTGGAGGGAAAACACAAGGCTGTGCATTCCCTCAGATTAATTAAAAACAGCAGAAAGCATGATAAAATGGAGCTCAGACTGGACTGCTGTGCAGGGGAGGGGGGAGTGTAGAAAGAGGAACAAAATCGGCAACCACAGGCAAAAGGCTGAGGTTGAAGTGAACTTGGGTTCTCCTCCTAGTGTTGCTTTAAACCAGGCCTGCCCAAAGTCCGGCCCGGGGGGGGGGTGCAAATCCGGCCCGTCAGGCCATTCTGAGTGGCCCGCGGCTGGCTGGCCTGCCCCTCCCTCCCCCTCCTTTGCTTATGGGTCAGTGGGTGGGGCTTGCAGTGGGATGGCAAGGTCGGGGAGCAACCGGCCCCTGACACATTCTCAGCCACCAAATCTGGCCCTCCTTACAAAAGGTTTGGGCACCCCTGCTTTAAACCCTTTTGCTGCAAGAGGCTGTAGATTCATGAAAAACCAAGGAAGAAGAGGGCCGTTGAGAGTCCTAAGTGGAGATGAAGTTTCTTCTGATGAGTTGCAAGCGATGAAAGATCGCCTGCTTGTTTGGCCTGTGAGTCTCTCAGTTTGAGAAGATGTACACAGCCTCTTTGGCCTAGAGGCCCACGAGTGATGCTTGTGAATTGCGTAAGTACAGTTTCTGATGGGATGTGGAGGACTAGTACACACTATAGTAATCTCAACTTTAGGAAGGTAGTTCCTTCTTGTTCCTGGTGTTTTCTTGCAGGTGTTGGGCCCACTCTTCGGATCCTGAAACACCACTTGTCCCGACTGATGTCTTCCGGGCGCAGTTTGACGGTTCGCATGTCCTTACTGACAGTGTCCCGCCATCTCTGTTTGGTTGCCTACATGGCCACTAGCCATTGATGTTCAGGTGGTAAGCAGTTTAGACAATGGTGGAAGGTGCCACTCTGATGACACGTCCATACCAACAGAGCCATCTTTCTCTCATCTTTTCAGTTATTGATATCACACCTAGTTGCTGTTAGGTGTAGTTTCATTTCAATGTGTTTGAGTAGAGGAAAACCTGATATTCAGTGCAGCTGACACATTTCTATGGCACGGAGACAGCTCTCTATGCCCACTGTTGCTATGTGCTATACAGTACGACATAGCGAACAATCTTTTTGTAAATCTTGGATTTGGGGTGGGTTGGCATTTCTCTGTCACAAAGCACATCAGTAAGCCCCTAACTTTTGCAAGGTCATGTAGGGTCGGTTTATAAGCATAACCCCTTTCTTCCCTCCCCCCACCCAGTGAGCACATGCATTTACAGTACCGAGCAGTGGTAGCGAACCTTCGGCACTCCAGATGTTTTGGACCACAACTCCCAGAATTCCAAGCCTGTATTGTCAATGACAAGGGGCTGTGGGAGTTGTGGTCCAAAACATCTGGAGTGCCGAAGGTTTGCCACCACTGGTATAGAAATTGCCCTACCCTCTCCTTGATCTGTAGCCTGCCCTGCCCATGTGTACCCATTCACTTTCTAGTCCAAAAGAGAGCGCTGGACCTCGCTCTGGAACACATACAAGTGGACCCTTGTATAACAATCAGCTTGTATAACATAAACTCTGTACAACATAAAAAATTCTGGAGATGGGGGAAATTTGCTTAACATAATCGCCTATGGGGAAAATCCGTACAACATAAAAATGGGATTACTCCATTTCCAATGCAATCCTATGGGAATTTGTATAAAGCAAAATTCCCTTAACATAATTTCATTTGGAACGAATTAATTCCTTTATACAAGGTACCACTGTATTTAGGAACACCAAGTTAGAAAAAAAAATCAGGTCTGACAATAGAGGGCAGCAGGAGGTATTAAAATATATAAAAAGGCAGAAAACAATTGTGTTGGATGCAGGATAAAATGAGTCTCTGGCTCTATTTTAACACACCGATTGAGCCTGCACAAGATATATCATCCATCCCACCTCCAGACATGACGAATGCTTAGTGTAATGCAGACTCCATGCCTTACAGAGAAGAAAAGGCAAAGCAGTTCTACTACATGATTGGTCCAAAGGGATGTCTGTTTAAGGATAGTTCCCATTAGTGATGGGCAAGAAATGAATTTTTCCACCAAACTTGGTGCCTCTAGGACCCAGGGGAGCCATTTTATAGTGTGACAAATCATTTTGTTTTGTTTCATCTTGTTCAGAAAATTCCTTTAAAAATTTGTTAATCTAGAAAAAACAAAAGAAAAGGAGAAACAAAATGAAATAAAACATAACACTATAGTTTTGTTTCATGCCCATCTCTACAAGACACTTTAACTAATGGGGGAAGTGAGCACAAAAACCTACGTGTTGTGAAAAATGATGGCGTTTCCAGGTGGGAAAAAAAAACATTGAGTCCCACAAGAGCCTGACATAAACCAAGAAAAAGCAGCTTTGTCACTTTAGCTAGATTTATTATTTTGGGCATCATATTCTTCCCTACAATTTTTTTGACCTTAGCTAATTATCTATGCATTTCAAAATCCCCTTTTATTTTCTATTCCATCCCTTTGGGAGGTAAGGGTAAACATTACAACAGTTTCCCCATCACACCGTGTATTTATTTCCAAACTTTATTTTGTTAAAAAAAAAAGATGAAGAAACTGAAGCCCTTATTAGTTAAGAGGAGATGCCCAGGTTTTGCTAGGTGTACCTTCTCGGCGGTTTTAAATGACACTATTAGCACACGGCTGCTGGTTTGTGCGTTTGTTCTTCTCTTCCTCTGTTCTTAAGAGCAGAGTGTCTCCCAGTAGAACCTAATTGCCAGGTCAGGGAAAGGTGAACATGTGCCTTTTTGGCAGCTCGACATGAACATACTGCTTTGGCCGTTTGGCTGTTTACTTGTCATTTTCTGGAATTCTGTAGCATCGCCTGCTCTCTCTATAATGAGTAGGGGCTTCAAAGCACCCTCTCTGGCCGGCTCAGGCTTTTTGCACATTGATATAATTGCTATCAGGTTTTATTCATGGCACGGAAGGCGATGCTACCACTCTGATGCTGGTTATACGTATCATCCTTACCCTTTATTTTGGAGCCTTGATGGTCACAACCTGGGCCGTTGTACACAGGTTCATCTGCAGTTCATCTTGTAGAGGCAAATTGGCCAGTGGCTTGTGCCACAAGGAGACGACTTCCACTCTCTGAGGATTTCTCTGTTTCTAGTCTCGGCTGCGCTGCTGAAAACGCCAAGAATGTTGCTTCTTGGCGATATCAACATCCATGCTGAGGCGGAGCTGTAGGGGCCAGTGGCAGAGTTCATGGACACCATGACGTCTATAAGCCTGTTCCAGTGGGTTAAGAGTCCCAGGCACATAGCTAGGCACGCTCTTGACCTCATCTTTACGACAAGTCAGAGGAGTGATATGGTGGTGGACAAACTTATTTTTTTAAATACAGTGGTACCTTGCATAAAGGAATTAATTTGTTCCAAATGAAATTCTGTTCAGCAAATTTTCCTGTATACAAATTTGCCATAGGAATGCATTGAAAACAGTAATCCCTAATCACGACCATTTTTATGTTGTACGGATTCACCCCATAGATGATTCATAGACAAAAGAAAATATTTTTTCACCCAGCGTGTTGTTAGTCTATGGAACTCCCTGCCACAAGATGTGGTGATGGCATCTGGTCTGGATGCCTTCAAAAGGGGATTGGACAGATTCCTGGAGGAAAAGTCCATCACAGGTTACAAACCATGACTGAGATGTGTAATCTCCAGGCTTAAAACCAGGGTACATCAAGGGCCAGATGCAGGGGAGTGGTACCAGGAGACAGATATCTAGTCTCATGCACTCCCAGATGCATCTGGTGGGGCCACTGTGAGATACAGGAAGCTGGACTAGATGGGCCTTTGGCCTGATCCAGCATGGCTCTCTTCTTATGACTCAACATTTTGGAGTCCCGCAGGGATCGGCTATCTCCCCTATGCTGTTTAACATCCACATGGGGCTGCTGGGAGAGGTCATCAGGATATCTGGAATGTGTTGTCATCAGTGTGCTTATGGCACCACCTGCCCGCCCCTCACCTAGGGTGCAAAAAAACCTAGCTGGTGGGGCCTTCCCATCCGGGGAGGCGGGAATGCCCCTTGGCTCTCCCTGGGGGGCACACCTCTACCTTTTAAAGAGGTAGTCCTTCTTGACGCAGCACTCACCCTGAAACAACAGGTGGATGCTTTGGCCAAGTCTGCCTTTTATTTATTTATTTATTTATTTATTTATTTATTTATTTATTTATTTATTTATTTATTCGTTCATTCATTCATTTATTTGTATGCCAATGTTCCCAAAGGGAACTCTCGGTGGTTTATATAAAACAACATAAGAGAAAACCAGGAAATAATAATAACAATGATAAAAACAGTTTATTATTGGATTGCTCAGCTCTGACACTATTTGGTCTAAAGGCTTTGACCTATGCCTTGGTAGTCTCCAAATTAGATGTTTTTTTCCAAGATATAATATGGTTGTTTATTGCCATATACTTTTTACTTTTGACTTTTTGAAAATTTAACATAATACCATAACATAAACCACATTAAAGAAAAAAACATTTAAAGAAACAAAAAACAAGCAGACAAAAAGCAAAGATCAATACATCATAAGATCATATAATACATCCATTATAAATTGCCTTATATATTTACAATGAGTCAGTAAAGGGCTTCCATATATTTATGTAGATATCCTCTCGTGGTTGCTTTCTATATGGTATTCGTTCAAATGAGGCTAGTTGTCGCAGATCTTCTGACCATTGTGTGAAGGGTGGAGGATGGTTATCCTTCCAGGCCTTTAATATATGTCTTTTTGCTACCATGAGAGCTCTCAAAATCCAGTTCTGTTGACCTTTAGTTAGACCCCATACAGTGGGGATATAATTTAAGATAACATGAATATCCTCAAATAACAGAAATTTCCCCAAAACTTTATTAATATAGGCAAGAACTTCCATCCACAATAGGTATATTACTGGACATTTCCAAAGCATATGTATTAAGGAAGCGTTTATACTATTGCATCTCCAGCATCTGTCTGAATTTATCAATTTCTTTCTAAACAGTCGTCGTGGGGTCCAATATATTCTGAATATTATTTTTTGTTGGATTAATCTCAATTTCAAATCCAGGGAAACATCTTTTGTCTCCAAATTAGATTACTGCAATGCACTTTATGTGGGGCTGCCTTTGGACTTAGTGCACCCAGGGACAAAGTCAGTTTTCATGCCCTCTCCTCCCCCCAACCATGTCTCACTCCCCCCAGCAAGGGGGGGGCAGATCCTCGGGTCTCCTTTCCAGTTAAGGCTCTCCTGTGCAAACCGCACAGTGTGTGGATAGTGCCAAGCAGGAGTTTGGGTTTTTTTCAAGCACCACCTCTGTAACATGCTTCCCCCTCCTCCTTTCCCCTAGCTAAGGCTTGGTGATTGTTAGCTTGGGGAAAGGAGGAGAGGGAAGCAGGTGATGGGATTCCCCCCCCCCAAGCAGCACCTCCTTTGCACCCATGAAACATGAAATCCAAAATGTCCCTTCCAAATATTTTGGTTTAGAGAGATTGCAGCAAAATCCCAGCTGCTCTTGGTTCTGCTCCCCCCCATCAACTATGTAATTATCTTTTGGGATCCCCTAGCACAGGGTGCTTCTATATGAGGGAAGTTACTGTTTGAAATGTGTGTGTAGTTTCTGTATAATATCCTATGGGACAATGCTTAAACTGCAGTACTGCTGTCAAGCCTCTGCTCATGGCCTGAGTTTGATCCTGACAGGTTCAGGTACTTGGCCCAAGGTTGATCCAGCCTTCCAGCCTTCCAAGATCAGTAAAATGAATACCCAGCTTGGGCAACGTGTTCCTTGTGTTATTATGTTGTAAACTGCCCAGGGAGTGCTCTAGCACTTCAGATCAGTATATAAATCAAAACAACAAAGAAACAGCAGCAGCAACAGCAACAACAACACTTAAACGTCAATTTTTAAAAGTCAGGAAATGCAGTTCTTCAAGAAACAAACACAAAGCCCTCTAGTTGATAAATGTGTATCGTGCTGGATCGTGTATCAATACTGTATTGTGCTTTTCTATCTACAATTCAAAATACCAGAAAACGCCCCAATATTACTGTGCAACATCATTCCAGCATTGCCAGCAGGGAAGTGGATACCAAA
Source organism: Phrynocephalus versicolor (assembly GCA_023846285.1). Lineage (NCBI taxonomy): Eukaryota > Metazoa > Chordata > Lepidosauria > Squamata > Agamidae > Phrynocephalus > Phrynocephalus versicolor. The sequence continues at coordinate 37,971,290 of JAHTLZ010000122.1, read as the reverse complement.
TTTGACATAGGAAACAGCCGTCTGAATATATCTTGACAACACCACCAGCAGCAGTCAAGATAGTCTACAGCAGTGATGGTGAACCTTTGGCATTCCAGATGTTTTGGACCACAACTCCCACAGTCCTTTGTCATTGGCAATCTAGGCTCGGAATTCTGGGAGTTGTGTTCCAAAACATCTGGAGTGCCAAGGTTCACCACCACAGAATACCCTTTACGTGTTCACTGTTAATTAAAAACTGTAAACCGCCCAGAGAGTACTTGAAGTGGTATGGGGCAGTATATAAGGAGAACACTTTGCTTCGCTTTATTGTTCAAAATGGGACCCCAAGCAGAAGGAAATCCTTTAGCTCATTTTGTTTTTCTTCAGTGAACCACTTCTCACTAAGCACCAAGGGCGTGGTAGCAGCGTTTCCTTTTTGCTACTCAGGGCGCTTTACATGACCTCTAAAATCCGAGGCAAAGGGCTCCCAGATCCGGAGCTTAAAATTGTTTTTCCACCAGCTCCGGATTTTTAAAAAATTTAAGTACGACCATGCCCACCTAAGCCCTTCCCAGCGCATTTTCCAAGTACCAGGTCTCCGAAGGTGAAAAATTTCTGATGCGGATGTAAAGCAGTGAGTGCCGGGCTCTCCTCGCCTTGTGTTTGGGTGGTTTTTTTTTTTGCCCCCCGCCACTTTAAGAGACTGGAAGAGATTGGAATGCTTCCCACGGCAGAGCGGAGGTCAGCCTGCATTTTTTTCCTCCCTTTTTTTCTCCCTCCCCTCACAGAGACAGGAGCCAGGATCTCTGGTCCGAATTTAAGTTGCCAGCGGATTTTAGGGGTCGTGTAAAAGCGCCCTCAGTTGCTCCTGGCTTTTATCCAGCTTCCTTTTTATCTAGTGTTTCTTGTTCAGTTGTTTTATCAAACAAAGCAATTGTCAGGGCTGCTTTTCAACCTATCCTCTAGGTATGAAAATGCCTAGAAGAAATGGTGGTGAGCAAAAGAGGGTATCCTGCAGAATGAAGACCATCTTGACTGCCGACATGGGAATCATCCCCCCGTTCTCCAGATAAACATTCCAAGCAGTGGCAGAGAGCTACCGTGTTTCCCCGAAAATAAGACACTGTCTTCTATTTTATTTTTTCTTACGAAGACACACTAAGGCTTATTTTCAGGGGATGTCTTACTTTTATTAAGCAAATCCATTTTCAGAGTATGTTTTCCAGGTCAGGAAATAAAGGTTGCCGACCTGAACCACACTTGCACTTCTTAGTATTTCCTCTGTCCACATGTAGACTGCCCGCCATTTTCGGACTATTTGGATATCCAACTTCTTCTCTTTGCAGAAAGCCGAAAGATTCTTGCCCTGGGACAATTCCTTTCTTGTGCTCAACAGAATAGCTCTTTCTTTTTGCACTCACCTTATCTGGGGGGTACAGATACTCAGGAAAAGCAGGCCCACAAACTGTTGCTGATAGGTGGGGCTCTCACTAGTGATGCGCGAACTCCTTTCCCGTAGCCGTTCGCACATGCGCAATAGGCTGCCTGCGACCCTGGTTACCTCATGTGCACCCACGTATGCACGAACAGCTAGGAGAAAGGAGCTGTGGCAGATGAAAGGTATTCTAGTCTTCCTTACCCCTCCACGCCGAAATGCATGGCGGATCTGCATAGCCACACCTATCACTAGGCCTTATTATCAGGGTAGGGCTTATATTTAACAAATGCATAGAAATCCTGCTAGGGTTTATTTTTTTTGGGGGGAGGTCTTATTTTCGGGGAAACAGGGCAGATCTAATGACACATGTAATGTCCCACAGTGCCGCTCATGAAGGCTTGTTTTGGGATAATGAAGGAAACTATATATGGAGATGCGTTGAGTGGAGATCATGATCAAGCCCACTGAAAGGACATGCCCCTCAGAATCACCTCTAACCTAGAGTCTATTTCAGTTGTTTGGTTAGAGTCCAGCCTTCTCCAGTCCAACATGGTTCAAATGGGTTGTTCCAAAACCCCCATTATCCCCGCTGGCCAAGCTGGCTTGAGAGCATGAGATTTCTAAGCTCATTTGGCAGATACAAGTTCTCAGACTTCTTTAGACCAAAGGTTCTCTGCTGTTTCTCCCAGTTACTACTCTACGGATATTAAGCAGCAATAAGGAGAAGGATGTTAGAAAGGACTCACCACGAGTGGAAAGCCAATAATAATAGTTGCACTTGATGGTTTATGGGGCATTCAGAATGAAGTACCTGAACTGGCACTGAGGTCAAGGGAACAAGGGAGAAGAGCAGACCTTTGTGAAAGTTATGCAAATCCGTGGGATCTGCAGCTGTGGAGTGCTATGCTTCAGCTGAAATTGAACAGATACTCCAATGGCCTGAATTATTACAGAGAGAGGGAGTGGAAGGAGAGAGAGAGAGAGAGAGAGAGACGCAGCTGTAGCAGCAACATATCTTGCTAGGGCTGGGGCTTTGTTTTGTGTTCAGCACGGAGAATGTGCTGGCAGACAATGAAGGGACACTCAGGGCGCTTTTACATGACCCCTAAGATCCACTGGCAACTTAAATTTAGACCAAAGATCTTGGGGGTTTGTTCTGCTTTCTGTGTTCCCACCCCCTCCGCATGCCATTGCTCCTGTCTGTGGCGAGGGGAGGGAGAAAAAAAGGGAGAGAAAAAAATGCAGGCTCACCTCTGCTCTGCCTCTGGAGCAGCCCCGGAAGCATTCCAGTCTCTTAAAGGGGAACAGTGGCATTGCACTGAAAGTGGCAGCATGTGCTCAATTTCTCAACTGGTTCTCCCCCACCCCCCCAACCATCACTGTCTTCTCCTGTGATGGAGGTAACCCTGAAGGAGGCATTTAATTTGCAGAAGCTTGTTTATCCTTCAGTGGCATGAAAGCAGGGCTTTGAAAAGTTCCTTTTTTTATTTTTTTACTATAACCCACATTTTCTGTAGTCCAGAAAAGTATCCCCCCCCCCAACCTATCAGCAAAAGCTTGTTTTAAATGAACAATAGTAGAGCAACTCAAGCCATCTGGAAGCCATGGGGAAGGAGAGCAATGGGAAAGGGGCAAATGTACAACATGTGCAAAATGGCAGGCACCTATGTTTAACCTGCTCAGAAAATGTGTCTACAACCACCCAACATTTCTAGCAAGAGGCTTTTTGGGGTGTGTGAGTCTGTCTGTCGGTTTCAGAGGAGATGCGCCTGCAGTGTCCTATCTCGAAGCACAGAAATTGCCAAATCCAGGGTCAGTCCATGGCTCCATTTAGCCAAGGGCTGGCAACATAAACTAGCCATGGCTCTTTGGGGCAGAAGACAAATCTCTTTCCTAGCCCCACCTGGAGACACCTGGGGGTTGTCTGCCTGCAAAAGAGATGCTCCTTTGCTGAGCCATGAGTAAATTGGTTGCCGGTGACTTAGGATAGAAGCAGGCCTCCAAAGGGCCTCCCCTTTCCCCCCTTGCGAAGAGGTAAAACAAAGCAAATTCAGTTTCCCTCACACCCGAATGTTGCTCACAACCAGGTTTTTACTGTTACAGCTGCCCCCCAATTGTGGAATGCCCTCCCAAGCGAGACCCGCCTGGTGCCAACATTGATGACATTCCGGCGCCAGGTAAAAACATCCCTGTTCCAGAAGTCTTTTAACTGATTATTGTGGGTCCTGATGGTGATTTTAGTGTTGTATTTTAATATACTGTATTTATTGTATTTAAATGTTTTATTGTTTTAATTTCATTGCAATTTGATGTTTTAATTATCTGAATTGTTTACTTTGATTGTGAGCTGCCCAGAGACCTTTGGGTAGTGGGCAGCATACCAGCTATATAAATAAATAAATAATTAATTAAAAAAAAATTCCAAGGTGGCTCATTTGAATCTGGAGGCACACCCGAGCGAAACGTTTTGCAACAATGAATTTGGGCCAGCTCTGAAGCCGTTTGCCACGCTCAGCAGGAAGGGAAAGAAAACCCCCCAAATTGAAGGAAACACTGTGCGAGGCTTGTCTCCCTCTCTGCACTGATTCAGATTTGGCTGAACTTGATTCTTCAGTTCACTGACTTGTGTGACATTAAGGAGACAAGAAAGGTCAGTGAAATCACTGTGCGGGGTGTGGGATGTGTGGGGAGAGACAGCAAGGCTCTTCCTTCTTTCTCTGGTCCTTTTGGTGCTGGATGTCTCTCCCTTTGCCTGGAAGCTGAAATACCCCTTTTGCAAATTATTATATTCAAAATTGGATGGTTCGATTCTTATCCCATATTTCCTTCAAGGTATATACATGTGCTTGTTTTTTTTCCTTCACTTGATTTCATCCCTGCACAACCCTGCAAGTTCAGTTGGTCTATAACCATTGAATCACACACTAAGGGAAGCGTATATTTCCGGCTTTTGCAATGTTTTCCTTTAAAGGCATGCAGTTTATTCGAAGCACGAGCAGATTTTCATGGGAAGCCCGTATTTATCTTATGGTTGCCAATCAATAAAACCAAAAGCGAGCCGTTTGCAAAAGGAGGGAACAAGTTCATGCTCAGTAAGCTTGTCCCCAGTTAACACTGCACACAACGCTCCTCCTACGTGGTCAAGCCTGAGAGAGAGAGAGAGAGAGAGAGAGAGAGAGAGAGAGAGAGAGAGACTGCCCCAATGTAGAACTTAGAAAGTTACTTTCTGGAAGATTTGCTGAAATCATTTGTTGCTGAGCAGTTCTAAGAGGATGGATACACTTGGACAGATTTGAACCTCGACATTCCTGGTCCTGGGTAAAAACAATACCTGTTATACCACACCAGGAACTAATTCCATTTAGGATAGTGACTAGAGATGGGCACGACTTAAAAAAATGGTGTTTTGTTTGTCGTTTGGTCGTTAGGGATCCGTTTTGGTTCGTTTCCATTTTTGTGAGGTTTTTTGCAAAAAATTTCATTTTTGTTTCGTTACGTAATGACCCAAAAAAACGAAAACGAAAATGAAAAATTGCTGTTTCGTTACCATTTAGCACAATTCAATGTATTTGCCGTAATGAAAACGAAGCGGTCGACAAAATTTTTCGTGTTTTGGGCGTTTCGTTTCATTTTGGAGTCAAAATTCATTTTTCGTTTCATTATGTAATGAAATGAAAAAACGAAAACAAAAACAAAAACAAAAAATTGCTTGTTTCGTGCCCATCTCTAATAGTGACCACGGAGGCACCAAGAAGATAAGGGGCACCCTTTTTCTCCTCAGGGTTACCTAGACCTTACTTGTTCTTTAAAGAGAAACTTACATTTGGGCAGTATATCCTGAACGCATACTTTAATTCAGCCTAAACTGGTTACCCTGATAGATCTTCTCCTGAAGAACCGTGGGAGCTAGTTTTGGGGAAATACTGGATATTTTGAGCTTGAAATCTCCGGTCTCACTCCTTTGACTTGTCAACTGGTAGCCCACCGAACTGTCTTTCCCTACATTTTAGACAGACTCGTACGGATTCATAATGAACAGACATTCAAATCCCTCAAAGTCAGTTTCAATGTCTAAACCTGCACTTGATACCTTGCTATGCTGAGGGAAAGAGTCTTCAGAGAGACAACAATTCATTTGCAGCGAATTCCTGCGTGACTCTTCTTAAATTGCTTCTTCCTCAGGGGTAGTTTAAACGTGGTCTGTTCATTTAAGCAACATACTGTGGGGACAACAAAAACTCACCATCCCACAAGATCTCATTTGCAAAAAGGTTCTGGAGATCAAGAGAGGACACATGGATGCCATATGTTCCAGCTTCTATGCTGTGGTTTTCCTGCTGTTCTGAGAAAATTGGAAAATTGCCTAAAATTAGAATATACAGGCGCTTCCGAGAAGGTATGGATGAAAGCTGATACAGAGAGACTGCATTCCCACTCCATTTTCTTAATGGATGACGATGACATCATGACCCCCCCCTTCTCTAGCAGCAATTTTTCAACTAACACCCCCCCCACACACACACACATAAAACAGCACACTGCATAATTAGCCCAGAGGGTTTATTGAAAAAGTAGGCAAGCATTTAATCAGAGTTGGGGAAAGTTGCATTTTTTGGACTACAGCTCTCAGAATACTCCTGGTAGTGCAGCCCTGAAGGTGTTGTTGTATGAAATGGAGCTTCTTCATCTCTGATGTAAATAGAATAAATCCAAAATTTCAGTCCAATTGGCACTGGGTATGTGTGTGGTGGAAATAATAAAGGACCCAAAATACTGAGAGAGATAGAATTTTGCCAGTTTGGCACCTGTAGCCAAAATGCATGCATGGAAGAGAACAGCAATTGTATGGAATATTTCCCAACCTGCTGTTCAATAGCTTCTCTCCCTGACCTAGCAAAGATGATTGGAAGGGTGGAACTTTCAGAAGAATCGAGGAGTCCCACACCCATGCCCAATTCTCCTTATTAGGAGCACCTCTGGGTTGCACGTCTTCCTCAAGGACAGATCTGCGCCCAGTGCTACCTGATCACATGCATTCTGCAAAACTAGCCTATGGGTGATACCTTCATAGGCAGCTAGAATAAAAATAAAAAAGTTGCTGAGCTTTCGAGAGCACAAGCCCTCTTTTTCAAAGCAGGTATAGAAGTCCAAACATGGCAAGGGATGTAATTTGCCAGGAGAGAGTTCTTAGAAGTTCCCTTGGCAAGATGGACACCAGGCTTCTTTTTGGAAGGCACAGAGCAGCATGGTCCCGATGGGGCTGGACTTGACAGGCCAGTTGAAACAAAGAGCGGCATGGTATGGGCACCTCCCTCTTGCTTACAACAATTATCTCTAAACCTACCTTCTGCAGGGTACACGCCACCTCCAAAAGTTACACCTTTTGCAAAAGCTCCACAACAGGATTTCAGCCAGTGAGTTGCATTTGTGTTGTATTCAGTATTAGAGATGGGCACGACCAGGAAAAATGACGTTTCGAGTTGTCGTGTGTCGGAACCGGCCCATTTCGGCTCATTTCCATTTGTCGTGAAATTTTTCAAAAAATTGTCGTTTCGTTTGTCATTTTTCGTCTGTCGTTAGTACTGGTTTAGGGGGGAAGGTAGCGGGCTCCTGGAGGCACCTCTCTGGGGTGGGTGCCTCCTCTGGCCCGCTACGAAGGGAAGGCGTTTAGTGGGCTCCTGGAGGCACCTCTCTGGGGTGGGTGCCTCCTCTGGCCCGCTATGCAGGGAAGGCATTTAGCGGGCTCCTGGAGGCACCTCTCAGGGGTGGGTGCCTCCTCTGTCCTGCTACAAAGGGAAAAGTACGTGTGTAGCCATTGCAGTTGCGTATGCGTACCAAGTGGCACTGGCAGAGGCACCTCTCTTTTGGGTGCCTCTACTCTGACTCACTAAGAAGGACAGCATACTGGCATACTGGCATACTGGTGTACGGTGCACTTGGGCTGGGGAGCAAAGTGAGAGAGGATCCCTCTGGGCCCCCTCTGGCTCACTAAGAAGGGAAGTGTACTTGTGTAGTAGTGCAATGCGAGTACAGATCTGGCTTAGGGTTGGGGTTAGGGCAAGGGCTAGGCTTAGGGTTACGGCGGGTAAGGTTAGGGTGAGTTAGTGGGCTGCACCTCTGGGTGCCTCTGACCCACTAAGAAGGACAGTGTACTGGCGTATGGGTTAGGGTTAGGGTTAGGGCTAGGGCTAGGGTTAGTGGGCTTTTTATGCCCGACTCCCACATCCCAGAAGTCTCAGTCAAAACCTGGCCAAGTGGCCATGCGATTGGTGGAATGGCTCCAAAAATTTGCATGGTTCCATCCCATGGCCAGCCCATCATTGCGCACTGTGCAGTGTAAAAAAATAAAAATAAAATAAAATAAAATCAATGGAGATGTTTTATTGCAAGACAAACCCACTGTTGCTACTGTAAAAATTCAGGCAGTTAAAATAGCTAATTTTCGCATGTTTCTGTGGTGCTTTGGTGTGTTTTTGGACCACGATTTCAAAATAAATATTGCAGTCGCTATTTTGGATCCCCCGCCCGCACCGCATGGCATAGCGACTTTGGCGAGACGACGAGGATGCCCCCCACCAGAGCAGCCCAGGACAGAAGGGGGGGGAGGCCGGGGACCCCCCCCCCAGAAACCACCCCTCTGGTAGGTGGCAAAGCCTCAGGCAGGCATATTTTCGCCTGCTTTTTTGGCCGGGAATTGGGTTTTTTTATTTTTAAAACTTTTTTCTGTGCCGCTTGCGCTTGGCATCGCGCGATGCCATCAACGACAACGACAAATCAGACCCAATTTATCTTTTATCGGTTCAAGTTCGAGTTCTGGCAGAGTAATTGTCGTTACCGTTTCCATTACGTAACCGAAACGAGGAACGGAAACGGAAACGAGAATTTCGCCAAGTCGTGCCCATGTCTATTCAGTATGCATGAATGACAATTACTCTTCAGAACTGAAAAGCTTCCACAAAGTAATGGGAGAAGAAACCCTAAATTCCTGTTTTGTTACATCGACCAAGACCAGCCTAGCCCTACAAAGCTTTTTTTTCCTAATTGAAAAAATATTGTTATAAATTTGCAATAAACGAAGGAACAGAGAGAATTGCCTAATACTGGTCCAAATCCTCTTGTCTGATGTTGAGATTAACACAAATGGTGTAATTTTTAAAGGCAATCTGCCTGAAGATAAGGAAAAGACTCTGTACTTTCTTTCTTTCTTTCTTTCTTTCTTTCTTTCTTTCTTTCTTTCTTTCTTTCTTTCATTTATAGCCCTCTCTGTATCACAGGATCTCAGGGCAAGTTACAAAGCTGTATAAAATGATTTAAAATATCTTTAAAACAATTTAAATTTAAGCCATTTTCAGTACAAAATTAAAGCATCGAACCATTATTTGTTTCATATGGGGTTTTGTGACGCAGTGGATTCAAAGATTCTTTATTGAATAAGTCGATTAGACCGTTTCAAAGCGACAAGATTAAAACAACAAAATCCACGCACATCCAAATACTAATAAATATACAAATACAATGCATTAAAACAATAATATCACATAGTTCTTGCTCAAGAGCTACAAGGGATATACTCACATTTAGTATTTATTTTGATCCAACTAGATCACACCTTTACTAACCACCTGTTTCCTCAGAATTGCTGCTTTTACTGCAAAAATTCCAACTTTATGTGTTAAACGATTATTTCTCCCACATAACAAATAGGCAAGTTTCTTTTTATCCTCCCAATTCCCCCAGCATCTAGGATAGGGGCTTAAGTAGAAATTTCTAATATTAGTATACAGTTGGCAGCGCAATACATAGTGTGCCAAGTCTTCCACTTTAGCCTCCCCACAAATACACAATCTGTCTTGTACTGGTATACCTTGATATCTGCCTTGTAACATTGCTGAGTCCATTAACTCGAAACGAAGGTGAGTGAATGCAGTACGATACTCTCTTTTCATAGAGAAGAAAAGATATTTTTCTGCCTGGAAAGTTGTCTTGGATGTTGATAACCACTTTAGGGATCGCACCGAGGCCAGGGCAGCCAGATCTGATTGGGCTCTAATATCAAACACTCTATGTTTGAATGCAACTTTACAGTTAGCTTTACTTAAGCTAAGAGCCTCAACACTTAACCCATGGTTAGTAAGCATTTGTGAAAAATTCTTAAACCAAGATTTATTTACAGGATTAGTCATTTGTTCAGATAAACACATCTTAAGCAACTTATCATCAGACATCTGGCATAGCTTGATCCAATAATTAAATACTCTAACAAGACATAAATCATATACTGTTACCAAGCCTAGTTCTGCTCTGACCGCATGGGCCGGTGTACTTCTTGTTACCCCTAGAATTCCCTTTATAAATTTGTTTTGCACCTTTTCAACTTTCTTACTGCTTCCAAGACTCCATATTTCTGCGCCGTAGCATAGCATGGGCAGTACTTTGCCTTCAAATATTTTTATAGCTGGTTGGAGGGATCCAGGATATTTATAATTAAGTGGCTTGTTCAGGGAGTTAACTGCTACTAAAGCTTTTGTTTCGTTCTTCTTTATCTGGTGAGACCAGGAACCTGTTGTGGAAAAAACTATGCCAAGGTAATTATATATCCCAGTCTGTTCCATTTCCTTGCCCTCTAAAAACTACTTATATTGTTTCCTTTTATTGCCAAATACCACAACTTTTGATTTGCTATTATTAATGACTAAGTCATTTTGTTGGTAATAATTACTAAATTTCCTTAATTGTCTACGCAACCCAACTGATGTTGTAGACATTAAAATCATATCGTCCGCATAGAGAAGCAAGTTTACTGATCTGTCTAATATTTTTGGCATATGGTATTCCGGCAGGGCCATACAAGAAACTATGTCATTAATATAAAAATTAAAAAGAAATGGAGCTAGAATACAACCTTGGCGTACTCCCTTATATGTGGCAATCTTGTTAGTTAAGGCCTGATTGGCGCCTGTTCTAACTTGTAAATTTGTGTTTGTATATAGAGCCATTATAAGGTGTAAAAGCCTTCTCTCGATATTTGTCTTTAAGAGTTTCCTCCATAAAATAAGTCTATTAATAGAGTTAAAAGCCGAACTTAAGTCTATAAAAGCTGCAAATATCTGTTCGCCCCTCGAGGTGTATTTTGATATCAGGTGTAATAAAATAAAACAGTTGTCGATAGTGCTCCTTCCCCGTCTGAAACCTGCCTGTTCTTCAGCAAAGATGGCATTTTCGTCAGCCCATTCTTCTAATTTCTGCAAGATGAATTTAGCATAAATTTTAGCTGTAATATCTATTAGGCTGATTGGTCTATAGTTGTTAGGATCTTTTCGATTACCTTTTTTATACAATGGGACCACTATACATGTACTCCATCCCTTGGGCATACAGCCTGTGTTATTTATATGCGTGAACAGGCCGGCTAATACGGCTGCCCACCAATCTATCTTTTCCTTAAAAAGTTCTGGGGGTAGGAGATCTTCTCCAGGAGCCTTGTTATTCTTTAATGTTTGTATGATAGGTTTAATTTCCTGCATTCTGACTGGGGGCCATTTAGGGCAGTCATTTATATTTCCTAAAAAAAAAATTGTTGGAGAGTCCATCTTAACGTGTTCCTTATGTATCTCTTGGTAGAAGGCTTCCCATGCTGATGCTGTTATTGGAATCTCTGTGTTACAAGAAGATTCACCTAATTTTCTTGAAACTAGTTGCCAGAATTTGGCGGAGTTTTTATTCGTTGCCTCAAGTTCCAACTCTGCCCAACAATTAGCAACAAAAATAGATTTTTTGGGGGGCTATTAATTTTTTATATTTTCTTCTTGTGCTAACCATATTAATATATGCATTTCTATCAGGCGAATGATTAATTTCTCTCATTTGATTCCTTAATAATGTCCTCATCATGTAACAGTCCTTGTCAAACCATGGGGACTTTTTATTTTTGTGACTTTTTGTTGTAGGGCGGAAAAGTAATAATTGTTTAATTTTTGAACAAATGATCTGATAATCATTTAAAACAACTGTAATATTGGTTTCAGGGGAACATATCCTACTGCCAAGAATAATACTATCTGATGAGATGTAAAATAAATGCAGTTTTTCCATATCAATTTGTTGCCATCTTAGTCTTCTTTGGACAATATTTAATTGTTCTGCAGCCTTCTTATCTGTTTGAGTTATCTTTCTTAAATCTGAATCTAGCTTGATTTGAGTAATGATTGGTTGGTGGTTGTTGGAGTATTTGGTGCTTACAGGGTTAAGACCAAATCTCCTGTCA
>JAHTLZ010000122.1:37944290-37959596 GCA_023846285.1 Phrynocephalus versicolor | reverse complement strand
TATGCTGGAGAGAATTATTTTTGGCTAACGGCCGCTTAAAGCCAACAGTGGTCGCTATCCTCTCTATTAATTACTGTGATTCCAGAGAAAAGGTGACTTTTGTGTTTTGACACACATACAAAATCAATAGCACTTCCTGAGTTATGTGTGAGATATGTGTAAGGGTAAGGTGTTCCAGTCTCACTCGGACCAATAATTTGAAAACCATATGTAAGTAATAGGCCCAAAAGTTTTAGCCCAGCTTGATTTATTTTGTCATCATTAGAAGCCCAGCAGAAGACATCCTGTAACTCATCCTCAAGGCCCCCAAAAGCTACAGTTTTTTGGGGAGCAGAACCAATTCTAGCATTGAAGTCACCTGACATAATAAGTAAGGCTTTGGGAAAGACAATACTTAATTCGTCCATTATTTGTTCCAATTCAATCCATATTTCAGCATTGTAGTGCTTGGAATTAGCAGGTGGTATATAGGTATTGATTAAGATCACCAGTATACTTGGAGTGCATAACTTTACTATTAAACAGTTTTGAGGGGCCTTAATTTCTGTCACCGGGTTGGCTTCCCATCCCAGATCTTCTTTTATTGCTATTAATAAGCCCCCAGATGCCCTTCCCTTCCCTTTCGTTTTTTGTGCTGATTCCTGCCATATACAAAATCTGTAGACATTACCAACTCCACTGCCATATACGCAGTGGAGTTGGTAATGTCTACAGTGATTTCTTAACTTGGGCCAATTTGCCTCCAACATTTATGATATCTGCATAGCTAGGCAAGAGGATTCTGGTTTTGTCAGATCTTTGATGCATCTAGCCTGTGCTGTCCAAATGGACATACAAGACCTCGACCAAGCCTTCAGGGGGGAAACTTTCCCGGCCGCACCGGGAGAGGCTGGGGATTGAATTTACAAAACTAATGCACAACTATGCTTGATCTTAGCCATAAGGCCGAGGACATAGAACCTGCTCTCCTTTGTCACAAGGTCTGTTTCCAATGTATAGGGCCCCCACAGGATATTTAACCTCACTCTGTTCACCACAGGCTTATAGAGCTTTCATGTTGGCATAACAACATAAGAACATAAGAAGAGCCATGCTGGATCAGGCCAAAGGCCCATCTAGTCCAGCTTCCTGTATCTCACAGTGGCCCCACTAGATGCGTCTGGGAGCGCATGAGACTAGATATCTGTCTCCTGATACCACTCCCCTGCATCTGGCCCTTGATGAACCACGGTTTTTAGCCCGGAGATGACTCATCTCCCTCATGTTTTGTAACCTGTGATGGACGTTTCCTCCAGGAATCTGTCCAATCCCCTTTTGAAGGCATCCAGGCCAGATGCCATCACCACATCCTGTGGCAGGGAGTTCCACAGACTAACAGCGCGCTGGGTGAAAAAATATTTTCTTTTGTCTGTTCTTACTCTCCCAGCCCACAATTTGAGTGTATGTCCCCTAGTTCTGATATGTTGTGAGAGGAAGAAGTGCTTCACTCTATCCACTTGATTCATGTCCTGCATTATTTTGTACGTCTCAATCATATCCCCCCTCAGGCACCTTTTTTTCCAGACTAAAGAGCCCCAAATGTTTTAGCCTTTCTTCATAAGGGAGGTGCCCCAGCCCGGTAATCATTTTAATCGCTCTCTTCTACATCTTTTCCAGTTCCACTATGTCTTTATTGAGATGCGGTGACCAGAATTGTACACAATACTCCAGGTGGGGCCTTACTATTGTTTTGTATAATGGCATTATAATGTTGGCTGTTTTATTTTCAATCCCCTTTTTGATCATCCCTAGCATGGAATTGGCCTTCTTCACCACTGCCACACACACACTGGGTAGACACCTTCATGGAGCTGTCGACCAACACACCAAGATCTCTTTCCTGATCCGTCACAGATAACTCAGAGCCCATGAGTTGATAGATGAATGTATTGCCATCAGCACTCCTTCAGGGTAGGTTAATGGGGATTCCACGCCAAGAAAGATTCTGCCCCTGTGGAAACCAGTCCCCAGAACTTATCCAACACTTGCTTTTATTTTGCCCTTTTTATGATCATATTAAAAACAACTTAGGGCCTTTTCACACGACCCCTAAGATCCGCTGGCCACTTAAATTCGGACCAGAGATCTTGGGGGTTCGTTGCTCTTCCTGCGTCCCCAACCCTCCACACTTCCTTGCTCCTGTCTGCGTGAGGGGAGAGAGAAAAAAAGAGAGGAAAAAATGCAGGCTCACCTCCGAAGCCGCCCGGAGCCCCGTCCTGATTCCTTCTCTTCTGTTTTGTTTTGTTTTTGGCCTCCCACCCCTTCTCTTAAAGGGGCAGGAGGCAAAAAACAACAACAACAAAAAAAAACCAGAAGCGAGGAGAGCCCGCACTCACCAGATTACATCCGGATCTGAGGATTTTTACCCTCCGAGAGCAGGTACAAGAAAAGTGCGCTGGGACGCGCTTAGGTGGGCATGGTCGCACTTAATTTCCTGCAATCTCCGGAGCTGGTGGGGAAACAATTGTAAGCTCCGGAGTTGGCAGCCATTTGCGGCGGAGTTTAGGGGTCGTGTACAAATACCATCAATTTTTCCATTGCTGAAGAAGTTTCAAGGCCACCCTTCTAGATGGTTAGTCCAATACTGTTTAATAGATAACAATTATTACATTACAGCCCAGGTAGCAAAGTTTTTTCTGGACGCCATATGCAAGAGAGCAGAGATTACCTCGACCATTTATGAACCTTCCTGATATTTTTACCCATTCGTAGTTTTATTCTTTTTCATTGTTTTTATGACTTACTGTACATTTGTTTTTACAGGTCATATGACCGCAATAAACTTGAACTTGAACTAATGCCCCACCAGCCTCTCCTCCGTGTATCTTCCCTCTCCCCACCTTAAGTCCCAAGATGGCTGACAAAATCAATAGAATATAAAACAATGCTGGGTGGCTGTATTACAGCTCACAGTTTTTTTCTGTTTTTCCCTGAAAAGGGAAAGCAATTGCTGCCAAATAGATGCCTTAAGCACACCCCATCTCACCTGATTTTGGAAGCTAAGCAGGGTCGGGCCTGGTTAGTACTTGGATGGGATACCACCAGGGAATACCAGGTGCTGTAGGCGCCTGGAATAGGAACTAGCAAACCCACTCCAGTATTCCTGCCAAGAAAACTCCATGGACATGGGGTCACAAAGAGTCAGTCACAGCTGTAACAACACAATTCACAACACAACACACGACCAGGTACCACTAAACTGGAGAGGACTTTGTTGCCTGAATAGTTTGTTCTATGGGCAAGTTGTTCCCTGAGTGGTGGGAATGGAATTAATCAGGAGAGGGTTAGATTCCACCCAGTGATCTGGCCCTAGTCTCACTCTAGGGTTTCACATACATTAAAACAAACAAAACTTAAGACATGAATGAATTTTGAACATGGAATTGGGTTTGGTCTCCAGAGTTCAGACAATGATTTGTTGGGGGTGGAAATGTTTACAGAGGAGTTTTTAAAAATTGGGTGTGTATTTTTGCAGCCCATGATTCTCTGGTAAACATGCTGGCATAGTGGATGACAGGGGATATGGAATCAAGGACAGCCGTAAACAGCACAGAAGAGCACCATCGCATCCTACCCTACACCCCCTGTTCATGACACAACTTTACACAACCTGCAGACTGTGCATTGGTGATCTGCATCCTCTGGAATTTATGGAGCAGCTGGGAATATAACCAGTTTTGTTCCAGTGAAGGGAGATGCACATGGCAATATTAACTCACTGCATCACTCTTGGACTCCTTTGTCCTGTGTAACTATTGACTCTTATTTGAACTGTCAGTAAATCCACTCCATGCAGTTATAACAATTTGTTAGCGGTCTACGTGGAATTGCCTGCAAGGGAGCTTCAGCAAACATCTTCTGAACCGGAGAACAGAATTCTAAGTCCCTTATCCAATGTACACATCACAAGATCCTGTAGGATGGATGGAACCAAGATAGTTTAAGTGGGATCAGAATAATATAGACTTCCGGTTCTGACTACACCGCAGCAAGACAACTTGATAAGTGCTTCAGCTTATCAAGTTGAGTTCATCCAGATAAAAAGACCCTAATAAGTGCAAAGTTTCCTTGGAGGGGAAACAAAGGGTATTTGTACACGACCCCTAAACTCCGCCGCAAATGGCTCCTAGCTCTGGAGCTTAAAATTGTTTCCCCACCAGCTCCGGAGTTTACAGATAATTAAGTGCAACCATGCCCACCTAAGCGCGTCCCAGCGCACTTTTCAGGTACCTGCTCTCTGGAGGTGAAAATTCCTGATGCGGATATAAGGTAGTGACTGCCGGGCTCTACTTGCTTCTGTTTGTTCTTTTTTTGCTCCCCGCCCCTTTAAGAGATCTGAATGCAGTGCCGGGACGGCAGAACGGAGGTGAGCGGCATTCTTTTCTTCCTTTTTCTCTCCCTCCCCTCACGCAGCCAGCAGCCAGGAGTGCGGAGGGGGTGGGAACGCAGGAACAGTGACAAACCCCTAAGATCTCTGGTCCGAATTTAAGTGGCCAGCGGATCTTAGGGGTCGTGTGAAAAGGCTCAAAGAAGAGGCAGCAACTGTGGGCCACGAAGGGAATGGCAGCAAACTTTGTGGGAGCAGGAAAATGCTTCATCTCCCACTGGGGGGAGACCAAAGGTGGAGCTGTTGGTGCTGGACATTAAAAGCTGTAAATATTTGGCATGTTGTGAGTAAAATGCTTCTTTCTATGCAAAGCTTCTCTATGGTATCGGGAAAATCTTTCCTTCAAACAAGCACTAGCCCCCCCCCCCTCTGAGGAAGCGGCTTTTAGCAAAATAAAAAAATAAAAAATGGGGGGGGTATTTTTGAAGATAAGCGCAGAAGAAGTGACTGTTTTCATGTTATTTCATGAAGTTGTCTTTCTGCTTATTGTTTCCTTCTTATGGAGAAGCATTTTATGCCTTTGCTGCTCTTTATATGTGGTGGATTTAAAGACATTTTTTTTAAAGCTACAGAATAATATAACTCAATAGTAGCTTCAACAAGCATGACTCTACAGTGGTGACGAACCAGCTCTCCAGATGTTTTGGACCACAACTCCCAGAATTCCAAGCCTGTATTTCCAATGACAAAGGACTGTGGGAGTTGTGGTCCAAAACATCTGGAGTGAAGGTTCACCACCACGGCTACACCAGTGGCTCACATACACGAGGAAGCACTTGCCCTCACACCCAAGAAGATCCCCCACTTGGTAAAGGCTAGGACCTCAGTTTCTGAGGATCTTGCTGGTGGCAAACACTGGTGAATAGAGATGGGCACGACTCAGAAAAATTGTTCGTTTTCATTTTCGTTTTCGTCTAGGGGGTCCGTTTCGGCTCGTTTCCGTTTTCGTGAGCTAATTTTCAAAATTTTTCGTTTTCGTTTCGTTGCGTAACGAAAACGACAAACGAAAATGAAAAAGAAAATTTTTTCGTTTCTACCCATTTATCTCCATTAAGTGCTTTTCCAGTAACGAAAAACGAAAAATGGCTCGAAATTAGTCGTTTCGTTTCCATTTCCGTTCCAGTTTTGAGCCGTTTTTGTTTTTCGTTTCGTTACGTAACGGAAACGAAAAACGGAAACGGAAACAAAAATTCCGCTAAGTCGTGCCCATCTCTACTGGTGAATATTATTGCTTTGTGGGATCATGCCCTGAAGCAGAACAAGCTTTCGTTGAACATGCCATATTTAATTGCAACCTGAGAGGAAGATCTGAGAGGAAGGTTGGATCCAAAATGGATGCACGCAGAGGTGGGGGAGACATATGTACCAGTTGGTGCCTGGAGCCTTTGTTCCTATTGGTTAAGTGTGCATCATGTGAGACTACCATGAACAGGAAGAAGATAGGGGACTGTCTGCCTTCATTCAACCTCCTAGGGCTAAATTGGCTATAGTAGATCAATGGTGAGAATATCTGTTCTGGTTCTTCTAATCCAGAGAGGAGAATATGCAAGCGATGTATGTGTTTGGAAGGCATCAGGTGAATGCCCACCCTGCAGGAAATATCAACAGCCAGGTTGAGACCCTTTTAGCATCATTTTTTTTTGCAGCCTTTAAATTTTGGCATCCTACATAAAACACACTTCTGCAGCACTCAAATTGCAGCTCTGTGCATGGGTGATTAAAAAAATACTGTAAATAAAACAGTGGTTGATGTGGGAATCTGACACAACACATGTGTATGAGATTAGAACGTTTGCTTTCTTTGAATTGCAACTAGAGATAGGCATGAATCTGAGGTTCATATTAGTTTGTATGCATGGCACTACAGATGCTACATGTTCCCTTTCCCTGCCTCCCTGCCTAGATCCACCACTCACCCGCCAGCGTGTGCTCCTCTTCTCCCCCTCTTTGGCTCTTTGAACCATTTCTAGCAGACCTATGGCCTTACCTGCCTCACCTGCTTGGCTGATTGTTCGTTCAAACAAGGAGGGAGGCAGGACAATCTGTTGTGACGTGGGGTTTAGTGATTTCAGCAAGTGATTCAGCTCTTTGACATAGAAGGCTGGAGACAGCTTCTAGTGTAACAGCTCTTTGTTCAGGGAGAGAACAAGACTGGGGACTGGGGAGAGGGAGCCACATTTATAGGAGCGAGGACTGGCTAGGAAAAGAAACATTTTGGAGGGAACAATTACAACTAATCACAAAGCTGCCTTTTGGCAGAAACCAATAGGATTGAGGATCCAAATGCAGCAACTTGAATAAATCAATAGGCCTGTTCCCTTTGGGACAGGAACAGAAACCTATAGGATTGAGGATCCAAATGCAGCAACTTGAATAAACCAATAGGCCTGTTCCCTTTGGAACAGGAAGGCAATTACTTCAACCTAAGCAAGTACAGATAATAGGAATACAGATCAATACACAACAAAATCCTGGTCAAACAGCCAAAGTGGAGGAAGAAAGGAGCCCACTCCAACTGGTGAGTGGGTCATCGGCTGGGGAGGTGGAGGAAGGGGACACACGGCACCTGTAGTACCATGAGCACAAGCTGGCATTAACCTCTCTATTTACAGCTCTCAGGCTGGCTAGGGCAGTGATGGTGAACCTATGGCACGGGTGCCAAAGGTGGCACTCGGAGCCCTTTCTGTGGGCACCCGGCATTGCCCCTTCATAGCCACCTGTGTACAGGTTAAATTACTGTATTG
This sequence comes from Phrynocephalus versicolor, assembly GCA_023846285.1. Taxonomy (NCBI): domain Eukaryota; kingdom Metazoa; phylum Chordata; class Lepidosauria; order Squamata; family Agamidae; genus Phrynocephalus; species Phrynocephalus versicolor. The sequence goes on along the minus strand of JAHTLZ010000122.1, from coordinate 37,952,426 downwards.
GTACTTGGCAAACAATATAGTGGGTTTCGATTTGCAGTTTGGGCACTCAGTCTCTAAAAGGTTCGCCATCACTGGGCTAGGGGTTTATGATACAGTATTTTGTACAGTATTTAATTCCACCACCCCAAACTCTGGATTGAATACATGTGAAATTGACATGGGCCAGAGTATCCCTTTTTCTGTGTTCCCTGCACACCACCACCTCTACAAACATTTTTACACTCCGATGTTTGCATTTTGTTGTCATAAGAACATAAGAACATAAGAAGAACCATGCTGGATCAGGCCAAAGGCCAATCTAGTTCAGCTTCCTGTATCTCACAGTGGCCCCACCAAATGCCTCTGGGAGTGCATGAAATTAGATAGCTCTCTCCTGCTACCACTCCCCTGCATCTGGCCCTTGAAGTACCCTGGTTTTAAGCCAGAAGATGACACATCTCAGTCATGGTTTATTTATTTATTTATTTATTTATTTATTATATTTATACCCCGCTTATCTTCTGTGGCGAACTCTAAGCGGTTTACAAACGGCGAACAAGCGCCAACAATCAAATTACAATAAACAATAAAAACAAGACATAATCAAGCATAAAACATATAAAATCCTATTGCACCTCAACACAGCAAGATTTAATAGCCAACCCTAACTATCAAAAGCCCTGGTCAACACATATGATGGCGGATTAGAGAAGGGGGAGAGAAAGAAAAAAAACCAAAAACAACGCCCTTTTGAAGGCATCCAGGCAAGATGCCATCACCACATCTTGTGGCAGGGAGTTCCACAGACTAGCAACATGCAACAACATGCCGTTGTTGCTGTTGTTCTAATGGTTAAATGCACCCTTCCTTCTTTTGCTTCAGTGCAGCTTTTATGATCGCTGAGCCGCAGCGCTCTGTAGCTGGGAAAATTCAAGCCATTTCTTTGACTTCTATAACCTAATCAATATTTTTCATTATGGGATATCCCGTTTCTCCTCCCATGTCACCATTGCTGATACTCCCTTCTACATCCTCCCCCTCCCTCCAGCTTCCACTAGGCCTTTTAATATCCAACTGACCAAGAGAAGAACATCGAATCTAACACGAGATAAAAAGAAGCAAAAGTGGAAGAATCTGTGAAAATGCCCTAAAGAAACGAAGCAACCTGCGGAAGACGATAGATAATTCACATCTCTACAGTGATTCTTCAGTAAAAAGTAACAGAGCAGAACAGAAAACCATTTTCAGTTTTGATTCATTTCACTTGATCTCAACAGAAATGTTCTTGCTCGCTGCTGGAGGTTTTGTAACAGAGAGAGAGGCTGGAGCCGAATCGCCAGCTGAAAAGGCCAGGTTGTAAACAAAACAGTGCAGAAGGAAGGTGCCAGCGCCATAAATTCCTGCAGCCCGCTCCTACCACCAGCCGTCTATCTTAATGAGATTTATGAGACGACATAAAATCTCAGGCAGCACGCCCATGTGATCAAGCCCCCTGCTCAGTAGTCAATTACTGTATTATTTGTGTTATGCTGATAAAAGTCGGACCATGGCTGTAACTCATATTTTCTCTCCACCAAAAATAAATACATATACCGTGTAACCCTGAGTGCTTGTTAATTTTGCTTTTCTTTGAGAAAGCTGAGGGTCCTTTTAGGCTACACTCAAAACCACAGAGAGAAAATGCAGGGAGGCAACATGGAAATGATCTTGCATCCATCTCAAGGCGGCCACGGTCCATTGGGGCTGGTGGGATGGAAGTCACAGTAGCCAACAGTGGGCAGAACCAGGTGGGACAGCCAGGGGCAGGAGCAAACAAAGGTTGCCCCCCCCTCTTTCTTTCCTGCCATCTTACATTTTGGATTTTTGTTGTTGTTTGTTGTTCAGTTGTTCAGTCGTGTCTGACTCTTCGTGACCCCTTTGGACCAGAGCTCGCCAGGCCTTCCTATCCTCCACTGCCTCCCGGAGTTTTGTCAAATCCATATTGGCTGCATCGATAACACCGTCCAACCATCTCATTTTCTGTCGTCCTCTTTTCCTTTTGCCTTCCATCTTTCCCAACATCAGAGACTTTTCCAAGGAATCCTCTCTCCTCAAGAGGTGGCTAAAGTACTGGAGTCTCAGCTTCAAAATCTGTCCTTCCAGTGAACATTCTGGGTTGATTTCTTTCAGGATGGATAGGTTTGATCTCCTTGCAGTCCAGGGGACTCTCAAGACTCTCCTTCAGCACCACAGCTCAAATGCATCAGTTCTGCAGCGATCAGCCTTCTTTATAGTCCAGCTTTCACTTCCATACATCACTACTGGAAAAACCATAGTTTTGACTATCCTGACTTAGTTGGCAAAGTGATGTCTCTGCTCTTTAGGATGCTACCTAGGTTTGCCATTGCTTTCCTCCCAAGAAGCAGGGGTCTTTTTATTTCGTTGCTGCAGTCGCCATCCGCAGTGATCAAGGAGCCCAAGAAAATAAACTCTGCCATTGCCTCCATTTCTTCCCCTTCTGTTTGCCAGGAGGTGATGGGACCGGTGGCCATGATCTTAGTTTTTTTGATATTGAGCTTCAGCCCATTTTTTTCACTCTCCTCTTTCACCATCATTAAGAGGTTCTTTAATTCCGCCTCACTGTCTGCTATCAGAGTAAAATTTTGGATAGGAATTGAATAAAATGGAGCTATTATGCAATCATCATCATCATCATCATCATCATCAAGTGCAGCCGAGTCAGTTCTGACTTATGGTGACTCTCTCTAGGGTTTCACAGATAGTGAACAACACTCAGAAGTGATTTACCCTTCCCTGCTTCTGGTGGCATCCTGGGACTGTGTAGTTTTGCTCAAGGCCACACAGGCTGGATCTCCTCACAGACGGGGCAGCGAGGAATCAAGCTCCCAACCTCTGGCTCTACAGTCTCAACCACGCCAGCTAAGCCACAGCGGTGGCCAGTTCTGCTGTTCGCCCATGCTTTGCCAAATACGATTCCACAAAGTCTGGACAGTGGTGTTGGTGCAGCTTCCTGGGAGTTTCCTCCTTTCTCCCATCCACACATGATTCAATTGCAGCCCATTTGCCATAGAGATCAGTGTATCCCCAAGGTGGACTTTACAACAGTTGGTTCTTTATTTGTTTTTCCCACCTTTTTTCCAAAGACCACTTATTCAGTACAATGAACCATGTCAATTGGGTCCACCATGCAGCTCAGTTTTCTGCCCTCACATGATCACCGTGGTATGCATGATATAGTCCAATGGTTCTCAACCTGTGGGTCCACAGATGTTCCTGTACTGCAAATCCCAGAAATCCCTTCCAGCACAGCAAGTGGTGGAGGCTTCTGGGAGCTGCAGTCCAGGAACATCTGGGGACCCACAGGTTGAGAACCACTGATATAGTCTAACTACAGGGGATTGCCTGCCCCTGTGTTTGTGTACCACAATGGGAGATAGTTTTTGGTTGGATTTCTTATGTTGTGGATCCTGTGGTGTCACTCTATTGCTATTTTCACACGTGAGTCAGGTATAAATTGCAAATGAAACCGCTCAAGCAACCATGGCACAAAAATTGTCATACGACTCGTCATGACTTCATTATACCGGGTATGTTCATCATGCAAGTCATTTTGATCGCACTTGGTCATGTTGCAGAAGAATATGGAACTGTTCCCAAAGAGAGGAGGGGGAAGCACACATCTCTGTACAACTCGTAGCTTTCTGTCAATGGAGAGGAAAATGGCCAACAAAATGTAAACAAAGCATTTATTGATAATTTGAAATCACATGAGATTGTTAGAAAATAAAATCAACTTGACATTTGGCATGACAAGTTAGTAAAATCATAAAAGGAAAGACAGAATTATTAAAGCCAGAAATCAATCATCAATAAATATTAGAGATGGGCACAAAATGAACAATTTTTCGTTTCCGTTTTTGTTTTTTCGTTTCGTTAGCTAACAAACTACAAACGAATTTTGTCTTTAAAATGAAATGAAACAAACAGAAACACGGAAATTTTGTTGTGCATTTCATTTCCGTTACTGCAATATGAGTGAATTGCTTAAAATCCTAAAAAAATCACAAAAAATTGAAATAAATGGTAACGAAATGGTAACGAAACGAATGAAAACAAAAATGAAATTTTTGTAAAAATTCACAAAAAAGGGAAATGAACCGAAATGGACCCTCCAAACAACAAACCAAATGCCATTTTTTTAATTCGTGCCCATCTCTAATCAATATGTATTTATTTTATTTTATTTTTCTTGGATTTTCCTGTTAACATGCAATGTGTTAACATCATTATGAAATTATGCAGCAAAGACTGGACATAGAGCTGGCACAATACATTTTATAGGCTGAGGTAGAGGACAAATGGAGTCTGTGCTCTTTCAGGTCAAGGTGAATATCTACCCCAAACCAATGGATTATTTTGACATATGTCATAAAAATGCACCAGCACTCCCTCACCATAACCTGCCGGTCAAGTTCTAAAGGGAATTCTTTACAGTTTGCTGCATTTCCTTGTCACCCAAGTCCACGGCCTGAGGGAGCAGCTTCCCTCTCCTTAATGGCAGAGTTGATCATGTGCGCACACCTATCTTCTCCTTCATATTAAAATTAAATGAAATACCACGAAGGGAAGAAGAATCACAAATAACCACAATAACCAAACCGTGAGACAGGGCGGCAGCACAAACCATGAGCTTTATCCCACAATGGTTAAAAAGCACTTGTAAATGCAGGAAAATCCATCTTCAAAAATCATGTCTCCATGAGCAGCTATTTATTTTAAACTGACCACGCCCCGTTAAGTGCATCCAGCATGTCTTCCAGCAACCACCTCTGGGGGCACTGTTTTTGGGAGCTGCTTTTGACGTGTTTTTTAAGAACATAAGAACATAAGAAGAGCCATGCTGGATCAGGCCAAAGGCCCATCTAGTCCAGCTTCCTGTATCTCACAGTGGCCCCACCAGATGCGTTTGGGAGCGCATGAGACTAGATATGTCTCCTGATACCACTCCCCTGCATCTGGCCCTTGAAGTACCCCGGTTTTAAGCCTGGAGATTACACATCTCCATCATAGTTTGTAACCTGTGATAGACTTTTCCTCCAGGAATCTGTCCAATCCCCTTTTGAAGGCATCCAGGCCAGATGCCATCACCACATCCTGTGGCAGGGAGTTCCATAGACTAACAATGCGCTGGGTGAAAAAATATTTTCTTTTGTCTGTTCTTACTCTCCCAGCCCTCAATTTGAGTGGATGTCCCCTAGCTCTTGTATTTTGTGAGAGGGAGAAGAGATTCCCTCTATCCACTTGACTCATGTCCTGCATTATTTTGTACGTCTCAATCATATCCCCCCTCAAGCGCCTTTTTTCCAGACTAAAGAGCCCCAAACGTTTTAGCCTTTCCTCATAAGGGAGGTGCCCCAGCCCAGTAATCATTGTAGTCGCTCTCTACTGCACCTTTTCCAGTTCCACTATGTCTTTCTTGAGATGTGGTGACCAGAATTGTACACAATACTCCAGGTGCGGCCTTACTATTGTTTTGTATAATGGCATTATAATGTTGGCTATTTTATTTTCAATTCCCTTTTTGATAATCCCTAGCATGGAATTGGCCTTCTTCACCACTGCCACACACACACTGGGTAGACACCTTCATGGAGCTGTCCACCAACACACCAAGATCTCTTTCCTGATCCGTCACAGATAACTCAGAGCCCATGAGTTGATAGATAAAGTGTTGATTTTTTGCCCCAATATGCATTACTTTACATTTGGCAACATTAAAACGCATTTGCCATTTCGTAGCCCATTCCCCCAGTTTGGAGAGATCCTTCTGGAGCTCTTCACAATCGTCTCTGGTTTTTGCCACACGGAAAAGTTTTGTGTCATCTGCACCAACTTAAGCTGACACAAACCAATGGGGACTCTGAAACGCCGTTATTTCTTCTTTTGTTCCCCGCTGTGCTTATTTCCCATGGTTTTTTTTTTTTTTGGTTTAAATTTGTGGTTTCAGCGAGCCTATGCCATATGCACTGGCCTGTATTTCTCCCCCCCCTTTGTTATTTTTTTTTAAAAAAAACTGTTGTGGGGTGTGCCACATGGAGTTGCAACGGAAAAGCAGGGAAACATCATAGAAACTGGCATTTTGATGCACATCACAGTATTGGGGACAAAATTTGGCAGAGAATCCAGCAGCGTCCGTGAGGACACAAGAAACCCTCCCGTTCCGAATCATGTGATCGTTGGCAGAGTGAATCCGCCTTTTCAGGAGCTGGTTTTTATGGCCATGGGATGACGCTCTATATCCGAAGCCAGGAGTAAGCAACCCATGGCCAAAACAGTCTCTCTGTCAGTCGCCAGGTTTTCGCATAAGCCCATCTTTCTGGCCTCAAGAGAAGAGGAGGCTGCGGTGGTGAGATTCAAAGGGATTGGTTACTCCCTCTGTGAAATTCACTGTCTTTTTCTTGCTCAAGGATAATATGAGATAACTGTTTTTGTTCTTGGAGTGCTTAGGCATCCCGGGAACTACCGCAGTTGGAAACACAATTTGCAAATATCTCCCTCCTGAAGATATCTGGTGCAGAATTACTTGTGCCAAGAGATAACATGGGGTGTTGGTGGGAGTGTGTGTGTGGGGGGGAAGTGCTAGTCTAATTTGACACACAGGGATGCCTCATCTTGCCTTCTGTAGTGGATGCCTCTGTGCAGCAGAGAGCTCAAAGGCACACAGCTTGCCTGCTAAACACGTCCTGACAGATTTGCAGTCTGCATAGTCCTGCAGAGAATTGAAGGCGTGCATTACAATGCATGGCCTCCTGCAGAAATGCGCAGTGGCTGCATGAGTTTGTCACTGTGCAGGCATATTCAGTCGTGAAGCGCAAGCTGCCATGGCAAAGGAAGAAGGGAAAAGAAGAAGGCTGCGATTTCAGAGAAATCTTACTGTTTTTAGAGCAAGACCGGGCATGAATCAGAAGCTTCACTCTAATTTGCAGATGCGAATCTCAGCGAGTCACCACCTCAGATTCAAGTTACACTGAGAATGAACTGCCAGGTTTCTCAGAGAATATGTTTCGTACTTGGTTTGTATTGTTCCTTTAGAAAAAACTCCCTTATCATTTAAGGGACAGAGATCCTTTTGAAGCTCTTCTCCATGAATTAAGGTAGTATTATGAAAAGACTGATATTTTAGTGTGAATACAAAACACATCCTAGTACGTGGGGAAGGTCTGTAGCCTTAAGCCGAAGGCTAGTTTGCGCTGAAGGAAGCACATATCCGACCAGCACTCAAGACAATGAAACATGTGATGTTTTGTATATCTTCTCAGGACAAAAGAATGCCCTATTTTTAATTATCATGCACCTGATGGCCTTAGAGCCTCCTTCCAACTTCATGATTCTATGAATTACAATAAAGCAAAAAAGAGGAAGGAATACCAGGAAGGAATTCTCATTCCTGATATTGTTGAGTCTGGCTGGGGTACAGTCAGCCCCCCCACCCCCTCCATTTCGCGGTTCAGGTACTGCGGTCCCGCTATATCGTGGGACTGCAGTACCTGCACCTCGGAACCACATGGGGAGCGGTGGGGAGCGATCGGGTCACTCCCCACCACCCCCGGGCCACTCCAAGAAGTCTCGGGTGGTGTGGGCGGGTGGCGGGAGGTTAGATTCTGCAACACCACCTGTGCGTGGCGCGCCAAGACTTCTCAGACAGGCACGCGATCACCCCCCCACCTGCCCCCAGCCCCCCACCCGCTTCCATATATCGCGGATTTTCATGCATCGCGGGTGGGGTGGGTCCCTAATCCCCACGATCGGCAGGGGGTTACTGTAATTCCAAACATTACTTCTGTCAGAAAAATTTAGCCAAAAACTTCTGAGACAACCAGAGATCCAAATCACCATTCGTTTTTTTCAGCTAGATAAAGGAAGGGGGGATGTCCTTTTCCACTGAAGCAGAAGAAAAAAAATCACCACTAACATAGGAAGGGTACACATTTAAGTACAGAAAGCATGAAATGCCCCTCACCAATCCACAACATTCTTTGGGCAAGCTGTAACTCTTTGTTGGAGCCATTCCTATTCCATCCTCCTTGCACACACACACACACACACACACACACACACACACACACACACACACACACACACACACACACACACACA
>JAHTLZ010000122.1:37923957-37935014 GCA_023846285.1 Phrynocephalus versicolor | reverse complement strand
TTCCTTCCTTCCTTCCTTCCTTCCTTCCTTCCTTCCTTCCTTCCTTCTATTTTTGTTTGTTTCTCTCTTTTTTTGTCAGGCAAACTGCAGAACTCATTCCTGGTATTTTGAAACATTATTCCTCCTATTTGACCATATGATTCTAAAGTGGGATAAAATACTTACAATTCATTCAATGGTGTTGACCCTTTATCCACCAGAACTGTCAGGCTTAAACCGAGTGAGTTGTGAGGTATTTTCTGACTGCATAAGAATGTCGTCAGTATATTGAGGGTTATGGCTATAGTCAGGGTTAAATGTATTCATCGTGCATTTCCTATAAGAACTCCACCAAGCTCCTGAGTGGGGTAAGCTTACCAATGACTTACATTACATCGTAATGTGCTGAAATGTGACACAAAGCCTTTTCGATCCTACTCTGTAATAATGACTAGGAGACAAAAATCACCCCAATGGAAAAAGGAAACTTTTAAAATAAAAGTTTTATCCCTGATTCTTTTCCTCTCTCCCCTCCCCCAACTGTACAGGCCTAACAAAAACATAATTTGTGCCATTATGGCACAAAACAAATTCCGTAATCCACCACCCCCTTCAACATCGGCAATGTCTTTATCAATACAGTAACACACACACACACACACACACAAGAATATAAGAAGAGCCATGCTCGATCAGGCCAAAGGCCCATCTAGTCCAGCTTCCTGTATCTCACAGCGGCCCCACCAGATGCGTTTGGGAGCGCATGAGACTAGATATCTGTCTCCTGATACCACTCCCCTGCATCTGGCCCTTGTAGTACCCTGGTTTTAAGCATGGAGATTACACATCTCCCTCATGGTTTGTAACCTGTGGTGGACTTCTCCTCCAGGAATCTGTCCAATCCCCTTTTGAAGGCATCCAGGCCAGATGCCATCACCACATCCTGTGGCAGGGAGTTCCACAGACTAACAACGCGCTGGGTGAAAAAAACATTTTCTTTTGTCTGTTCTTACTCTCCCAGCCCTCAATTTGAGTGGATGTCCCCTAGTTCTGGTATTTTGTGAGAGGGAGAAGATCTTCCCTCTATCCACTTTACTCATGCCCTGCATTATTTTGTATGTCTCAATCATATCCCCCCTCAAGCGCCTTTTTGCCAGACTAAAGAGGCCCAAATGTTTTATCCTTTCTTCATAAGGGAGGTGCCCCAGCCCAGTAATCATTTTAGTCGCTCTCTTCTGCACCTTTTCCACACAAACAAAACACACACACATATCCACTGGGGATTACTTCCACCACTACAGATACTGAAAACTGTGGATAATAACCAACACTAGTAAAAGAGAGAAAAGCAAAAAACAAACAAAAAACCTTTTCAGATGCACTGTATGTATTTGTCACTAACAAGTATTCATAGCACAGTCTCTGGCTCTCTCTAGTGGCTGGTTCTGGTAATACATGTGAAAATAGTTTTGTCTTGGATTTATTTTCTTTTGATATTTTTTAAGGGGAGTCCAAATACCTTGGTTCCACGATCACAGCTGACGGGAGTCTGAATTGTGAAGTCACATCAAAGATTAATGGTGCCTGGCTAAAAGAACGTATGACATTAACCATCAGGCGCAGCAAACGGATCAGCAACCGGAGTCAAAGATCTGTCACGTCCTCATACAACCTCTTGCACTCTATGGCACGGAATGCTTGATGGCAACAGAGACAAAGATGCTGTGATGGACCTCCAGCCTCACACGAAACAAACATGTACGCAAGAGACATGGGCATGACTCAGCGAAATTTTCATTTTCGTTTTCATTTTTTCATTTTGTTACGCAACGAAAATGAAAACGAAAATTTTCCAAAAATCAAAACGGAAACGGAAACGAAACGAAAAACTTTGCTGTGTTTTTCGTTTTCGTTGCGGCAAATACATTGAACTGAAAAGAATGCTAACGAAACAGAAATTTTTCGTTTTTCGTTTCGTTGCGCAACAAAAATGAAAACGAAAAATTTGCAAAAAAAACCCAACGAAAACAAAAACGAACCGAATCGGACCCCTCAATGAAAAACGAAAAACGAAAAACCGTTTTTTTGAGTCGTGCCCATCTCTAGTACGCAACAATGAAATATGATCTAAATAATGGCACTGTGCCAGTCGCCGAGAAGATGTGTGAAAACCGACTACATCGGTACAGGCACATCTTGTGTGCTGATGAGGAAACTCTGGCCAAAAAGGGTCTCACCTTGGAGGTCACCAGATCCCGACTGAGAGAATGACCAAAACAGCACTGGATTGACAACCCTCAACAGCAGCATGAAGTTGTCCCAGTTTCACCCAGACCTAACCCATGACCGTGCTAAGTGGAACACAAAAACAGAATAGCAGGCCCCACCACCAAGTGGGACAAACGCTAAGAAAAAGAAGATTTTCGAGATTTTTGGACCAGAGATAAAGTGAATAAGTGGGTGCTGATCCCATGGGCAAGGGGGCCCTACTGTAATACATGTCATATCAAGTTGATTCCAACTTATGATTATCCTTGATTGAGTTTCCTAGATGTAATGTATTAAGAAATGGTTTGCCATTTTCTTCTTCTGGGGGAAGTTTAGAACTGTGTACCTTGCACAGGGATAGGCAGGCTGGCTCCCCAATAGGCACAGGTTCCCTGCACTCAGATTCATTTTGCGATTGCCCTTAGGAAGGTGATTTTTTTTAAAATTAGCCCAGGGGGTGTCGTGGGGAACTCGAGAAAATGTTCAAGCTTCGAGGAGGGAACCCATGGATTATCAAGGGGGCACTCCATGAAACTTTTGGATGCTAGATCTCAAACAAATAAGAGGAAGTACTTTTTCAACCAGAGGATCACTGGTCTCTGGAATTCCCTGCCAGAAGAAGTGGTGACAGCTCTCAACCTTGAGAGCTTTGTGATAGGATTCGACAAGTTCATGTGTAAACGCAGGAGTGTTGCCATATTTTCCCATGATAGTCAGTTGGAGGCACCAACCTTTGAATTTCGGAACCTCAACTCAAGACCAGTTCAGATTAGACAAGTTCATGGAGAACAAGGATATCAATGGCTATCATTATGGATGCCTGTAAGGACAACCTTCGGGTTGGAGAGAGAGGCAGGATATCTCTCAACACCATTTGCAGGACTGCTTGGAAATACCCTGAAGCAAATAGTGACCCACTGTGTGAGACAGAATGCTGGATTGGGTGGGTTGTGGCCTGTTCCAGCAAGGCTGTTCTTATGTTCTTATGACAGCTTTAAGAAAGAAATTGGACAAGTTCATGGAGAACAAAGGTATCCATGGCTATCATTGTGGATGCCTAAGGACAACCTCCGGGTTGGAGAGATAGACAGGATAACTCTCAATGCCATTTGCAGGGAGTCTTAAGCAGGTGAAGACATCTGCTTGGCAATACCCTGAAATAAATGGTGAGCCACTGTGTGAGACAGAATGCTGGACTAGATGGGCTGTGGCCTGTTCCAAGCAAGGCTGTTCTTATATTCTTATGTTCTAAGTGCAGTCCACTCTTTATATGTCTTTGAAATTAAAAAAAAAATACTAAAAATGTTTAAAAATCAGGCCAAGGATGCAAAAAAATAAAAAAATAAAAAAATAAAAAAATAAAAAGCCAACAAGAGGGACAAGCCTTGCTTTGTTGAGGCCCTTTCTCTCTGCCATTAGCTTCCTAGGGAGGTTCACTAGTCCTCTCAGTTTTTCAGAATCCAATCAAGATAGAATTGGATAAAGCGGCCTTCTTTGAAACACTGACCTGAGATGTTTAAATGTGTTGAATCTGCGTAATTCTGCTTAGAGGTAGGTTTAACGGTTTAGCTTTATTGTAATTTTACTGCGTTCATTGTACACTTTGGGATTTTTTTAAAAAATTGTGTGCTTTTATTGCACTCTGTGAATTGCCCAGAGTGTTTTTGCACTACTGGGGCAGTATAGAAGTGGCCATAATAAATAAATAAGAAATAGCCATGTTGGCACTTGACAAAACATGGTAACTGGCTAAAATTCAGGAATGTTATTTACAACTTCAGGTGACAGTGGGCTTCCCTCCTGGAGGCATGGTTTGTTTGTATTATTATTATTATTATTATTATTATTATTATTATTATTATTATTATTATTATTATTATTATTACTGCTACTACTACTACTACTTTTACCTCACGTTGGTTGGGGGGGTGGGGTTTAGTGTTATAGTGGTTTCTGTGGAAGTTTATTTCCACAGTGAAAGCATCTCAACTGGAAGCCTTCCAGGTAAATTTTTAATTAGGTATAAAATACACACCTAGGCACACAGACCCCAGAAGAGAAGCTCTGGCAGCAAAGTGGGTCTCTTACATGTTTTTGAAAGGATTTTGAATATTTCCTCAGGGAGAAGTGCTGTTTTTAAAATGGAGGTGTGGATTTCAATCCCAGGATTACCCTGCAGTTTCCTTCTGCCCCACAGGGGATTAATGGAACTCCTCCTGAACAGACACCCCTGCTGGAATATTACGCACGATCCTCTCCATTTTCTCCCCAACACTGTGGTTGTGGTGGCAACTATCATGATCAGGGCTCCCTAAAACACCACTGGTTTTAAAATTGGAGAATTAGCACAGGGTGCAACTACATGTCACAATAGTTCCAGTTTTGCATTGGGTTTGCCAGGTTTGAAATTGATTTAAAAATAGCCAGCTACACAAAATACAACTAAGTGTGCATTTTTTTGGGGGGGGGGGAGAAAATGGTTTTTTTTTAAAACACCCACAAGGGGGGCGTTCTTTATTTTAAACTGATTCTGGTCTGGCTTTTTAAAACTTATTGTGACATGTGTAAAATGGCTGTGTTAGAGTAAATATTGTTTGTTGGGGGAGGGGCTGTGGTGTTTGCCGAAACAGGTGCCAAGTACAAAGAGGACTGGACTGTAGAATAGCCCTAACTCTTCTCCCCACCCTGCCCACATTCTCTTTTTGCACTGTATCATTCTATCACTATGCCACTTCAAAAATTATGTTGAAAATGTTTCAATATTAAAACGGGCAAGTAGATTTGGGATAGACTAAGACCATTTGCTGGCTCTGTCACTCCCTTGGCTGTGCTAAAAGCCACGGTTCTTGCTCCTCTGGGCCCTCTCAGTTTCACCAGCAAATGGAGCCTTACGCGGCCTCTTCTCCCTCGGAGTGTGGGGGCCCTCCGTATCTTGCTGGGACCCTGCCCTGCTCTCCTCCCTGGAATGAAGCCACTCCCCTTCACTGGAATATATAGGCTCTCACTTTCCCTCTAGGGTTGATGGAGTTCCTGGCCATTGGAGAAAGTGAGCTTGTGTCAGAGGTCACACACTAACTCAAAACCCTAACCTAGCTTCCCAGTTCAACTCAGCAGTGTAGTCATACCTTTAGTTTCTTAGGCTGCTATCTCACCTGGGGAAGATCCTGATCTTTGGAAGTTCCAGCTTTTCCTCTTCCTCCCATCACATGACAGAAGACGTGCAGTTCAGCCCCATGGCCAGCAGGTGGCACTAGGATTTTTTTTAAAAAAGGACCAGCTGACTGGTGCTAAGGGTGGGGGAAGTTAAAAAAAGCACCCATGGGCCAGCTGCCTGGTGCTAGGGGGGTGGGGGGAAAATTTTAAAAATAAAAAACCAGCACCAGACCAGCCAGAGGACCAGCTGACTGGCACTACGGGTGGGAGAAGTGAAAACAACAACAACACAACAGCACCAGATCGGCCCCAGGAACAGCCAGTCAGCACTATGAGGGGGGAAAAAAGAAGAAAAACGGAACATATACATGGTCCCACGACATCTGCCTCCTTAAAAGGTGGAATTTTTAAGTGAGGCAAAAAATTCCCTACCTTTCCAGTAAGTCTTGGAAACCGCTTAAGGGGACGTTACTGGGTTTTCTTTCCTTTTTTTCCAAAAAGCCCGGTGTCTGTGGGGACAGCATTTTTAGACACGGTTTATCTACAAATTTAATCTGCATTTAAAGGGACGTGAGATAGGGGCCTTAGTCACAGTGCAACACTTCTTGCCCTCTGAAGATGCTGGCCACAGAGTCTGGCAAATTGTCAGGAAGAAAAACTTCCAGAACACGGCCAAACAGCCCAAAAATCTCACAACAGCTGTCAGATCTCGGCCATGAAAGCCTTCGAGAATACACTAAGTATTTCCTTAAGAATATGGCATTAAATAAGACCGCAAATGCAGTGGCAGAAATTGCAGTACTGTACTGTCCAGAACTAGACATGGGCACGACTCGGCGAAATCCTCGTTTCCGTTCTCGTTCTTCATTCTCGTTACGTAACGAGGAACGATATCAACAATTACTCCGCTCCAGCTCGAACCCGACTCGATAAAGATAAATTGGGTCTGATTTGTCGTTGTCGTTCATGTCATCGCGGCGATCGCGCTATGCCAAGCAGCACAGAAAAAAAGTTTTAAAAATAAAAATAAAAAACGATTCCCGCCGGCCATAAAATCAGGCGGAAATATGCCTGCCTCAGTGAGGGCACCTACCAGAGAGGGGTGGTTTCTGAGGGGGGGGAGGTCCCCCGGCCTTCCCCCCTCTCCTGTCCTGGGCTGCTGGTACCAGGCTGGGGGGAGGCATCCTCGTCGTCTCCATTTGCCATGCGGTGCGGGGGGATCCAAAATGGCGACCACAAATTTTTTTTTGAAATCGTGGTCCAAAAACACACCAAAGCACCACAGAAACATGCGAAAATTAGGTAATTTAAATGCCTGATTTTTTATAGTAGCAGCAGTGGGTTTTTCTTGCAACAAAACGTCTCCATTGATTTTATTTTATTTTATTTTTATTTTTATTTTTTTACACCTGCGCACGCGCAATGATGGGCTGGCCATGGGATGGGACCATGCAAATTTTTGGAGCCATTCCACCAATCGCATGGCCAGGTTTTGCTGAGACTTCTGGATGTGCCAGAGAGGGCATAAAAAGCCCACCAACCCTAACCCTAACCCTAACCCTAACTCTAACCCATACGCCAGTACACTGTCTTCTTAGTGGGTCAGAGGCACCCAGAGGTGCAGCCCACTACCCCACCCTAACCTTAACCGTTACCCTAAGCCTAGCCCTTACCCTAACCCCAACCCTAACCCAGATTCGTACGCAAGTACACTTCCCTTCTTAGTGGGTCAGAGTGGTGCATCGAGAGGTGCCTCCAACTCCAGATCCACTCCCTCCCTTGTAACCTGTACGCCAGTATGCCAGTATGCTTTCCTTCTTAGTGAGTCAGAGTCAGCACCGAGAGAGGTGCCTCTGACACACTAACCCCCAACCCTGGCTAAATATGGCTGAGCTACAGCTATTAATGGCTATAATGTTCTTAGTGAGACAGCGAAGTGCCGACGAGGTTTCCTGTCACACTAACAACCCAATATAATTGGCAGCGGCTACACTTCCCGTCTGGGTCAACTCAGAGGGAGGCACCCCTAAACCACTGTACAAACGACAGATGACAAACGGAAACGACAAATTTTTGAAAAATTTCACGACAAACGGAAACAACCCGAAACGGGCCCTTCCCGACAAACGACAACTCGAAACGTAATTTTTTCTGGTCATGCCCATCTCTATCCAGAACTGTTGGTACTTTGGTGAGATTTCTGAGTTGGGCGACAAAGAGATAAAAAGGCAAATTGAAATAAAAGTATCTTGTTGACAGTATAAAATATGTTCTGTCAGTGAGGCTGAATTAAAACGGGCATGGCCTTTTCCACAATACTATGTAGCAGAGGTAGGTTAGAAATAATGCCATATAAGCTCTCTCTCTCTTTCTCAAAAACATCTAACCACATTCAGATCTCTCTGAAAGTAACAAAATTTACAACTTTCTTGGGAGGATCCGTCTTTAAGATGAATGGAACATTCACTGTGTATGCATAAAAGGTGATTTGAAGCTTGGGAGAGGGGGAAAAGACCATAAAATCAGGTGAGTTAGGAGAGACGTGGGGAATGGATGGAGGGAGACTCTCTCTATAATCTCAGAGGAGGTAATTATAATACACAGGGGAGAAAGGAAGAGAATCACCCCCCCCTTGACACGACTATTGCTAAGAGACCAGCAGGTTCCCACTGGCTCTGAAGAGTGGAGACTAGACAGAAATAGAACTCTGATATTATTGATCTTGGTAATAAAAAATTTAAGGAGTGTGAGAGAGGTCTTTTTTGCAGAGGCAAAGAGGAGACAGAACTCTGATTGTAGCACAGTATGGTACCGTATTGATCACTGGCAGATCAGCTGGAGAGAAATCCTAAAGATAGGAGAGGAAGACTAATGACCTCTACAGAAAAAAAAATATACTAGGGCTTGAACTTTACAGAGAAATTCAAGGGGGAAATTTTGCTTCAGATTAGCACATGAGATTTTTTTTTAAGAAAAAAAAATATCCCTGAATTTTTTTTTTTTTTTTTGCATCCAAAAGCAGCTCCACTTATATTCGTGTGGGGAACAAAGTGTACAGAATTGGAATAAGTGTTTGGAAATCAGTTTGCGGCGCCACATAATTTACTCCCTTGGCAAGAACGGGGCTTTGTTCATTTGGAATATAAGGCTTTGGAAGGGAGGTGAGCCATATAAAATGGGAGGCTCTTCTGGTCTCCTGACACAAACATTCCGCCTGGGAATGTTTTTCCCCTCTGGTTAGAGTCACATGTGGGAAGAAGAATGAGGCTACCCACGTTCCAGCCCCAACTCCCTGGGGTAAAATGACACATTATTACAGATAAGTCCCCAACAGAAGAAGGAATCCTTTAACCCCTGCCGAAAAGGACCAAATGCCTCAGCAGGATTATTTCCAAGTTGTTCTCTTTTTAATTTATAAACGGACTTTGCAGGTAGAGCAAAGGTCCAGCTCAGCCATTCAAAGGTGGTGGTGGTGGTGGTGGTGGTTATGGTTACGCCTGCGCTCTAGGAAGATCGAGAACAGATCGTAACCCTCATCTTCATGACTGCCTTTCTAGTACAGTAACCCCCCCACGCCGATCGCAGGGGTTAGGGACCCACCCCACCCGCGATGCATGAAAATCTGTGATATGTGGAAGCAGGTGGGAGGCAGGGGGCGGGGGGCGGTCTTACCTCCCCCCGCCGCCCGCCCGCCCGTGCGGCTCAAGGCTTCTTGGGGGAGCCTGGTTGCGCGGCGCGGAGCGACCCAATCGCTCCACGCCACCCCTCCTGGCTGCCCCGAGGCTTCTCAGGGGTGCGTGGGAGGGTGGCACGAAGCGACCTGATCGCCCCCGCCGCCCTCCCATGCACCCCCGAGGCTTCTCGGGGGTGCTCAGGGTGGCGTGGAGCGACCCCCCCAGTGCAGGTATTGCAATCCCGTGATGTAGCGGGGCCGCGATACCTGAACCGCAAAATGGTGAGGCGTCACTGTATTTGAAAAGGGACATCCAATATCTCCCCCTCCATCTCCTTTTCTCAAGGCTAAACATGACCCATTTGTTCAGTCTTTCCCCACAGGGGACTAGAAACCAATCCCTACAAGGACAGAACCCGGCATGTTGAGCCTTGAGAAAAGCAAACGGTAGGAAGATATGGCAACACTTTACAGATGCTTGAAAGAAGATGACAGGGTATTTTGAATGGAAATATGTCATTTCACTTGAAAAGTTAATCATCTTAAGGCAGAACTGAAAATTTATCTACTGCACACTGAAACTATAGGGATTTGAGTAGTGAAGAATAACATTTCTCAAGGTATTCCCACTGTACTCTTGCATTTGAAATCTCTTCAAAATGTGCCAGAGGTTGATGACGATACTGATGAGTCTTTGTAGTGTAAAGATTGGAAAGTCCATCTGGAGCCTAATTCGGATGCTGTCATTTGGGGGACAATTCAGCCCAGCCTACTTTTCTAAACTATATTTTACAAGTTAGTTGGGCAAAGGTCCTCTCCATCAGTAATTTAATAGTATGTTACTGTTAATGGAGGGGTGGGAATTCGTTATTCCCTCACCATGCAAGAACTGAGATTAACCTGAATTCCAGATACTTGATGGCAGATCCTTTATAGCAGCATAAACAATTTGATGTCAGCATTACTGGCATGCCGTAACTGACAGCTAATCAGATCCAGGTGGTCTATTTTTTCCAGTACAATTCACATTAGAGGTGACTTATACATTGAAGAAAAAAAAAGCATGTAATGTACATTGAAGAAAAAAAAAGCATGTAATGTCCTTCCCTTTTGGGGGATGGTTGTTGTCACTCTGAAGGTAGCATCCCCTCCTTACACCCAAACACAGTTGGAATTTTTTTGTTGATCTTATATGCAGCCTATATTTCTGTGTAGGAGACTAGAGATCCTTTCCAGTGTGTCTATGAATGAATAGTCGGTGAACAGTTTGGGTGGGCACTGAAATTGGTTTGGATCTGGAGGAAGAGTTGAGGAAAACAGAACTGTTTGTCTTGGAATTGTTTGGAGTCAGTGGGATTTGCCTTGGTCATAAGAACATAAGAACATAAGAAGAGCCTTGCCGGAACAGGCCACAGTCCATCCAGTCCAGCATTCTGTCTCACACAGTGGCTCACCATTTGCTTCAGGGTATTCCCAAGCAGATGTCTTCACCTGCTTATGATTCCCTGCACATGGCATTGAGAGATATCCTGCCTCTCTATCCAACCCGGAGGTTGTCCTTCGGCATCCATAATGATAGCCATTGACACCCTTGTTCTCCATGAACTTGTCTAATCTGAACTGGTCTTCAGCTGAAGTTCTGAAATTTAAAGGTTGGTGCCTCTAATTGACTATCATGGGAAAATATAGTAACACTCTTGCGTTCACGCAAAAGAAATATACATCTTTTAATTGCAAGGAAAAATCAGTGAGGGGAAAAAAGATCAAATTATGAGAGAAAGAAAGCATTGTAAAATAATACACAAATAGGTTTCAAAGCTGCCTTCCCCTCACAGTCACAACCACATACTGTTGTGCTACAGAAAAGTCAAATAAATAAAAGCTATAATTCATCTGTGTCATAAAGACTCCAGTGAATGACTGGAGAACCTCTGTAAAACAACAACAACAACAACAACAACAACAACAACAACAACAACAACAA
>JAHTLZ010000122.1:37913089-37923947 GCA_023846285.1 Phrynocephalus versicolor | reverse complement strand
AACAACAACAACAACAACAACAACAACAACAACAACAACAACAACAACAACAACAACAACAACAACAAACTCATCCTTCACTCAACTCAACTTGTTCTCTTCCTCTGATTCTGTTTCAGGAATGAAACCAAAGAAGATATTTGGGGGTGGGGGAGTGCCTGTTTTTTCAAAGCGTTAAGTGCATTAGTTTCATGTCACTATTGAAGGAAATCTGTAGAGTAACAGAGCCATTTTGAAGATAAGTGCTTAAGCTCAAAGTTTGTATTTGGTCTGTACGGGGTCTGTATGGGAAATACTGTACCCTTCCAATGAACACTTTTTCATGTACAGAAAGGAGTGACTAAGGAGCATAGTTGATGGTGGCGTAGCAAGGTTTTGGGGTGCTTGGGGCGAAAGTTGGTTTTTGTGCCCCTCTGGCCCTCCCCAACTCCATCCCATCCACCCAGCAAACCTGCGGGTGTGGGGTGGGTGTGTCCCATGCATGGCAATGACGATGCAGCCACCGCTCTCGCACGCCTGCCTGCCTGCCTGAAGCCGGACTCGGAGATGGCAGGCGGGTGGGGGGCAGGGTGCAGTAGTTGATTTGGTGCCCCCTAATTCCTGCGCCTGGGGTGCCCCGCCCCCTTGCCCTTCCCACGCCATGCCCCTCATAGTTGATTGATGTATGAATTAGTACATGGCATTTTTTTTAAAGGTGGGTTGGATCCCATGTTTTCCTAGTACCCTTGGTTCTGGTCAGGGAACTGAAAACCCAGCATCTGTTGTACAACGTCCCCAGATACACGCTAACACATGGTATTACACAAAAAAAGTTTCACAGTACATGGTGGCATGATGAAACTTAACAGTAGTCAGCTCCCAATGGCAGTTCTAATAGAATGCTGCAGCAGTCAATGCCAGGTGACAGTTGTGAACAAGAACACTATTGGTTTTAAGAGCCAATAATGGACAAACAGTTGATGTTAAACAGATGTGATAGATGAAAATAGAGTTAAATGTCACATATTAAATGCACTCAAAAATAAAGAAAAAATAAAAGGGAAATAAAAGGGAGGAGCAGTTAGACACTTGGTGTTAAGTGTCAGCCATCTTGAATCTCAAATCTCAAGTCCCCTATTAAAAACAAGCTCTTTTCCCCAGGAAAAAAGGGGGTGGATCAAAGTTGTGTTCAAGTCAAGTCAATGATGTGACTTCAGTCCAACCTGACAGTAGGTCCCTTGACTCAAGTCTCCATCTCTGCTAAATTGGCTTCTCATTCAAATGTAATCACATTAAATCAACAAACATTCTGCTCTACACAGTGTTTGTCTGCATAGCTCTAGTAAAATAAGAGAAAGAATAACACCTTTTTGGTTATGCTTTGAAATGAGCCAACTAGCCAGAATCTTCATGTAGCATCAACCTGCGGGTCCCCAGATGTTCCTGGACTGCAACTCCCAGAAATCCTGGCCAGCTCAGTGAGTGATGAAGACTTCTGGGAGTTGCAGTCCAGGAACATCTGGAGACCCACAGGTTGAGAACCACTGGAAGGGATCAAGGAAATGAGGCGAGAGAGGGAAGAGGAAGTGACAAGGCAAGAGTCAAAGGAAGTAATAAATAAATAATAAAACTTCTCTGTCCTGCATGTGCTTTTTCTCTGTCTCAGTAGGGGACAGCTTGCCATGAGGTCTCTCCTTATGGTTAAGAGCAGTCTTTAGCCATCATTGCTACAGCCGATCCTTTTGAGATGTTAGTGGGCAGGATGCTTATCTGGATACAGAGTCATTTTTCTTTATTTCATTGTTTTAAGCAGGCTGTGCAGGCAGATGAGTTTCTCAGTGTGCTGTAAAGTTATGATCAGACCCAGAGAAACAATTTACTGTGGGTTTTTTTTAGGAGTTATAGTTTCTTATAGCAGTAAGGAAGAAAGCTGTACCACTCCAAATGTAATCTTCTTTTATACAGTATTTCCTTTTTTATATCTGGGAGGGCTTTCTTCACCTTCTAAGGAGGGAGGTCTACATACATAATCCATGACTGCCGAGCCAGGGAAACCCACGAGACTGAGTACTGGAGAGACTTGACAAGCTGAGAAATAGATCCATTCTCAGGGATATGGGGCAGAGTTTGAGAGACACCTTCTAAAAAGAGGGTCCCCAATATTTCTGAGTTTGAAAGGAGTAGGTGGCTGCAGGTGATTCATGGGTGAATGTATTTTAAATCTGGAAGAATGGTCAAACCCAACCACAAGGAGCTCAGGATGCAGAGTGGAGGGGTTTCTGTTTGCCCCTAACTTCTTTACTCAGTCAGTCTTCAACAGTGTCAAATAAGCTTTAACAATAGCCAACCAAGGTGTGTTTCACTAAGCCTTCGGTTTTTGGACTCATTCATGCATTAGCTCTTCAACCAATACAATAGTGGCCCTCTTGCATATGGTGGGGAACCCTGACATAATCTGATCGGTAGCACTTTCAGCGTTCAGACCTTGAAAATCCCTCCCAATGGAAGCCAGCCTCATCAGAAAGAGGCTTTTGCCATATCTGTAAATCCTTCTCTTCTTTTTAAAGGAAGCCTGTTGCATTTTACTTCTTTAAGCCTGCAAGCTGATACACACTTACTTAAGAGGCGTAAATCCTGCTGAACTCAGTTGGGCTTACTTCTGAACTCACAGGTGTTGGATTGGACAACAACGCTACTATATGTTCTTTAATTGGCTGCTCTAGACTGCTGTTTTTACTCTGCTGTTCTCATTTTATATAGTTCAATTTTCATAGTGTTTTGATTTATCTGAACAACAGCAGGTCACAATTAAGCGTTTGAGCAAAGAAGAGGTAAGCATATTTTCAGTTAATTGTTGAGTGAATAAAAACATGTTGCCCAATTTTTAACGGTTGCTTGTTAAAGAAACGCCAAGAAGATATACAGAAGATGGCTCTTCATTTTCTTCCAGACTTGGATATAGAGTGTTTAAGAATGAAATATTCATAAAATTTTAAGATTCAGGAGGTCTATTATTAAAGCTCAACAAATGTCTTCATGTGTTTTGAAGAACAATTTTACTTGAATGCTTTTATCATCTCCCTTTTTATGAACATACGAACATAAGAAGAGCCGTGCTGGATCAGGCCAAAGACCCGTCGAGTCCAGCTTCCTGTATCTCACAGTGGCCCCACCAGATGCGTCTGGGAGTGCACGAGACTAGATATATGTCTCCTGATACCACTCCCCTGCACCTGACCTTTGAAAGTACCCAGTTTTTAAGCATGGAGATTACACATCTCCCTGTCATCGTTTGTAACCTGTGATGGAGTTTTCCTCCAGGAATCTGTCCAATCCCCTTTTGAAGGCATCCAGGCCAGATGCCATCACCACATCCTGTGGCAGGGAGTTCCACAGACTAACAACGCGCTGGGTGAAAAAATACTTTCTTTTGTCTGTTCTTACTCTCCCAGCCCTCAATTTGAGTGTATGTCCCCTAGTTCTGTTATTTTGTGAGAGGGAGAAGAGCGTCCCTCTATCCACTTTACTCATGCCCTGCATTATTTTGTACGTCTCAATCATATCCCTCCTCAGGTGCCTTTTTTCCAGACTAAAGAGCCCCAGATGTTTTAGCCTTTCCTCATAAGGGAGGTGCCCCAGCCCATTAATCATTTTAGTCGCTCTCTTCTGCACCTTTTCCAGTTCCACTATGCCTTTTTCTCCCAAATCTGTATGATTCTGCCTTGTGGGTTGAACGGCTGTTCTGACAACTGCCCAGGTTTTGTTCCTGGGAGTGAGATGCCCTTTGGACAACTCAAATTTTGCAAACAAGGTAGCTCGGTGACCTTGTATGTATAAGCCAGACAGGCGTCATTAGCAAGTGATTTGGCTGGAGCGACTCCTGGAGAGGCAGGGATCTTGTCTGCCTGTTCCTATTACAAAAGCCCGGTTGACATTTGTAAAAGATGAAGGTTGGAGCAAATGGCACAAATATTCCCGACAGCTTAAAGGCTCACATTTCACTTAAATATAGCAAGAAGGAGAGGCTTCTGTGGCTTAGCTGATAAAATGCAAGGAGACCAACCGAGCAAGGCACGGGGGAGTGTGTATTTAGTGTCACGAATGCTAATAGTGCTGTTTGAACTGGAGAGTGTTTTCTTGGCTCACACACAATAAATAAGCCCTTTCAATTGCTCCTGAGAACTTGCAGTAGAGTCTTGTGATGTGCTCCTCTACCATCTTGGAATCTTCGTCGGACTCCCCACTTGCTCAACGCTAACTCTTTGTGTTGTGTATTGATCTGTATTCCTATTTTCTGTACTTGCTTATGTTGAAGTAACTGCCTCCCTGTTCCAAAGGGAACAGGCCTATTGGTTTATTCAAGTTGCTGCATTTGGATCCTCAATCCTATTGGTTTCTGCCAAAAGGCAGCTTTGTGATTGGTTGTAATTGTTCCCTCCAAAATGTATCTTTTCCTAGCCAGTCCTCGCTCCTATAAATGTAGCTCCCTCTCCCCAGTCCCTAGTCTTGTTCTCTCCCTGAATAAAGAGCTGTTACACTAGAAGCTGTCTCCAGCCTGCTATGTCAGAGAGCTGAAATCACTTGCTGAAATCACTAAACCCCGTGTCACAACACTTTGCAAAAGGTTTCTCTGAATACGGAGTGCAGGAGTGCAATTCATGTTTGTTGTGGAATGGAAACTGTCCACGTGTGCAGATTTGGAATAGAATTATTCCAGAGTGCACTTGGGGGGTTATTTCCCAGCCAGGATCACTAGGTCGGTTGCAGGAAGCACTGGAGACTTGCCCGAAACCCTGGAGGGTCATTCCCAGCCTGTGTCAATATAGTTTTGAATTTGATTCATATTTCCCAACCATATGGGAGTTCTGACCTACTCCCCCCCCCCCCGACCCCCTGTTTTAGAAGAGCCAAGGGACCTACAGCCACCACTGTATTGGCATAAAAAGGCATTTCTAATAGGGTAAAGAAAACACATCAGCAAATGTGTTGGTCTTCCTGGGAGTGCATACACTTTAGAGCCAAAACCTGGAGAACTCAAACACTACGCTGTACAACTGAGGCCCTTCTCTCCATCCCGCCACCTTCACAGGTACTTCTCGTGGGAACCCATGAAAGGGCCTTCTCGACTGCTGTGCCCAGTAAATAATTCAGGAGACTGATACTCCATTTGTTACTTACAATTACCAATAAATATTACAGTACATTTTAAAAGTAAATTCTGTTTGTAATCATTGTATGTATACACTATATTTTAGTATGCTAGTTGTGATAACTTTATGCCAAGTCAAATTGTCCATAGTCATATTTTATGTTTCTAAAGTAACAGAATGACTTTCAAGCTGTAAAAGGTTTTATTTTGCTAATGTAGCATTTTCCCCTAATTTTTCTGAAATTTTCCATTTCCCCTGGAAAAAAATTAAGAAAAAAAAGTTTTTTTTCTCCAAGCCTCAAAAATACCAGAAAATTTACATCTCTAGCTTAAACTTAGGAAGATTTGTCACAAAACACAATTCCTGCTGTGTCCAACTTGCTTCTTGAGGTCCACTCCTATCTTCCACCCCACCCATGCCTCAGCAGCCAAAGGAAGACACTAAAGGCTTCATTACAGCGAGAAATTTTTGAGCAAAACAGCCCCCAAAACCCACAACAGTCATATAGCAATTTATGTTTGTATAAAAGTCTCATTGTGTTGTGGTGGTAGTGGTTAACTAATTTGCCACTCCATAGTGCTACCAACTTAAAAGGCTACAAAGCTGAGCCAATCTTGAGTCAGCTTTTTGAACCCATTGGGATCAGATTCAGATTATGAGTGGGGATGGGTACCAAATGAAAAACAACATGCTACTCCAGCGTTTCATAAGGTTATAAAATAAAACAGAAGCAAGTGTTCTGTCAAGTAGAGATGGGCACGACCAGGAATTTTTTTTTCGAGTTATCGTTTTTTGGGACGGGTCCGTTTCGGCTCGTTTCCATTTTTCGCAAAATTTTTCAAAAATTTGTCGTTTCGTGGTGTCATTTTTCATCTGTCGTTATACTGGTTTGGGGGGGTAGCGGGCTCCTGGAGGCACCTCTGTGGGGTGGGTGCCTCCTCTGACCCGCTATAAAGGGAAAGCGGGCTCCTGGAGGCACCTCTTTTTTTTGGGGGGGTGCCTCCTCTCCTCACCCGCTAGGAAGGGAAAGCAGGCTCCTGGAGACCCCTCATGGCATGGGGGTCTCCTCTCCTCACCTGCTGCAAAAGGGCATGCATAGCCATATGGATATGCATACCAAGTTGCACGCAGAGACACAGCAGACTGGCAGAGGCACCCCTCTTTTTGGGGTGCCTTCCCTGCATCAGTCAGGCCTCGGGGGCATGGTTTGCATGGCACACATGCTGCCGAGCCAAGCCTGCAGGAGTCACCCAGAGCCACAAGTGGTGGACTGGCAGACTCTCTGCACCCGCTGTGGCTCGCTAAGAAGGGAAGTGTACTTGCGTGTAGTGCAATGCAAGTACAGAGCTGGCTTAGGGGACAGGGTTAGCGCAAGGGCTAGGGTTAGGCTAGTTACGGGTGAGGTTAGGGTGAGTATTGGGGTGCACCTCTGGGTGCCTCTCTGACCCACTTAGAAGGACAGTGTACTGGCGTATGGGTTCGGGTTCGGGTTCGGGCTACGGTTAGTGGGCTTTTTATGCCCGGTTGGCACATCCCAGAAGTCTCTGTGGTCAACCTGGCCAAGTGGCCATGCGAGTGGTGGAATGGCTCCAAAAATTTGCATGGTCACTCCCATGGCCAGCCCATCATTGCGCAGGTGTAAATAAAATAAAATAAAATAAAATCAATGGAGAGAGGACAGAGGAGACATTTTGTTGCAAGACAAACCCACTGCTACTGTAAAAATTCTGGCAGTTTTAAAATAGCAATTTCCGCATGTTTCTGTGGTGCTTTGGTGTGTTTTTGGACCACGACGATACGATTTAAAAAAAAAGATTGCGGTCGCCGCCCCATTTTCGATCCCCCGCCCGCACCGCATGGCATGGCGAGACGAGAGCAGCCCAGGAGGACAGGAGAGGGGGGGAGGCTGGGGACCCCCCCCCCAGAAACCACCCCTCTGGTATAGGTGCCCTGCCCTGAGCCCTCACTCAGGCAGGCATATTTCCGCCTGCTTTTTGGGCCGGGAATTGAGGGGTTTAAAACTTTTTTTCCTATGCCGCTTGAATTGCGGCGGCCGGCGGCGAGTCCGGTGCTTGTTGCAAGCGACTACGACGAGGATTTCCCCCACCACCAGAGCAGCCCAGGACAGGAGAGGGGGGGTCAACCACCCCTCTGGTAGGTGCCCTGAGCCCTCACTCAGGCAGGCATATTTCCACCTGCTTTTTGGCCGGGAATCAGATTTTTTAACTTTTAAAAAACTTTTTTTCTGTGCCGCTTGGCATCGCGGCATCGCCGCGATGCCAGGAACGACAATGACAAATCAGATCCAATTTTTCTTTAGTCGGTTCGAGTTCGAGTTCTGGCGGAATAATTGTCGTTTCCTTTTCCGTTCCGTAACGGAAACGAGTAACGGAAACGGAAACGAGAATTTCGTCAAGTCGTGCCCATCTCTACTGTCAAGTAACAAAATGAAACGACATGGTGTGTTCCAGAAATGAAACATTTCAGCCTCCCTTATCAGAAGGAACATACCAACACCATCCTACGGAATCACAATAGAAGGCTGGAGATTGCAATGTGTATAAAGAGAGTTGGGACCTAGGAATGGATGAAGTACTAGTAAGATATTGTGGTCTGTCTGGGAAGAGATGGACCACCAAGTATCTCAGTGCAGAGGATGATTTGATGGTGATTGGAAAAGATCCCATGCAAAAATCATATGAATGAAATCAAGAAGACACAGTAAGATCCGGCTTCTTTTACCCATAAACCTCTTTTATTTAAATTTATAGAGAGAGGATTGGCTGGTGGCTACACACCCTTTCTCTTTAAATTTAAATAAAAGAGATTTATGGGTAAAAGAAGCTGGATCTTACCGTATCCTCTTGATTTCATATGATTTTTCCATGGCATCTTTCCCAATCACCATGAAATCATCCTCCACACTGATATATCTGGCAGCCCACCTCTTCCCAGATGGATCACAATATCTTACTTGTATATCATCCATTCTTAGGTCCCATCTCTCTGAGTATAAATTGCAATTTCTAACCTGCTCCCCTGACTTTTGCGCTATCCACAAAACTGGGTGCCTTTAGGACCTAGGGGAGTAGACCTATGTAGTATAATGAATCATTTTGTTTTGTTGTAAATTGTTTTTAAAAAATTGTCAGTAATGAAGTGCTAGTTGTAAGCAGACACTTAAGGGCTGTTTTGTGGTATAATTGCTGTGCCACTGAAGTCTTTGATGTTATTGTTGACAATGTTGTTGATGATGGTGTATCTATTTGAGATTTTTTTTTTTAAATGAACAGACTTTATTCCATTTTTGGTGAAGTTTCAGGAGTGCTTTTCTATCTTGACACATGCACAGCAGGGCATGAATGGGTAAGATGCTGGACTAACTCCTGTCACCTCTTTCCAGCTTAGCCACAGATGAGAAGTCATGGGAGATGCAGCTTGTACTGCAACTGGAGGGGAGCGAGCTGCCCACCCACATTATAAGGAAGCACAAATGAATGGGTTGTTTGCTCATTGAATGCACCCATTTCCTTTCACCATATCTCAGCATCAGTTTGGGCTGCATCATTTGTAAGAATTAACTTGGATGTATGTGGAAGAAAATGCCTAACACTGATTTGTTTGCAATCATTATCAGCCTTAATTACAGTATATATGCTTATGATGGAACTGGATTGAATACATGCAATTATATAATTAAAACATGTAGTTGCATAATTTAATAAATGTGCAGCTAACTAAAAGAGCCATAGTGTATCATGGAATAAATGGATGTCTAAAGCGCGCTCAGCTCTTTGGCATTCTTGTTTGAGTGTGCGTGTGTATGCGTGCGTTCCCCCCCCCACCCCGCCACCACCACCCATGCATGTCTGCACAGCTCAGAGTGCAATGTCTGTGCTATTTCAAAGTATAATTTGACTTCTATCAACAAATGTTCAAAAAAATTATATTGCTTTGTAAACTCAATTCATTGTGTGTGTGTGTGTGTGTGTGTGTGTGTGTGTGTGTGTGTGTGTGTGTGTGTGTGTGAAGAGTAGGAGCCTCTTGCTGCAGTGGTTAAACTACAGTACTGCAGTGAAGACTCTGCTCATGACATTAGTTTGATTCCAGGCTCAGCCAGCTGGCTCAGAGTTGACTCAGTATTACATTCTTTGGTAAGCTGAGTACCCAGGTTGCCGAGAGTTTAATTAATTCCTTTTGCTTGCAAGCTAAAGGATGGTGGCTTCTTTTATTGGATAAATCCATTTCACCTTTGTTGCTCCTCTTTTCCTGCTGCCCTCAGTTTTTCCAAGCATTATTGTCTTTTCCACTGAGTCTTGTCTTCTCATGGTACAGTATACCAAAATTACAGTAGCTTCTAGAGATGGGTACCAATTAAAAAAAATGGTGTTTGGTTTTTCGTTTTTCATTGAGAGGTCCGTTTTGGTTAGTTTCCTTTTTCGCGAATTTTTGGAAAAATTTCATTTTCATTTTTTGTTTTTCATTTCTACCTGCTTTTTGCGTGGTTTTTAAAGCATTTCCGTGCGCGGGCGTCCCCCAACGCCCCAGACCAGAGGGAAAACACTAAAAATAACTGATGCTGGCAGAGACACAGTATAGACTAGGTACGCAGGGAGGCTGCAAAGGCAGCGGCGGGCGTTGCCCAGGGTGCAAGGCAGCCGCAGAGTGACTGCACTGCGGGACAGGGGAGGGTACTCACCGAGAGGTACGCACGCACGCACACATGGAGGCTGCAGGACTGAAGCTAGAGTCGCAGAGACAGCAATCCCACCCTAACTCCCACCAGAGACTGCAAGGAGGACGGGGGCTGCCAGAGCTTTTTATGCCCTCTGTTGCTGCCAGACCTGCCCGCCCAGTCTGCAACCTTGGCATGGTATTGGTTGAACATGATCCCATCACATGCCTTGCCTCCATTTTGTGGCTGGCGACATCCATTTTGTCATCCTTAAAGGGAAAAGAAAAATACATTGTGATGGGAGAAGACAAAAACAAACGTTTTAAGGACCCCAACCCCCTGGTAGGTAATAATTTCAAATAATTATTGCATTATCACTGCATTTGTATGGATGTCCAGGGTGTTTTAATACCCAAGAAATCAATATTAGGCATCTGGGAGCCATTTTGGGTCAATTTCCCCTAACTCCCCTTAAAGGAAAAAAATACAGTGATCTGAGAAAAGACATAAATGCACGTTTTAAGGACCCCAACCCCTCCCCTGGTAGGTATTATCAGACAGTATAAATAATTATTGCTGCGTTTTTATGGATGTCCAGGGCGTTTTTTAACATTTAAAACAACTCATTTCATCGCACGTCGCCATTAATGAAAACAAAACGTAACGAACCCAATTTTTGTGGTTCTGTTCGCTTCGCTCCATTTTATCACAATTTTTGTTAGTCGTTTCGTTACGTAACGGAATGAATAATGAATAATGGAAACAGAAAAAAATTCATTTCGTGCCCATCTCTAGTAGCTTCGGTTTTCTCTCTCTTCTTTGCTTCTGGAGAGTTTGGGCTTCATTTGTTCAAGCTTCCATTTATTTGCTTTTCTGGCACTACATGGTGTTTGTAAATTTCTCCCCCAACACTGCATTTGAAGTGGACGATTCCCCCCTCCCCACCCTGTTAGCATTCAGCTTTTGCATCCACGGAAAACAATTGGGAATACGATAGTATGGCTGTCTTGATCTGCAGTGATACATTCTTGCATTTAAGGATCTTTTTTGCTTT
>JAHTLZ010000122.1:37884273-37912714 GCA_023846285.1 Phrynocephalus versicolor | reverse complement strand
TCTGTCTGTCTGTCTGTCTGTCTGTCTGTCTGTCTGTCTGTCTGTCTGTCTGTAGTAGTTATAGTTCACCATATATACAAGATCTCAGATTGAGTTACAGAGCCATACACTATTATTTTAGAATACTGTATTTTTCCATCTATAAGACACTGCCATTTATTAGACACCCCCACTTTTTAGACCCCCAAATAAATAAAATTAATAAATCCTCCTAGAGTCCTCCTCCACCCCCAGCACCGGCTGTTTCCTTTAATTTCCCCATTCTAAACACTCCTCTCCCCTTTGGTGGGCTTGTTTTTTGCAGGATCAGACTCTGTCAGGCTTGGGTAGTACTTTAAGAAATGCCATTTCAAGCTTTTTAAAAAGTGTGGCTTTTTTCTTTCTTTCCAGCAGTGCATTTCTTAATGGGCTGCTCAAGCCCAACAGAGTCTCATCCTGCAAAAAACAAAAACAAAAACAAAAACAAAAACAAAACAAAACAAAACAAAAACAAAAAACAAAAACCAAGGTCACCAAAGCAGATAGGAGTGTTTATAATGGGGAAATTAAAGGAAACAGTGGTGGTGGTGGGGGGGTGGAGGAGAAGTCAAGGAAATCATGCAAAAAACAAAACACGGAGGGAATCAGCATGGTGAGTTTGGATTCTCCCCCACCCCTGCAGCCCCAGGAAAGGGTTACTTCCATCTATACGATGCCCCTTGATTTTTTGTGTCATGATTTTAGAAAAAAGTAGCGTCATCTACACGGAAAAATAAGGCATATAATGTTCAATACAATTTTAAAACCAAACAGTTTAAAACACAAAATTAAAACATTAAAACCCAAACAATCCTCAAAGGCTTTCTTAACTGTTCATGTTTTGACTGGGCACCCAAAGGATGCCAGTGCCAGTGCCTGCTAAGCTCTAAGGGGAGGGTATTCTATAATAGGGGTGTTACACCAGAGAAAGCCCTCCCCCCATGTTTTCCACATAATTAACTGTTCCCAATGGTGGGGCATGGAAGAGGATCTCCCCAGGAGATTTTAGTAATTGGTCAGGTTTAGGAGCTCCTTCAAATCTCCCGGTCCCAATCTTAGGGCTTCATAAACCATCATCAACACCTTGAATTCAAACTAGAAGTATATTGGCAGCCACAATTAGTGTCATGTGGGTTCTGAAGGCTGTTCCTGTTAGCAGTCTAGCTTCTGCATACGGCAACTGCTGCAACACCCATGCCATTTTCAAAAGCAGCACCACATAGACGGCATGGCAGTAGTCTAAATGGAGGGTTACCAGGGCCATGTTTTCTTTGCCCAGAAATAGTTGTAGCTAGCAACCCAGTTGAAGCTCACAGGTGACCCTCTAATGAATGCAGGAGTATCCTAAAATTATGCATACTTCTTCTTTCAGGGGATTGTGACTCCACCCAGGTCTCTCCCCCGGCTCCCAGACATGGAAACCACTGAACCACAGAGCATCCATCTTGTTGGGGTTCAGCTTCAGTTTACTGACCCTCATCCAGCCTGCTATAACACTGGACAGCTGAGGCTATGTAAGTCCCTGATAATAAGGAGAAGCAGAGGTGAGTGTCATCAGCATATTGATGGCACCCAGCCCCAAAACTCTTAATGACCTCTCCCTGTGGCCCTTAAACAGCATGGGAATAGAATGGAAATCTATAGCACTTACAGGTTAATTGCCATGGGGCTGAGCAGAAGTTTTATTTATTTATTTATTTATTTATTTATTTATTTATTTATTTATTTATTTATTTATTTATTAGGCTTCTATACCGCCCATCTTCAGAAATAGAACTCTGGGCGGTTTACATAGACTGAACAAGATCAGTCAGCCAACAACACAACTAAAACAACAGTACATATACAATATTAAAATGTAGATTAAAAGAGAATCTAACCCTGGTGCGTGCATTTGGCTGATTGTTCTGACGGATGGCGTAAAAAACAAACAAACAAACAAAAAGAACTACACTAGGTCACCAAAGGCCTCCCGGAACAGCCAGGTCTTTAGCACCCTCCGGAAGGCCTGCAGGGACTCTGCTAGGTGCACTTCGCAGGGAAGGTGGTTCCAAAGGAAGGGAGCCGCCACAGAAAAGGCCCGGTTCTGGGTGGAGGTTTTCCGGGCCTCTCTGGGCGTTGGCACCTGAAGCGAGTGCACCCGTGACATCCTCGTAGGTCGGGCCGAAGTTGACCGCTGGGTGATACGCTCCGCCAGGTAGTCAGATCCCAAGCCATGGAGGGTTTTATAAACTAAAACCATGACCTTGAATCTAATCCGGGATGCAACGGGTAGCCAATGCAGGTGAGCCAGAACCGGGGTGATGTGGTTGAAACGACGCACACCCGCCACCAGCCTGGCCGCTGCATTTTGCACCCGCTGCAAACGCCAGAGAAGATTCAAGGTTATGACTTATATACCACCAGCTTACACACATCTTACACAAAGGCAACTCAAGGCAATGAACAACAACAAAGCCAACAAAACAAGGTAAAACACAAAGACAAGAGACAATATAAGTATAAACAGTATATAAGATTTAAAACAACAACAACAAAAATACCAACAATACCAAGAATATATACCATTATCAGTGGTACCAAAAGCCACCAAGAGTTCCAGAAGAATCAACAGGGTCACACTCCCCTTGTCTTTAACATGGAACAGGTCATCAGTCAAGGCAACGAAGGCGTCAACCACTTTGGTGTCAATTGTCCAAGTTCTGTATGGTGAAGGAGAACTGTCAGAAGGCGGTTGTGCACGGCAAATCTCAGCAACGGGGCCCTCTCTTCTGAACAGGACAAGAAGGAATAAAGGGCCGCGTTTGGCTGGATCCCCAAAGCGTTGCCTTGTGTTTAGCATGTGACTTTCCCCTGGCATTCTAGACTCCCAAATATTTCAGCCACCAACCAGACTGTAGTGGAAGGCTAGACCTTTGTAACAATTTGTTTGGTTGCTGAGAATCCCATTCAGTTTTAAACCGCAGCCACTTTCTGAAGAGGGAAATGAGAGCATTGTTCTGTATGGAGCACCTTCACATCAAGTCTCTGAAATGAGTTACATTTTGTGATATGTATAATTACATTTCTTTAATCAGGCAGTCGCCTTCCGAAACTTTATGCTTTTTAAGGGAATACCTATTTGGAGACACTTAAACAATAATGGTGAAACAATTCACATTAATCAGTTGTGACTGAGTTAAATGGAGCTTAATTGCCTACCTTGCTGGCACTTATTTGTCTAACAAACCTAAATGAAAGCAATTGAAAAGAGGGAAAAATCCCTTATTTAATGTTTTACACCTTGTTGGTTATTCAACTATAATTGGCTATTTTAGATTCTAGAGAGCCAGTCCAGTGTGTCTTCTCTTTTATTGGCTTCTGATGTTTAAAGGGAAAAAAATAATGAGAATATACTTCTGGGCTAGTGGTGATATCCACAAGTTTCCTTTTAAATACGCACAACAAAATGGATTGTTAAAAAAAAAAAAATCCTCAGAGTCCAGAGCAGCTTTTGTCAGTTTTCTACCAGACTGCACTCTGTACTCTGACAGAAAATTGCTCATTAATCTCTGAGGAATGACCAATTTGCCAGTAGTCAGTCAACTGTGTTGCTGCTGTTAATTTTTTTTAAGATACGTTGGGTGCCATTAATTGCTTGCTGTGAGTTGTAACAGCAGCAGCAACCCCCTCTGGATGGGACATTAACTCCCAAACGAGCCATTATCTATTGTACTTACCTTTGAATATATATATATATATATATGTACACGTGTCACTGCTGTAGGATAAGCAAGTAACATCACCGTTCTTATGAAAAAAGATAAAGTCTGAAAATTTTAGGCATGCCGCATTTGTGTACTCAGTACTAGGCATGGGCACGAAATGGAAAAATTGGGGTTCATTTTGTTTCATTTTGTTCCCCTGTGATACTCTTTAGTCTGGAAAAAAGGCGCCTGAGGGGGGGATATGATTGAGACGTACAAAATAATGCAGGGCATGAGTAAAGTGGATAGAGGGACGCTCTTCTCCCTCTCACAAAATACCAGAACTAGGGGACATCCACTCCAATTGAGGGTTGGGAGAGTAAGAACAGACAAAAGAAAATATTTTTCCACCCAGCTCGTTGTTAGTCTGTGGAACTCCCTGCCACAGGATGTGGTGATGGCATCTGGCCTGGATGCCTTCAAAAGGGGATTGGACAGATTCCTGGAGGAAAAGTCCATCACAGGTTACAAACCATGATGGAGATGTATCATCTCCAAGCTTAAAACTGGGGTACCTCAAGGCCCAGATGCAGGGGAGTGGTATCAGGAGACAGATATATAGTCTCGTGTGCTCCCAGACGCAACTGGTGGGGCCACTGTGAGATACAGGAAGCTGGACTTAGATGGGCCTTTGGCCTGATCCAGCATGGCTCTTCTTATGTTCTTACCACTTGAGTCTGAAATCTGCAGATGATGCCCAAGTAAGAGGAGCGGCTGCTACCTGAGAAGGCCAAATCAGGATTCAGAGGATCTTAACAAACTGGAGAACTGAGACAAAAGAAGGGGATTACAAATGGTTTAAACATTTCGGCAAGTTTAAGAATGTTTTGGAGAAGGTAGCCATGTAGCTCTGTCTCTATAGGGATTTTTAGAACAGGGCTTGCATGCAAATACACCTATGTACAACAGCCAATGAATATTTGGTATGAAATGTATATTCCATTACATTTTATATTGCACACCTCATTCTGCTGCTATATGTCTGAAGAAGTGGATGCGTCCATGAAATGTAACATTAAAATATGAAAGTTAGTCTTTAAGATGCCTCATGTTTTCTGTCCTTTGTTTTGTTTTTCTTTGAATTTTGCCTGGAATTTAAGAATGTTCTTAATTAGATGGGGAGAATCAGATTTACAGATATACTGTCCATAGGGAGATGCTGGACTAGGCATTGCTTTGGTCTGTGCCTGGTCTAGCTCGATCATGTGACTTTACGTCTTGGCTCTTGGCTGTAGTATGCACTTATGAATGCCAGTTATAACAACAAATAAACAATGATTTTGTATAACAATTTGTATCCCATATAAATTGACTGTGGTGAAATGAATAATGTCTGAATATAACAATTGGTGCTTCATATAAATTGGCTGCATTGAATAAAGCAGATGAGAATGACCAAATCGGCCCGAGTGCCTTGAAGCTATGAAAATCAGAGGAAATAAGAGCTGTTTTGAGTGGTGCCAATCAATTGCATTTGGTCTTAAACTTAAGACTGCAAGCCTCACCCTCACCTGATGGCAGAAGGGAGTTCATACCGCTGGTCAGTGCCTCTCTGGGCCTTTTCACACGACCCCTAAGATCCGCTGGCCACTTGAACTCGGACCAGCAATTTTGGGGGTTCGTTGCTCTTCCTGCGTCCCCACCCCTCCGCACTTCCTTGCTCCTGCCTGCGTGAGGGGAGGGAGGGGAAAAAGGGACAAAAGAATGCAGGCTCACCTCCGTTTGCTGGTCCAAGCCTCCCCGTCGTCCTGATTTCTTCTCTTAAAGTGGTGGGAGGCAAAACAAACAAACAAACAAACAGAAGCGAGGAGAGCCCGGGACTCACCAGATTACATCCGGATCTGGGGATTTTCACCCTCCCAGAGCAGGTACATGAAAAGTGCGCTGGGACGCACTTAGGTGGGCGTGGTCACACTTAATTTCCTGCAAACTCCGGAGCTGGTGGGGAAACAATTGTAAGCTCCGGAGCTGGCAGCCATTTGCGGCGGAGTTTAGGGGTCATGTACAAATACCCTCTCTTGTTCTCTGTCGGTGAGAAGGTGCAGTGCTGGAATGGAATGAAATTCCCGAGATACCTTCTACAGTGGGTGGTAGGATGTTTTCTAATGTTTTGGACCACAAGTCCCAGAATTCTAAGCTTAGCTTGTCAATGACATAGGACTGTGGGGGTTGTGGTCCAAAACATCTGGAACGCCGAAATGTGGACATGCCTGTAGGGCCACTTGCGTCTTCCCACTAGTTTAATTAGGATTGCTCTGTTCAGTTAATCTTAGCATGTCTCCTTGTGTCTGGCTGAAACCCAACATAACACTACTGTATATGCATTTTCCAATTTTACTTGGATTAATGTTCTCCTTTTTACTTGATTTAATTATATTCAGAAATACAGAATGAAAATGTAGAGGTGACAATGGCAACAATTTGCAGCTCCATTCTTCTTCTAAGGCAATAGGCAAGTCTGCTGGGACAGGGGTCAGGCCTTGGTCTGCAGAGGAGGGAAAAACTGCAAATTGTTTTCTTTGTCACCTCCATCTCATGTGGAATCTAAGCTCCATTTTGTTTTGTTGGCAGTCTGGATTTATTTATTTATTTGTTTATTTATAAGCCAAGGCCACCGGTTCTAGCACAGGTTTTGAATGGTTTACCTTACCTTGCGTTCCATACATACCATTTCTGTTTGACGAACTTTTCCGGAGTTTCACTGAAGTCAGTGGATTGTTCTTATTAAGATGGTTGGGCATAACGGCATTTATTCTGGTATTTTCTTGATATCACCCTACCTCTTTGTCTAATTGGACTTTGGTTCAGGATGTCTGCATAGTCAAGGGATGACTGACAATAAGGAATTCAAGGAAAGTTGTTCCTTATGTGGCTAACCCCGTGTCACTAGAATACATGTCCTTTTCATTTTGTTAAGTTTCAGAATACTGCCTTGTGGTTTCTAAAGTGCATGTTGGTACTAGGGGATGCTGTACAGATTTGTGTGAAAGCAAGCAAGCAAGCAAATTCTTTCTCCTCTCTAGACATGGACAGACATGTCTATACTTGGAGGAAAGCAAGTTTCGCATGGTAGTGGAGAAGTGGTACAAGCGCTCTTCTAGAAGTGAACAAAATCCAGAAAAGAAGTGGCCAGGGCTGCCAGCATTTCAGCCAAACGTTAAGGCCTCCTGCTCTTGAGAAAAACCCTCTTCTTTGGACACCCTCTTTGTTCTAAGGAGCCAAAAAAAAAAAAAAAACCTCCTGAGGATCCTCGTGTTTTTGCTGCTTACTGAATGAAATAACAAACATGAGATGCACACTTTCCGGTTCCTCTTAACATCTATGCCAAAGTCTTCCAAGACCTGGACACATGGGTGTTTGGTAATATGTCAGAGACAGGCAGACAGTGGTTATAAAGAAAATGACAGTGCTGCTAGCCAGCGGAGACCTTACAGAAATTTTGGTGGTGGTGGCTGTAAATAATGTGTTGTTGTTGTTGTTGTTGTTGTTGTTCAGTCGTTCAGTCGTGTCCGACTCTTCGCGACTCCATGGACCAGAGCTCGCCAGGCCTTCCTATCTTAATGTGTTGTATAGTTGTAATGCTAAAAAGAACTCCATGTTGGCCTCTGGGGATCCCCCCACCCCAACCCCCGATAATATAATGCAGCCAAATATCATTCTGGTATGTTATTCTGGGGGGAAAATGTGCTTCTTAGCAAGGATGTAAGAACCTTCAAAGAATGCCATTATGAAGCCATTACAGTGTCAAGATAATGACAGAGGAATGATTTCAGTGAGTCTGGCTCCCATTAGGGCTTAAATGCAGAATTAGATAGTGTCAATTAAAGTTATTCCTGTTTAAAGATCACAAGGATTTTTTAAAAAGAAACCCCATTCTCTGTGTGCCAAAATAAATGATCCCTTTTTAAAAAAAAAATCATAAAACTTGATGCTACCTCTGGGAAAAGTATCACAATACAGTGGTACCTTGTATAAAGGAATTAGTTCATTCCAAATGAAATTATGTTAAGTAAATTTTCCTTTATACAAATTTCCCACGGCAATGAATTGAAAACAGAGTACAGTAGGACCCCAGTATCCGCTGGGGATTGGTTCCAAGCCTTCCCATGGATAATGAAAACCGTGGATAAGAGAGAATGCCAAAATGTTCCCCAAAACTGGTGTTTTGTGATAGGACCTTGCTTTACAGCTGCTGTTTTGCAACATAAGCTTGCTTTACAGCTGCTGTTTGTGACAGTAGCTTGCTTTATGGCTGCTCTTTGTGACAGTAGCTTGCTTTGCGGCTGCTGAATTATTTATTTATTTTTCCTCTGCCAACCGTCGATAACTGAATCCGTGGATAATGAATAAGTGGATACGGGGTCCTATTGTAATCCCTAATCATGACCATTTTTATGTTGTACGGATTTGCCCCAATAGGCTATTCTGTTAAGCAAATTTCCCCTATCTCCGGAATTTTTTATGTTGTACAGATTTTTATGTTATACAAACCATTTGTTATACGAGGGTCCACTGCACTTGCCTTCCACTGATCTGTATGGTTACTAGTAGAGATGGGCACGAATCAGTGAAATTTTTGTTTTTGTTTTTGTTTTTTCGTTTTGTTACGTAACGAAAATGAAAAAAAATTTTCAAAAACAAAACGGAAACGGAAACGAAATGAAAAATTTTGCTGTGTTTTTCGTTTTCGTTGCGGCAAATGCATTGAACTGAAAAGAATGCTAATGAAACAGCAATTTTTCGTTTTTGTTTTTTCATTTCGTTACGAAACGAAAATGAAAACGAAAAATTTGCAAAAAACCCAACAAAAACGAAAACGAACTGAAACGGACCCCTAAACGACCAAACGACAAACGAAACACCATTTTTTTTTTAGTTGTGCCCATCTCTAGTTACTAGTACACTGAACACGGGGGCCTTGATTCTGAGTGCAGCATGAGGTTTTTCAAATGGCATGAGAAAGTTCAGTAGAGGGTTAAGAAGATAAAGGATGAAACCTATGTTTGCTGAGGCATCTCCCTACAGGCAGAGACTTCCCTAAGGGCTCTCCAGTGAACCTCATGAGAGCCCTGAGAGGATCATGTCTCAGCAAGGGGTCATCCTGAAAACACAGGGTGTCTCCTGGGATCAAGCTGACCCTGACCCAGCAACACCAGGGCAGTGATGCAGAGAAATCTCTATTGTTGCCCTGATCCTGGCACACACAAACAGTGAACAGGTTTTCTTGGAAGAGTTGGGGGGGGGAGGGAAGAGTCTCCCTTTAAATAAAGTAATGGAATAATGGAGTCTTCCACAAAGGAGAACATTTTGCCATGTTATTTCCAGCATGCAATTTTGTAAGGCACATTCAAAGTATCTCTGCATTTAAAAAAAGCACAGACCAGTTGTGCTTATCACAGCCCTGGGTGTTTTCGGTATTCTTTCAGGATTTCTGTGACTAGACTTCTGACACCAGTCTTAAAAGGGGAAGTCAGGACGAGGTCTGAGACAATCTAACTTTTGGCTCTATCAATCAGGAGGACCCCTTTAACTGTCTCTGAGGAGAACTTTTTGACTTCTTCCTGTCCAAGCATGCATCGGTGCTGGGAAAGAGAGACTGTGTCTAGTTCTAAAAACATTTCAAAATATAGAAAACAAATCTTTAGAAACTCACTCATTCAAGCTCTGGGCTTATTGGTTTTTAGTGTTGTGGCTAGGGCCAGTTTTCCTTTATGTTAGCAGAGTGTTGGTGCCTATATCCTGTCATAGTTTCAGCCATTCTATGAATCTTGCTAAAGGCTCTGTATTCATTATATGTGTGTTGCACTCACTCACACCTTTGCTTCACTATTCCATTGAATCCAAAACCACCATTGAACATATTTTGGCGAAGAGGGACTACAGATACATCCCAGCTGCTCTTTCTTCCATCCTACCAGCAACCACAGTACAGATCATGTGATTATTGTTTTGGGATTATCTGGAACTGTGTAAATCAACACGAGGGGAGTATTTGTTGGAACTTGTGTGTAGTGTGTGTATACTTAAAAAGTCAGCAAACTAAATAATTCAAAACAAACAAATAAAAAACACCCAAAACACAGTTCTAGTTATGAATATGAGATAGTGCACTTCCAAATTTGCTATTCAAAATGCCAGGGAATGGCTTAATATTGCTTCATAAAACATTGTGTCTATGTTCCCAGCAAGAAAAGGAGTGCCAAACTTTACATAGCAAAGGGCGATCTGAACGTTCACAACAGCAACAGTCAAGATGGTCTACTCTACAGGATACTCTCTTGTGCTCACTACCATTCACAACATGTCAAAAAAGTCCTAGCAATTACGTTGTGTGTGGGTAAGAAGCAGTTGACTGATGAAAGGAGTCCGCTTCCCTTGTATCTTTGTGAATGGTAGTGAGCATGTAAGGTTGTGCAACAGGATTTCAGCCATTGACTTCAGAGGATCAAATTATTTGTTTTGAGGATCCAACAAGATTACTTCAGTTCTTGGCTATTTTACCACTCCCCCCCAAAAAAAGATCATAATAATATAACATGATTTTGGCAAAATACTACCAATGTTGGCAACTTTAGATGAATACATTCACTTGTTTGTTTCCTTTATGTCCCTCCGGTATCCCATAAACTAGGATGCAAGAGGGATAATAGGAATATTTAAACTACATTTAAAAACCAATAAATTGTAACTATTAAAACATATCAGTTTTTCCTGTGTGTGTGTGGGGGGGGGAGAGGATGCAGTTAAAACCATTTAAATCTTGCTGAAATAATAATTGCACATTAGAAGTAAAAATAAACAACAAAACACACACACACACACACACACACACGGGGAAGGGGACAGAGAGAGAGAGAGAGACAGAGAGAGAGAGAGACTATAGCACTTCTTTTAAAACTCATGGGCTTGGCTCACCTAAATGAGAAGTTTTTTGTGGACCAGAGGAAGGTTTTAGGCCGTGGTCACACCTGGGTTTCGATCCTGATCTTCTGAAGGTCCAGCTTTTTCTCTTCGTCCCATCACGTGATTGAATAAGTGGGACAGGATGTCACATGTCAAAAGCTGTTTTTTTAAAATTTTAAACTGCAGTTCAGCTCCCTTGGCCAGCAGGTGGCACTAGCATTTGAAAACAGCAGACCACTTGGCTGGGGGAAATGAAAACTTGTAGGACTGGATAGAGCTTCCTGTTTCTCCAAAGGTGAAAAGCAATTTAAAAAACATAGCCCACTGGCCCCAGGAACAGCCAGTTGGTGCTATGAAAAAAGAAAGAAAAAGAAACCCGGATCATCTGCATGGTCCCACAGCGTCTGCCTCCTTAAAAGCTGGATTTTCAAAGTGAGGCAAAAATTTCCCTACCTCTTCAGTGAGTCACAGAAACCTCTCTTCAAGGGGCATTACTGGGTTTTCTTTTTTCTTTTTTTTCAAAAAGCCCGGTGGCTGTGGGGACAGCATTTTTAGACACGGGTTATCCGGTAATTTAAACTGCTTTTAAAGGGACGTGGGACCAGGGGCATAGTGTGCCATCAGGGACGTGGTTGATGCAACTGCGCTGCCAGCAGGGGTGGTGGGGTTCCGGGAGGGTGAAAGCTGCGCTGTTCAGCCCAACCCTTCAGGCGGATCGGGTGGCAAGAAGGGAGTCTGCACAGCTGGTCTGCACAGCTGGAGTGATGCAGTGATGCTCGGCTTTCACACCCAGCACCCCACCACTCCTAGTGGGCAGTGCCATGGACTGGGTGGCACATAACACCTTTATGCCACCAGGACCGCCACACTGCTGCACCACCGTGTGGCTTGGCCCTTTGTGCTGCCCAATGGGTGGGTGGGGCTGGGGTGCTGCCCAAAGGGTGTGTGAGGGGGTGAGGGGGGCCAAATTGATTCCCACCTACCACCCCCCTTTCCTGGGGGGGGGTTTCTAGGTACAAAGTCTTTAGAAGTGGTTTATCATTCCCTTTTTTTCTGGAGGTACTCAGAGACTCTGCAGCTTGGCCCAAACTGGTTCTTCTACCAGGAGGCATAGGGAAGAATCAAACTCCCAATATCCACAAACTAGTTACCCAACTTACTAAGCTATTTATTAATAAGGGAGAGAAATAATATTTATGTGGGTTTTTTTTTTTTACAATTTTTAAAGTATTTCAGCTGTTAACAAGCCTTTGATCAAAACATTTTCTGCTCCATTATTTTTTTACAGCTATATACAGTATTGTTCAGTTTGTTATTAGTTATTTATAAATAGTTTCTTTTACTACATGAACATGAAATATACAAGTGTTTGAATATTGTGTGTATTTACAGAGAGAAAAGTTATTAATTGATTTAAAAGCAGTAAAAATAAGGTAGTGGTGATAATAACTTTAAAATACGAAGATAGCCTAGATTGGTAGATAAAACACCAATAGCCATACCATTTAAGGTGATGACATATAACTTATATTGTAACAACAGCAGAAAATCATATACAGTAAAGAATTCTGTTATTGATTGAACAGAAATATTTTAGAAGGATTTTAATTTTTTTCCCAAAACAATCAACATTTTTATAGAACATCTCCATGGCTTGTTTTATATTACAGATCCAGATTTCATTTCAGCAGAATCTTGTAAAGCATTCCTATATCCCAAAATCCTATTGGGAAAACGTGGATACATAAGACTAAAGATCCCTTGCTGTCTGACTATGATGACACAGATAAACGGGTGCACAGTGTTGGGCAGCGTAGGTCAGCTTACTTGCACCTGTTGCCTGCTTACACAGCATACAACCAAGAGGATTCTGGGCATTATTCATTTGGGATCTTGTTTCATAATAATGTGTATGTTACTTTTCAGTCATGCAGAGTATACTGGCTCTTCCTCCATAGATCATATTTTTTCCGTCTATAAGACATCACCTTTTATTAGAACCCCCCTTTTAGAACCCCCAAATAAATAAAAATAAATAAATCCTCCTTGGTGTCTCCTCTACCCCCACCACCCCCACTATTGCCTTTCATTTCCGTGTTCTAAACACTCCTCACTGCTTTGGTGGGTTTGTTTTTTGCAGGATCGGACTCGGTTGGGCTTCAGCAGCCCATTAAGAAATGTGCACCAAATGAAAAAAAAGCCATGCCTTAAGACAGGCTTGTCCAAACTTCGGCCCTCCAGATGTTTTGGACCACAGTTCCCACAGTC
Organism: Phrynocephalus versicolor; assembly: GCA_023846285.1. Classification (NCBI taxonomy): domain Eukaryota; kingdom Metazoa; phylum Chordata; class Lepidosauria; order Squamata; family Agamidae; genus Phrynocephalus; species Phrynocephalus versicolor. Next base: position 37,899,779 of record JAHTLZ010000122.1, on the reverse strand, counting down.
CTTTGCCATTGGAAATACAGTCTTGGAATTCTGGGAGTTGTGGTCCAAAACATCTGGAGGGCTGAAGTTTGGACATGCCTGCCTAAAGACATTTCTTGATAGGATGCTCAAGCCCGACAGAGCCTGATCCTGAAAAAAAACAAACTCACCAAAACCGAGAGGAGTGTTTAGAATGGGGAAATGAAAGGAAACAGCAGGGGTGGTCGGGGTGAAGAACTCAAGGAAATATGGAGCTGATCATGCAAAAAACAAACCATGGAGGGGAAAAAGCAAGGTCAGTTTGGGTTCTCCTCCACCCACCCATCCCTAAAGGCTTACTTCCGTGTATACCATGCCCCTTAGTTTTTTGGCGTCATGATTTTAGAAATAAGTAATGTGGTATACACAGAAAAATACGGTAATGCCAATTAAGGTACACACAGAGAAAAAGAGAGAAACAAAAGGAAAATGCAAGAGATGGACAGACAGACACAGGTGGCTGTTGGGAGGGTATGTTAACTGTATGCATATGTACCAGAGGGAATGCAGCAGCTACTAGGTCAAAATATATATCCTCCACATGATGTGGGGAAGATAAAAGCACCCCCAAAGAAAACCCAGTTCTTTGCATAGAGTTAATTTTGGGTGGCTACCCTGCTAATTTGTACAGGATATAATTTGAGTTTTATTGAAAAATTAACTGAATGTGTGGTTATTGGAGAATAAATTTCATTGCATGTATCTGTTAACATACGGATGCTAAATAAGACATATTAATAGCCATATTTAGAGCGGCAATTTGTAATGAAATGAAGAACGACATCAAAGCTCCAGCTAAGGATCTTGAGTAACGTTTGCGCCCTCTCCGGTGTCTGCACTTTGTCTCACTTACTAAGGTTTTTATTCCCCAAGGAAGGAAACCTTTTAACTTCTGTCAATCACCAGCACCATTATTTTGAAGATAATTTATCACTTGTTTGACTGTAGTCTGAACCTTTTAGAAGTATTTTCTGTTTTGCAGAATTTAGGGCTAATCTAATAAGAACGAAAGAAGATTGCTGAGGGGGGAAAAGATTACACCACCAGATAATAACTTATTCTTTTTGGGATGAGAAAAGGGGATTCAGGTGGCATGAACTGCCTGTGACCCTTTATTAAGATTCCGTACGAGTATCGTTCAGAAGTCTATTCACAATAGGATTGCCGCCTTCCAGTTCTTGAAATCTGGACAGCCTAATTTTCATATTATGCAAATAGATTGCGAAGAATGCAAATTTTATCCTGGTTTTGACAGGAAATGTCCTTACAAGGGAAAAATGTAGTGGACCTGTTCACAAGTGAACAGAGCATGGGGCCACAGATGTAAACTGGAGAGGACAGCTGTAGATTGTGCCCGGTCCATAGCTGGACATATAAACTAGAGATAAGCATGGATCACTTTGTTGTGCTTTAGCCCAGTTTGTCAATGTGGTGGCATAGCTGCTGCATAGTCCTTTCCTTCCAGCCCCTGGCCTCACCCTGGCACCTCCACCCATCCACCTTCACGTGCCAGCTGGCTCGTTCTCCATGAATGGCTGCCCAATCTGGGTGGGTGGGTGGTATTTCCTTCCCCACCCCCTCCAGCAGCCAGCTAATGAATGGCCATGCAGGAAGCCCACCCCATTCTGCCTCCTTATGCGATTGGTTGGCTGCTACAGGAGGTGGAGTAAAGAACCCTGGGTTCCGGCCTGGACTGGGTAGCCAGCCCTGGAGAAAGAGCCAGCTGGTGCATGAAGGTGGGTGAGCAGAGATGCTGGTAAAGTGGGAGTAGGTTGGGGGGGGGAGAGAAGTGCATGGCAGGTGATGAATCACAGCTAACCTGTTACTTTTTATGGCTTTGCAATTACTTCAGATTTCCAATTAAGCAATTATTCAAAGGGTGATCAAATGCAATTTATTTTCAGCTGGAGACAAATAACAGTAGACTGACCATTTCCAAAAGAGTTAGGAAAGGGCCAGGCTGGAACATAGAGTAATACATTATATAGTTACATATCAGTTTCGTTTTAGTTACAAGGAATGCATCACTTTAGTCCAGTGGTTCCCAATCTGGGGGTCGGGACCCCTTTGGGGGGTGTCAAATGACCATTTCACAGCTTGATAGGTTGGAAGGAATGTCACTCAATGGCACCGGAGGCTGTGATTGGGTGAGGGTGCCTGTAGAGCAGGCATGTCCAAACTTTGGCCCTCCAGATGTTTTAGACCACAACTCCCACAGTCCTTTGCCATTGGAAATACAGGCTTGGAATTCTGGGAGTTGTGATCCAAAACATCAGGAGGGCCAAAGTTTGGACCTGCCTGCTGTAGAGGGAAGTTCTCTATGGCCCCTGCGGCCATGGCCTGCCAAAGGGGCCTTGTGGCCTCTTCCAAGCAGGAAAAGGGGGGGTCACCACAACATGAGGAACTGTATTAAAGGGTTGTGACATTAGGAGTTCACTTGATCAATAAATTCCTGTCTTTTCCATCTTCAAAGGAAATATGCTCCGCCCTTATCCATCCCCTATCCTACTTCAAAGTAACAGACCAGAATGTGGGGAGAGGAGGCAAGCATTGACTTATGGCTGTCTACTCCTTTATACTTCCCAGGTTCTTATCTATCTAGAAGTAGCAGTTATAACAGAAGTAATTGGACCATCCAATGAAGTAGTTTTATCCAGCTCCGTGATGTGTGCTGTTGTAGGTCAGGTCATGGACACATGGACTATACTGAGAATCCAAAGGGGAGGGTCTTGTATAATATATACACTTTAAGGGTGCCCCAACACATCTCTGCTGTCATGCCAGGAAATTGGGTTAAAACACGAGAAAGCACTTTGTGCCCCTCTGTAGTATAAATCAGTTCATGACAGGAAGTGGAAGTGTTAGGTTATAATGACCTAAATCTTGTTGCAAGCTCCTATTCTGAATAGATTCATTGGATCACCTGTTGAAAAGAGAGACAATATTCTTGTAAATCCAACTGGCTTGATTGGGTTCACCTCAGCAAGGACTATATTTCAGCATTTTATTCTAGATTCTGTTTCGTCTCTTTTTGCAAACAGATACCTTCCAAAGACATCAGTTATGCATTGTGCTAGATTTAAGAGGATTACCTTATGTACTCACGGCAAGGTGGGTCTGCTGACTGGGATGGGTTTTTTTGGGGGAGGTGGTCGGACAGAGACCACTGACTGCATTTCACTCAAAAGTGCCAAAATGCCAGGGAAGCGGGTTGTTGTGTGCTATACCAGTGATGGCGAACCTTTTAGAGACCGAGTGCCCAAACTGCAATTCAAAACCCACTATATTGTTTGCAAAGTGCCAATACAGTAATTTAACCTGTATACAGGTAGCTATGAAGGGGCGATGTCGGGTGCCCACAGAAAGGGCTCCGACTGCCACCTTTGGCACCCGTGCCATAGGTTCTCCATCACTGTGCTATACTGTTGGGGATCTTTGTTGGATCGGTTGTTGCAGATGATTTTTAGTTGCTTTAATGAGAGACACCTCTTGTGTTACTAAATGAAAAAAACTATTTATATAACTAGAAGGGAAGGGTACACGGGAGGTTTTTCTAACTATAACTATACTAACAGCCATCTTGCTAAGCCAGGAACATATGTCTCTACTTTCAAAGAATATAAGGCACACACACTAACTAGACTTCTACCAGAACATTGCAAGTGGTGTGATCTCAACAACCAATCGGCTTCGCTCTTCACATTAAATCCAGCTCATAATACTCTACATTCATATTAGCCCTGTAATGGCTGAAATGTAAATCTTGCTAAATATTCCAACATATACTCTATATTCAGCCCCAGTTCTCTGTTAATATGGGCATCACAGTACTCCACTATTTTCTATGGCTACTGTAAGTGCTACTCTCTTGTACCACTCCTATACACACGTTTCGTGCTGATAAGAGAAAAGAGCATCATTTTGTTTGCTTTAACCAGTGCATTCATTCCTCCTATTTGCATACTAAAAATAATAACCCTAATTTAAATTGAAACAAAAATTAATATCTGCCTTTCTGCTACTGGTTGTTCATTGGCACATCCTGCTTTTATCATGAGATTGTTGCTTCCTGTGGGTACCAATTATTTTTGTTACAGGAAAGATTTCCCCACAAAACAAAACAAAGCAAAAAACGATTGCCAACAAGAGGCGTTTCATGCTGCCCTCCACCCCATCACCCTCTGTTTCCCTAAATGCTAGTTATACCTGAGGTTTCTCTCATAGGTTCCCTTAAAACAGGATAGCGGATAAATAAAAGTAAGGTGGGACTCTGGGACTCCTGAAGGGCCAAAGGAGCCGTGGGCAGCACAGCTGAAATCCAGGCAAATACCTGGCTAGCTAAGAATTATGGCGGCCCACAAGAACAGTTAAAGGGGAATGGTTGAGGTTGTCAGTTGCATTCTTAATAGTGTGAGAAATGGAGAGGAAAAAGAGCCTTTTGCCTCACAAGCTGTTCTTCTCAGGTAACGCCAGTTTCCCCTGCAACTCAGATCCACAGGGATCACTTCACTCCTCCATCCAACCCTAATGGCCAAGGCTCTAAGGCCGTTTTAAAGGCTGTGTCAAATTTGGTGTCAAAGAGGCCACAATCACCCCCAAGGAAAAAAACATAAACAAAAGGAGAAAGGCAGCCATCTTGTGTGTGTGGGGGGGGTTATGTGCTGACAGTATGCTTCTCTTCAAAGGTTGCTGCAACCCACCACACGTGGGGTTATGAGAACAAGGGCTTGGCTCATCAGCCAGGCTCCCATGGCTCAGTGGTTTCAGTGTGGGACTAACTCCGATGGTGCGATCTGTTCCTGGACAGAATGTGTGCATACGTCTCTCTCTCTCTCTCTCTCTGTCTCTCTCTCTCTCTGTGTGTGTGTGTGTGTGTGTTCCCTTCTCTTCAATGGGCTAAGCAGAAATGCAGTGGAAACTACCTTACAGGCATCTATTCCTGTAGTATATAGCAGTAATCTGCGGCCCACCTAATTGTTCCTCTTCAGAGAATGCCTTGCTTCAGATTTCCAATGTTTTGAAAGAACAAGGCGACAGGATGAGGGTGCTAAATTAGTGTTTTGCCGCAGAGCTGCCCGGGAGACTGCAAAGAGATTTGAAAAATGACCTGGTGTTACCAGGCCCACAGTGCCTATTGTCAGGAGTGCTGGCATTACTATAAATCAACCTGTCCAACATCAAGGGTCAGTTGCTAAGATGTTTGTAGCATTTTACTTAATGGGATGTGCTAAGGCAAGGTGGATGCACCGTGGAACAGTTCATCCCATGTTTTATTTAGCTACATTTGTACCCTTCATTTCCATAAGAGATATAGAAAACGAGTAACAATAGAAATCCACAATTAAAATGTAAAAAAGCAGTGTAACAACAAGAACAACAAATATGAACTCTGTAAAATCCAACACCCCCCCTCCCCAAAACACACACACCAATAGCCAGAATCCTATTGGTAATTTACACTTGTGTAAGGAAATTACTGATACTTGGTCTTTGGCAGCAAATTTCCACTCATTATCAAGGTGCTGGTTGTATTCCTGGGCGTGTGTCCAATCACTGTGATTACCTCATCAGACAATTAAAACAGAATAAAACTCAGAGCAGCAGTAAAGGCATATCAGACACAGACCCCTATCTCACGGCGGATTTGAAGCCTTTATTTTGAAGAGACATCTTTTTCAGCTCACGTGTTAGCATGCCCAAAAAGGCGCTTTACCTGTCGTCTTGTCCTTAGCGATAAAAGGCGCCCTTTAATGTCCATAGCAAAGAAGAGTCGCTGTTTAAAGGTGCCTCTGTAAGCCTTGGAGAAAAGTACAGCCCCCAGCGGTGGTTCCAAGAAAAAGCGCTCACAGGAGTGAAAGGGGGCATGGTGACCTCTTTCTGAATGAAGAGGCGACTAGCCATTAGGACATCAAAAAAGGAGTGCCTATAACTGCAGAAAAAGTGCCCCAAAGCAAATGTGGGATGATGGCCACAGTCAGTTAAAGGCTTGTTTGAGGAAACTTTTTGTGTCATTGAAGGCCTTGAGAGGGGACAGAAAAGGCATCCTTTTTGTTTCAAAACTATTTAAAATACAAAGTCTGGAAAATCTGAATACTCAGTAGGCTTGATCAGGTGGCATTTCAGATAACTCAGTTCTAAGCCACTTTGAGCTTTGTGTTGTAACATGGGTTTAGTGATTTCAGCAAGTGATTTCAGCTCTTGACATAGCAGGCTGGAGACAGCTTCTAGTGTAACAGCTCTTTATTCAGGGAGAGAACAGGACTGGGGACTGGGGAGAGGGAGCTACATTTATAGGAACAAGGACTGGCTAGGAAAAGATACATTTTGGAGGGAACAATTACAAGCAATCACAAAGCTGCCTTTTGGCGGGAACCAATAGGATTGAGGATCCAAATGCAGCAACTTGAATCAACCAATAGGCCTGTTCCCTTTGGAACAGGAAGGCAGTTACTTCAACAAGCAATTACAGATAATAGGAATACAGATCAATACACAACCCTTTGTACGTTATAAGCTCCACTTATAAGTATAGTAAACTGGTAACCATATACTTCCAGGTGTGTGGATAAAACTACTGTAAGGGATGCATAATTGCCTCCAGAACTGTACTCAGAGAGTGATGATTAAAATATCATTTTCTAAGTGGGGGAAGGTAACAAGTGGGTTACCCCAAGGCACAGCCCTGGGTCCAGTGCTCTTCTTCAACATTTTTATTAATGACTTGGACAAGGGAGGGAACGCTAGTCAAATTTGCAGATAACACAAAAGGGGATGGAATAGCAAATATCCTGGTAGACAGAAACAAAATTCAAAATGATCTTGATAGGCCGGAACACTGGGCTGAAACCAACAGAATGAAATTTAACAGAGGTACAGTGGTCCCCCACCCATTTGCGGTTCATATACTGTGGTCCCACTATATCACGGGACTGCAGTATATGAAAAAAGCCCCCCTGGGGTAAGGGGGCAAAGGCCTTTTTCAGAGCTCCCTTACTTACTGGCACTGCCCCGAACGGGCCTGTGGGGGACCTTTCCTAGCCTTCTGGAGGCCCCCAAAGGCCTGGGAAGGCCCTTGCAGGCCCATTTGGGGCAGCACCAGGCTGGGGGTATATACAAAAGTCCCCAGATAGGCGCCTCAGGACTGACCTGACCTGCATCCGCATATCACGGATTTTCAATTATCGTGGGTCGGGTCAGGTCCCTAACCCCTGCAATAGGTGGGGGATCACTGTATGTGCAAAGTACTGCACCTAGGAAGAAGAAATCGAATGGATGGTTACAAGATGGGGTAATATAGCAATAGTGCATGTGAGAAGGATCTTGCAATTCAGGTAGATCATAAACTGAATATGAGCCAACAGTGTCAGGTGGCCACGAAAAAAAGCAAATGCTATTTAAGGCTGCATTAAAAGAAATGTAATTTCTGAATCCCGTGAGGTGCTCGTTCCCCCTCTCTTCTGCAGTGGTTAGGCCTCCCCTTGAGTACCGTGTCCAGTTCTGGACAACACACTTAAAGGAAGATGCTGACAAACTGGAACAAGTTCAGAGGTGGGTGACAAGGATGATCAGGGGGCTGGAAACCAAGCCCCACGAGGAAAGGCTGGAAGAATTGGGCATGTTTAGCCTAGAAAAAGAAAAGAAAAAGAAAACAGAGGGATGATCTGATACCGCTTTTCAAATATTTGAAGGGCTATCCTAGAGAGAAGGGGCAGGTTCTATTCTCGATCATCCCAGAGTGCAGGAGACACAACAGTGGGCTCAGGTTAAGAGAACCCAGCTTTCGGCTGAATACAGTGATCCTCCGCCTATCCCAACCTGCGATCATTGAAAATCTGTGATATGCGGATGCAGGTCAGGTCAGGTCTGGGGAGCCTAACTGGGGGCTCTTGTACTTACCACCAGACTGGTGCTGCCCCGAATGGGCCTGCGAGGGCCTTCCCAGGCCTTCTGGAGGCCCCTGGGAAGGCCCTCGCAGGCCTGTTCGGGGCAGCGCCAGTCCTGGGGTAAGTATAGGAGGCCAGAAACAGCCTTTGCCCCTTACCCCAGAGGGGCTTTTTCATATACTATGGTCCCGCAATATAGCAGGACCGCAGTATATAAACTGCAAAAGGGTGGGGGACCACTGTATCAGGAAGAACTTCCTAACTGTTAGAGCAGTACAGCAACAGAACCCAACTCAAGAGGTGGGGAGTGACCCAAACACTGGAGGCATTGAAGGGAGATCTGGACAACCACCTGGCAGGTATCCTTTGATTTGTATTCCTGTGTGGAGTGGGGGGTTGGGCTTGATGGCTTTTTAGGCCCCTTCCAAATTCACTATTCTGTGATTCTGTGATACCTGCCACAGGCCTCTGCCTACACTTGGACCACAGCTGTCTGAACTCAGCGAATTTTGAGTCTTCAGAGCAAAGTCCACAGAGCCTACTACAGTAAACCAGAGGATGTTCCAGACACAGCATTTGATCCCCTTTAAAGAGGGACCAGTTGCTGTTCTTTCCATGGGCGTTTATACACGACCCCTAAACTCCGGGGCAAATGGCTCCCAGCTCCGGTCATGACTTCCCAACACTATAGGGATATGTATACACACCAATGTCATAGTATGAGCATTCGGTTTGCCAGAGAAAATTGTTTTGATATGTGAAATCTTACAGTGACATAATTCTGTTAATTCAGGGCTGTCTAACTTTGAACAGGCCGAGGTCTACTTTTTCTGGCCCATAGTGCCTGAGGGCTACTACACTAATACCTCTACTTACGAATTTTATCCATTCCAAGCACATGCTCGTAAGTAAAAAAAAAATTGTAAGTAGAGCAGTGGTTTCCCAAAGGAATGCATTGAAATCTGTTCCCTCCGGAATGGATTAATTGATTTTCAATGCATTCCTATGGAAAGGCCGACCATGCACACACTTCCCTTGCATCCGCTCGATTATCTGGCCAGTGGGGGGAGTAGGGGACCATACCATGGCCCTTGAACTGTCCCGCTCAGCTGAGAGAGTGGGCTGGCAGCCCCAGAACTTTGCTGGGACAGTGGTGGTCCTTGGTATGGGGGAGGGAGGGGTGAAGAAGTTATCCCGTCAGTTTTTTTAATTGGTGGCCGGTGGGCTACTTTTGAACTCTTCACAGGCTACCAGCAACCCGCGGTCTACCTGTTGTGCAGGCCTGTGTTAATTTATGAGATGCTGCAACTTTTCTATCCCCTGTAATTTTAGTCTTTTTTTCTTTAATTTTATCAACACTGATGTTCATAACTATGGTACTATAAAATGATTTGGACTATAATATTGAAAAAGCTCTCATTACAATTGCCAAGAGCCTAGGAAATTTCTCAGGATTTTTTGGAGATCCAGGATTAAAAGCCACTGCTCTGTAAAGAAGAGGTAATTACACTTCTTTGTTGTAACACAATACAAATATGTGACTGAAAGTACAATACAGGCCAGGGGAAATCTGGCATCTACTATTTGGTTACAATCTAGCACAGGCATGCCCAAACTTTGGGCCTCCAGATGTTTTGGACCACAACTCTCACAGTCCTTTGCCACTGGAAATACAGGCTTGGAATTCTGGGAGTTGTGGTCCAAAACATCAGGAGGGCCGAATTTTGGTCATGCCTGATCTAGCACCAGCTACTGAGTTGCCAGATTGTAACAACTTAGTGATCTGTGGCTTTCCTTTCTTACGCTTTTCCTACCTGTGCAAGTCTAATCTAGCATTAAACTAGTAATTTATTTTTAATAATAATAATAATAATAATAATAATAATAATAATAATAATAATAATAATAATAATAATAATAATAATAATAATAATAATAATGGTGATGATGATGATGATGATGATAATGATGATGACGATGATGACGATGATTATGAAGAAGAAGAAGAAGAAGAAGAAGAAGAAGAAGAAGAAGAAAACAACTGAAGTAACAACATTCATAAAAATCAGAGGTAAATAAGATAAATTAATGGCGGACGAGATTAGATCACTAAATCAGTGAGGACACATAACAGTTAATAACCAGGAAAAGCAGATTGAGGTAACTAAGTCTTCAATCTTTTCTTGAAGATCAACAACGAGGGGGCCAGGCAGGTCTCTGAGGGCAGTTGGTTCCAGAATCTAGGAGCTGCCCCACTGAGAAGGCTCAGTTCCTTGTTGTTGACTTGTGGGCCTCCCTCGGTGTCGGCACCCTCAGATGACCCGCCTGTGACAAACCAATGTCACGGGCAGAACTCTGGGGTAGGAGCCGTTCTGACAGATGGGAAGGTCCCAAACCATTTAGGGCTTTGTTTGTCAACATTAAGAACTTGAAGTCAATACGGTAACAAATTGGGGCAATATGATGGAATCTTTTAGTACCCAATACTAGTCTGGCCGCTGTATTCTGCACTAGCTGAAGCTTTCACAATAATTTCCAAGGCAGCTCCACGCAGAGAGCACTACAATAGTCTAATCTCAAGACTACCAGTACCTAGACAAACATCGTGAGAGCACCGGGGTCCAGGAAGGCACACAGCTGCGCAATCTGCCTAAGTTGGTAATGTGCAGCACGGACCACTGATAAATTGACTTGTGAAATTAAAATTAGGAAAGGGCTGAGCAAGTCTAATGACTTAAATGGAATATGGGATAAATTATTGGTATATGTATTTCAAGAAGGCAAGGGATATATACCTGGAGAAGACTCAGTGTACTTCTGGAGAGAAATGGGCTGGTCAATACCATGAAAGTTGTAATTTTGTTTAAGTCCTGAGGGGGGTGGGTTGCACTGGGTTTGTGTCTGTATATTGTTATAATTTTGTTATTTTGTTATTTTGTTATTTTCTATCCTTATGTTATTTTGCTGTTTTATCTGTTCTTATATAAATAAAATATATAATTTAAAAAAAAAAACCACTGATGCCACCTGGGCCTCCATAGTGAGCACTGGGTCCAGAACTATGCCAAGACTGTGCACCTCATCCCATATGGGAAGAGTTATCCCCTCCCCCAAAACTGAGGGAGTTTCCCAACCCGCCAACACCAGGTGGCCCCACCCGGAAGACTCCCATCTTGCCCAGGTATAAGATAAATTGGGGAACCCAGGGAGTAACATTATGGAAGCAGGTGTTCCCACAATCCACATGAATATGTTACCATACCACCACCTAGAGTCATGCTGCTCCCTATTATGTTGAACGAAACAAACAGTAATACAGGCGAAACACCATTAGAATTGTTCCAGCTTTTAACAGTACAGTAGTTGAGTCCAGTGACCCAGAGGGGGAAACTTTCAATGGTAAGGGAAAAAAGGGGTCAGACTGATTCATATTGCCCTTTGCATTGTCTGATCACTGGAAAATACCTTCAAATGCACCCATGCTATTGGAGAGGCAAATTCCAAAGTATTTGTCAGTGTAGTCATCATCCCAATCCAAAAGCACTATCAACAACTGAAGTGAAATACTGGTGACAGTCCTCTATGGATAAGATTTCCAGCTTGTCTAACAGAACAGCTTGGTTTCTAATTTTCATATTGTTTTGACTGAAGCATGGGATGCCACAACAACATCATAGCGAGTGTTTTGTTTTGTTTTGGTTAAATGTTGCCATGGAACAATATTATTTCCTCACAATAACATTATAAGATAGCTCTTCTTTCTTTACAGATTCATGCAAAGAAGATATATATAGCCCTGTTTGTATGAATCGGAAAACAAATAATATGTATTTAGACCTTGAAGAACACATTGATAGTGAAGGGTGGAACCATATTATATGAAGACTGAGAATGCCCCAAAGGTCTTGTTTTGATGTTAATCTTTTGTTTTCCTAAGCCGAGCTCATCTTCTTGGCTCCTAAAGGTTGGTACCTCTCAAATCTTCATCCCTGCCTTCCAACTTCTTAGATATCCAACGGCTTTACCTGGTTCTCATTGGGAAGCTGGGCTTGTCAAGCTCAGGAGATGTTGTTTTCGACTCTTCCTTTTCCCTTGATGCTGGAAAGCCTTGGACTGGCGGGCAACTCCAGCCAGATGTGGTACTTAGGAGATTTCCCTTTTTGTGTCTGACGCATGACCTGTGCAATTTGTAGTTATTTGAAGCTGCAAATTGTTTGTGTATAGTTCCTGAAAGAGGCATCATCGTGAGAGATGGTAGGCGAGAGATAGCCCTAATCTTTCCTCTGTGCTCTCTCTGCTCCTCTATCAGCTTTCCCAAATCAATTCTTCTCCCGCTCAAACAACACCAATTAATTTTGCAATCCAATCAGTAATTCCATCACCTCAAAATAGAGACTCAATTATCTCCCCTCAACACAGACAATGCCCAGCAGACACTCATCATTAATCATGCTCAGGGTCCCCGGAGCCCTTCCACACAAGAGCTATTTACGAGGGCGGGTGTTTGTACCTTGGCTTTCGTAGCCTCCTGCTTCTGCTTCGTTCCCAGCCCTTGCGCATCATCTGCTTTCTTATGGTCCTAAGAAAAGAGGGGGCTGGTCAGTTGCTTTCTCCAGGAGTTGGTAAGGGAACACAGGCTTCCTGTGCACATTTTGCCTGTTAGCAAATGCTAGCAGCATGCTGAGGCCCAGCTGTTGCTCAATCCCATTTTCGCTCCCCTCTTTTGTTGTTGTTGTTGTTGTTGTTGTTGTTGTTGTTGTTGTTGTTGTTGTTGTTGTTGTTGTTGTTGTTGTTGTTGTTGTTGCACATTGCAAAAAATCCTTGGGATTGCACAAGTGTACAGTTTTTTGCATAATCAAGGCTAAGTGTGAAATATAAACAAACAAAATATAACAAAAAACCCTGAGTGTGCAAATCCACTTCTGCCTGATTTTGGACATCATCAGGGCTCTCTCGACTTTGGATGTGGCAGTTCTAAACAATGCCATTATGCTGCGTCCTTCCAAGGCCTTCATCCAATACAGCCACTCCTCACTTAACAACCTACCTGCTTAATGACTGCTCACACTGACAACATCCAGCCGCAGCTGCAGCTGCCATCTTAATGCTGCTTCAGGAACAACCTTCATTTCCAGCCTGATTCTGCTTGCCTCCACCTATCCTGTCAGCCGCTCAGAGAATGGACCAGGTGGAGCAGAGTGTCTTTCACCTCCATCTCTGTTTCCCCCCTCCTTTTTGTTCTCCTGTGGCTTCCAAGGGAGTCTCCCTCCTCTGGCCTGCCTGCAAAAAGGTCAGACTCAACACACCACAAACGTCTGCATTTAGGCTACTCACTTAACAACCAATTCACTTAACAACCTAGTGATAGGAATGCAGTTCAGTCATTAAGACTGCTTTCCCACCACCCCGAAAATCTGCTGGCAACTTAAATTCAGATCCCCCCAACCAGAGATCATATGGTTTTTGTCCTGGTTGCAGTGTTCCCACCCTCCCGCACTCTGATTCTATTGCTTCTGTCTGCTGTGAGGGAAGAGAGAAAAAAATGCAGACTCACCTCGGCCTGCCTCGGCAGCAGCTAATTGTAGCAGGACAGGAAGTCCGTTAGGGATTCCTGTCTGTTAAAAGGGGGTGGGCAACAAAAACAAACAGAAGGTGGAGGAGAGCCAGGCATTCACAGCTTTAAAATCCGCCTCGGAAAATTTTTTACCTCCTCAAGACCAGGTACTTGCAAAATGCACTGGGGTGCGCTTAAGTGGGCGTGGTCATACATTTTTTTAAAGTCTGCTGCTGATGGGAAAACAATTTTATGCTCCGCACCTGCGAGCATTTTGCATCAGATTTTAGGGGTTATGTGAAAGCAGACTAAGTGAGGAATACCTTTAAGTTATTTTCCTTCTGGTTCCTCATCCTGCCACTTGTTTCACTTGAAGTAATCAGCTGTAACACAATGTATTTGTACTTTCTCATGTGACTAAAGCCTCTTTTTGTCCTTGTTGTGCTGTGTGCATTGCAATGTAATAGTATCAAGCCCATGACCTCAGGGGATTATTCCTGAGTAAACAAACGTGGTTGAGTTGCTAGGGGAATGGGTTGGATCACCAGATGAAAATGTTCGCCTTGTGTTTGGCTTTTGCAAACAAAGCAAATTCCACGTTGGGGATCTTAAAGAAAACTATAAAAATAAAACTGTAACCATCACAGTTCTTTTCACACCAGTCTGGGGCTCAGTGCTCTGCTCTAACACTTTGAATCCTGCAGACAATTTTGCTTTCTCCCCCCTCCCTCAGAAAATCCTGTAAATCTGGGAGAGAGTCAGAAACTGGCCATCAAAATAATCAAGGAACTGTCTTGCGAGAGGAGGTTTACAACAGAGCAATCATTTGCAGTTAGGAAGAAAGATGATCACTCGATAAAGGAACTCCAGGGAGATGTATGAAATTAAGCATGGTATGGAGGAAATGTTCACAGAGCACCCTCCCCCTTCAGATTCACAACAGTGGAATCCCACTGGATCCTCTCCTGGCTTTGACTGGTGGGAGATTCACAATAACAACAAAAGGAAGCATTTTGTCATGCAACAGAGAAACGATGCAGTTCACTCCCACACTTGATGTAGTGATGGCTTGAAAGGGGCAGCGTCACAGACTATTTCCTGAAAAGGCTATCAGTGGCTATTGGTCATGATTAGGGACGGGCACGAAACGGAAAAATTATGTTTCATTTTGTTTCATTTTGTCCCCCCCCAAACATTTTTTTCATTTCATTTCATATGATTCCCCCCCCCAAAAAAAAAATCGACGAAATCTCAGTGCCGGGTGCCTGCCCTCCTCCTGCTGCTGTTTTCATTGTCGTGGGAGGCAGAGGAAGAGAGAGCAGGTGTGCACTTTGCCCCTCCCACCATGTTGAGCTGCAGCCACACCAGATCGACCCCTCCCTCTACCCAGTCCCCAGCGAAAAGCCTCCTCACCAACCACCCCCACCTGGGACATTTCCGTGAAAATAAATCTTCTGGGAAGACGGCGGGACAAAGGCTGAAAAACGGTAATGTCCCGGCCAAAACGGGACACTTGACAGCTATGCTTTGGTATCCCTCCCCATGAAGGACTTTGGGGCACAACAAGAGGGGCAATTCATTTATAGAGAAATGGCAGTGAGCATATATGTTCAGCTCTCCCCATCCCACATCATTTCCCTGATCTAAAAGATACAACATATATTGCCTCCATTTTTTCATACTAGGGTCAATATCATTTTCAAGGGTGAGTGAGAGAGAGAAAGAACTAACAAAAACCCATGGAATCACGATTATGTGTTGTGTAGTGGATAGCATGGTGGGCAAGGACTCAGGAGAGATGATTTCGAATTTCCCTCTCAGCCATGGAAACTCATTTGAGGGGGTTTTTTTTTGTTAGAACAACATTTTAAATATCTCACTCATCTTGAAAACCCTATTAGGGTGACTATAATTTGACAGCACATAATAACAGTCTTGGCTCCCATGAGATTTAGGAGTTCCAGTCTTTGCTTTCCCAGATACTCTGAGAGAGGGTTCAGGTAAATGATGATGATGATGATGATGATGATGATGATGATGATGATGATGAT
>JAHTLZ010000122.1:37866155-37884263 GCA_023846285.1 Phrynocephalus versicolor | reverse complement strand
ATGATGATGATGATGATGATGATGATGATGATGATGATGATGATGATGATGATGATGATGATGATGATGATGATGATGATGATGATGATGATGCCTTGACAAGGTGGAGGGGCTTGCGTGCTTCAGTGAAACTGAGAGCTATGCTGGCAGTAGCATTGCTATCAGAAGGGTCTCCCAAGCCACACAGGTCTCAGTGGAGAAACCAGGCTGTCCACCCCCAAAGCATCTGATCCAGAGTGGGCAGCTTCAAACATTGTCTGATCCATAATGGGTGGCTGGCATAATGCCCAGTGAGAGCAGTGAAGAAGGCAAGAGGGAAACCACTCCACTTAAGATCCACTCCCAAAGTGTCTGATCCAGAGTGGGTGGCTTCAAACAACATATGATCCATAAAGGGCAGCTGACATAATGGCTAATAATGGCAGTGAAGTAGGCAAGAGGGAAACCACTCCACTTAAGCTAACTTCCCCAGGCAAATCTTTAAGCATGACGGCAAAACCTAAAGCCCAGTCCCTGGCAGCCGTTCAGTGCACAGGGAGTGCTAAGAATCTCTGGGCGGCGATGGGCACGGGGTGTGTGCGGCGATGGGCATGGGGGGCAGCGGGCGGACGGCAACGGGCGGTGGGGGGACGGACGGTGGTGGCCAGCGGTGGGGGGTGGGGGGCAGCAGACTGGCCAGCGCCACCTCTCCATTTTGGCACCCTAGGCAACTGCCTAGTTCGCCTTAATGGACGCGCCGGCCCTGAGTGTACTATGCTGATAACTACAAACCTCATCACTTTAATGGAGTGGGATTCGTAGTTCATCCAAACACCAGTAAGACTGTCAGAAAGTTTGTTCCAGAGTTATTTTTCTCCAACTTAATGTGCAACCTGTCTTGTTAACTATTATCCAGGTGTATGCACCATCTGATGCCTCAGATGGTGATGTAGAAAAATCTTATACTCAATGAAAGACTGCTTTATCATTTACCAAACCAATGGAAATTACCATTATTATGGATGATTTCAATGCAAAGGTAGGACAAGGCCAACAGTCTGAAGTAGTATGGATTAGGAATTGGATTAGGAATTGGCAATGAGTGAGGGGACCGACTAATTTAGTTATGTCAACAAGAGGAATTTATAATAGCAAATGCGTATTTCCAGATGTCACTGCACCACCTTTACACATGGACTTCAAATGCTAACAGGAATATCAAGATTCAGATTGATTACGTCTTGATTAATAAATGTTTTAGGAATTCAATTAAATGTGTAAAAACATACCCTAGTGCAGATATTAATTCAGATCATAATCTTTTGTTAGCAATAGTGAACCTTAAATTGAAGAAATGTCAGTCAAAGGTGACAAATAGTCGAACTGTGATTTCTAAGCTTCAGGACACAGCAGTAAGAATTGAAGTTCAATCAATCCTGAGTACAAAATTCAAAACGATCAAGGAGAAAGCAGATGTAAATGAATTTGAGAACACCTGGAGCCAAATTAAAGCTGCTGTGAATTAGGTGTGCCAAGATAAATTAAAGATGGTTGAGAGAAAGATGACCAAACCTTGGATCAGTTGAAATTCTGAACCTCATAGATAGAAGAGAGATGAAAAATTGGGATCCTGTAATATATAAGCAACTGCAGAAAGAAATACTGTATGGTGGAAAATAAGAATGGCAAAGGAAGAAAAATGTTCAAAGGAATGTAGCAAAAGTGAAGAATTGGATGCTAAGCATGATTCATTTAACATGTATGAGAAAATAAGGCAAGCAGCAGGTGTGTATAACAGTAGAGGAAGTGAATCTCTTATTGGCAAAAATGGTAATACCTTGACAAGCACTGAGGAGAAACTACAGGAGTAAAAGGTATATATAGAACATGTTTTGAAGAATAAAAAAAGTATTGACTATGGTGTCAAGTTAGATGATGGTATAGATATCATGGGGAAGAGGTAGAACATACCATTAAATTATCGAAATGTGGCAAAGCCACAAACCTTAATGAAATATATATGGAATGTTTGAAATTGCTTTAGGGAGAACAATCACTTTTCCCTCTGGTCGATTAGTACAACAGCATCGATAGAAGTGGAACCTCCAACAGGACTGGCTCAAATCCACTTTTATACGACTTCCAAAGAAAGCTAGTGCAAAAAGTTGTAATGAATACTGGACAATCAGTTTGATGAGTCAAAGTTGTTTTTAAAAGCCCTGCATTTAAGAATATATCGGAAGTGTGAAGAGAGCATTGGAGATACTCAATTTGGATTCAGGAATGGGTTTGGATCTCTGGAGGCATTATTTAGCCTTCAAATACTAGTTCAGTGATGTCTCGATGTCAATGTTGATGTTTTTGTTTGCTCCATTGATTATGAAAAAGCATTTGACTCAGTTAAACATGATAAACTTATTAATATTCTTAAAGAACTGGGCTCAGACAATCGTGATATAAGATTGATTGGGAATTTGTATTGGAATCAGCATGCTGGTGTCCAGATAGATGGTCAGATATCAGAAGAGGTGTCAGTTACAAAAGGTGTTCATCGAGGTTGTATTCTCTCACCTCTACTTTTTAATATATATATTCAGAAAGAATTTTCTGGATGCTCTTGAAGGAAAGAAGCAAGGTGTGAAAGTGAATGGAATTCTTGTTAATAACATAAGAGAAACTGACAACACTGCAAAAGGTCTGGTAGATTTGCAAGGATTATTGGATTCTGTTGCTGCAAAAAGCACTGCCATGGGACTGTGACTTAATGTGAAGAAGACAAAATGGATGGTTATCAGCAAAAAACAAAATGGTTCACAGAACCTTCTCAAGATCAGCAGTGATGCATCTGAGAGAGTATCATCTTATAAATACTTGGGGGTGGTTTTTCAAAGATAACCGGGATCCCTCATGTGAAATTTGCTGCAGAATTGAACAAGCTAGAAATTCCTTCCAGAAAATGAAGAAAGTCTTGACAAACCAGGACTTATCTATCAGACTTCCTACTCGAATACTTCGATCCTATGTATTCAGCATACTTCTCTATGGTGTTGATACTTGGACCCTTACAGACACATTATGCAGGAAGATGGAAGCATTCGAAATGTGGACATACAGAAGAATTCTGAATATAGCTTGGACAGCCAGAGTCACTAACATGGCTGCATTACAGCACACAAATAAAAAGTTAGAAGTTCTCAATTACTGTAAAGAGAAGAAAATTGCAGTATTTCGGACACATAATGCACAATAAGAAATACCATCCGCTGCAAGTTATCCATCAAGGAGCAACAGACAGGAAGCATGGCCCGGGGCATAGAAGTACATCTGGGCTTAAGAGCTTAAGCCAATGGTCCTCAGTAAGCACAGCTGCTCTGTTTAGAATAGCTTTAGATCAGTGGCTCTCAACCTTCCTAATGCTGTGACCCTTTAATACACTTCCTCATGCCCTGCTTGGAAGAGGCCACAAGCCCCCTTTGACAGGCCACTGCCGCAGGGGCCATAGAGAACTTCCCTCTGCAGGCACCCTCAGCCAATTGCAGCCTCTGGTGCCATTGACTGACATCCCCTCCAACCTATCAAGCTGTAACTCAGTCTTCCTCCCCTTCCTCCTCCAGACCCAGGCCGTTTGTGCCTTTTTCTTCCCCGGCTCATGGCGACCTCTGTGAAATGGTTGTTCGATCCCCCCAAGGGGTCCCGATCCCCAGTTTGGGAACAACTGCTTTAGATAGAAACCAGTTCAGGCTACTGATTGCCACCCTTCTACGAGGACATAGCACATGAAGAAGAATAATTCAGCTCCGATTTCATTTATCCATGTTCTAACCTCCTGATAGCAATACTATTATTTGTTTTATGTACAGTTTCTGCTGAGCATTGTTCACAAGCACTAACTGATATGACACTTGGCTGCAGTAATTCAGACTGCTTTTTCTGGTGAAATAATATATCACCAGTTCCGAAGGAAGTGTTTTGGCTTTCTGTTTGCTAGTGAGCCTAATTCAAAGGTCTAGAGCTCAGGTTGAAAGTCTAAATACCACTATGCCCAAATATGTGAAAGCACACATGTCTTCTTGTAGTACTTTAGAGTCAACTCCCCATGCCTTTGGGGAGTTCGACTGTTAAGAAAGTACAGCATGCATTTGGGGGGGGGGGAGGAAGGAAGACCCTTACCTGTGGAGGCAACCTGGCTCAGAAAAACATCCCTAAAGGAGTCTGGAAGTTGAGTCATAGCAACTGGACTTCTTTTCTTGAGAGATTAAAACATTTCGCTGCTCATCCAAGCAGCTTCACCCAGCGCATTGTTAGTCTGTGGAACTCCCTGCGACAGGATGTGGTGATGGCATCTGGCCTGGATGCCTTCAAAAGGTTCATTTAACATGCACAAGAATATAAAGCAAGTAGCAGGTGCGTATAACAGCACCTGGAGGAAAAGTCCATCACAGGTTACAAACCATGATGGAGATGTGTCATCTCCAGGCTTAAAACCGGGGTACTTCAAGGGCCAGATGCAGGGGAGTGGTATCAGGAGACAGAGATCTAGTCTCATGCACTCCCAGATGCATCTGGTGGGGCCACTGTGAGATACAGGAACTAGATGGGCCTTTGGCCTGATCCAGCATGACTCTTCTTATGTTCTTATGTTCTTCGTCAGTCTGAGGGAAGTTAATGGCGTGTCCTCCTCCCTAAAGAAGTAAAACCTGGCACATATTCTGTTTTATTTTGACGCAAAGTAAAATTGTTCTTGTTTGCCAAGTCATTTCAAAGCAACTATATTTTTTGCAATGCTTACATGTAGCTTAATTTTTTATGTAAATTTCCATATAACCTTTCTGGATAAAGTTTAGAAACATTTCACAGAAACAAGTGTGTTATATTTCCATTTGTTGATGCTTTAAAGTTAAACTATGTTTTATATGTAAACCTACAATGTTCTGCAATTGCATCTTAATGATTTCAGCTGCAATGCTGTATTCACCAGGGAGCAATTCCTACTGAATCCATTGGGACTTACCTCTGAGTATGTAGTTATATGAGACTGCAGCATTAATATGTAAAATGATCCTTTTGTATATAGCAATATAATCTGACCGCTGATTATGACCCAAATATGTCCACTGTATTCAGTATCAGTGATCTGTCTACGAACTTCGAGATTAATTATCTTCAGCTTTGTCTTTGAAGAATATTTTGAAAGACACAATGAACCTTACAGCATGTACAGAGTATTAATTTTCTCATTGTTTTATAAGTGTTTCTGATGCGGCAAATCAATCACATGGAGTGGAAGGGTTAACCGAGCCTAGGCAAGGGCAGCCAGCCTGATTAATCGTTTAATGAGGTGCAGGTAGTTGAACAGCAGCATCTGGAGACCTGGCTAGATTTTTAAAGGGAGAAACTGAAGGCAGAGCTGGACGAAGAGAGAAGAAATTTGCCTTGAGGACTGAGGATGTTCCCTGGAATAATAAGAGCTTGATAAAGGCTTCTCAGGGTCATGGTGGCTCAACGAGCTAGAGTGTTGAAACTGTCGGCTGCAAAGTTGGCAGCTCGGCGGTTCGAATCCTAGGTGCCGCGTGGAGGAGTGAGCTCCTGCAGTTAATCCCAGCTCCTGCCAATCTAGCAGTCCGAAAGCAGATAAATGCAAGCAGATAAATAAGTCCTGCTGAAAAAAGCAGACAAATAGACAGTGTTCCATGTGCATAAATGCTTTCAGGCATGCCGGCCACATGGCCACTGACTTGCACAACACTGGCTCTTTGGCTTAGAAATGGAGATGAGCGCCGCCCCTGGAATTGGACACATCTAGCATGCATGTGCAGGAGGAAACTTTACCTTTACTTACAGGTTTCTAAGGCATAATTAGGAAAAAGTGTGTGTGTCACACATGATAGCATACTACAGTAGGACCCCAGTATCCACTGGGAATTGGTCTCAGGCCTTCCCACGGATAATGAAAACCGTGGATAAGACAGAACACCAAAAAATCCCCCAAACGGCTGTTTTGTGACAGTAGCTTGCTTTATGGTTGCTGTTTTACAACATTAGGTTGCTTTATAGCCGCTGTTTGTGACAGTAGCTTGCTTTGCAGCTGCTGAATTATTTATTTAATTTTTTCCTATGCCAACCATGGATAACTGAATCAGTGGATAATGAATCCGTGGATACAGGGGTCCTACTGTACTGCATACAATTGTCTACATGTAGACATTTTAACAGCATTGAGAAGGCCACATACCTGAGAGAAAACAAAGTTTAGCATTATGACATAGTTCTGGCATCCTTCCTGCCCCTGCTTCCTTTACTTTCAACTTTTTAAAAAAAAATTCTCTCAGCAGGACTCTTAAATCAAATCAGACACATTAAGGGGTGGCTACCTCAGAATAAATGATCATGTAAACAAGCTCTTAGATGTCAATTGACTGATTAAATCCAGTAAAGAAGACTCAATAAAAGTAATTACACTTTATTTAGTCCCTTAATGAACATTAAAAACTTCACTTGGAAATTACTGATGTTGTACACAAAGCTGGAAGTTGTCAGCCTGGGTGATGAGTTTTGCCTTCTGCTTGTCGCTGATTGTCTTTTGTTTCCTGAGGATTCTACAAATGACGCAAGAAGCCCTGCTTGATAAAATTTTCTGCTTCTGGACTTGCTGAATTATGGGTTACTCTCTGTTCTTTGTTCTCCAGGACAAATTTGAGGTAGAGAAAGCGCAGGCTTTGAGCCGAACACATTTTGTTGCACTCTGAGCCTCTTAGGATGAGGTGGATTAGAAATATTTTCTTTAAAAACAGGGAAAAACATGAAAAATGAATATTTCCCTGACTCGACCTATTTAGCCAGTTTGGAGGGCTACAGGGACATGCTGATGTGCTTTTAAAGATGGCGATTAGACAGGATTATTGCCGGAGCCCACTAGCCTGTCCTTACCCCAACCTTTCCATCCTCTGTCAAAGGGCTTCTACATTTCTGGTGTAGATAGGCTCACTCTGCATCAATTCCAAAACAGGTCTTTGGACCAATCCAAAGCAAGCGTTCCTCTTTCAATTTACCAACAGAGTGAAGTGGCTTAATAAACAAACTACTTCAGGTTATTGGGAAAATAACAACTTCCTTTGCCCAGCAGAGGGCAGGGAAAATGGGGAAAATGTTTGACTGCATGTAGACTATCGCTGATGTGCTAAATCAATTAAAAACTGCAGAGAATTTTTTCTTTGCCCCTCCTTAAAGAGCAAGTTTGGAAACCACTTGCATTCAAAAAAAAGTAAAAAAAGGTAAAGGTTCCCCACGCATATGTGTGCTAGTCATGTCTGACTCTAGGGGCAGTGCTGATCTCTGTATTCAAGACAAAGAGCCAGTGTTGTGCAAGTCCGTGGCCATGTGGCCGGCATGGCTGCAAGGAAACACTGTTTCCTTCCTTCCTGCTTTTTATGGCGATACCTATTTATCTACTTGAATTTTACATGCTCTCGAACAGCTAGGTTGGCAGGAGCTGTGGTTAACCGTGGGAGCTCACTCCGCTGCATGGCATCCGGGATTCGAACCGCTGAGCTGCCGACTTTGCAACCCACAGTTTACTAAAATCAAACACTTCCTTGTTCTCCTTAAGTTTGTGCAAGCATACTGTATCTGTTCTCATGTGTTGTCTGAAATGCAAAGCTTCAGGCCAGACTGGATGTCTGAACAAATTAAGGATGGGATGAATTTTTGCAAAATTACTCTTTGGTGGCACATATGGCATTTCTTATCTCCATTGCAAGGCGTGGGCTTTCCCCCATGTATGGTACACAATTTGTGCCAAATATCTCCGTGCAAAACTAGTGTCTTCTTTTGCGAAGTATTGTACACAGCAAGCAGAGCAGGGCTATTGTTTTTTTTAATGCAAACAACCCAACTGTTGTTCTGGTTTTTAAAAGCCTAGGCATCAAGCCAAGCTTGATTTTCGTGGTTTGCACTGCATCAATTTGTGAAATGTGTGCAAAACTCTTTCTTGCCAGCGTGAGAACTGTCATGGATGATGGGGCAAACAAGAGTGCTATTCAGCAGGTGTGAATAACGTGCCAAGATGTGTATCCCTAAATAGAAGGATGCTCCATACATATTGGAGCTTCTCCTAGGTTCCTCGGTGTCCCCCTGTTATTTGTGACTCCTACGATTTTGGCTACCTAACAGCTTACTGTATACTGAATATGTTCCTATAGAAGAAGAACAGAATCTTATATTTTGAGAAAATAAAATGGGGCTGTGTTAAGTAGGCGTGACTAGAAGTGTTTTGTGAACACTCTGATAAACATCTCAGCATTTTCAATCACATTATTTATTTACAAGATTTTTTAGCTGCCCCACTTCCAGGTGGTCTCTAGTCTAAGATAAATCCATTGAACAAGGGTATCAATGGCTAACATTATGGATGCCTACGGACAACCTCTGAGTTGGAGAGATAGGAAGAATATCTCTCAATGCCCTTTGTGAGGAATCGTAAACAAGTGAAGATATCTGCTTGGGAATACCCTGAAGCAAATGGCAAGCCACTGTGTGAGACAGAATGCTGGACTGGATGGGCTGTGGCCTGTTCCAGCAAGGCTGTTCCTATGTTCTTATGACAGCTTTAAGAAAGGATTGGACAAGTTCGTGGAGAACAAGGGTATAAATGGTATCATTATGGATGCCTAAGGACCTGGTCACGGATGTGAATGTCACTGAGCCTCTGGGGAACAGTAACCATGCTGTAATCTCCTTTGCCATGCATGTTGGACGAAGAGTGTCAAGCAAATCAGACATAAAAACCCTTGATTTTCGAAGGGCAAACTTCCCTCCGATGAGGAAACTAGTTAGAAAGAAATTGAAGGGGAAGGCTGGAAGAATCCAATCTCTTCAGAGTGCATGGAACCTGTTTAAAACAACGGTAACAGAGACCCAGCACAAGTGCATACCACAAAGAAAGAAGAGCTCATTTAAGTCCAAGAGGGCACCGGCATGGTTAACGAGTGGAGTTAGAGAGTCTCTAAAGTGCAAGGAGAGGTCTTTCTGTAAATGGAAATCCTCCCCAAATGAGGAAAATAAAAAGGAACACAAACTCTGGCAAAAGAAATGTAAGAAGATGATAAGAGAGGCAAAGAAAGATTTTGAGGAACGCATGGCTAGCAATATAAAGGGTAATAATAAAAGCTTCTTTAAATATTTTAGAAGTAGAAAACCTGCCAGAGAACCAGTTGGCCCTCTGGATGGTGAGGGAGGAAAAGGGGAGATTAAGGAGGACTTGGAAATTGCAGAGAAATTAAATGAGTTCTTTTCATCTGTCTTCATGACAGAAGACCTTGAGCAGATTCCGCTGCCTGAACAGCCCCTCTTGACTAAAGAATTAAATCAAATACAGGTTAAAAGAGAGGATGTTTTAGGACTAATTGATAAATTGAAGATTAACAAGTCACCGGGCCCAGATGGCATCCACCCAAGGGTTATTAGGGAACTGAGAAATGCAATTGCAGATCTTTTAACGGTAATATGCATCTTGTCTCTTAAAATGGCCACAGTGCTGGGGGACTGGAGGATAGCAGATGTCACACCAATTTTTAAAAAAGGAAGGAGGGGGGACCCAGGAAATTACAGGCCAGTTAGCCTTACATCTGTCCCAGGGAAGATGGTGGAGAGCCTCATCCAAGAGAAAATCTTAAAACACATAGAAGAACAAACCTTGCTGAGAGAAAATCAGCATGGCTTCTGCAAGGGTAAGTCTTGTCTGACAAATCTTTTAGAATTTTTGAAAACGTCAACAGGCATGTAGATTTTGATGAACCGGTGGATATAGTCTATCTGTATTTTCAAAAGGCTTTTGACACATTTCCTCACCAAAGGCTGCTGAGAAAATTGCACAGTCAGTGGATAAGAGGGCAGTTCCTCTTATGGATTGAGAACTGGTTGAGATCCAGGAAACAAAGAGTAGGTGTCAATGGGAAATTTTCACAATGGAGAGAGGTGAAAAGCGGTGTGCCCCAGGGATCTGTCCTGGGACCGGTGCTTTTCAGTCTGTTCATAAATGACCTGGAGACAGGGATAAGCAGTGAGGTGGCCAAGTTTGCAGATGACACAAAACTTTTCCGTGTGGTAAAAACCAGAGAAGATTGTGAAGAACTCCAGAAGGATCTCTCCAAACTGGGGGAATGGGCTACAAAATGGCAAATGTGTTTTAATGTTGCCAAATGTAAAGTAATGCATATTGGGGCAAAAAATCAAAACTTTATCTATCAACTCATGGGCTCTGAGTTATCTGTGACAGATCAGGAAAGAGATCTTGGTGTGTTGGTGGACAGCTCCATGAAGGTGTCTCCCCAATGTGTGGCAGCGGTGAAGAAGGCCAATTCCATGCTAGGGATGATCAAAAAGGGGATTGAAAATAAAACAGCCAACATTATAATGCCATTATACAAAACAACAGTAAGGCTGCACCTGGAGTATTGTGTGCAATTCTGGTCACCGCATCTCAAGAAAGACATAGTGGAACTGGAAAAGGTGCAGAAGAGAGCGACTAAAATGATTACTGGCCTGGGGCACCTCCCTTATGAGGAAAGGCTAAAACATTTGGGGCTCTTTAGTCTGGAAAAAGGCGCCTGAGGGGGAATATGATTGAGACGTAAAAAATAATGCAGGGCATGAGTAAAGTGGATAGAGAGAAGCTCTTCTCACTCTCACAAAATACCAGAACTAGGGGACATCCACTCAAATTGAGGGCTGGGAGAGTAAGAACAGACAAAAGAAAATATTTTTTCACCCAGCGCGTTGTTAGTCTATGGAACTCCCTGCCACAGGATGTGGTGATGACATCTGGCCTGGATGCCTTCAAAAGGGGATTGGACAGATTCCTGGAGGAAAAGTCCATCACAGGTTACAAACCATGAGGGAGATATGTGTAATCTCCAGGCTTAAAACCAGGGTACTTCAAGGGCCAGATGCAGGGGAGTAGTATCAGGAGACAGATATCTGGTCTCATGGGCTCCCAAACACATCTGGTGGGACCACTGTGAGATACAGGAAGCTGAACTAGATGGGCCTTTGGCCTGATCCAGCATGGCTCTTCTTATGTTCTTATGTTCTTAACGTCCGGGTTGGAGAGAGAGGCAGGATATCTCTCAATACCATTTGCAGGGAATCATAAGCAGGTGAAGACATCTGCTTGGGAATACCCTGAAGCAAATTGCGAGCCAGAAGGCTGGACTGGATGGGCTGTGGCCTGTTCCAACAAGGTTGTTCTTCTCTGCCATCTGGCTCCTTTAAGTGAGTCGGTAAATATCACAGATCTGCTGAACTGAAGGAAGATCTGTCTGTTAGATAAATGGGGATTTTAGTTTGAAATCAGTCTTTAAGTGGTCTCGGTACTGTGGCACCCCCCTGATGTCAGAATGAAAGCTCTCCTATCACCCACTCCTAGGTCTAATAGCCTGCAGTAAAGAGCTTCTGCCCTTGCCAGTTCCTTCCTTTCTCGGCATCAAGAAAAGGGGGGGGGGCATCTGTGCGCTAATGGGAGATAAGTCAGAAATGAGCAAGCTGAGATGAAAGGTACATTCGCAGATGAAAAGCTGCAAATAGCAGCCGCTCGGGAGCATTCCCCAGAAGGGGAAGACATCAGCAACTGGCTCAACCTTCCTTAACGAAGTAATATGCTGCAAAGCCAGACTGCAATGGCCCAGAAGGGCCAAGAGTGGGGGTGGGCAAGGACCGAATTGATTACGATTGCCTTCTCAGCTCTCATCGTGGGCGAGCGGTAAACAAAAGGTGCCTTAAATTCGGCGGTCCGCAATACAGAGCGATTGTTAAGAGAGCCGCAATGCCAGGCAAGTAGCTGGGGATTGGGGATTCCTTCTTTATTTGCTGGATGCCTTGTCGGGAGCCAGTTGAAAGATTTCGGCTGGACAAGTTGATTTGTGGTTCCAGAGGCGGATCGATGCTACAAAATAAGGCTTCAGGCCTGGTGTCTAATCGCTAATGAACTCGGGGGGGGGGGGGAGAACAGGCCTGCCAGAATCAAAAGCAACAAGTGTGTAAAGGCTTGTCAGCTGCACTTTGCAGGAAAAAATATTCCAGATGTTCGTGCACTAAGATGGTTAGAGCAGGCAATGGGTAAAAATGATGCTTCTATAGGGAGGGGCGTTCAAAGGGGAACAGTTATCATTCCTTGCTCAGCGTTTCCTTGCTTCTATAGCCAGCAAGACACTCTGGGTAAGCACTGGGACCCCAGTTTCATGACCAGATGTTCTATGGTACCATTGCACACTGAAGGCGGCCAACTCCCCCTTTATAAAACCCAGCATGATTTCAAGAGTGAGCCTGTCTTCAGACTGCAGTTATGGGAAATAATTCCTAGTTGTCTACAGAAACAAGAAAATGGCAACCATTCCCCTTGGAATGCTGCTCCACAAATTGCTCTTAGAATCTGGTTGTAAGAATATTTGGTATTTATCCCAGTAAAACTGAGGTTTGCACTCTCAGTTGCAGCTGTAAAACAGGAGAAATAATTCTGAAATCTCATAGAATGGTAAAAAAAATAATACCCTTATATTTTTATTTAAAGATATAACACTTAACATTAAAAGAAGTCCAGGAATGCCATTTCAATTAGATTTGGTATGCCTAACTAACCTGGACTGGGATAATTTACCACGTCACAGAACAATGGAATTGGAAGGAGCCTATAAAGCCACTGAATCCTTGCTGAAGAAAGAAATCCAAGCTAAAGTAGACTAGTTCTTCAAAAAACAAAACAAACCAAAAAACCACTTCATTTTATGAATGTGGGCTATTATGCTTCTGTATCCGCAGTGAGAAACACCAGGAAATGATTGGCTATTGCTACACAATATGCCTACACTGCCAGGAGGGAAAATAATGCCAACCTTTAGACAGCAAAGAGACACTTTAATGTTAATGAAACCAATGCCAGCAGTCAAGATGTCCTACAGGGTACTCTCTTGAGCTAACTAAAATTCACAAAGAGATACTAAGCAGGAGATAATCATAGAACCTGACTCCTTTTTGATCAGTTAACCGCTTCTCACCCAAATGCAAAGCAGCTGTCAAGGCTGTTTTTCAGCAAGTTCTCTAGGTATGTACTGAATATTCTTGTTAGGATTTTGACAGATCCAATCTGTGGCTTGAAACAGTTCTATACGGTATTCTTTTCTCCCTGGTAATTTATTTCATCTTAGTACTTTCTGAACAGTTTTCAATTCATTTTCTAGTACTGCAGGTTCTTTTAAGTTGTGGGAAAGAGGAAATTTGTCCTATGCAGGAGAATAGAGGCATAATCAACACTCTTGTGGACCGTGCAAACCAAAACTATGAAGCTGAATTCCTCAACACTGAATTCAGCCATCTGAATTGGGCCCTATAGGCAAATGGCTGTTCCAAGAATGAAATTAAAAGAGCCATCAAACAAAAAACAACAACACCAAACTGAGGAAGAAAATAGCCTCTAACAAAGTATTTCTGCCATACATAAAAGGAGTCACGGACCACATGGACAAAGTGTTGAAAAAACAACAACCTACAAACAGTATTTAGACCTACCACAAAAATACAACAGATGTTACGGTCAGCAAAGGACAAAAGAAACCCACTTGCAACTGCAGGAGTATACCAGATACCTTGTAGTTGTGGCCAGGTATATATTGGGACCACAAAGCGCAGCATCCAGACCAGAATCAAAGAACATGAAAGATGCTGCAGGCTAAAACAACCTGAAAAATCAGCAGTAGCTGAACACACCCTGAAACAAACTGGACATGAAATGCTCTTCCAGGACACAGAGGTACTGGACAACACTACCAATCACTATGTCAGACTACACAGAGAAGCCACATAAGCAGTTTCAAAAAAAAAGAAGAAAGTCTAAAAATCTACAAAGCCTGGCTTCCAGTACTAAAAGCTGCAGAATGCAAAAGGTCAAAGCTCAAGGATTCCCACCCAGACACAAGCAACAGTGATCAGTTCTCACAATAGAACAGTTAACGACACCCATCTAGGATCATTGCTACCCCTGATTGCATTGAAATTTCTTCATCCCTTGACCACAATACAATGACTAACACCTATTCTCCTGCTTCATTACTGTTCCCTAAGCTGAATTTTCCAGCAACATTTGGTTCTGTTTTGTTCCCTACATGATGCTCGCAAGAATGCCTTGCTTTGGTGTGTGATCTGTTTCCTCTGGGATCTTTGCATAAAAGCTTTTGATGTTATCTTCATCAGCACTGGTAGTTAGAGCATAGGCTTGAATTATGTTTATGTTGATATGCTTTTCCATGATTCACATTATTCAGTCAGATCTTGAATTATAGCTCCTAAGTACGTCTTGCCTCAGTATTAGAGCCACTCCACTTCTTCTGATTTTGTCAGAGTAGAACACTTTGTAGTTGTATGACTGAAAGTGTCCCATTCCAGATCACATTAGTTTGCTGACACCAGGCACTGCAATATTTATATGTTCTGCTTATTGCTTTATGGTTTCTAGTTTATTTCGATTCCTACTTCTCACATTCCATGTTCCAATGGTATGTGTTGTAGAGCTTCAGACCTTCTTTTCTCTTATATGCACTTCAGCCACTAGACGTCCATTTGATAGCATTTCCATTGACATTGGTATGAATTAGAAGCTGTTTTCTGTCTTTAAAAAAAGAGAGAGAAGGGCAGAATCCTGTTGGTTACTTACACTGCCATACAGTAAATCCAGTGGCATAAATTGCAGCCTTGAATTGCTGCTAGTTAACAAGTTACTGGCAGACACTTGTCATAAACCAACTCACACAACTAAGGATGAAGGTGGTGATTGGTTAATGAAAAGCAGGTTGATTGTGTGGTTTGTGTAACTGCAACTATGCTACTGCATTCTAACTAACCAACAGGTGCCACAGGATTAATTTAGTTGGAATGAATCTACAGTATTTTTGATCTGTCCATTTGGAAACTGACAGTCTTATATATACTCCATACTTTTTGTGTGTTTCACTTATCCTGTGGCACCCCACTGCCATAATGTACTTGGCTTTTACACCTGTGTAATTTGCTTTCTTAAAGTTGGCCTTTTACTGTGTGCTGTATTATTTATTTCTGCTATTACAGTATCTATAGTTAGAGATGACTTATTCTCCTTCAAGGACTCTTATGGCTGATAA
This sequence comes from Phrynocephalus versicolor, assembly GCA_023846285.1. Classification (NCBI taxonomy): domain Eukaryota; kingdom Metazoa; phylum Chordata; class Lepidosauria; order Squamata; family Agamidae; genus Phrynocephalus; species Phrynocephalus versicolor. The sequence goes on along the minus strand of JAHTLZ010000122.1, from coordinate 37,869,123 downwards.
ATCATTATGGCCTTCTGAGCTAAAGAAAGTGTTTGATCATCCTTTTGCAGTGAATCCTTGGGCAAGCATGACGGTGCTTAATTACAAAAACAAGGCCATAAAAAATCCAGAGGTTATCTGGATTAACAGGAGGCTGATGAGAGACCAAAGGAAGGAGGAGCGGAAGACCATTAATATAACCCTCCATTTAGGGAGTTGTTTTTATCCTAATGAACTGCAAGTGAAGATGAGAGGGACGCATTGTCATGTCAGTCTGTCCTTTTCAAACAGAGTGATCTATGATGCATTGCCTGATAGATTTTTTTTTTAAAAAAAGCAAGATGAGAGCAAAAACAAGACTGACACTGTTCTCTTCTCTACATGCTATATGGATTGAGTTCAGAGGACACCAAGCCCAGCTCTGCAGGGAGCCCTTTGAATATAGATGCCCAGCTTCTCCTTAGAAGCAATCTAATGCCACAGAAAAATGCATCTCTCTTGTGTTTCCTGTATTTTTCCTTCTCCATCACAACCTTTGTTTTCCAGGGATGCCCAAGCAAATAAAACCGGGCAAATGATAGTCTTTTTTTTTCCCCAAAAGAAGAAATAGTCAGTCTTTAAAAGGATGTCGGTATTAAGAGCTCAAAAACATTTTCTTAAGAAAACTTAGTACTGTACAGGCTCTACCTCCATCCAACATTTGACCAGTCTTCCTTTATTATATACAGAAATCTGTAGGGCAGGGAATATACAAATCACCCCATCTTCACCTGTCCCAGAGGCTGCTGGTTTGTGGTTTTTCCCCTCGAAATTATATAATTTTTCAAAGAGCATCTACGGGAGACTTAAAAGCTTTTCCTTTTTAATTTGGTCTTTTTTTTTTCCATTTGAGGTGCAGTGCTGTTGACCTGCTTTGGGTATTGCATGTAATGCTATTGTTAGGACCTTAGTCATTGGCTGTGACCAAGTCAATCATCTTTCTGAGCCCACACCTTGTTTAAAACACACCTCTAGCATTGCAAGAAGAAAGCAGGAAGGACTGACTAAGTAGTTCTTACTAGGGCTGAGTTTTCCAACTTTTTGTATCTGGTAGCCTTGGATGTCCATTTTATGAGCCCTGTCAAATCCCAAAGGTTGTTTAAAATGAACCCATATGTTTCGCTGTAAAACGGCTCCCCTGGGTCCTAGAGGCACCAAATTTTGGTGTGAACCTTCCTTGGACTCTCCTTGGAGAGACTGAGGAAGCTGCGCTATAATTTCCACTGTGCTAGCTGCCTGTGATCACAATTTTCAAGCACATAACATTGCAATAGGAATTTTTTTCTTGGGGCACCCCCCTTTGAAGTTGAATAACTTGGCTCCCTGAACCCCTAATCTCTCCAAATTTGGAGGGCTTAAAGGGGAGTATCCAAGGACGATATCCACCATAATTGGTGCCTCTAGGACCCAGGGGACCCATTTTATAGAGTAATGAATTGGTCCATTACTGTTTCATTTCATACAGTTTAAAAATCATTTCTAACAAAATGAAAGAAATCATGGGGGAATGAAAGGAAATGAAACACAACTTTTTCATTCCATGCTCATCCCTAGTTGCTGCCTATCTTTTATTTATTATTTATTATTTATTTATTTACCAGATTTTTTAGCCGCCCCACTACCAAGAGGTCTCTGGGTGGCATACAACAAGCATTAAAAACTATAAAACAATAAAATTATTAAAACTATAAAATACAACACCATTAAAATAACATACAATACCAATTTTAAATTGTACAACTCTGCAACTCATGTGTCCATCTGAGTAATCTAATTAAAATGCTGGCCAAACAGGAAAGTCTTTGCCTGGCGCCGAAAAGCCAAAAGTGTTGGCGCCAGGCGGATCTCCATAGGGAGGGCATCCCAGAGTTGGGGGGGCAACCACCGAGAAGGCCCTGCTTCGACATGCCACGCCCGTTATCAATAGTGAATGGGATACAAACGACATGTTGCAGTGTTGCTCCACCTGAGAAGTGAAAAAAAAAAACTCCTTATTTTTCAGCTGAGTTACCCTGGAATTTCTAGGGTGCTCTCCCAGGGGCAGAAACATGGACTGCTGCTGGATGTGGACTCAGTGGTTGAGGCATCTGGTGGTGAAGCCAGAGGTTGGGAGTTCAATTCCCCACTGTGCCTTCTTGACAGGGGATGGACTTGATGACCCACAGGATCCCCTTCCTGCTCTGCAGTTCAAAGGTTATATTATTTTTATCATTTATTTATTTATTTATTTATTTATTTTATTTTTACAATTTATATGCCACCCACTACCCAAAGGTCTCTGGGCAGCTTCCAATCAAAGAATTAAAACAGTTAAAAACCTCAAACAGCAATAAATAATTAAAACAATAATAAAAAACTTATACTAAAGTCATAACACTAAAATTGCCATCAGAAGACCCACAATCTAAATTGTATCTATTAAAAAACTTCTGGAACAGGAAGGTTTTTACCTGGCGCAGAAATGTCATCAGTGTTGGCGCCAGGCGGATCTCACTTGGGAGGGCATTCCATAGCTTGGGGGCAGCTGCCGAGAAGGCCCTGTGTCTGCAAGCCATCCCTCTTACCTCCTTGAGGGATGGCTCTTTCAAGAGGGCCCCCTGGCTTGATCTTAATTGCCGGGTAGGTTCATGCGTGTGTGTGTGTGTGAGAGAGAGGGAGGTCTCTTTCTTCTCCTTCCCCTGTCCAAACCCTGAGACTAAAAGCTCCCATTGAATCCATACAAGCCAGGCTTGTCTCTGAGGCTGCTAATGTGATTACTTCGGTTTAGTGGCAAGTACCTACCTACACAGCAAGTCATCCTGCGCAGGGAACATATTTTGTTTGCATTCCTATTTCTCTCAAAGGCTCCATAATTTTGCTTGATATTCCTTTGCCCCTAAAAAAACAACTCAAATGAAAGCCGAGAGGAACAGGTTATCAGCATAAGTCAAATTTATGGGGGTTAGAAACC
>JAHTLZ010000122.1:37848912-37859127 GCA_023846285.1 Phrynocephalus versicolor | reverse complement strand
TTGTTGTTGTTGTTGTTGTTGTTGTTGTTGTTGTTGTTGTTGTTGTTGTTGTTGTAGCGGCTGCTGCTGCTGTTTCATTACAGTTATGAACAACTCTTCGTGACCCCCATGCCCATGGAGTTTTTCTTGGCAGGAATACTGGAATGGTTTGCCAGTTCCTCCTCCAGGCGCCTACAATACCTGGCATTTCCTGGTGGTCTCCCATCCAAGTACTAGCCAGGCCCGACCCTGCTTAGCTTCCCAGTTCAGGCAAGATCGGATGTGCTCAGGGCTCCTACTTACTTGGGCGTAAATCCTTTTGATATCACTGGGGGGGGGTGTAAAAGAAGGAGACCATGATGAGAAAATGGGGGGCATTGCACAAGGCTGAACGACAGTGGGAAATCGACAGTGAATTGAATCCCAGCTTATAGGAAAGTGAGCTAAGAGAAAACCCGTAGGGTGTTCTGTCGCACCTTCTACTAAGCTAAAGAGGACTGGTCTTTATGTTACGAATATAACCATTATTCCCAGTGTGGTATAGTGGAAAGAGTGATGGGCTAGGGCTCAGGAAGCCTGGGTTCAAGTTGCCACTCAGCCATGGAAGCTCACTGGGAGAGCGTCTCTGGAAGTTGTCATGGCAACTGGACTTCTTTTTCTTGAGAGATTGAAATGTTTCACTGCTCATCCAAACAGCTTCGTCAGTCTAAAGAAAGCTAGTTGCAAGCCCTCCATTTTATAGTTCACTTTGACCTCCTCTCACCCTGGTCTGAAATAGGCTCATAAGATGAACAATGGTCTGACTAGGCTCGTTAGGTAGGCAACAGTCTCAATAGCCTTAAAGGGCTGAAACCCATAAAGTATGGGTCGTTAGCTATGGCCTTGGTGTTGGAGGTGTGAAGTATTTTTGATACTTTGAAAAAATACTTCACCCTTCACCACCAAGCCTTCACCACCAAGGCCATAGCTAACGACCCATACTTTATGGGTTTCAGCACCTTAGGCCATTGTTCACCTTAAGGATATTGAGACTGTTGTCCACCTAATGAGCCTATTCAGGCCATTGTTCATCTTATGAGCCTATTTCAGACCAGGGTGACAAGAGGTCAACGTGAAGTATAAGGTGGAGGACTCACAACCAGCCTTCTTCAGACTGACGAAGCTGTTTGGAAGAGTAGCAAAATGTTTCAATCTCACAAGTAAAAGAAGTCCAGTTGCCATGACTCAACTTCCAGATAAACTCACCTGGATGACTGAGAATCTTCACAGACACTGGGAGAGTGGAACTGGTAAAACAACTCATTAAACATCTCACTTACCTTGAAAGGCCTATTAGGGTTGCTATTTGTTGGTTGCAATTTAATGGCCCAGACCACCCACCCACACGACTACCTTCTAATCCATTTTGTAGGGGATTCTTTGAGACACAGTCCCATGTAACCTGCTGTTTGTTATGTCAAGCAGATCTGTTTCCACTAAATCATGGAGGCAGACAAGACACTTTGGCAGTTACTTCACATCCGTTTTGTCTCTGTTAGTGTTGCACTTAGGAGTGGTACAAAAAATGTTACTTCACGTCCATTGTGCAAATACTGAAATTTGTCTTGACCATGCCCCCGGAATGGGTGCTAAGTGTGACAATACTGTACCTGGTGCTGGGGGAAGGTTTTCCCTTGTCACTCTTTGTTCCCTCTTTCTGTTCCGAGACAAGACACCATGTAGTAATGACTGTCATGCAACAAAACATTTGTTTCTCTCAGAAAACTGTGTCTGGGTTTTGTTTTTTTAATGTTGACTTTTCAGAAGCAAAATATTGAAAAAGAATTTTTTAAAGCCCTGCCCCCAAGGAAAAAGGAAACTAGACAAATTCAGTGTTTCTCACAGTACAAGACCTTGAGGTAACACTTGTCACGAGACAAGTTATCACGACCACAGGAACACTGAAAAGGGACAAAACCATGTGATCGCGATTCGCAACCAACGCTGTCATGGTACAGTGGCCCCCTACCTTTTCACAGTTCATATACTGTGGTCCCACTATATCGCGGGACCGCAGTGTATGAAAAAAGCCCCCCTGGGGTAAGGGGCAAAGGCCTGTTTCAGGCCTCCTATACTTACCCCAGGACTGGGGCTGCCCCAAACAGGCCTGCGAGGGCCTTCCCATGACTTCTGGAGGCCCCAAAAGGGTCTCCCTGCGAAGCGGAAGTCACTTCTGGGTCGTCGAAAATCATTTCTGAGGCCTCTGAGCCCCCAGTTAGGCTCCACCAGGCCTGACCCAACATGCATCTGCATATTGCGTATTTTCAATTATCACGGCTTAGGTCAGTCCCTAACTCTGCGATAGGTGGGGGGTTCACTGTACAAAACTAGTTGTGGAACAAAGTAGGATGTGAAGTAACCGCCTTTGAGTCCACCAGATGTCGTTGTCCCTTCACCCCCAACCGGCATAGCAAAGGGTGAGGAACAATGGGCACCACAAACTGGCAATACCTGGAAGGAAGCACATTTTCCATCCTTGCAGTAAAAGATGTTTATGCTGCATTAGCATTCCCCACTCCTTAGTTAATCTGTATGATGTTACTAACTTTTTGCAGAAATCCACTACATTTCATCAGGCAAACACAATTTTGATTATTGCAAATGTACATACCTGATATCAAAGCAAAAATACAAGAACAACCCCTGTGATCTTTCTCTGCTGCAGGGCATCCGTTTTGTTTTAAGAACCTCTGTCGTCTTTGAAATGCAAGGTGAACGGGGGATGACTCACTAACATGCAAGTGGAACAAAATTGTCCCATATTTCTTCTTCCTCGTGCCATTTTCTGCTATTATAATCTGGTATCCTCCAGGTGTGGGCTTTTCGCTAAAGCTTGAGAGAGGCCGAAAATATATCGATAAACAATGGGGGATGAACATTAAAGGGAAGTTTCTCTCAGCAGAAGGAATGTTAAAGGCAAGACATAACAGCTGTAGAAAGTGAGCCAGACAGCGAACTGTGATATCTAAAACTCTTGAACCACAGAGAGGAGCCACATGGGTTCCACCAGCGATGGCATTCTTCCTTCTCTCCCGTGCATCTTCCCTTTAGAATGGGAAGAGTGGGAAGGATCCAGATTGTATACTCCATTTATGGATGCAGGACACACCCAAGAATACTTTGCTGCTGAGGCCAAGGGCAAGATGGCACCTCCTTGCGTTCCACAGACAGAAGAAGTCAACTGGCCTGTAGTGGTTTACTTAAGTCAGGGATATCCAAACTTCGGCCCTCCAGATGATTTGGGCCACAACTCCCACAGTCCTTTGCCTTTGGCAACCTAAGCTTAGAATTTTGGGAGTTGTGGTCCAAAATGTCAGGAGGGCCAAAGTTTGGACATGTCTGACTTAAATGATGACAGTGAGTTAGGGTTCTGTGGTGTCAACGGGGAGAGGCAGGCTAGATTTGGCACTGCTACGGTACACTTGATGCCACACACAACTCTGTCCTTCACAAGGCAGGAATGGCTGGAAGCCCAGGACTAATGGCTAGGACAGAATGGCAAGCGACTGCTACTGCAGCCTTCCTGGCAATTGACCTCTCACAAAATACAAAAACTAGGGGACATACACTCAAATTGAGGGCTGGGAGAGTAAGAACAGACAAAAGAAAATATTTTTTCATCCAGAGCATTGTTAGTCTGTGGAACTGCCTGCCACTGGATGTGGTGATGGCATCTGGCCTGGATGCCTTCAAAAGGGGAATGGACAGATTCCTGGAGGAAAAGTCCATCACAGGTTACAAACCATGATGGAGATGTGTCATCTCCAGGCTTAAAACTGGGGTACTTCAAGAACCAGATGCAGGGGAGTGGTATCAGGAGACAGATATCTAGTCTCATGCGCTCCCAGACGCATCTGGTGGGGCCACTGTGAGATATAGGAAGCTGGACTAGATGGGCCTTTGGCCTGATCCAGCATGGCTCTTCTTATGTTCTTATGTTCTTTAAGGACTTCCAATGCCACCTACTTCCCAGTATGGGGATCCTCTGTCACTATATAATCCCATTCCCTGGGGGCTCTGGTGGTTGCTCCTTTCATTAAGAACATAAGAAGAGCCATGCTGGATCAGGTCAAGGGCCCATTGAGTCCAGTTACCTGTATCTTACAGCGGCCCCGCCAAGATTTGGCTCCTCTGGGGGGAATGTCCCTTGGGAGGGGCCATTTTGCCTCTCGGGGCAAAGGAGCAGGAAACTGGTTCTAGGAACTCGCAGCCTTGGATGGGAGGGGGGAGGAGGAATGTATAAAACAAGACTTCTCCCCGGGCAGGAGCCTATTGACACGTTGGATGTTCCCCACCCACCCATCACGGTTATTGGTACTAGCGTGAGTCTGACTGGTTGCCCTTTGGGGGCCAGATAGGAATTTTTGACCTGTTTTTGAGATTGGCCTGCCAAGATCAGGTATTTTTCGCCTATCCCACACTGGTCCTCAGTAGCATGCAGTTAGATTGTCCTCAGCCCTGGTCACACTGGGCGGTAGTGCGGAAGTTAAAGGGCAATCGGTGAGTCAGAAATGGAAATATCCACTCTTAGCCCATCCAACCTCAGGATGCTGCGGATGTGGAGATTACAGTGTTGGGGGGTGGAAATGCTGGGATGCCTCCCTGGGCATTGAGCCATCACTAGCAAGGCTCGAGGACCCAGGGAGCGGTACACAAGTTTACCGGCCATGATGGCACGGTCTTACGGACTGCGCTACAAGGGGGTAGTGACTCAACCAAAAGCTGGCTGGTTGAAGGGGTCGCAGGAGACCTCAAAGCTGGCTGGTTGAAGGGGTCGCAGGAGACCTCCACACTATGGCAGGCCCCTCTTATTGTTACTATTTTATTAATGCATGCCATAAGTTAATAAAATGTGGCCTGGTTAAAATCCCATCCTTGAGAGTTTCCTCTTTATTTCGCCTTTGGGGTGGGGAGAAATGCCTCTGGGATCGCAAGAAGATAGATATCTGTCACCTGATACCACTCCCCTGCATCTGGCCTTTGAAGTATCCTTTTTTTTTTTAAGTCTGCAGATTGCACATCCCCAATCCTGGCCTGTAAGCTGCAATGGACTTTTCTTCCAGGAATTTGTCCAACCCCTTTTGAAGGCATCCAGGCCAGAGGCCATCACCACATCCTGTGGCAGGGAGTTCCACAGTCTAACAACAAGCTGGGTAAAAATATATATGTTATTTTGTCTGTTCTCACTCTCCCAACCCTCAGTTTGAGTGGATGTCCCCTAGTTCTGGTATTTTGTGAAAGGGAAAAGAGTGTCCCTCTATCCACTTTACTCATGCCCTGCATTATTTATGTCTCAATTATATCCCCCTTCAGGCGCCTTTTTTCCAGACTAAAGAGTCCCAAATGCTGTAGCCTTTCCTCATAAGTGAGGTCCCTCAGCTCAGTAATCATTTTAATTGCTCTCCTCTGTAGAGATAGGCACGAAATGAACAATTTTTCGTTTCCATTTTCATTTTTTGTTTCATTAGCTAACGAAACGACAAACGAATTTTGTCTTTAAAATGAAACAAAACAAACAGAAACACCAGAAATTTTGTCGTGTGTTTTGTTTCCGTTACTGCAATATGAGTGAATTGCTTAAAATCCTAAAAAAAAATCACAAAAAATGAAATAAATGGTAACAAATGGTAACGAAATGAACGAAAACAAATACAATTTTTTTTGCAAAAATTCACGAAAAACGGAAATGAACCGAAACAGACCCTCCAAACGACAAACGACAAACGAAATGCCATTTTTTTTATTCGTGCCCATCTCTACTCCTCTGCACCTCCACCTGGAAGACCTCCCATAGTTCTTCTTGAACATCTCCTCAGGCCCCCTCTTTTTCTTCTAGGCCAGTGATGGTGAACCTTTTAGAGGCCAAGTTCCCAAATTGCGATTCAAAACCCACTAATTTTTCTCAAAGTGCCAATACAGCAATTTAACCTAAAATACATATGGCTGTGAAGGGGCGATGTCAGGTGCCCACAGAAAGGGCTCTGAGGGCCACTTTTGGCACTCGTGCCATAGGATCAGCAACACTGCTCTAGGATCAGGTCCTCTTTTGGTGTTGTGGTAAAACCATTCCTTCAATAAACCCTTTAGAGTTACTAATAATATAAGTCGATTTTGATTTGACAGCTTGTAACAACACATTGTGTATTCTATTTTTCCCCCTATTCAGGTCTCCTCAGCTGCCCCCAGATCTCTCTCATAGTCAATAAGGAGAAGTCTCAGGGGATAACTACTCTAATTTATTTCCAATAATTTCCAAATTAAAATGATATACTGTAGAGATGTCTGCAGAAAAAGCACGGTGTTCTGTTGCTTGGTTGAATATTTCTGTTGCTGCCAAGCAGGCTGTTCTGTTATTTGGGGAAATGTATAATCTTCCACCAATTACTGGGAAAACATGGCTAGAGGCTTTGTGGGGCTTGTTTTGCAGAAGAACTCCGCTGGTGATCATTGCGAAATGTGTGAGGCCCCCGAAGATGAGGAATTTCCATATAGAAAAAAATAATTGCATGCTGCTTGTAATTTAATGGCCCTTTCCCTAGTTTTTCAGCCAGTGATTCTATTGCCCTTTTCCTATGGTGTTTTTGACTCCTGATGAGATGAGCCTTTTTTTTTTTTAATTTAAAAGGCGACTTGTCTCTTTAGCAAGGGGAGCTGCTGTGGCAAAAGCCAGCCCAGCTGTGCACATTGTTTGCTAACCCAGGCAGATGCCTTTTCTTAAAAATCTAGGCGAGATATTCCGCCAACATGGTTATTATTTCCCTTCTATTTGCATTATCATGAGATTTCACCACCGATAGGGACCTTCTTTGCCCGTTCCTTCTACGGAAGGCAGTCAGCTGCTCACCTCGACGTTCAGATGTGGACATCTACGAAAGCAGCCACTATCGGTGGGATGGTCCAGTCTACACATCCATGCTCCAGTTGAACCTAACTTCCTAACGTCGGGGTTATAGCCAGCAGCCTGGTCCTGTTGTCTGTTCTTTATGTTCTGGGCAGTAATGTGAAGAAATGGTTCAATGAGACAGACCCTCTGGACATGTGGAGACAGGGGAAAAAATCTGTTACACTCCACCACCTATGATTTCTTGCCTCCAGTGTGAAAATGAGGCAAGTATTTGTTTTCCATTGAGTTTTGCGCGTTTTGTTTTAAATGTTTGCGCAAAATATTTTCCTTTTGAGAAGCTAAGCGCACACAGCAGCCACAAGATTCGCCGAATGAACTGAAAGAGGCAAAATGACCCATCTCATGTTTTTACTTCTTAAAACGCCATGCCACAGGGCGCTTTGCACAAAAAACTAATCTTGCATTTAGCATAACCACCGATTGTGCAACAATTTAAACTTAGTTCAAAGCCGAGCAAACATTTCATATTGAGGCCAATCCTTCCGAACTTGACAACCCTCCCCCAAACAATGGCATGTGGATGTTGAGAACTAGAGGATTAATCGCCTAATGGTCTTGTAAACCATTTCTGAAGACAGCTACAATTTGGAATGAATCTGGGCAACCTTTTGTAATATAGCAAGGGGAATTCTGGAAAAAAAAGGCATTCCGATGGCAGTTCTGTGCATGCATGCCTGCAACAGAATGAGCACCACTGATTGCAGTGGAACATAGTTTGAAGAAATACAGTAGGACCCCTGTACCCACTGATTCATTATCCACTGATTCAGTTATCCACGGTTGGCAGAGGAAAAATAAATTAATAATTCAGCAGCCGCAAAGCAAGCTACTGTCACAAAGAGCAGCTATAAAGCAAGCTACTGCCATAAACAGCAACTGTAAAGCAAGCTACTGTTGCAAAATAGCAGCTGTAAAGCAAGTCAGGGCCTTTTCACACGACCCCTAAAATCCACTGGTCACTTAAATTCGGACCAGAGATCTTGGGGGTTCGTTGCTCTTCCTGCGTCCCCACCCCTCCGCACTTCCTTGTTTCTGTCTGCTTGAGGGGAGGGAGAAAAATAAGAAAGGAAAAAATGCAGGCTCACCTCCGAAGCCGCCTGGTAGCCCCGTCGTCGTCCTGATTCCTTCTCTTCCTTCTCTTAAAGGGGCAGGAGGCAAAAAAACAAACAGAAGCAAGGAGAGCCGGGCACTCACTAGATTATATCCGGATCTGGGGATTTTCACCCACCCAAGAGCAGGTACCTGAAAAGTGCGCTGGGACGCGCTTGGGTGGGCATTGTCGCACTTAATTTCCTGCTAACTCCGGAGCTGGTGGGGAAACAATTGTAAGCTCTGGAGCTGGCAGCCATTTGCGGCGGAGTTTAGGGGTCGTGTACAAATACCCTTACTATCACAAAACACCAGTTTTAGGGAACATTTTGGTGTTCTCTCTTATCCACGGCTTTCATAATCCACGGGAAGGCTTGGAACCAATCCCCAAAGGATCCTGGGGTCCTACTGTAGAGTCATTGATAGTATGTTGGCCCAGAAGAATGCATTTCTTTAGAGGCAGAGAAGTGCAAATGCAAGTTTGGTGGGGGGGGGGGCTGGATAGGTAGATAGATTAGTGTGTATAAATATATTCCATTCAAATTCTCAGAGGGTGAAAGTGAAATACAAACTCTTTGTATCAATTTAAGTATTTTGATTATTTGTTTTCAACACAATGTATTAATTATATTCAAATTTCCTTTTTGTTCCTCGTGTTCCTCGTACTTAATTCAACCATGGCCTCTTTCTTATAACAATCATCTATTTATTCACTTTTAAGTCTCATCTACTTAGTCAATCTTAAACCACTTCTTCGGTACATATATTCCTGTAATTTTTCTTCCCCCCACTCCCAGTCTGAATAAATTCATTCCACTGTTCTACAACCATCCTCCTCCCTTTTTACTTGTTACTTGGACATTCCATTTATATTATTATTCAAAATCTTGTGTATTAGCAATCTGTGCCATATATGATCTTTCTGTCCCCTTAAAAGAGGTAGTTCTTGTCCCCACCCACTTCTATATCCTTTAAATAACATAAAATCTCAAACTCACATTTTGCAACTATAGAATCATTCATTAATGATAACCAGTCCATCTAGTGTTTGCAACAATAAAACAATCAAGTGATTTTTTTCTATGTTATATGTACCGTCAGATTGGACTTTCGTGACCGTTATAGGGTTTTCAAGTAAGTGGGGCTTTTATGGAGTGGTTTTATCAGTTTCACTTTGCTAGGATTCTCCATAGCTGAGAGCTGATTCAAACTCAGGTTTCCTGAATCCTAGTCTACCCAGTATTCCATGCTGGCTATTATTTTCCCCATAATATTATAATAATCATACATTAAAAATATTCATATGCCTTAGCAATTATACTATATATAGAATTCTGTATGATACTAACTCTGGATCGCACCTCCATTAGCACAGAATAACACATGTTGCCGTGTGAATGTTCACCTAGCAAATTCTAGTTAGAACAAATACAGTAGGACCCCAGTGTCCGCTGGGGATTGGTTCCAAGCCTTCCCGTGGATAATGAAAACCGTGGATAAGAGAGAACACCAGAATGTCCCCCAAACTGCTGTTTTGTGATAGTAACTTGGTTTACACCTGCTGTTTTGCAACAGTAGCTTGGTTTACATCTGCTGTTTGTGATGGTAGCTTGCTTTACAGATGCTGTTTTATGACAGTAGCTTGCTTTAGAGTGTCTGTTTGTGACAGTAGCTTGCTTTGCGGCTGCTGAATTATTTATTTATTTTTTTTCCTCTGCCAACCGTGGATAACTGAATCAGTGGATAATGAATCAGTGGATATGGGGGTCCTACTGTACTTCTTTTCTGGCCTGTGTTTCCAACTTGCTGATGTTTTAAAAAAGAAAAGTTTACAGGAAGAGAAATAGTGCTTGAATGTCCCATAGGATGACTTTTCTGAAACTCCTTCCTTCCTCCCTCGTTCATAAACGTGACAATTTATCAAATTTTATTTCCATTCCTCTTGAGGTTTCTGTGATACATTATCTGAGAGCCAGAGGTATATTTCTCTCCTTCCATTGTAAAGGTTGGGTGGGCAGTCCTTCCTGTCCCAGTTCCAAAGTGATTACCATTCAGACCATGGAAACATAAGAACTTAAGAACAGCCTTGCTAGAACAGGCCAGAGCCCATCCAGTCCAGCATTCTGTCTCCCACAGTGGCTCACTATTTGCTTCAGGGTATTCCCAAGCAGATGTCTTCACCTGCTTAAGACTCCCTGCAAACA
>JAHTLZ010000122.1:37826489-37839006 GCA_023846285.1 Phrynocephalus versicolor | reverse complement strand
CTCTCTCTCTCTCTCTCTCTCTCTCTCTCTCTCTCTCTCTCTCTCTCGTTTGTCTGTCTTTTTATGAATTGAGTGAAAAGGGGGTGTGAATATTTTTCAAAATGTTTACCAGGGCAGTATTTTTCTCTTTTCCAAGTGTTTCCCAAAAAAGGTTCCACTTGACTAGCGTCCTGCAGAATGAGTTAGTCTAAACACAGGGAGTGTTCTGGAAAATGGAGGTGATTTAGAAAGAGGGGAAATGTAGCACAGTTTCTTTTCCTTAGTTTTTCCTCTGAGAAAAAAAGTTTCTCAAACTGAGATTTAAGTCATGGAGAGATTTTTGTTCTCTTCATTTTCTTTGATTGGAACTTTCCCAAAATCCACACGTTTCTTCCACCATGTGGTGAAAACATCGTGTGATTAAAAACTCTGAATGAGAAAGAAACTGAAATAGATAATTTCACTACATCAGAATGCTTAAGTCTGGTTTTGAATCCCTCTGTTTTCAATCACCTCTTTCTTTTTCAGACTGCAAAATGTTACATTAAATGCAAAAAAGAGAGCAATCAATTGGTTGGTTTTATTTCGTGCAACCTCTTTCTTGTGACAGATCCTCCGTCTGTAACAGTGACATGACTGGCAGGCCCTCCAGAAGTTGGATTCGACGGCTCTTACAAATCCATTATGCTGTGATTATGCGATTAACAGCTCTGCTCAGGTCCTGAAAACTTAAGGCCCGGATTTCCTTTATTGAGTCAGCCTCCTTTGTTATGATCTACTATCATAACTTCTACATTTACCTGTAGTCTTATTTCATGTCTGTACAAAAAAATATGGGGGAAGCATCCCAACCACACCACCTGATACTGGATTTTCAATGTGGAATAGGTTTTTCACTATTCATTCATGCTGTCTCCATATTTGCACTATGGAATCATATAGTCAAAGAGTCTGTCCAGATGAGTTTATCTGGAAGTGGAGTCATGGCAACTGGAATTCTTTTCTTGGGAGACTGAAACGTTTCGCAACTCATCCAAGCAGCTTCGTGAGTCATATAGTCAAAGGCAAAGACCAGGTTGAAGCATCTATTAGATGTTCATGGGTTATGGACATTTGCATTCCAAGATGCTTGTTAACTTCTAATGATGACCTGCATGTGTCAGGCCACAAATAGACATTAGCGATGATCACAACGTGAAGAAGGAAATCCTTAATTCATGTCGGCAGTTTATTGGCAATGTGTGGAAATTGCTGGCATAAATCCTTCAGCCGCACAGTGGAGGAAAAAATATATCCAAACAGGTACCTATAGAGCAGATTATTATAGTTACAAATGTCCCTCAATATACCATCCCTTATTGTATAGTTGATTCACCTCAACTAGCAATATAGTTTCAATACACTCAGTCAGAGAATACCAGTCTCTGATTCTCAGAAAGAATTTTAAAAGTTTCTGTTTTACTCATAAATCTTCATGTATCAAAATATCAAAGAAAACATATTTATTTAACCGTTTAACTTCATTATTTGACAAACCAACTGGTTAAATAAACACTTCATTCATACTCTGTTGACTCCATAACTGCCAGACACTAACACATGCAGGCACGCACACAGGCTCTCTCTCTCTTTCTCTCTCTCTGACATGAAAAGAAAATGGTGGAAACCCATGAAAGGGCCTTCTCGACTGCTGTGCCCAGACTCTGGAACTCCCTCCCACTAGAGGCCAGGACTGCCTCATCGCTGTTGTCCTTCCGGAAACAGGGAAAGACCTTTCTCTTCAGGCAAGCTTTCCCTGAATGATGGACTACCATGTGTATTTTATATGAATATATGGGCTCACATAGACTTTGTGTTTATGACTACTTATA
This sequence comes from Phrynocephalus versicolor, assembly GCA_023846285.1. Taxonomy (NCBI): domain Eukaryota; kingdom Metazoa; phylum Chordata; class Lepidosauria; order Squamata; family Agamidae; genus Phrynocephalus; species Phrynocephalus versicolor. The sequence continues at coordinate 37,837,156 of JAHTLZ010000122.1, read as the reverse complement.
ACTGTGTTGCTTTAATGTAATGTTGTCTATTAATGCTGTAAGATGTCCCTCAATTCCTTGTTCTCAAATACTTGAACATGTCTTAATTGTACTGGACTGTATATTATCCCTCATTACCATAAGCCGCTTGGGTCCTTTTCCAAGGAGAAAGGCGGGGTAAAAGTACTCTAAAATAAATAAAATAAATATATAAAATATATAAAAATACTCTAAAATATATAAAATAAATATATAAAATATATATAAAAGAGGACTGTGGGTCCTCTGATGGCAATTTTAGTGTAATGATTTTAGTGTAAGGTTTTTATTATTGTTTTAATTATTTATTGATATTTGATGTTTTAACTGTCTTAATTCTTTGATTGTAAGCCGCCCAGAGACCTTTGGGTAGTGGGCAGCATATAAGTTGTAAAAATAAATAAATAAATAATAATAAGGTGTGACTGGCTTTCAACCTCGATGTCCCTGCCATCCAACTCTCTTAAAAATATAACATGCAGGTTTCTGGATTCCAACATTTATCTCAACTCTGGTAGAAAGCATAATAGTTTGTTTTGTTTGGCGATTGGTTTTAGGAAGTTAAGAATGAGATTCCTATGAAGTTTAATTTCATAAACATAGAAAGATTGACCTGAGTGGTAAGGTCAAACCCTCCTCATGGTCTCTTGTCAGAGAAAGGGTTGCCAATCATTCAGCATACCACCTACCCCCACCATAACCCTATATTGAAATATACAAATTCTTTTTTGGGGGTGAGAACCTGGCTAGCACATCTGACCCTTTTTGGGAAGGTTTATGTTTTTTTTCTGCTGGAGTAGGAATTGGCAAGCCACTCCAGTATTCCTGCCAAGAAAACTCCAAGGACATGAGGTCACAAAGAGTCGGTCACAACTGTAACGACACAACACACACACATGTTTTTCTACACTCTCCACAGTGCTGTAGCTTTTATCAAGGCCAGGAAGTGTTCAAATCTAGATTACGTTTCTGGTTTTTGAGTGGTCTAATAAAGGTATTGTCCATCTATGTCTTCTGATTGTATATAACAGTAATGGTGAATCTTTTAGAGACCGAGTGTCCAAACTGTGATTCAGAACCCACTAATTTTTTGCAAAGTGCCAATACAGCAATTTAACCTGAATACAGATGGCTGTGAAGGGGCAATGCCGGGTGCCCACAGAAAGGGCTCCAAGTGCCACCTTTGGAACCCGTGCCATAGGTTTGCCAGCACTGGTATATAAGTACCATGTGAACTTCTTTCTTTCTTTCTTTCTTTCTTTCTTTCTTTCTTTCTTTCTTTCTTTCTTTCTTTCTTGTATCAGAAATTAAAGTGGTATATGTGGAGTTACAGAAATGTCAGGGGTCTTGAAACATTTCCTCCACATTTCTTTTCCAAAGGAACGGTGTTTCAGTGTTTTGCCTCTTGACTATAAATTGTAGACTAGTAGTAGAATTTCACAAACTCAAATTTTCTTTCTAATCAATGGAAGACTACATAGAATGGCTGTTCTTTCTGTTCATTAGTTGGTATTTAAATATCTGACAAAATGGGAGAAGCATGCTCATCATGGTGGAACATAACCAAATATTTATAAATCCTGGCTGCTTGGCTGATAAGGAAGGGGCACCTAAATTATCTCTGCCATGTTGAAAGTACTCTGATGGGGAAAACTTCCTAAGCTCTGTTAATGCGGCGTTTGTTTCTTATTAATGTTATGTTTCTGTTTCTAGTCCACAACTAGTGGGAGGCAGATTTTACAGGACCATTTTGCAAACTGTGGATTAATTTTCAACCATAAAATATTGGCTCTGGGCTGAATTTTGGCAGATAAATGTGGCTGTCAGAGTCTAAGGATGAGTTATTTTACGAAACCTGAATAAAGTCAGTTTGACCAGTTGAGAGGAATAAAACCTGTCTGAAAAAGTTATAGGTTCACAGAGAACTCACTTCCAAGAATAACATTTTAACATGACTTAATTTCATGCACTGTCACTCTGTGATCAGTCAGGGGAACGTAGACTGTGGAAGAATGCTTTCAAAAATGTACAGATATTTAGGGTTCAAAGAATTTCTCTGAGGGCCAGAGTGGAATAAACTCTATGGCGTTTCATCATTTCTTCCATTCAAGTAGTCCTCAGAAACACCAAGTGGCGCTTTCATCCATATGTGTGCTAATATATCTTTGGAACTAGAATTCAATTTTAATAAGTATATTGGGACCTGGCTCCCAGGCTGCAAGACTGCATTACAATATAACCCTGGTGGAGTCAGAAAGCCTGCCAGTATTGTGTTGTTGTATGCCCCGTGATATGACCTTCAACTTATGGTGACCCTCCAAAGTGAGAACTCTCCAAAATGTCTTCCCATTAATAGTCCGGTGTGGTTCTAGCAGATCCGAGGTCATGACATCCTTTATTGAGTGAAATGTAAAACTGTTTTACATTTGGTCTTCTTTTCCTGCAGCCTTCAAGTTTTACTAGCTTTAATATCTTGCTCAATGAGTCTTGTTCAATGATCATGGCATAACAGTATATTTAATTCTGCCTTTTAGTGCTCAAACCACAGTCCTGAGATGTTCTTGATCTCTAGACTATAGATTTCATTTGATCCAATCAGGAACCTATTTATTTTTGGTGGTTCATGGTATCCATAGTATTACATTGCATCATGTTATGGATTATCTTTCCTTGGTCTCAAGGATTAAGGATTTCCCCCAGTTCCATCACAACATATTTACGTTGTACAGGCATTTTAGCTCTGAGAGAAGAAACGAGATTTGCAACCTGTTTTGGAATCTACAACCCATCTTTGCCTTTCTTGATTAAGGGGACAGAGCTGTCCCCACATTTTCACATTCACACAGAATTTGTATCTGTGTGCACTATTTAGCCATACATTACTGCAATACCAAGCCCCTGAATATACCAATGGAAGAGTTAACATCTTAAGAACTGTGGCTTTTGCTCCCCAGCTGGTGCCAGAGAGTTTGTGTGTGACATTGTTCCTGGTTTTCATTTTATCATGTTTTTTTCTTAAATGTTCCCTAAGGACCTGTCAAGGGTCACTCCTAAATACTTTGAGTGGGGCCGGGACTGTACCTTGTGGCAGGCCATCATTTAATCTATACTTCCAGCTGGTTTGACCATCTAGATGTACTTCAAAACATCTGTTTGAAAGCATGTTGTTGAGTAAAGTAGCCATTTTATTATTGTGCCCAGAAATTTGAAGATTATCCCTTCTCTCTGCATAGTGTCATAAGTGTATTGTCCCTAGTGCTTCAGGAATTCAGTTTGATATACTTCATCCAGGCCAGCTGCTTCCCTGATTTTGAATGCTTCAGGGATTCCTGATGTACAAAATTAATTTAAGGTGTTGCTTTCAGGTGTTAGTTTGTTGGCACCCAGCTTAATAAAACTATGGGGCTGATATGAGGAAGTACTAAATCAACGCCTTGTGGGTGGCTACCTATGCTAGCCTATCACCCTGACGTCATAGAAGGTAGTCAGCTTTAAAAACGGAGTGGCAGAAATGCGAAGCAAACCATTTATTACCAATGCATGAGGACTTTATGATCAAGTGGTGGTGCAGGAAGAGGAGGAGAAGAAACGTGGTTACTTCACATCCTTCCTCATTCCGAGATTATGTTAGTTTTGTGATAACGTTGTTCGCAGTCATGTGGTCTTGTCCTGGTTCTGTCCCTGTTTTCATTTACCCATGGGTGTGATTGATGGTATCTTGATGACTGTTACTTCATGTCCTTGTTTCGTGAGAACACCTGTACTTCCCTGCCTTCGTTCTCTCTTTTTTTTGGTCCGGCCTTCTGTTTTTTGATATTTCGATTCTCTGTAACTTTGCCTTTCATGCGTTAAGCAGCAAAGTTTGAGGTTTTATGCCTTCTTATCTCTTTGTGTTGCATTGCTAATGCCATAGGTGAATGGTACTTCACACTCCTGCGACTACAGTGACCCCCAACCATTTCGCGGTTCCAGCACTGCGGTCCCACTACATCGCGGGACCACAGTACCGGAACCATGGGGGGGGCAGCTGGGTTGCTCCGTGCGGCCCTCCCACGCACCCGGGAGAAGCCTCGGGCAGATCGCTCTCGCCCCCCAGGGCCCTCTGGGAGGCCTCAAAGCCACGTGGGGGGTGGCGGGGAGCAATCTGATCACTCCCGGTGGCCCTCCCGCCCGGCTGCACGGCTCACCCGCCCCTTCGGGCAGGCCCTCGCAGCCGCCCGGGACCACTGCGGGGACGGACACCGTCTCTCCCCGCAGCCGCCCCAGGTGACTACGGAGGGCCTCGCAACCGCGCAGGACCGCTGCGGGGACGGACACCGGGAGCCGCCCGGAACAGCTGCGGGGACGGACGGCATTCCTCCACGCAGCCGCCCCGGGCAACTACGGAGGGCCTCGCAGCCACCTGGGACCACTGCGGGGATGGACGGCGTCCCTCCCTGCAGTGGTCCCTGGTGACTATGGAGGGCCTCACAGCCGCGCGGGGGGGCTTCGGGGGGCGATCGGATCACCCTCTCACCCCCAGACCCCTCCACCCGCTTCCGCATATCGTGGATTTTCATGGATCGCGGGTGGGGTGCGATCGGCGAGGCGTTACTGTAGATGGAGAATGTGCATGTTGCATGATGAGCCTTACTTCATGGGCACTTGTCTCAAAACAGGAACCAAGAGAATTCCCGAGGTCTGGGAGAGGTATGGCCCATCACACTTAAATCCCAGTTCAGGGTGCGTGGTCGGGATGAAATTTCACTGTCACGCAATGGACGTGGAGTAACATTTTCTCATACAGGTCCCAAGCAGGACCGTGAGCCGCAATGAGAGGGATATGAAGTAACCGTCAAAGATGGGAAAAACCTGGATGAAGGCTCTGGTGTGGCCCCAACAAGAGCCACCCAAAGAAGTCTGCCAGCCCTGTGCTTTAGCTGGTTGAGGGGCAGCATAGTGCAATCAACCTCCTGGAGAAATTCAGTCAATGACCCTTACCCTGGTGCAACTGTGGGGGCGGAGAACACAGAAGCAATCAAAAGCCTCCAATACCTTGAAGTGGAAGCACTTTCCATTGGCGGCCTGTTGACATCATACCATGGTCAAGACAGCAGTGAAGAAACACTGAGGACCCAAGCACTTAATAGACATTAAGCAGGGCAAACTAATTACCCCCTCAACTTGAAACCTGGGAGTTGGTATGAATCTGGCACAGCCCAGAAGGGAATAGGGCATTCACAAGCAGTTGAGATGGTGTTACATTATACTGTCAGTTTGGTAATAAAGTTGAACGGAACATGTTCAGTTGAACAGTGTTTCGGACTCCAGGTTTCATGCAGGACCTGCAGGACCCTTCGACCACCACCACTCCCTGTTCCCATGGAGGACTTGTGGCATATATGTATGTAACAAAGCTTAACCCCTTTTTAGGGGGGAATAGGGTTTCTCAGTCTCTCAACCATTCTGCACACATTCCAGGATGTCCCCCGTTCACAGAGCCACAACTAGGTGGACGTGGGGGGGTATGGGCCCCCCATTGCTGAAGGGTGTGGCAAAACAACAAAATAATATTTGTACTATTCTTCCGGGTGGGTGGGCAGAGTCCATGTTTCCCCTGGGTAACAGAGACCATCGTTGAGGCCTGCCTGTTCATAAAGCGGGAGACAAGTCTGCATGGGTCTCCTATATCAAGGGAGGGAATCAGATACCTCACAATAGAAATCTTGCCATTTGTTAGATAAAAGGAGATTTTCTTCATTGTTGTTGAGCTGAAAGGGTGAAGCAGGGGCAGCCGCTTCAGTACCAAGTAAGTGAGCAGAGAAGGCCCTTTGCCAAGACTAGGCTGAGGGGAAATCTGTTTTGTCCCCACATCCCCATGTTATTCGCTACTTTAAAATCATTAGCTTCCTGAAGGTGTTTTAGGATATTATTTTGGGCCAGGCTTCAAATTATGCTTCTGTTTCTTTCCCTTTTCTGCACACAAACACCCCCTTCCCCAGCATCTTTGCTGAAAACTGAAACGTAGAGATTAGCTCTAGCCATTCTCTGGAAGGAATATATACATGAGGCCATGGAAATACTGTATACCACCTCCTCTCCTCCTCTCCTATCAAATCCCTTCCTGCCTCTGACGAGCGTTGTTTCATATTGGGAGTTGTGGCTGGGTGTAGACAAGAGCTTCCCTTTTAATTTCTGCCTCTGTGTTGCCTCTTGCCCGTGTCATTCTGCCAGCCCTGCTGTGGCATTATCCTCAGCTGGCTTTTTGCCACCCAACACTTGGCCTTGGTGATTGACAGCATGAGCAGTACGTGGCAGACAGCAAAGTCTGTTCCAGGCACTGGTGGGACAGACAGACAGACATTGCCCTCAGGGGGAAGCACAGGGATTCAGGGGGGAGATGAAAAAGAACCACCAAGTCACACACACCTCACAACAACAACAACAACAACAACAACAACAACAACAACAACAACAACAACAACAACAACAACAACAACAACAACAACAACAACAACAACAACAGCTGGGAGGCCAGAGGAAAAGAATGTGAAAGAGTGGGGGATAGAAAGCTTTTAGTTGTCTTAAATTTCTTTTTGAATGCTTCCTCTACAGATGTGCAAAGCAGTCGAGGACAGTGGTGGCGAACCTTCGGCACTCCAGATGTTTTGGACCACAACTCCCACAGTCCTTTCTCATTGGCTATCTTGGCTCGGAATTCTGGGCGTTGTGGTCTAAATCATCTGGCGTGCCGAAAGTTCGCCACCGCTGGTCTAGGGCTATCTTCTTGTAAACTTTAATCCTCTGTACACTACAGCACTGTTCCAGACTATAAAGTACAGGGGTACCTCTGATAACGAATTTACATTGTTCTCAGAGGCAATTTGTTATCCGAAGAATTTGTTTTCTGAAATGTGGTTTCCCATTGAAATGAATGAGAAACCGATTAATCTGTTCCGGAGGTCCGGAAAAAAGCAAAAAAGCTGGGGGGATTCCCAAACCTCTTTATAAAATGCACTTTAAAGGCCTGCAGTGCTGGAACACCCCCTCCAGAACATCTCCCCTGCAGTGCAATGCAAACATGGACAAGAGAAACCAGCAAGACTACCCCAGCCTGTTCCCAACCAAAGTGCAATGGGGGAAAATGCAAAGAAACAAACATAAGCAGGAAGAAAAATCCAGCCCACTTTGGTCTGCAGAGCAGTGAAAAAAGATTGCAAACACAGAGAAATCAAACCAGCAAGACTACCCCAGCCTCTTCCAGCCAAAATGCAAAGAAAAGCAGTGCAAAGATTAATAAAAGCTAGCTCCCTATCTTACCAAGTTCAAGAGGTCCAAATCCCGGAACAAAACAGAATGGCTCGAAAACACCATGGAAAAAAACACTCTAACTCCTCCCACCCCTCCTCAAACTATGCATCCTGAAATGCATGCAGGGTACACATTTTTGCAAGGCATTATGAAGCATTTGCTCTCCGAAGTAGCCCATAGCGAACATTCACTATCCGAGGCAGCCCTATACCTGGAAATTTCCATTTGTTATCCAAAAAATCTGTTATCCCAAACGTTCTTTATCCAAGGTATTACTGTATTCGCTCTCCTCATGGCAAATATTATATACAGATAGCGTAAAGCAGAAATGGGAAATGTTTGGTTTTCTGTTTGTTTGTATGCCTTTGTCTTAAGTTTTTGAAGGTCCATCTGGAATGGCCAGCTCTCAGGAACAGAACTAACCTCCAAACTTATCAAAGTTGTACATCAACAAAATGTTTTAGCACAGTTACTGTAAAGCATTTGTATTCTACCTTTTGTTTTAGAAGCCAGGAATGGTACAAAACAATGCAGGACATGAGTAAAGTGGATAGAGGGATGCTCTTCTCCCTCTCACAAAATACCAGAACTAGGGGACATCCACTCAAATTGAGGGTTGGGAGAGTGAGAACAAACAAAAGAATTTTTTTTCACTCAGCACATTGTTAGTCTGTGGAACTCCCTGCCATAGGATGTGGTGATGGCATCTGGCCTGGATACCTTCAAGAGGGGATTGGACAGATTCCTGGAGGGAAAGTCCATCACAGGTTACAAACCCTGTAATCTCCAGGCTTAAAAAACCAGGGTATTTCAAGGGCCAGATGCAGGGGAGTGGTATCAGGAGACAGATATCTAGTCTCGTGCGCTCCCAAACGCAACTGGTGGGGCCACTGTGAGATACAGGAAGCTGGACCAGATGGGCCTTTCGCCTGATCCAGCATGGCTCTTATGTTTTATGTTCTTATGTGTATATGCAAGCTATTCTATTTTAACCCCACAATGGCCTTTTTCTTGTGGAGGTTAAATTGATGCTGCTGGATCAACTGATCAATTTAGGGCTCTGGCTGCAGAGTCAGAAGTCAAGAGTTTGATTCCCTAATGTGTCTTCCTCACGGGGACTGGGCATGATCCACAGGGTCCCTTTCAGATGTGCTGTTCCAAGATGAAGAGGATTATGGTTACTACTTGAGAATACCTTAGCAATGACCACTGATGATGGGAGTGTTAATCATAGAATCATAGAATCATAGAGTTGGAAGAGACCTCAAGGGCCATCCAGTCCAACCCTTTGCCATGCAGGAACCCCATCACAATATTTCCGACAGATGGCCATCCAGCGTAAAAACTTCCACAGAAGGAGACTCCGCCACCCTCCTTTGTGGCAGCGTATTCCACTGCCGAACAGCTCTAACTGTCATGAAGTTCTTCCTAATGTTCAAATGGAATCTCTTTTCCTGTAGTTTGAAACCATTGCCCCGAGTCCTAGTCTCTGAAGCCATGGAAAACAAACCTGTTCCCTCTTCAGTATGACATCCTTTCAAATATTTAAACATAGCTATCGTATCCCCCCTCAGCCTTCTTTTTGAAAGGCTAAACATTCCCAGTTCCCTAAACCGTTCCTCATAAGACATTTCCTCCAGACCCTCAGCCATCCTCAAGCATGTCATGACCAATGGGGTATGTGTACATGTATGCCTATGTGTGATGGGGGACAGGGGGAGAATTTCTCCCAATAGATTTTACATGATACATTTTCTTTTCATATCCCCTGATAGAGGCACTTTGGCCTTCATGTGAAGAAGGTTGATGTATGAAAGAATATAACCAATCAATTCAACATTGTGTGGTTTTTGTGTTGGTGTGTGTATGTGCAATGCAACCTCATGTAACAGTTTTTAGTCCTCTCCCAGGAAATTCATACTTTGGCCCATTTTGGAGTGGAGCACGCCTGGCTTGAAAGGGCTGACACCAGACTAAGCAAAGTTTTTATTCAGCAAAGCCAGCATCCGCACAAACTACAATACAGCCCACTAATACTCTACTACAGTAACTAGCTCCTTCCTGCACTGGTGTGGTGTGCTGCTGGTGAGAGAAGACTCTGGTGCTGAGTTGTCTGAGGACCCTAGTGGTGTGACGCTGGAGGACTCTGGCGGTACACTGACAAAGGTGAGTGGGCCTCCCTGTTGTGGGGGGAGGGGGAGTTTAAGCCATGCTAGAGATTTGGCGGGGCGTGGTGGCTCAGTGGACTAAGGCTCCGAAAACTGTTGACTACAAAGTCAGCAGCTCGGCGGTTCGAATCCCGGCTGCCATACGGTGGAGCGAGCTCCCACTGTTAACCCCAGCTCCTGCCAACCTAGCAGTTCGAAAGCATGTCAATGCAAGTAGATAAATAGGTACCGCCGTAAAAAGCGGGAAGGTAAAAACAGTGTTTCCTTGCAGCCATGCCGGCCACATGGCCATGGACTTGCACAACACTGGCTCTTCGGCTTGAATACGGAGATGAGCACCGCCCCTAGAGTCGGACACGACTAGCATGCATGAGCTGGGGGAACCTTTTTACCTAGAGATTTGGCACAAAGCATTTTGTCATACTTCCTAACAAGGACCTGACACCAAGGGCAATACTGTCTCTGGAAAAAAAAAATCCCAGGTAAAAGAGAGGCTCTTTCTGTGATGGCTAAATCCAACTGTTAATCCTAAATTACATCTCACATACGAGTGGAATTAAGAAGCCTCATTCATTCATTCAGAGCCCCCTTTTCCAGTGCAGCAGATCTCAACCTGGGGATTGCTAAGCGTTTTCTGGGGAACCGCAGGTTGCCTTATAGGTGTTGTAGCCATTGTCAAATAATTTCTCCCTTGTCCTTTTGGAGCTAGTAATTAAAGTTAATATGTATGTGTATGTATGAGAAGCAGATCCTTTGGGAGATAAAAAAAAAGCCTCTGTGCTCTGAGGAGGGAGGACTTTATCCCATCAGAATGCCTTTTAATGCAAACTTGGTGGGGTGGGTGTGTTAACATGTGACAGTACTTGGCTATTACATAAGGAGGTCACGACTCAAAAAAGTTTTGGAACCCCTGCTCTTGTGAGACCAACAATGGGGTTTAGCCCTGTGTTTCCTGGTGCAGAGCTATTAAAATGTGGAAGTCCAAATACATAATCGTCACCACCACCTACATCAGGAAAAGCCCCGCAGAGCTATTCCACCGATGGTCATTCCCAATGAGCTCTCGAAAATATTCATCAGTTGTGGCCTTCTATAACACTATGACCCTGCAATATTTGGCCAATTAAACCCTTCACACAGATGGGAGGCCAAAATAATAATAATAATAATAATAATAATAATAATAATAAT
>JAHTLZ010000122.1:37815566-37825989 GCA_023846285.1 Phrynocephalus versicolor | reverse complement strand
GAAAACAAAAAGATAACGTATCTTAGAAAACCAGGGAAGGCATCCCAACATTTCAAGGAGAGAGACCCTCAACTCATGTAGGTTATCCATGGCTAAACTTAAAATGGAATGATTTCCTTCCATGCAGTATTTTTAAAATATCTTTATTATATTCTAAATCATGTTGAAATTTGAGATAGGAGCATAAACATGTATTAGAGATGGGCACGGATAAAAAAAAAATGGCATTTTGTTTGTCGTTTGTCGTTTGTCGTTTGGAGGGTCCGTTTCGGTCCGTTTCTGTTTTTCGTGAATTTTTGCAAAAAATTCGTTTTTGTTTTCGTTCATTTCGTTACCGTTTCATTACCATTTATTTCATTTTTTGTGATTTTTAAAAGGATTTTAAGCAATTCACTCATATTGCAGTAATGGAAACGAAACGCACAACAAAATTTCCGGTGTTTCTGTTCGTTTCGTTTCATTTTAGAGACAAAATTCGTTTGTCGTTTCGTTACGTAATGAAACGAAAAAATGAAAACGGAAACAAAAAATTGTTCGTTTCATGCCCATCTCTAACATGTATAATTGTTCCCTTTATCCCTTTCTGTTGGTTGCATACATTTCTTGTATTTACACGCCTTTCATTCCATTGAAGAGGACATGGCTGTGCTTCACATATTCCTCATCTCCTTGTGCCACCCGAAATTGCATTTTGGTCCACTGTTGCAGAAGATGGTTGGCTTCCATCAATGAAATTATGAATAACCTCTCAGTGATAAATATATCTCTTGCTGGTTATTGACAAGCCATAGAATCGCAATGGCAATATTGTCACCTTTTTCAAAAATTAGAATACCAAAAGAAGGTACTGTACTCCTTTGCCACCCTTAGAGAAGCAGCATTGTTAGATTTTCAGAGGACAGAATGAATTCAAGATACTTCACTGCAAGACAAGGATGGAAAGCGTATGGCTGACCAGATGTTGTTGGACTTGAATTCCCCCTTGTTCCTCCCCCGTAGTTATGCTGGTTAAGGCTAATGGGGATTGCAGCCCAACAACATCTGGATGGACACATGTTCCGCTCCTTGCTGTAAGCTGGCCTTTACAACACGGATGCATTACTTAACAGACACAATCAACAGCAAAGGAAGAATATGTAGAATTTCTTTTCATTTCTTCCCATCTTTGAATATGTTTTAATTATTTGGATAAGGTTTTGTTTCCTTTAAAAAAAAACAACTGTCATTGCTTCTGCAACCATTCAGAACAGACCCAAATGCATTAACTGGAATAGCTTCAGCGTGATTATCCTTTATTCATTAGCTAATTATAAGAGCCTATTAATTTTAATATTGAAAATTACTAAAATGTGGCTGGCCAATTACACTTTTGATAAAGTTAAGCAGTTCTTCTAGGGCTATTGGACTGAATATATGGGCATAACAAGGTCACAATAGAAGCACTTGGTTTAACATGCCTCTTTTCTATTAGTTTGTGCATAGGTTGGATTGCCAGTAGTACCCTCTGGATCTCTGTCCCCTCCACCAACAGAAGGAGCTTTTCTAATTGCTGGGGGGGGGATAGCACAGACCCAAATACTGTATATGCGTAATTTTAGTTGTACATTTGCTAGTCTCTTAAGTAAGAACAGACTTCAGGGCCGGGCCTGTCATTAGGTACACTGAGCAGTAGGGCAGTACAGGCAGCTGCTGCACTGTTCCTGCTCCCTACTGTTGCTGCTACCCAGCAGCAGTCCCTCTGGCTGGGACCATGGCATCATCATATAAATTTTATTGCGTGGCTCACAGGGCCATTGCAAAGTGCATCAAGTAAAAACAGTACAATAAAAATATCAATAAAATAACAATACAGATAGATAAAAAGGGGCCTGAGGGTACGGAAACCATTGCACTCTTATGTAGCGCTCGAGATGGAAAGATGCATTTAAACTCTCAACAGGGGAAGCAGCACCACCTCCATATTCCTTCTCGCACATGGTGGCTGGAGAAGAAGGGCAAGCAGAGCTGTCTTACATCCAGCTGGTATCATAAACTTCAGCACAGGCCATTTCTCTTGACAGTCTTCCTGTCTGCACTTGGACTAATGTCTCAGAGCCAGGCATCATAATCACCACCACCACTAGGATCACCAGCATCATCCAGGGGCGTATCAGGGGGCCCAGAAGGGTACATATGCCCTGGGTGCAGCAATCTGGGGGTGCCTGGAGGGGGAGGGGGAGGAGTCAGGCTTGGCGACGGGACACACTCTGTCGCAGCCACCTCCTCTGTTGCCGCACGCCGGGCGAGCAGCGAAGCAAGCAGGCCGGCCGGCGTGTGAGCACGGTGGCTGTGGTGCCCTCCTCCTCCTCCTCCTCCTCCTCCTCGCCTTTCTCTGGGCCATTGCAGGAGAGGTAAGGCATGCAACATGTGCACACACAAAAATGCTCACCCGCGTACCCACTTGACAGATTGCCCCCCCCCTTGCTGGGTGGATGCGATGGGATTGGAGAGGGCCGGAGGGACGCGAAAACAACTTTGTCCCCAGGTGCCCCAAAACCTTGCTATGGCACTGTCACCACCACCACCACCACCACCACCATCTGGTGAACACAGCTGCCAGGTGTTAAGCTGGAGTTGGCCTTCTCCAATGATCAAGCTCTTTCCAAGAGCCTAGGATGACTGGAGATATCTTCATAGAACATATGCTGTTCCTAATAATTTCACCATTTGTAGTTGACCGATGTTGATCTTGTCAATGCCGACGGTTTTCAGATGTTGACCCAGGTCTTTTGGGATTGCACCAAAAGCGCCTATTATTACTGGTGTGGTTCTTGCTTTCTTATTCCATAGCTTTTTGATTTCTCTTTCTAAGGCTGCTTTTACACGACCCCTAAAATCCGAGGCAAAGGGCTCCCAGATGCGGAGCTTAACATTGTTTTCCCACCAGCTGGGGACTTTAAACAAAACGAAGTACAACCATGCTCACCTAAGCGCACCCCAGTGCACTTTAGAAGTACCTGGTCTCCGGAGGATAAACTTTTTTCCGATGTGGATTGTAAAACTGTGGATGCCAGGCTCCCCTCGCCGTCTGGGTTTTGTTTTTTTTGTCCCCACCGCCCCTTTAAGGGACAGGAATCCATATGGGGATGCTCTAGACGGCAGACAGAGGTGAGCAGAGGTGAGCCTGCATTCTTTTCTCCCTTTTTTTCTCCCTCCCCTCACCACAGACAGGAGCAATGAAGTGCGGAAGAGTGGGAACACAGGAAGAAGAACAAACCCCACAATCTCTGGTCCGAATTTAAGTTGTCAGCAGATTTTAGAGGTCATGTAAAAGCAGCCTCAGTCCCGATATTTGGTTGTCTTTTTTAGCTCTTTATCACTGACTCTTGCGTCTCCTGGTATTGACACATTGATTATTTGAACTTCTTCTTCATACAGATGTTCTACATCTCATTTACATCTCAGATTCTGAAATTTCTTCTTCTTCTTCTTCTTCTTCTTCTTCTTCTTCTTCTTCTTCTTCTTCTTCTTCTTCTTCTTCTTCTTCTTCTTCTTCTTCTGTTCAACTCTAATGAAAGCTAGTTGCCATGGTGCACTGCCTTCCCTGGCGACAGTGTGCAGAGAAACATATGGGGGTGCTGCCTCCTCCAGTGAGGAACTGCCATCTGTTCTCTGGCTGGGCAGCATATCAGCAGCTGGTGATGTGATGTGTGATGGTGAAGTGTAGGAAGCAGCTATGCGGAGGGGCAGTACCGCACGTCCCACTCATACCAGTGGGAGATCCAGGGCTGCCCTATTCTAAAAATCTCATAAAGCAACAAAAAGATACTGCATGGTTGCCTTATCTTGAACTCCCATCAGAATGAAGAAACCAGTTTCTGTTTGTCTGTGAAGATTCTTGGTCATCCAGGTGAGGTTATCTGGAAGATGAGTCATGGCAACTGGACTTCTTTTCTTGAGAGATTGAAACGTTTCGCTACTCATCCAAGCAGCTTGGTCAGTCTAATATTCATGTTAATGATTCTATAACATAATGCTCCCATAGTGGTGGTGGGGAAGCCTCAGGTGTACCTTTATTTTTCTGAAGAGAAATGTATACCTGTGAATATATATAATTTTTATCAAGGATAATGACCATAAGACCCCTGAAGATTGGTGTCAGTGCACTGTAATATTTCCCAATTAAACTGATTGTTTTAAGCCTAACTAGAAGTAACAATGGATGGAATCCATACGCAGTAGGTCCATCCACCGAGAGTCCTATTTTCATCTGTGGAACAAGGAGAGTAATGAATTCACTTAACCCTGTCGGCTTGCCCTCTCAAGCATAAAACATTTGCACCAAAGTGTTTGGGGACCCCACAGAATGAAACAGATAGGGCAAGTGAAGGCAGAAACTGTTGAACAAATTGGGTTTGTGCTCATTTGACACAAGAGCTGATGTACCATTGGAACATGTTGGAAAGTGTGTTAACTAGTGGATTCAACTTTGTGAAATGTGGAAGGGCTACCTTCTATAAAGAAATCATATAGCCATGCTTCTTTCTGAGAGGATAAAAGAGCTTGTGTTTATTAACACATCTAGCTAACTAATTACTAACAGAGCAGAAGCTTTTTTAGCTGAAACCTTCAGGGCTTTCCCCCTTTTTATTATTAGACATTGTCAGATATTAGTTAGTGAAATACATGTATTAGACAGGATGTTCTTCATGTATTTGATATGTATTTAATTGATTTAAAGATGGAGTCTGTAAAAGTGCAAAGTCACAGTGACTCAATGTATAGTTTTTTCTAATGGAGTACAGATGTTAAGAATTAACATAATGAATTTTGGCTGATGTAAGGGGTTGCAATAGCTATGAGGTACAGACACAGGTATAAAAATGTTCTGTAAATCATTGTTCATTGGGCTTTCTGTGAGTAAGGCACCCACTTTGTTACTCTGCCATATATTTTGTCATATGTACTGAATGCTGTTATACTGTTATGCTGTTGAACTTTGTATAAGTTCTGTGATGCTGCGATATATTTTTATACAGTTTGTAATATAGCTGTTTGGTTTTAAGAAAACTCTGTCTCTGGCTAACTATTTATTCAATAAATATTGCTTCTGATGGCTGATCAAATAGCACATACGGTATTCTGACAGATATAATGTATCTTCTTCTGTTCTTCTTGGTTGGTATTGGGTTGGGTGAGATGCTCTTTTACTTAGTTTTGATCTGCCCTGAACAGTGATTTTTCCTCTACATTGATAGCATAACCATTTAATTAATAAATGCATTTGACTAATCAGTCCCTCTAACCTAAATTGGCTCAGAACAGTAATCAAGTGATCTTATTTGTATGTTTACCGTTGCATAGAGGCACATTTCAGCTTTCAATTGGTCTTGTCTTCCTTGATAATAGTCTAATTAGTGTGTAGATCAGCAGCATCAGGAATCAGACAAGATGTCATGTCTGTGAAGATTCTCAGTCATCCAGCTGAGTTTATCTGGAAGTTGAGTCATGGCAACTGGACTTCTTGAGAAATCAATATGTTTCGCTGCTCATCCAAGCTTTGTCAGTCTGAGGAAAGCTAGTTGCGGGTCCAAAGTGAACTATAAAAATGGAGGACTCGCCACCAGCTTTCCTCAGACTGACGAAGCTGCTTGGATGAGCAGCAAAACATTTCAGTCTCCCAAGAAAAGAAGTTCCATTGCCATGACTCAACTTCCAAACAAGATGGTATGTTTAACATGTTTTTGGAAGAGGTGTTCCCCCAAGTGGTGAAACACATTTGTTATAACTCTTGATTTTCCCTATTGGTACCTATAGATTTTGCAATTAGCATGTTTTGGCTTGTCATTGATAGCTAGATAGTAAACATGATGGCTGAGCCAGTCATCTCTGAGAAAACCTTGTTGTGGGAAGGAAACAGATTAATCATAAGTATTTCCCTTGACATCCTGTCTGCTGCTCACAAACCTATTAGAATCTACCCAGAAAAAAACCACAGGAGAGAAGTGACAGTAAGCTAAAAGTATCTGATTGCGTAGGCAATGAGGAGAGCTACATCCTACCCTTCTAAAGGCTGCTGATAGTTCTGGGATGTTATTCATGGATGTTCCTTTTATCCCCAAGGCAACATTCACTGGATTTCTCAACAGCTTCATGTTCTGGCATTGACCAGCCCTGGACCTGCTTCTACATCATACACCGTCAGACTGAGCCTGGTTATACATTTCTGAAAATGAGCACATAAGAACATAAGAACATAAGAAGAGCCCTGCTGGATCAGGCCAAAGGCCCATCTAGTCCAGCTTCCTGTATCTCACAGTGGCCCCACCAGATGCATTTGGGAGCGCATGAGACTAGATCTCTGTCTCCTGATACCACTCCCCTGCATCTGGCCCTTGAAGTACCCCGGTTTTAAGCCTGGAGATGACACATCTCCATCATGCTTTGTAGCCTGTGATGGACTTTTCCTCCAGGAATCTGTCCAATCGCCTTTTAAAGGCATCCAGGCCAGATGCCATCACCACATTCTGTGGCAGGGAGTTCCACAGACTAACAACACGCTGAGTAAAAAACATTCTTTTTGTCTGTTCTCATTCTCCCAACTCTCAGTTTGAATGAATGTCCCCTAGTTCTGGTATTTTGTGAGAGGGAGAAGAGCGTCTCTCTATCCACATTACTCATGCCCTGCATTATTTTGTATGTCTCAATCATATCCCCTCTTAAGCACCCTTTTTCCAAACTAAAGAGCCCCAAATGTTTTAGCCTTTCCTCATAAGGCAGGTCCCCCAGGCCAGGAATCATTTTAGTTGTTATCTTTTGCACCTTTTCCAGTTCCATTGTCTAGTGGTAAGCACTTCTAATTAGAGATGGGCACAAAATGAGCGATTTTTCATTTTTGTTTTTTCATTTTGTTACGCAATGAAACGAAAAATGAATTTTGACTCCAAAATGAAACGAAACGACCCGAAACACGAAAATTTTTGTCGACCGCTTCGTTTTCGTTACGGCAAATACATTGAATTGTGCTAAATGGTAACGAAACAGCAATTTTTTTTGTTTTCATTTTTTCGTTTCATTATGTAATGAAACGAAAATGAATTTTTTTGCAAAAAACCTCACAAAAACGGAAACGAACCAAAACGCCCCCCTAAACGACCAAACGACAAACGAAGCACCATTTTTTTGAGTCGTGCCCATCTCTACTTCTAATGTTAAGTCTTTAAGCACACTGTAATCCAAAGCAATATGTCTGCAAGCTTCAGAGATCCAACTGCTGCAACTAAAACTGATGATTTCTAACTTGCTTCCACCCCAGTTCAGATTGCCATGCGAGCATCCATCAGCCAAATGACCTTTGGGCCAGTGATGACTTGCAACTGGTCGGGGTGGGTGGGTCTGAAATTGTGTTGAGGTGTCTCATATCCTGGTCCACAAGCTACTTGTCATTTTGTCTACTGACCTCATGGTCACTTTAAATGACAAAATGCTTTTTCTAACTTTAGGAACTCAGGTTCCATTTTCAGAAGACATCCAAGACAGAAATTTCAAAAGTGGAGCTGCTAAAATGTTTCTCTGTGCACACTCATAACCTTCAGGAACTTGCAATATAGATACCAAATGCTGTTTTTTAACGTGATCCAGCTCATATTTGCTACTCTAATTTATACATTTTAAAAAACAATTCAATGTCCTTGGCTGAGGAAGCATGTAATTTGTCATTATCGTAAAGTGACCTTTCTTTACAATATGAAGAAATCAAGAGAGAAAGGTTTGCTTTGGTTACTTTCCAGTAGTCACTTGCAATGGAAAGAGACTAGAGAAAAATGATCCTACCTGCACCAGAAAAATAGAAGCCCCTTGATAGGAACCAGAAAGATGTGGGTAGGATCACTCTTAGGTGAGGCTGGTTCATTCCAACAAAGACATTGTAGGATCATCGTCTTTCGTTGGGAAGGTTCCTACAAGGCCATTAAGTCCAACACCCTGCTCCATGCAGGTATACAAACCAAAGTGGCTGTGTAAATTTCTCTTGAATGCCTCCAGTGTCAGAGCACCTGCCACCACTTGAAGTCATTGGTAGTGCCATTGTCATGAACTGGCCACTATATGGTGTGGGACTAATTTCTGTAGTCCCATTGTCATGGACAGACCACTATATGGTGTGATTTAGACTCTCTGTAACTTAGAGCTTGGGCAGGGAGGGAAATCAGAGAAAAACAGTACGTCCCAGAAGGTTAATGAATCCAAATACCCTTGGGGAGTTTCCTACGGTCTTTGATGAGTAATTCTATTGAATCTTTGGTTGATCTCTGGAATGGGGAAATGAGCAAAGCCATTGACCAGATTGCTCCTAAATGTCTCATTCCTCAAAATAGACCCAAATTGGCTGCTGGGTTTACTGGGGAGCTGACAAAATTGAAACGGTTGGCCCATAGAGGTGAAAGGCACTGGCAGAAAACCCAGATTGAAACCAATAAAGAAACAGTAAAGGTCCTTTGGAAGGCTTATTACAAGGCAGTCGAGGCAGCAAATAAATCATTTTTCTCTACCACCACTGATTCAACACAAAATCACCCAGTGGAAAAGTCTGCTACATGCTGACCCATAGGTGGATGACTCAAACCACTTTGTAACTAACTGAAAACAATTGACATAACACTTTGCAGGCAAAATTGAACAGATCCAGGATACCTTGGATGCTACTATTGATCCAGAGGTGATTAGTGTGGTCAGAAACCTTGAGGAGGTGAGGGCCATCACGTGTCTATTGGATCCTTGCCCTGTGTGAATCATAAAAGCTTCCAGAGAAGGTATGGCAGACTGGTTAGGATGAGTAGTGAATGCCTCCTTACAACAGGGCAGGATTCCGGTGCGTTTAAAGGAGGCAATAGTAAAACTACTGTTTAAAAGCCCTCCTTAATTCCAACAATACTGAACAATTACCAGCCAGTATCGAATATCCCATTCTTGGGGAAAGTCCTAGAGCAGGTTGTGGCCTTGCAGTTCCAGAGGTGTCTGGATGAGATAAACTACCTGTATCCATTTTTCTTGAGAGATTGAAAGGTTTTGCTGCTCATCCAAAGAGCTTTGTCAGTTTGAATGTCAGTCAGGCTGACAATGGAGACGGGTTCTTTTACCCTCTTTCTGGACTCAAATCTTTTAAAACAGGTGGTTTGACTGTGCATCTTGTTTGGAATATGTCCGCCTTAAGCCTGTGGACATTCTGTGTATGTCTCATGATGCAGAACTTTGGTGTATGATGCTAAGGCAATCCATCTTCAATCTATGGCAACCAAAATCTGTTTGCTGTGTTTTCTAAATGGATGCATGATCCTCTTTCCAAAAGCTTGCGGTTGAAATTGCTCGGACAATTGGGTGATGTGAAAGATGTCAACTTCCATATAGTCTTTCACATGCAGAGATCAGCGGGAGAAGTTCTTTGCATGTGCCCTTGTGATCTAACATATGGCAGATTGCAACAAGACACAGAGCTTTCTTGATGGCAGTGCCCTCGCCATGGAACTCATTGCCCCAGGCAGGATGCCTGTCATCCTCTTCTTGGGCTTGTTGAAGGTAAGTCAAGACAACTGCATTTCAAAGAACTTTTAATTAAAGTCAACAACACATGTGCTTTAAAATGAAGCATGGCTGGTTTTTTTAATCCCTTGCATAGTTTGTTCAAATATTTTTTACATCCTCCAGATATACTGAGGCTCTCAAAGGCAATATGTTATTACTGTTATTGTTTCTATTCCTGTTGTACACCGCCCGTTCCTCTGGAAGACGAGCAGTATATAAGTATTTAAATAAATAAATAAATAAATAAATAAATAAATAAATAAATAAATAAATAATACATGTTTGATATAGGATATTAGACCAGATAAATAAAACATTTGGAATAAATATCTAAAGTGGGTAAAATCGATGTTTATTGTTGTAAGATTAAAATGGGACGATGCCTTAGATTTTATAACTCAATGATTTATACGTGAAAGGCTTTCCTGGAGAATCTTGTTACTTGGCTAAAACATTACGATGTTCTTGCACTCGCCAAAGGAATGAATTCTGGATTTCTTAGTAGAACAAAAGACCTAGTTTGTACTTGTTTACAGTATGCAAATATTGTATACCATGACACTAAGCATTTACACTGTAGCTCACACTGTTTTCATTCTGCCTGGAGTCTCTCCTTGCTGTCTTCTAGCTTGCAGTTCCATCCTGTTGCTTCTTCATAGGAGTGAGCTTTCTCTTCAAAGCCAACAATGGATTTTGGAATCCACTCTTGCTGGAGAGATAATCAAGCCTTGGGACCAAGGTGCGTAATGCTGAGACGCTGAGTCACTTCACAAGAGAATCATAGAACCCTAGAGTTGGAAGAGACCTCAAGGGCCATCTAGTCCAACCCCCTGCCATGCAGGAATCCCCATCACAGTGCTCCTGA
>JAHTLZ010000122.1:37794909-37815556 GCA_023846285.1 Phrynocephalus versicolor | reverse complement strand
TATTATTATACTTATTTCTCAGCATTGCTAGAGTCTAAAAAGCCTCAAAATTAACAACGAGGTCCTAAAAACCCTGTGCCAGGCTTTTTTGTGCCCTACACAAGACTAACTGCTTGTCTTCCCCCCAACACCAATTTTTTTTCCAGGTGAGTTCTGCTCCTCTCTCAGGTCTGTGTTCTAGGTGGTTGCCTAGTGGTAGCTCCCAATATCATGTTTTGAAGCCCTTAGGATGTCATTTCAAAAACCTACATCTGATTATAAAATGTTATAAAATTCCATGGTATTGTTCCCAGTGCCCTGATGACTATGGGGGACCACTGAAAGAAATGTGTTTCATCCACAAATAAGATATTCCCATTGCCAGGTATATATTATTTTTTCCAGTTCTTTAACCCTAGCATGCATCCCTTGGCATTTCAACGTCAATTATCCAGATATTTCTTCATTCTGTCACTGCTATGTTTGGTGCATTATGCTCAAAGTATCTGTCCAAAAGTCACAAATGGCCTTGACTTCGCCGTTTTCTGCCACCTTCTCTACCTGGTGATGTTCCCATGATTCTTGGATGCTGGCAGATTATATTTTTTACATAGTGATCAGTGTATTAATTTTGCAGCTCTATCATGTGCGCAGGCTTTGAACATTCAGAAATTGGCTGTGACACAATTTCTTTATTTTCTTTGCAGTGTTGACATTTGCTGTTTACACTAATTTATTATAAAATACAAGAATACACAGTATTGACTGCAATACAAAGATCAAAGTATCAATTAAATATTAAGAGACTTTAGTTTGGATTGCTGGTTCTTCTGCAGCAAAGAACAATCCTTCGGTTTCTTTCTTGATGGTTGCCAGTTTTAGCTCAAGTTGAATCATTATTATCATGTTTCCAAATCCGCCAATATTTCTCAGATATTGTCCATGCAGTGGTTTGTTTTTCCAACTCTTTAATTTATTTTCAAATTGTTCTTTCAGCCTTCATTTCTGTCATTTTCAAGATGTTCTCCATTTGCAAGCCTTTAACTACTTTTTCCTCTACTACTATTACTATGACCATTTAGGCTTTTATTTTCTCCCCCCTCTCTACTATCTGCTGTATTCGTAGAATTCCACCACCTCCAATTTTCCACATTAAATATAATCTATCTACATCATTTTGGGGGTGTAATGCACAATGCATGTTCAGTAATGTCTGTGCTTTTAGATCCAATTTTTCTAATTCACATTGGATCCAGTCTATTCTTCCAGCTGGATACTTTAAAACTGGAACTCCCCATGTATTTATGGCTTGGGTGGTGTTTCCACCATTTAGTTTCATTATTAAAATTTTCTCTGGTCTCTTGATATTGTTCCTTTCTGGCAAATATGTCAAGTTTTGTGTGATGGAGATTCTATGTTTCTAATATTCCACGGGTTTTATGGTTGTTGTCACTTGATATTGTTCTTTTTATTGCTGCTGTTGTCATTTTATCAGCCTCACACACTGCCTCTAGTAGGTTAGGTTGCAAGATACCTTTCTGGGCCGGAGTGATTGTCACTCTATCCAGCTGTAGCCAACAGCTCCCTCCTGCTTCTGATTCTGTTCTCCTTTCACCCATCTCCCGAGTCTGATGGAAGTCAGTCAGCCAAGGCAGCCAGCCATGTTCGTCCATTTGTTGTTTGATTGGTCCATTTTAAAGTACAGTAGTCCCCCACCACATCGTGCCCTAAATATCGTGGTCCCAGTATATTGCGCGATCCACCCCAGTGTACCACTTTGGTGATGGCCACCTCCTGACCCGGCTGTGGCCCCAGCAGAGGCCTCCCGACCTGACCCGATATGCAGACACCATTACTGCCCTTGTGGTGACAGCGTCTGCATATCACAGATTTTCATTTATCACCAGTGGTTAAAGTATCTAACCCCTGCAATAAATGGGGGACTACTGTATTTCATTTTTTCCTATTCTTTCTGTGACCAGTGTCTCACAGTGAGCTATTGAGACAGCAAGTGCCAGTTAAAAGAGAAGAAGGGGTGGACTAATCTGGGAACTTGAAACTATTCTATTCTACAGGTCTCTGCACTTCAGATGCACAACCAGGGGAATCTAACTGGTAATTCCAAATTCTGCAGCACTTTGTTGTGCGACTATCATAGGGCAGGAAAATGGGAGGAAAGTGGCATCAGGCTCACTAGGTGAAAGATAAAAGTATAAATGTAGCTATTAAATAAAATTTTAAAAAGAATGAGCAGTTGGGCCACAATCCTACTAGCAGTCCCAATTAGAATGGACATGTTGAATGAATGATTTAGGTAAGTGTTGTCTCACTATTAACAATTGATTCGGCGGGACTACTTATGATAGGAATAGCAATAGGATCTGAGCTGTGCATTGCTGGTCATGTGTGAATACGACCGGCCTTTGTAGTGGAAATTTCAGGGTGTTCCTCCTATCCAACCGCCCAATTGCAGGTAATTTAAATATATTTTCCACCTTGTTTTGTGATTTTGCATTTTAATTACACACAGTTTGATTTGTTCCTCTTTATCATCAACCTTTGCTTTCCTTTTTACACACTTTAAAGCTGGATTCAGTGTCCAGGTGAGGTCATCACCTTTCTAAAACCAGCTTTTGAGGGAACACAAAAAGCAGCAGAAAATGTGACGGTCGGTTCCTTTGCAGTGGAGTTCCCCTTAGCAGTCGCAAAATCTGCTCGGCAGCCAAGTAAACGAATAAAACAGAGCAGGCTTTGTTCAGTCAGTTTTTTGTTTGTTTGTTTGTTTCTGAGCAGAACGCAGCTTTCAGATGTGAGCCATTAACAGCATAATAATCGCCTTAGCGGAGGTTTAGAAACACCAGCCCAGCTGTGATCTTGACGATTCTGTCCTTTAAGTCATCACCACACACGCCAAGGTGACTACAGGGCTTTCGAAGCTTCCCCATGGGAATCACCGACTGTTCGGATTAGATCTATGGACTCTAAAAAGATGCTGTACATCTTTGCTTCAGAAGGGCAGAGGTTGCTGCAAGATTTGGAGGTCTTGCTTTTGGTAGTCTCTTTTTTTCCCAGAAGCTCTTCTTGAACAGCATGATTTCACTTGTAATGCGCAATTTTTATTTCTGAAACTGGGGAGGGAGAAAAAACACCAAGGAGAAAGTGAAAGAAAAACTTGATTTCTGGCCAAATGGAGGCGTAGGTGATCCTATGTGCGGCTTAGCGTCCCTGGTGACTCTCCCTGGTGTCCCCCCCCCGGTGTCATTGTTGACAGCTGTCAGCATTTGCAATGGTTGCAAATATGAATAAATAAATAAATAACTACAGTGGTCTCCCACCCTTTCGCGGTTCATATACTGCGGTCCTGCTATATCGCGGGCCACAGTATATGAAAAAAGGCCCCCTGGGGTAAGGGGGGAAAGTCCTGCTACAAGCCTCCCATACTTACCCCAGGACTGAAGCTGCCCCAAACGGGCCTTCCTGGGGCTTCTGGAGGCCCCAAAAGGGCTTCCCTGCGAACCGGAAGTGACTTTCAGTAAACTGGAAGTGACTTCAAGATCACAAAAAATCATTTCTGAGGCCTATGGGGGCCTTTCTGATTTTAGGCAATCCGGAAGTCACTTCTGATTCGCAGGAAGGCCCTTTGAGGGCCTCCAGAAGGCCCTTGCAGGCCCATCAGGGCAGTGCCAGGCTGAGGGGGGGGGTTAATACAACAGTCCCAGCTAGGCACCCCAGGCCCAACTTGACCTACATCTGCATATCACAGATTTTCAATTATTGCAGGTTGAGTTGGGTCCCTAACCCCTGTGATAGGTGGGGGATCACTGTACTCCATTTGCAAGAGTTGCTTCTTGTGTTGTACCTCTTTGCCATTGTTGCTACCAGCAAGGCAGAAAAAATATAGCAAAATACTGAGGGCCAGTTCTGAGGCTGTAACTTGATAAACATGATAATACAAACAACAAAACCAGCCAAGGAATATTTTGCTACTTAAGAGTGATAAAAATGGCATAAAATGTGACTTTTCCCCATGAAATGTCTTTAAAAATGCTTTAATTGTAACTTTTAAAAGTCTGGACCCAGACTTTGCCACATGAAAGACCAAATGAAATCAAATCATATTGTTGACCCATTCTACTGATTTCAGGATATCCACTCTAAATATAACTCCCTATAGATTCAATTGTATGTTGTCCATGTAAGATTTTGTGCAAAACATTTCACCCAAAATGATTTTCTGGGGTTGTGTTTGAATTAAGTCAGGTAGCAAAGCAGAGCAACTAAGCCTGATACTTCACGTCCATCTAATCACTTGGGTCTGGTACGAAGTAATCTAACTGCACGCCCATTGCAGGACGGGGGGAGTTCATCCCGACCACGCCCCCTGAACTGGGATTTAAGCAGGACGAGAGATTCCCCTCCCTGGCCTTGGGAATCTGCTTGTCACGCTTCTCATTCTGAGATGAGTGCCCGTGAGGTAAGGCTCATCATGCAATGTGCCATTCTCCATCTAGTGGCAGGAGTGCGAAGTGCTATTCGCCAGTACATTCCCTATGGAGTCAGCAACGCAGCGCAGAGACATTAAAAGACAAATGCCTCAAACTTAGCTTTGTAACGCATTGAAGGCAAGGCTTTGGATAACTGAAACATCAAAAAACGGATGGTTGGGCTGAAAAAAAAAACGGAGAACAAAGGCATGGAATTTCACACCTCATCATGGAACGAGGACATGCGGTAACAGTCATGCCGGTATCATCCATCACACCCGTACATACACGGGAACAGGGACAGAACCAGAAGAAGACCACGTGACTGCGACCGACATCAACACGCAATGAACTTCCTCCCGGGACAAGAATGGATGTGAAGTAACTGTCTAAGTTTTCCCATGTTCTGAATTTGTACGATGGTCAAAGTCTACTGTTACATAACTATGCAGACACAGCTCTACACTGCAGCCACAGTAGCTATAATGAAGCCAAGGCAGAGGTGCTGTTTTTCATAAAGCACCAGGGATATGTGACCAATTGCACAACTGAACTGCACAATTCCTTGCTGCTGGGTGTAACACCTTATGCAGGCGTAGCAGCATTTTGTCAAATCCTGCATGTAGACCGCCTTTAGGTGATCTCTTCAGCTCTCTGATTCCTCTAGGTATTTGCCTTTCCCCTTTGTAATGGTATCTATCGTTCTCTCTGTCTCGCATGTACATACTGCTCAAAAATTCACTCGCATTCCGGGGACATTATTCACTCCCAGACTGTAATCTCAGGCATTGTGAAGCTTGTCAGGGGACAGATGACAAAAGCTTCTCTCCAGTTGCAGTCTCTGCCTAGGGGTATATATACATTGGCTCCCAGTCACCAGCCTCGTTTAGAATGATTTGTGGAGTTTACCTAATTAATGCCGGGAGCCTGTGAAAATTACGTTTACTGTAACAGGACCGTTTTCCTTGTCAGATGCCCACAGTAACTCTCTAGTGCATATTGCCTGGGTAGCAGAAGTTGCATGAGATTCAAGGTTGGGAAAGTAGTTTGTCGAATGGGGAGGGTAAGAAAGAAATCAATGTTGGCTGGGAGAATCTAATCATCGGGTGTTTGGGCAAATGCACCGCAGGATTGGGAGCGGAGCTCTGCGTGAGTCAGGGTCTCTCCTAAAGGACCTTTTTTGATAGAATTTGGCTGTTGCAATGGGATTTACATTTGTGCCTTTCGCACGATTTATCCTGCCTCTGGATACTCATCTCTCCTAGAAACAATTTATCAAGCAGTGTCTTCCTTAGGCGCATGTGGCAGGGTGGGGTGGGGGTCTGATTTTAAAGATCAGTTTTAAAATATCTGTTTACTTTTTTTTCTAAAACCCAGTTTTGCATCTATTGTTCAGTCAAGGGTACTTCAAGGGCCAGATGCAGGGGAGTGGTATCAGGAGACAGATATCTAGTCTCATGCATCTGGTGGGGCCACTGTGAGATACAGGAAGCTGGACTAGATGGGCCTTTGGCCTCATCCAGCATGGCTCTTATGTTCTTAGGTTCTTATGTTCATGTTTGGAATGGAAATCGTGCCCTTAGTGTCAATGGCGCAGGCGCGCTCACTGACGGTGGCCACGCCCAGGGAGGCACGGAAATCGCTCACGCGTAACCGCGCCTTCTCTGTGGTGGGCCCAACGCTGTGGAACCATCTCCCCAGTGAGCTGCGCCTAGCACAGTCCCTGCCCGCCTTCAAAAAGGCTTTGAAAACCTTTTTAAGGAGGCATTTGGCGACCTTTTTACCTATTTTTTTTTGCCGCCCGCCTCATCTGTTCTGAGCATACTGATCCTCGCTGTTTTATTGGAATT
This sequence comes from Phrynocephalus versicolor, assembly GCA_023846285.1. Lineage (NCBI taxonomy): Eukaryota > Metazoa > Chordata > Lepidosauria > Squamata > Agamidae > Phrynocephalus > Phrynocephalus versicolor. The sequence goes on along the minus strand of JAHTLZ010000122.1, from coordinate 37,809,243 downwards.
TTTTCCCTCTTTCTTTCTTGATTTCTTGGTTTCTCTTAGTGTAGTTTTAAATTTTGTTAGCCGCCCAGAGTTCCGCTCTGGAAGATAGGCGGGATATAAGCACAATAAATAAATAAATAAATAAATAAATAAATAAATAAATAAATAAATGATAAGGAGTTGTGCTGATGCACTTGCCCACAAGAACGCATCATCCAAGTGTTCCATCATTCACTTCTGTCCTTCCACTCATCCCGCTATTGACCTCCAGTCTTACTTATTATTAGGATTTCAGCTTATATTAGGGGTTTCAACGTGTTATTTCTAGTTGCACACCCTAATCCCCAACATCTTGTATTAAGCATTGGCAACTCGGCTCTCAGGCAGTCATCATACTTCCTTTGAGAAGCCACGGGCCCCCATTTTTGCTAAATGCAGCTTCTCTGTACCGTTCAGCACAAAACAGGTCCCGTGGGAGTGTTAAGGTTTTCGTGGTGATTTAAGGTTGCTCGTTTGCAACCTGAAGACTCATGCTGCAGCTTTAAATCCTCCTGTGCCACAGGAGAAAAAGCAGCAGGGGTGTTTCCTGTCCATTTCTCTCCCTCCTCACGTCCGCTCTCTGTCTTCCCTGCTGCCATCAGTAATAAGCAGGATCACAAGCCACCCAGCATGGGAGGAACAATTGCTCAAGGAACTGAAAGGTATCCTGGGTGGATTTTCAGGTTTTAATCTGGCAGCTTTATCATAGAATCATAGAATCATAGAGTTGGAAGAGACCTCAAGGGCCATCTAGTCCAACCCCCTGGCATGCAGGAACCCCATCACAATATTTTTGACAGATGGCCATCCAGCCTCTGCTTAAAAACCTCCAAAGAAGGAGACTCCACCACCCTCCTTTGTGGCAGCATATTCCACTGCCAAACAGCTCTGTCATGAAGTTCTTCCTAATGTTCAAATGGAATCTCTTTTCCTGTAGTTTGAAACCATTGCCCAAGTCCTAGTCTCTGAAGCCACGGAAAACAAACCTGTTCACTCTTCAATATGACATCCTTTCAAATATTTAATATTCAAATATTTAAATACAGTGGTACCTTGTATAACAGACAGCTTGTATAACAGAAAATTTGTACAACATAAAAAATTCCAGAGATATGGGAAATTTGCTTAACATAATTGCCTATGGGGAAAATCCGTACAACATAAAATGGGATTACTCTGCTTTCAATGCATTCCTATGAGAATTTGTATAAAGGAAAATTCGCTTAACATAATTTCATTTGGAACGAATTAATTCCTTTATACAAGGTACCACTGTATTCAAATATTTAAATATTCAAATATTTAAAATATTCAAATATTTAATGGCAGTATTTCCAGGTTGTGGCTGAAAATAATCTCAAATGCTAATACACGGACATCAAACCCGCCCCCCCACCCCAATGTTGTTTATCCTAATCTAATCTAATTCTAATCCTTTGTCACCCAGATAATGAAATCTTTGGTCCCCACACAGTGTCGCTGCCTTTCCTGGTGAGAATCCCAATCTACGGAGGAGTCTGCAGCAGGGTTTGGGTTTCATTATACTGCTTATGTTGTCTGAAGCTACTGAGAACTTCAGTGTTTCTCCCCAGAAGGGAATGATCTGGTGATGACCAAAGAACCAGAGTTCTCAGTGGCATGGCTTGCCAACCAATGGCAGGGGTTAGGAAAATATCCCAATCATAAAAAAATAATAGAGTTATTGGAATATTTTGTCCTAAATAGCTTCTGTCGCTAAGCAAAATAAAAACTACTTCTTTTTCTTAGTGTTTGTCCCACTTGGTGGTGGGGTCTCCTATTCTTGTTTTGGGCTTCCACTTGGTACAGTTGTGGGATAGGTCTGGGTCAACCTGGGACAACTTCATGTCGTTCTCAAGGGTGTTCATCCAGCGCTGTTTTGATCGTCCCCCTCAGTCAGTTTCTGCTGACCTCCAGGGTGAGACCCTTTTTGGCCAGAGTTTCCTCATCATGGCACAAGATGTGTCCATGCTAGCGCAGTCGGGCTTTGCACATCTTTTAAGCGATGGTGCAATGCTGTATTTTGATTGGATGTCATCATTGCACACGTGATCCTTTTGTGCGAGGCCGGAGGTCCATCGCAAGATTCGCAACATCTTTGTCTCCATGACACCAAGGCAATGTTCAGCTTCTTTAGTTCCTGGTCAGCATTCTGCACCATAGAGCACGGCAGATCCTACAATGGCATGATAGGTCTTGGACTTTAAATGGTCTCTGATCTTTTTGTCACACATGACACTTGATGTCATACGCCATTTTAGCCAGGCACTCTTGATCCTTGATATGACTTCATGATTCAGACTTCCATCGGTTGTGATCATGGAACCAAGGTAGTTGAACTCCTCAGTTCTCGGTAGAGAAATACCATCAATTTGGATCGTACCACAATCATTTGATCGGTTGTCAGATATTCCATCATCTTCACATTCAAGCGCAGCCAAACCTTGTCAGACAGTCACTCCATGCTTGTGCTCAGCACTCATGATCTGCCTTATTCTCTGATGCAATCATGACATCATCACTAATTAGCATAAAGGAGTGTCCAGGGCACTGGATTCTACATATTCCAAGTGACAGCATCCATAACTAGCAAAATAAAAACATAAAACAAATGAACAAAAAATCCACCAAATGAACATGACAAGCAGCTGAAACTCAGCAACACCGTTTGCAACCTTTCATAAAGCAACATCATATAATGCCTAATTGTGTAGGTCCTCCATGGGTTTTGCAATTCACAGAGGATTTGACTCTTAGATTCCTGGATTAGGTGGCTTATCTAGATCCATCTCAGTCTTTCTTCAGACCTGGTTCTGGATTAGAGATGGCCTTCAAAGTCTTGATGGGTGACCTACACCAGGAGCTGGACAAGGATTGTTTTGTTGTTGGGTCTATTGGGCCTCTCAACAGCGTTTGATGTCATTGACTTTCCTGGAGGTACAGTGCTTCTGATCCATCCTGGCTGGCTGGCCCCAGAAGGTGGTGTTTGGGAATCCTGTTTGACACCTTGGCCACTAGCCTGTGATATCCCCCCAGGGTCAGTCCTGTCCCCCATGTCATTCAACAACTACATGAAACCCCTGGGAGAAGTTGTTCAGAGTTTGGGGGCTCAGTGCCACCAGTATGCTAATGCCACCAAATTCTATCTCTCCTTCACCACTGATTCTAAGAAAGCTTTAATGTACTTAGACTAGTCCCTGTTGTTAGTAATGGACAGGATGAAGGCCAACAAAATGAAACTTAACCTAGACAAGGCAGGTGATCCTCTGGCAAATAAGGGAATGGGGATCTAGCCTGCACTGGGTAGGTTTACACTGTTCTTGAAAAACCAGGTTCACAGCTTGGATGCCAAGGGTGGCTGGAGATGTTATCAAAGCAGAGGGAACGGGTACATCCACTGGTGGCAAAAAGGTGAGTGGGAGATACAGAGTCTCAAGATGTATGGAAATATTGTCAACTTAGTCTCGATTCATCAAAGCTAGGGCTCAGCATGTTTCAGCTACGCCCACGGCCTTCTTCAGGGACTAAGCATAAGAAAAAGATGGATATATATTTTAAATAATTTTAAAACAGCTGCATAGGGATAGTTACGCTCATGTTTCTCATTATCTGTATTGTAAACAGATTAAATTATTAATGAATGTGCACATAATAAGATTAATAAACTCATGGTATAGAAAAAAATGACAGCATTTAAGACACATGCCAGGCTTTGAGAATTTTAGCTTCTCATTTGGTCGGCACCAGACCCAAGACCAATTCAGAGTGCAAATAACAAAAGAGAGAAGATGTCACCGGCCTTACACGGAGTAGCTGAATGAACAGGATTTTAGTCACTGAGGTGGTAGTGTTTCATTGCTTCAAAAAGGAGGTCAAAGAATACTAAAAGATGTCAAACAAACAACATAGTTAATTCCACAGCCGAGAAGTTTACAGTGCTGTGAAGTTTGTTTCTCAGACAATCTATTTTAATCTGGCATCATAGCACAAATACAAAAATAAAAATAAATCAGGTTCAGACCCATAGTAACAGCCCATTACAATCCAGATAGACAAGCATTTAGGGAGAGTGGTGCAGAAAAGAAATAGGCATACGTTTGTTGTCAACGGGAATGGTGCTGAGTCCTCCACTTTGTGTAATGTTTACTGCACAACAGACTTTGGTAAACTTATAAAAACAGTTCAAAAGCATATGAGATTCTTGAATGTATGTTCAGAACATACGTTTCCAGATAGGGAAAAATGTATAATACCTAAAAATCATACTATGCAACAGTTTTGGGGTTTGGTTTTTCCTTCAATTAACACGATGGGGAAAATTAAAAAATGAGGTTCATACACAATCCTTTCTTTTTCAAAGCTAAAAAACATCTGTGGCTTGAGTGATCTATAGTAGAAATGAAAATTAGAATTCACAAATGGCTTTGCTGCAAGGGTGGGGGGAACTACGTTAGCCCTTAATGGGTATCTGCAGAGACCACTCATTTTTTAAACACACGTGGGTTGCTACACTGTCCTAAGTGGGAGGGGGGGAAATTGGCCACAAAATCATCTTATTTTGTCAGAACTGTGATTCCTGGGAAGCTAAGAGGATTTAGTTGCTCATAATTCAGGTTATCAGTCAAAGCGACTGCGGTTATTCTTTCATCATTTTCAAAAAGATCTCTTGTTCATTTCAATAAGAACAGTATCAGTGATTTCAGACTCGGGCTAGAACTACGCATTGCAGATAACCCACAGTAAGCTTTTCACTGCAGGTTATCTACAATCTGGAGTGAAAACACTCCTCTCGTGTGCATGTTTTAACGCTGCAAAAATGGAGCTGCGGGCTGCCCTCTGCAAGGAAAGAGCAATGGTAGGTCTCCAGCACTGGCCACTCAGCAAAGCTGGGGTGGTGGTGGTTTGCCCAGGGAGTCAACTTTTGACACCCATGGGGCAAGGAGCCCTTCTTCCTCAGTGGGACATGCTTGGCCAGTGGGAGCGGAGTGGATGGGGAACAGCTGTGGAGCACGTTAGCTGCAATGGCAGTGACGGGGTGAGGTCTCCCTGGCACTCAAAGGCATCCCTGCCACTGGTGCATGCCAGCACGCTCCCCAGCTGCCACCACTGCCCAGCCAACCACCTGCTAGACAAGCACGTCTGCAAAACAGGGAGGACTCCCATTGGTGCATGAAGCCTTATTGTGCTTTAAGCAGTGTGTGGGGATTCCATACCCCAATAGGCTCTGAATCCTGAAATAACCTGGCAGCACTGAGGCAGCTTTAGGCCCCGGACAAACATGTCCAGAGAGCAAGCAGGAAACCCAGTGTGATTAAGGTGACCTGGACATGGCATAGCCCAGGAGGCCAGGGAAACAGATGGCAATCCCAGATATCAGATATCAGGCACACCTGGTCTGTGACAAGCCCAAAGCTCCTTCCTCTCTCCCTTATCAATGAGTCCTCACTAGCCAGCATTGCCTCCTAGATAAGGGTGCACACTCCCCCACAAATGGAATGCATACGTGCCCAAAGACCATCCTTCCTCTCTCTTCCTCTGTCCTATTGTCAATGCTTCTCTCCACCCTTTGTGTACTTGTTTACTGTTACAAATAAAGAGCCTTGGGTCCCAAGCACGGCACAGAGACACTCCCACACACTCACTCTCTCACACACGTGCGCAAATACACAGACACCCATGCACAGAGAGACGCACCCTGGGACCAGGAGATGATTGTACCCCAGAACTCTGTGTATGCGTAATTAATGCTACAGCAGTGCCCCAGGTGCACCATATTAAAGCTCCGTGAGGCCTCCATCATGTGAAGGGGCAAAAGTCACCTTGCAGTGACACGGGTCTTGGAGGCAAAATGGGTCATTCTGGGCCTAGGCCAGGGATGGTGAACCTATGGCACGTGTGCCAAAGGTGGCACACAGAGAGCTTTCGCCTGGCACGTAACATGTTCCCTCCCCTCCCATTTCCCCCTCCACTGGACCAGCCATGAGGAATTTGCAGAGGGGGAAGTGGGGGGGGCATGGAGCATGGAGCATGTCGCGTGCCAGGCCGTCCCTAATGCCGCCCCCACCCCCAGCCCCTGCACCCGCCCCCACCCCGCCCCCACCGCCGCTGCGCCCATCCGGCACTGAGGTGGTTGCCTAAAGGTCCTCTCGCGCTTCCTGCCTGATGGCGGCTCCCACACAGAGCCTTCCGTACAAGCGCCCTTAAGCAGTGGCCGTGCGGTGACATCACTAAGAGGTGCTGGGCAGCAGCGGAGGGACAAGGCAACCACGCAGAGGGGAGGAGCAGGAGGAGGAGGAGGAGGAAGAAGATGCTGGCAGAGCTGGTGGCCGGAGGGGCAGAGGGGCTCGTCCTTATCCAGGGTGATGAGGGACGGGGGGAGGGATCATGTCCTAGTGGGGGATCATGGGAGATGTAGCCCAGGGTCCCATGGCATTCTGGGGGGAGGGGGTGGTTAGTCCTGGGGGATTTTGGGGAGGTGTAGCTCTGAACCACCCTGGCAAGGGAATGCTAGGAGGGTAATCCACAGCCATGCTTGCAGTGAGATGAAGGGGATCATCATCTGGGTAGGATGCTCCTGCCTGTAGTAAAGGAGTTCTGGTCCAGGGCCCTAGTGCTTGGGGGATTCTGGGAGTTCCACTGCCGCCACCGCTGACCCTGACCCCGCCGCCCCATGACCCTTGCTGCCCTCGCCCCCATCCCTGCCCCTGCCGCCAATCCTGACCCCATCGCCATCGCCCTTGCCGCCCCTGCTGCTGCCGCCGCCACCCCCACCTCTGCCGCCATTACCATTGCCATCCATGCCCCCCTGCCGCCGCTGCCGATGACCCTGAGCCCGCCGCCCCTGTCGCCCTGCCGCCTTTGCCCTCTGCCCCCCGTTGCTGCCGCCCCCCCGGAACCACTGCCATCTCCATCACTGAGTTTGGGCACTCGCTATCAAAAAGGTTCGCCATCCCTGGCCTAGGCCCTTTCCTCTCGCTCATTTGCAACATTAGTTTTATCCCCTGTCTTCTCTGTAAAAACGCATTGTGTTAATGCTGTCCTTTTTTTTTTTTTTTTGAGTCTTTTTGGGCTGAGTTTGTTCCCCAGGTTCCTACATTTTCTCAGCTCTCTTGAGGCTTTCATGAAAATTATCAGCTTGTGGGGGGGAGTTATTTATTTGCACCACTGAATTGATAAAGGCTACAAGGCCTTTCCTTGAGTTTGCAAGACCTTGCTTGTAGATTCTAGAATTGCAATAATTTCAATAATTTTATTGCAAGTGCTCAGAATTATTTGCCGCCCCAGACCTCTTTAGATTGCCCTTAACCTATTGATCACCTAGTCCAGCTCATCATAATAGATGCAGAATAAATAAACACTTACTTTTTATTGCTCACGAAGAAACATATCACCATATTCACTGGACTTTTCAGAGGGTCCTGTTCTAAAGTGCTCCAGTCCATAAAACCATTCTTTAAAGGCAGAGTGTCATTTTCTGCAAAGTTGACCACTGCAAGGGTTCAACTGGCTTGCTTTTACACTCTCTCTTCCATTGTCTTTCTCCTTCAGCTCCAATAAAGACAAACATTCTACTGGATCCAAAACATCAACATTTATTTTGGGGGGGAAAAAACTATTAATGTCTGCAACAAGGTTCAGCTGCTCCTCCCCCCACAATGCAATGAGGAAGAGGTTAGTGTCTTGACCCACAGTGGAGTGTTCACCCAAGTTCTTAAACAGGACATCTCCAAGGTTTGGCAGGTCCTCCTTCACAGACAGTCCAGGTGGTGCTTGCAACAAGGGCAGTGGGGTCGTGAGGGGGGACTTGGGGTCTGGGGTTTCTCTCTTGTCACCTGTGTTTTTCAACAGGAAGGGTTCATGACAGTCCCCTTCTCCATTGAACCATGCCATCTCTCCTTCTCCTGCCCTTACCGAACCAATTTAGTTCTCTCTTTCTCTCCTGATCTGCCCCCCCCACTCTTGAGCGTCTTGTCCTTCTCTTTGTCTGCCTTCCTCTCTCTCTCCTCCTCCTCCTCCTCTCTGCTTTCTCATGCAGATCCATCAGCTTCCCCTACTTTCTGGTCCATGGATTTTCCATCCACAGCCACTCCCAGGTGGTGGTGGTGGGCAAGGACCTCTCCTCCTCCTGATCGCTGCCCATCCTACTTCTATTTCTTTTCCCTCTTATATTCACCCCATCTTCCCGTCTCTCCTCACTCTTTTCATCCTCCCTCCCTCTCTTCTGATTGTTTTGCTCCTCTCTGATCAAGGTTTCCTACCACCTCTTTTTGCCCTAACTCAAATTCCCCTGCCTTTTATCCTGTGTCGATTGTTCCTTCCCTTTCCACTTTGCTTGTTGTGCTTTCTTTATCTGAGATGACCTGGGGTTCTTCTCTCTTTGGCTCTGCAAATTTCTCCTGTCTTTCTGGTGGGAGGGCTAGGACTCAGATTGGAATGATAACAAACCAATGCTGCTCACAACTACCCCCACCGCCCAAAAAATATTTGGGACATGTAAAGCACAGCTTGGAGGGTATGTTCTCCCTAATATATGAAAAGCAGTCATTTCAGATTCAGGTTCGGGAACATGCCAAATCGAAGGGAAAATGAGAGTAGCAGACCTCACCACCAAGTGGGACAAACAAGAAGAAGAAGAAGAAGAAGAAGAAGAAGAAGAAGAAGAAGAAGAAGAAGAAGAAGAAGAAGAAGAAGAAGAAGAAGAAGAAGAAGAAGAAGAAATTTCAGAATCTGAGATGTAAAGGAGATGTAGAACATCTGTATAATGTTCATAACTCCATCTAGGGAGTTATAAATCTAGCTAAACGGAACAAGTGAGGAAGGAGCATGTGCTAGCCCCTTTCCATTACCTCTCCTAACATGGAAGGAAATGTTCTAGAGAAGAGTCCTCGTGATATGGGGAGGTATCTTGAATGATCCAAAGTGCTCCATGTTTTAGAGAAGACTGTCTTCTTCACAAACTTGCCCTTAATGTGAGGGAGAGAACAACAGGGATGTGGGAGGGGGAAAGAGCCTATGGCGATCATCCTCCTTGTATCCTCTCAGTTCTTGAATGCCTGATTAAGACCAAAAAGAATTCAACTTGCAGCAATCCCCCCCTTTTAAAAGATAATAAACTATCCTTTACTACAGTAAGATGCAAGACACCACTATAATTCACTGAGGTGGCATGAATTCTACAAGGTATGGAGCTATTTATTTAATGAGTAGGCATTTATAGGCTTGTGTGAGTCCAGATCAAACAAAAGGCCCTTATCAGATGCAGTTGAAAGGAATGGGGAATGACAAGCAGTCTGGACAGCGTCTATAAGAAAACTAACAGAAATAAGAAGAGTGGCCAATTTGTTATCTAAAACATTTTTCAGAAAGAGAATAAAGATGAGCGAATGTGAGTAGCACTTGGTGTTTCAGGTTAAGGGTGACTGGAAAAAAATGGTTGGTTTGGACTCATGAATCAAGATGAAGTTTCACTATCATCATCATCATCATCATCATCATCATCAATGGACTATTTAAACCTCATAAGACTGAAAAGGCTGTACGGTTATAACATTCAACAGTTAATGTAATATATGGTTATTACTTTTTTAGAAATGTATGTAAACAATCCCTCCCCCTCCCTCCAAACAAATTATAGGAATAATCAACAGGCCCAAGACCAAAATGTAAAGACCAGTCACTCACATTGAATTGCTGGGAGCAGAGGAATGTCTAATTTACATAATTGTATTCATTGTAATTTGGCTCCAATATCAAAATTGTCCCCTGGTCTTTTTAATGAAATGAAGTGTCGGGCAGTGCTCAGTTTATGATGAACACATAAGTACCTTATTGAAATAGTCTACCCTGGCTGCAAACTAGGTTTATAATAACATTACCCCTGCCCTGTGTCAGACAGTCTCCTCAAAAGTAGCAAGGAGCTATCACTCTAAAATTTGAGTGCAAGCTGCATCAGAAATCAACATCTAGGTCCCTGGTTTCAGGACCCCTGTATTTTCCCTTTCCTTTTTAGAATTAAAAATGCCACAAAATTATGTAGTCTTAGTTAATGAGATGTTATCAAGTCAATTCTGACTTATGGTGACCAGTTCCAGGGTCTCCTAAATATACAATACTCAGAAATGGTTTCCTATTTTCTTCTTTTGAGGAGGCCCTGGAACTGTGCTTGCTTATCACTGTATAGATTGGCTTTGTGCCTTCATAGCAAATCTTCCAGCTGTGCAGTTTTAAGATGATAACGACGAGACGACGACGACGATGAAGAAGAAGAAGAAGAAGAAGAAGAAGATAATTCTTCTCGTGGCGCAGTGGTTAAATGCCTGTACTGCAGGTAAAACTGTGCTCACAACCTGGGTTCAATCCCTGGTAGCAGGCTCAAGGTTCACTCAGCCTTCCATCCTTCCGAGGTCGGTAAAATGAGTACCCAGCTTGCGGGGGGGGGGCAATGTGTAGCCTGCACACTGTAATTAAAATTGTAAACCGCCCAGAGACTACTTGTAGTGGTATGGGGCGGTATATAAGCAGAACACCTTGCTATAAATACCATCCAGTGGCCAATACAAAAGAAAGAAGGCAAAATACTGAATGCAAGCTCTAACTATGAAAACCACACATCTTTCAGCGCTTAAGGAAGCCCTTTAGAATTTCCTGAACCTCCAAAGGAAGAGCTCTCCAGTGCACTTAAAAGAAAAAGACGTCTTCTCTAGTTATCTGCTAACTGTAAGGTCTAGTTTTAGGTCAACGTACAAGTAAACGGTTTTGTCAGATGAAATTCACTGGCCAGTTCTGAGAGACTCAAAATATTCTCAGATCTTGGAAGGAATGTTTGCTAGTTCTCAGAGGGACGTATAAACACATGATTCTTGAGTGGGATTAAATATTCAGGTTCAATGTTTCAATTTTTAAAGACATTTTTATTTTTTTATAAATAAATAGTCTTTCGAGATGCAATCTTGACAACAAAGCAAAACTTTTGTATATATACTTAGATACTTGAAATATTTCACTGAATTTGCTGAATTTGATGGTACTTGTTCCACAAGAAAGGGAATAGAATTGTAGACTGTGAATGCAAATACATTTTCTATTGAAATTGTATGGATTTAAACCAAGTTTTAATATGAATTAATAGAGTTAAAGGATTGTATATTCATCATATGTGGAGTGAACCTCAAGTTGCTATAGCCACTTACTTGGCGCAAGCCCATTGAACTCAATGGGACATCTGGTGTTTATCAGATTTCATTGTAAAATGTGCACTGTTAATTCACTTTATTGGTATGTGAACTCAGATTTTAAACTTTGTCAATCTGCTGTATTATTTTACTTGCACCCTGGGGCAAGTACTCTAATAAAGCCCCAGAAACACATCTTGTCGTTTATATTCAGGGATTTCATGCAAGGACAGAAAAAATGCTATGAAATCTCATGTTGAGTCCATTTCCCTTATTTATTTTTTTCACAACAACCTGCCCTTGGTAAAGACTGTCCCACTGCAAGACTCCTTTGAAGATCTGAAGATACAGGTAGGTAGCTGTAGAAAAAGAGATTCCACGCATTTGAGCTGCAGAGTTCTCAAATCTTTCAAGATAAACAAACACATTTTGAATTTGGGCTCAGTGATACCTTTAAATGGATGCATATTAATTGTGTACAAGTGCCATATGGACCAGAGTTGTGAAAATCTTGGACCTGTAAGTGTTTGGGGTTTCAGCGCCCAGATATGCAGGTCAGCAATGCCAACAGTAAGGAATGATGGAAGTATATCCAAAACATGTGAAAGAGAGAAGAAGGTTCCTCACTCTTATTATCAACATTTCTTCCTTCTCTGAGATTTAGGTCACTATTTCCAGAGCTTGTAAATGGTCTTTCTTTCAACTACAAGGCTCTAAGATTTCTCAGCTGATTGATTCTGGTTTGGCTTTTCTTTCTTTCTTTCTTTCTTTCTTTCTTTCTTTCTTTCTTTCTTTCTTTCTTTCTTTCTTTCTTTCTTTCTTTCTTTCTTTCTTTCTTTCTTCTTTCTTTCTTTCTTTCTTTCTTTCTTTCTTTCTTTCTGAGTATTGCACAATTTACAATTATTGACATGTATGAAATAGAGGTCGAAATTAAAAAAACAAATTAAAATGTCAAGATAATTTGATCAGAAATGGGCTACTTAAATAGCATCACTTTACTAGATGTACAGTACTTTTGTACACATGGTGGGGCATAAATTGCATGCACATAAGTGGTACATTGACTGAATTTCTCCACAATAATAGAATAATTCAGTACAAATAGAAAAATAGCCAATAGACCATTAAAAAAAAGTCCATCATAAAACACATGAGCTTTCGTGGATTAAAACACCACTTCATCAGGCTAGAACCAGTGTGAAGAACTTAAGAGTCCAAAAGTTCTTTTGGACTCTTAAAGATGGATTTCGACAGGCTCATCTTTCTTTGGAAAATTCTGGGAGCTGACTTGCATCCATTTGGCTTGTCCCATCCCATCTGGTCTCGGCATGGGAAATGCCAGTAGGAACCAAGCCACTGTAGGTCTTAAGGAAGCCTATAAGAGGAATGGCATGGCATACACTCACATTCTCTCTCACACACATCCACACCAAGCAACAAAGCCAATGTCCTGCTCAAGGGCTCACACTCTTTGTCACCATGGTATTTGTCAAGTCAAGTCAAGTCATATAAACAGACAAGCAGGCCTGCATCACTGATACCCATGTTTTGCTGGAAACACTGTCTTATATTTGTTTTTCCCCAAGAAGATACACTAGGGCTTATTTTGGGGGGTAGGTCTTATTTTCGGGAAAACAGGAACTGCAAGCAAACATGCTACAAAGTAAAGTAACTTTGTGGCCCAATCGAATGGGCGGCGGGGGGGGGGGCGGGGGATGAAAAGAAAGGGAGAGGCCATGCTCTCTCTCTCTCTCTCTCTCTCTCTCTCTCTCTCTCTCTCTCTGTGTGTGTGTGTGTGTGTGTGTGTGTGTGTGTGTAGAGCCACAGCCATGCCCATCACTAGGTCTTATTATTGGGGTAGGGCTTATATTTAACAAATGCATAGAAATCCTGCTAGGGCTTATTTTTGGGGTAGATCTTATTTTGGGGGAAACTGGGTACCAATGGAAAAGTTACATTTTAGATATCTCCCAGAATGCAATTGACAGGGGGTATCGTTGTGGGGGGGGTCACTTTTTCCACCCCAGACATAACAGTTGCTGATGTTTAAGATCTGTATCCAGTGATGATGGTCAAAAATTGCAGTGGTAGTTGCAATGGGAAATTTAGCTATATGTTTCTTTAAGAAAGATAGAACCCTGACTTACCAGGGTCCTGCATTGATGCCGGGGCGGCTCTGGAGTCTGCCACGTGGAGCCACCAGCAAGGAAGAAAGAGACCCAGATGTAGCCAGCTGAAGTGATTGGCCCGTGGAAAGCAGGAGGGCGGGACTGCCGGCTCCAAGGAAGGAGTGGAATGACATCATAGCTGTGCGACATCTAGGGTTAAAAAGAGGAGGTGGGCCGGAAGGAGCTCAGTCCCGCTGAAGTAGCAATACCCAACCCTCCCTCCCAGTTTGTTAATGTTAGAGTTCAGTTGCTGTATAGTGTTTGTTTGTCACAACAATTGGCGTTTTTTCAGGCATTGGGATGGATTCAATGGCTTTCGGAAGGCAGGCAGTAGCCTGCTGGTGGACTTCAAAGGAAAACCGGTGGTGAGGGGGCGGGAAGGTGAGGCGTCCCAGCTCAGGGAGACGCCTGTAACCCCCCCCCCTCAAGGTACAATACCATGATGTGGCCTACGTCCGCATGGCATCTGGGATCCCACCTGGGAGTTTACTTGTTGGGAACGTTGTCATTGTGGGCAAACGGGACCCTCGATGGTTGTATCCATCTCCAATGCCTAGCCAGATAACTGCTGCTGTTACCAATAAAGTTGTGGCCTTTTTGTATTCCATAACATGTTTGATTGTGTCATTTGTATAGACGGAAGAAGGCTTAGCTATAGGCCATCAATAGCCTGTCTTTAGACCACCATTCTTCCCCCTCTGCCTCCTGTGTGTCTCGAAAGTCCTTGATTTTCATGGCAGGCAAAGTAACAATAGCAGATTGTCCTTTAGTGATGAATGAACCTTAAATATACACTGTGTATATATATATATCCTAGGCTGCTATTTGTCTTTCCGTTAGGAGGGTTTCCTGTGGTTTAATCAGTTTTGCCGTGTGTATTCAGCACAACAGGAAGGAGCTGAAGTTTCAAAATGGAAAGGATGGGTCATCGCGCTATTAAATTAAAGAAGTAAGTGGTG